>OU343119.1:17467958-18112958 GCA_910594885.2 Bibio marci | reverse complement strand
AGCCGGCATACAAAATCCGATCGAAATTGGGTAAGAAACCTTTAAATTAATAAAAAAAAAAATTATATTATTTAACCCAGACACATCCGAAAAACTGAGATGAGTATTGAGATTTGAAAATATCGACTTAGGAACCGGTTTTGTATAAACTTATATTTGTAAATTTCATCAAAATCGAATAGCCAAATAACCAAATTGATTAGATTATTGGAAAAAATTTGCTACAATACTGCCCCGGAATATTGATTTTCCCGAAATTCCCATTAGAAACTCACCGACACACAGACATACCAAATTTGCAAAATAAAAGTATAAACGTGTGTGTGTGTGTGTGTTCCAAATGCCTAATTATTTATTATTAGTACGTGCTGCAGGCCGCTTCCAATGCAACAGTTTTTGCAAAAAAAATTTTTCCACAGTTTGTTCCCGACCATACACTGTGTGCTGTTTGGGTGCGCGGATAGTCAGAGCGTAACTGAATTCCACCATCACCACCACCACCACTACCAAAAACATTGTACGTGTATAACCAGCAAAAGAAACCATAGAAGAAATTTTCAATTGTTTGTTATGTATTTTTTGTTTTTGTATTCGTTTGTGCACACAATCTATTCGAGTCGATCGACAATTTTATCATATGAGAAATAAAAATTTGTTGTATATTTAGAAGGGTAGAATGGGGGGGCCATCGCACACTGCGTTTATTCGCTTTGTTGTTTACGGTGATTTTGTGATATTAAGCGATACCGGGAAATTTGTGTGTCTGAAAATATTGCTAACAATTCAGCATAGCTCAACTATTGTTTTGTAATTTCACTTCACGTCATTATTACCAATGTAATGTAATTTTTTTGTTGGGTTTTTTCCCGATCATTTCTTCACACACAGTTTCATTTGAGGCGTCCGGAACGTTTAGCCGCATCGGTATGATGTGTGTACGACCACATTTGAGATCAACAAACCAACGTTTGATGGTTGTGGTTGTTGTCGCAGGCCGTGTAACACTTTTATGGTCATTGTTCCAATTTAAAACAAAAAAACCGCTGATAAAGTTTAGCCATAAAATTCATAAATTCATAATAACCGATTTTATGCAATTGTCCCGTTCGTCTACCCTATTCTTCGTTTTCTTTTGCACATACACAAAAGTATATAAGTTTTGCTTATTGCCACAATTTCTCCGTCGTTCTCGTCGCACACAATAAACTCACATTTTTCAATTTTTGCACATACCACAATTATTAAATAAATATTGTCAGTATTGTTTTGTTCGTCGTCGATGGACGTTCTCCGCCCATCATCAAATACAAAAAGGCAAGCACATAAATATTTGTACGTTGTGTGTTTGTGTGTGTGTGGTGTGATTTTAATTACAAGATAACGGAAATTTTTTTTTAATTGTCGCCTCGCGTATTTTGTTTGTGTTTTTCAATTTATTTAATTTATAATAAATACAATTAATTTTGATTTAATAAATAGAAAAGCGTACGAAAAAATAACAGTTATTTATTTACAGTTAAATATTTACAGTTAACAATTATGTGTTTTGGTTATTGAAGCGACGGAGGTGTATGGTGCCGGGCATATTTTTGTGTAAGAATTTTGAAATAAATAACGGGATTTTGTTGTTTGGTGTTGTTGTCGTTGTTGTTGTTGTTGTTATTATTTTGTGCGAATTGTTTAATAAAATTTCAATTAAATTCACGGTCAAAAACGTCGATTTGTCGTTGTGGTGTTGGTGGTGACAAAAGAAGGTACTGTTATTATTTTTTGTTGTAAATTGTAGGTACATTGAACTGTGATTTATGTTTTGTAAAATTTACATTTTACTGTTTTGTATATTATTAAAAAATCCTGTTATGCACAATACAGTAACTAACACAAATTAATGGCAAAAACATAATTAATTAATTTTTCAGACAATTTGTAGATGTGTCATTGATGTTACCGTCGGAGGCGACAGTGTCTGTGCGATGAGCTTATTTTGCTAATTATTAAATTTTTTGTATGTGCCGAAAGGTGTGTGTGGTTGCATAAATCTAACCTTCTAATTGTTTTGTTTTGCACATAAAAAAAAAAAAAAAAAAAAACGGGGAGGTGGGTTTGAAACAATTCAAGATAGTAACCCAAAAATAAATTTAATAAAACGATTTCCGTTAAATATATTCAAATTTTGTAACACAAAGTCTTGTATTCTAACTGCATTTTCGACGCCGCACCACCATCCATCCATTTGTAGTTCACACATGTTTATTTTCTTAAAATACTAAGGCTCAACGGTTTATTTTGTATTTGATCCATAATCAGGAATTTAATAAATTTTTTTTTTTTTTGATTCTCTGAATTGTTTTGTATGGCATAGATTTTGCTAAGTTACCGGTCTGCCTGACTGTACTTTATCCATTTGTAATTAAAAAAAATTTTTGTTTTATTGTTTTAACACGTTAATCGCAACGATAATATCAGAAAAATTTTCACATGGGCCATGGGCTTTCTACCAAATCGTGTACGTCAAACATATATGTCTGACATGGCTCATGTAGAACTTCTTAGCGGCGTCAGACACATATGACTGATATGGCGATTAACGTGTTAACTATTCTTATTTGTTCTGCTAAAATTAGCTAACACCTGCGCGTATATGATGCATGCGCATTAGTGCCCCCAAAAAAAGTTGTTGCAGAATGTAAATTATATACAATTTTTTTTTTTTTTTACAAATTTTGAGGTGTTGTAAGGAATACCGGAATAACAAAACTATAAACGAACTAAAAATGATTTATATTTTAAAGTGTTTGTGTATATTCATTTGTTTGCTGATTATTAAAAGAACAATTGCGTTACCGTCCGTCATTCGTATTGGTAAGTTAATTTTAAATTTTTATTATTATTATATTGAAATATATGATTTTTATATTATATTCCATCATAGGTATTATAGTTATAAGCCCCCCCACTCCCGCTCCGTCCCCTTTCTTGTTCTTCTTGAGTGAACCTCATATAACATTTCATCCGTACGTATGGCATCACTCGCCACTCGGAACCAATCACGCCTCACCCCTTAACATTTTCTTTTCATTTTTTGAAAAAAACAAAAAACGATTAAGTTCAAAATAAAATAGAATTAACGGTTTCGCTGTACAAAACAATTTTATTTTAATTGGACGAAGCGTTAACGTTTATAATTTTTTATGTGTAACTTTTATTTTTAAGGTAATTGCACCTATACAGAAATACTTAACACACACACACACAAACACCACAATTACATTTAAAATTAAAAAATGTAAACTTCGTTCAATAATCGATAAAAAATGCAAAAAATTTAAATTACTGTAAATAGTTAAGAAACCATAAAAGAAACATAAAAAAAAAACAAAAACGCTACAATTAAGTTCACCATTTTCTATTTTTCAAAAAAATCAATCAAATTAGAAAAAAAAAAAATAACAACACACCAATACCAACACCAACACCAACAATTTTTTAAAATTGGATTAAAATGTGGAGGAAAAAAATGCAAAAATATAATTAATTAATTCACGTTTGTTATTGATTTTTATTGAAAATATTTGCAGCACTTAATGTTTTTGTGTCGCCCATTATGGTTTTGTGACACTTTGACATATCCCCTGCATACACAAACAAGTTGTCAAAATGTCACAATTGAGTTATGGTGTGACAAAGACTTTTCAAATCAGATGTATTTCATAATTGTGCTCATAGGACCATAGTCTGTCACAACAAATATTATAATTCTTGATATGGCCCCTGCATACACCAAATAATACAACTGTTTCAGATTTCAGACTATGTTCACAATTGGAATTTTGGGATTGATTAATTTTTCGGCACATGAAGTTAGTGAGACGCTTCGGATAGAAAGAAGAAATAATCAAGTATTTGTGTGTGGAACTTTTAGAAAAGTGGTCACATCTAGAGCCAAAAGTAAATATATGTTGACTAATTATGTGTCACAAATGTCACAAAAATCGATTGGCACTCTATTTATGAATAGATGACACTACCAGACCCATTATTTTAAGTATTTTCCTTGTTTATTTTCCCGACGCCAGAGTTGTAAACGGAAGTTTTGGTATACCGTATTTCAGATCTGTTCTGTTCTGGCTGCTTTTTCTGTAACTTCTGCTTATTCACTCGACGAAATCATTCATTTTTTCATTTTTATTATTAACCTTTTTCCATTTTTCTTTGTTTGAAAAAACTAAAACATACGACTTTTTGTTGTGCGCTAACAAAAATAAATATAAAACCCATATAAAAATTGAAATAACAATCGCAACTGAAAGATTGAAGAAAACTCAAACCCTTAAAACAACAACAACAACAACTACAACAACAACAACAAATATCAAATAATATTAATAAAATAAAATTGCACAGAAATGCAAGAAACCTTTTAAAAACAATAATAATTTCAAATAGAAAATGTAATTACCCTTTTTTTTTTCTATTATTTTCACTACAACAACACCAACACCAATAACACCAACAACACCAACAACAACAACAACATTAACAACAACAACACCAACAACAACAACAACAACAACAAATACAAAAAATAAACATTTGAAATTGTTACTGTGTAAACAAAAATTTTTTAATTGAAATTGTTGCGGGCGCCCTCCGGTTATTTACAATTCATTTAGACCCCGGTACTAAAACGCTATTGTATTAATACAATGCGGTCAACAAATATTCAACCCAAATTGATTGAGTTATTCATGAGAATGAGAATTGAAATTTGTTTTTAAAATTGTAGACAACAAAATTTGTAATTTATATTTTATATGAGCGGGAAAATGGTTGAGTGTGGGCGTGTCAGGTCATTTAATAAATAGGCTGATGATCCTATTTGAATAATCAGTTTTTCTGGAATTGTGTATTAACAACAATAGACTTGTGTACAACAAATTTGATTAAAATTGGATAAGAAATGACAAAAATTTTGTAAAGTTCTGGATTTTTTGCTGTGTGGTAACCCAACCTGAATTTCACATGCCAAAAACTTCATAAAAATACGTTCAGATTCCACTGAATGGTATAGAAAGTAAAATGTCATAAATGAAATGTACCCATGAAAATACGTGCCGGATACGTGTACTACTGGCAAATTATCTTAAAATATTCAACAATTCTGTTCAGAAGACAAAAGTAATTTTCACAAATTTACTTGCCAGAAAATTCATCAACTAGTTCAATAAAGAATTCATCGATGGATTTATCTGTGAATTTATCTGCGATAGTTAACGAAAATCTTTCAAAGTCACAATAAAAGCCTCCGTTAGAAACCCGTAAGTCTCTGTGGCCCTAGTCGTTCGAGTCGTTCACGAAGCGCTACGCTACAAATCCTACGTTATGCGAATGTGTCGTCGTCACCAATTCGTCAGCAGATAATCTGTCTCAGGCAAATGTCTTTGAAACAAGCTTAAGCACCAGTGATCTCAAAATGATATGGTTTTTTGTTTCGGCGATGATACAAAAATTTCAATCAAATCCAAAAAAATTAATCGAACAACAGATAGATGGCTATGAATATGGTAGAGGAGACACACGCAAAATTTCCGGCTACTGTTATGCATTTAGAAGTTGTGAGCCACAAAATTATGGTTATGCTAACCAAATTTCTTCCAACATCGTGTTATAATGCTGCCGTGTCGCTTACATCGAATAATTTTTAGATGGCGTTGTGTATGTACATTCTGAAAGTAGTCCATTCCATTTCTAACAACTTAACAGTTTCTTTCATTCCGAACCCATGCAAAACTGATTCAAACGGATTCCATGAAAAAAAAAAAACCCATTCCTTATCGAACCCATCCGAACAACTCGTCTAGAGTAGAAGTACGCCGCGTACCCACCACTGACATATCTGTACAAAAGTAATTTTTAAAGTAATGCCAACATCGAGTAGGCAGGACAACCATCGATGTTATTATACAAACCGCCAGTGGCGTCTTATAATTATATTATAAAAACTAAATTTAAAAACAATTTATCAAATACTTTTGTACCCGATACATTTGCATGTTACACAAATAAAGTATATACGACGCGACTTGTATGGCACTAAACTAAACGTTGTGTGTGTGTGTGTGTGTGTGTGTGTGTGTTTTTTTTTTTTTAAGTAGGTGGAAATCTTCAGGTCATATTATGTTATCGGGGTTTACTTTTCCGCCTATGCGTAGTTCCAACGTCGCAATAATTTCACCGAATCTTTTACAATTAAACATCACGTGTTCAGCATTTTCAAATTGCATCGTCACATTCAGGACAGAAGGGCGGGGTCTCGTGTCCTAGTTTGTACAGGTACTCCCTATAACCCCCATGACTCGTTAGAAATTGTGTCAGTTAGTAGTTTATTTCTCCGCATTTCCTGTTGGTCCATCTCTCTCTATATTCGGCGGGATCAACCTATGTGTCCATCGACCCTTCTTGCTATTGTCCCAATGCTCTTGCCATTCTTCCAGTGACCACACACCCTCTGATTTTTTTGATCAATCTCTTGATTTCATGGTGTACACTTTGCCTATTCCTTACATATTCCTGGAGTTCGTCGATAGTCGCCTCCAATCTTTTCATTTTTTGGCCAATCTTTTCAAGCCCCGTCTGGGCCGAATTGATCACGCCATCCTCCCTCAATGACGATCGATGGTAATTTCCACCAGTCGTGGTACCCCCGGTAGGAGATCGTCCCAACATATTGCTTTTTTTAAATGGGTCATTTGTCGACCTCTTGTTGTTATCATTATTTTTATTTTTATTGTCACTGGCGACACGCAGAGGAGACAGATAATCTCCACCGTACCCGCCGGCAGTCGCGACATCTACCGACGTTTGTGAACACATCCCTTCACGATTTTCTATTTTATTTTTATCTACCATTTTGATTTATTATTCGAGGTTTCTTTCCCTATCCGTTTTTTGGTTCACGGATGGTATTTAATTTCCCACCTACACGCCGGAATAATCCGGTGAGGGCTTTCCCCCATCCACCACCTGGGGACGCGCCTGGTAGGAGAAACAGCAGACTCCCTCAGGTGTGTGTGTGTGTGTGTGTGTGTGTGTGTGTGTACGACTTATTCAAATCGTTTTCATGTAATGGTATACAACATTGAATATATTTCTCGTAAAACTGTGTGTGTGTGTGTGTGTGTGTGTCAATGGATTGTTTTATTTAATACATTCTGTACAATAAATTAGATTTCTATCATTTTTCTGTTCTGAACACCACCAGGAAAACAAAATAAAAATAGTGTACACGCAACTGAATACAGAAAACACACACAATTTTCCTGTAAAATCGGATTCACCCATCCCAACCTCCCAATCTAGCTCGTTCGCTCGCTCGCTCGCTCGCCCTATCCCACACGTATCACACAAAATCGGATACACTAAATGTGAAAAATTGATTTCTTATTCATATTCATTTCATTGTAAAGACGGAAATATAATAATTTTTAAAAAAATCAAATAAAAAATTCCTCTATATGTTTCTCAGATGTTTTGTTGCAAAAAAAGATATGAAAATAAATATCTGAATGGGAAAAAATATAAATTAAATTAAATTAAATTAAATTAAATTAAATTAAATTAAATATTAAATAGGGAAAAAAATAAAATCAAATAAAATAAAATTTCTATCTTTATCCTTCGTCGTCGCATGGATACAATTATTTTTTATGTATTATAAAAATGTATGAAAGGATATCTAAATTGAATTTGTGAGTTGTACAAATGAAACACTAAGTGATTCCATTCAAAATTCTATGTAATTTCATCATTTCATCATCAAATCCATCGACGAATAGCACACAAACACATAACAACACACACACACACACACAAACACACCCACACACATAGATATTTATCCTGCTTTAGTTGTAACAACATTAACAACTGAGTTCCAGATATAACGAAAAATCATTAAATATACAATTTTAACTTGAATGCGACGATAAAACATTGTTTGATCTTAAGAATAAAAATTTTTTGAAATTAAAAAATTTTTCCTTTTGTGCCCCAGAGAATGACCGGAATTCGAGATAACCAAAAAATATAAATTCGCCGTAAAGCCACGCTACCTGGGTAATGGGTACCAGCCTGAATAAATAAAATTTTATGGCTCAACGACCGCAACTAAACACGTTCTACCCAATCGTTTGTTGTTGATTTTTTTTTTTCTAAAATTTTAATCAGGTAACACTTTGTTTTTTTAACATTCGAAAATGTCCAGCACAGCCGCCATTTTAATTGTAACGCGCACACATTATAATTTAATTGATATTTCAATGAAAGTATGATCATGGAATTGGAAGGCGGCTACTCATCTCTCCGGTATTGGTCCATGTCTAAAGCATTTATTGTCTTTTCAGTTGATTCATCATTCCATTGAGTTAATTTCTGATGATGCCGTGCATCTTAACCGTTTGACTGCATCAATGGTCGTGGTAATGGTGTGAAAAAGTTATGTCGTCTAGGTGAATAGTGTGGCGTGAACATGACTGCGATAGATGAATTCTCTGTTCTGTCGTTGTAAATAGTTTTCAACGATTCTGCAATTGATTGTATAAAATACACCTTCATTGATTCCATCACCACCATCACCACCACCACCACCAAATACAAAACCATATGATCCATGCATTAGCTTCACTCGATTGTATCCAAACTTTCGCTTAGGGTTTCTTAGGGTTTCAACGATTCTGCAATTGATTGTATAAAATACACCTTTATTGATCCCACCACCACCACCACCACCAAATACAAAACCATATGATCCATGCATTAGCTTCACTCGATTGTATCCAAACTTTCGCTTCGGGTTTCTTAGGGTTTCAACGATTCTGCAATTGATTGTATAAAATACACCTTCATTGATTCCACCACCACCATCACCACCACCAAATACAAAACCATATGATCCATGCATTAGCTTCACTCGATTGTATCCAAACTTTCGCTTCGGGTTTCTTAGGGTTTCAACGATTCTGCAATTGATTGTATAAAATACACCTTCATTGATCCCACCACCACCACCATCACCACCACCAAATACAAAACCAAATGATCCATGCATTAGATTCACTCGATTGTATCCAAACTTTTGCTTAGGGTTTCTTAGGGTTTCAACGATTCTGCAATTGATTGTATAAAATACACCTTCATTGATCCCATCACCACCACCATCACCACCACCACCACCACCACCAAATACAAAACCATATGATCCATGCATTAGCTTCACTCGATTGTATCCAAACTTTCGCTTAGGGTTTCTTAGGGTTTCAACGATTCTGCAATTGATTGTATAAAATACACCTTCATTGATCCAACCTCTACCACCACCACCAAATACAAAACCAAATGATCCATGCATTAGCTTCACTCGATTGTATCCAAACTTTCGCTTCGGGTTTCTTAGGGTTCCATTCAATTTTTCGAATCGACGACAACCGTTTTTAAAAATGGAAAACAAAATTCGCATTTATTTTTTCCGAATACAATCGAATACCGTTTTCACAGTGTTCAGAATGGATATTTTCAATGTCCATCCACCTAATAAAACCGAACACATGTAAAAACATATTTTATAGTTTTAGTCAACCAATTACCAATTAACAAAATCTACTGGCAATTTATATTTTATAACCGCACGCACCCAATTTTCTCTTTCCATATTTTTAAATTTGTGTAAATATCCATGTCCTTTATATCCTTTATATATCCTTTATATCCTTTATATCCTTTATGTCCTTTATATATTTAAATTTTCCTAGTGCACTACATTTAGCTACAATGTACAAATATATTGTATATAATATCTCGAGTGCATCAAAAGGACATTGATGGTGGTGACCAAATGCCTATCTGAATATGTTTTGCATTGTGTGTAACGCAGTTGATTGTAAATTTCAATTGAATTGAATTGCCATTGCAAATTAGTTAGTAGAGTATAAATTAACTGAAGCTAAATTCATTAAGTTAAACCACTTGCGGGTAAAATACATTCAATATAAATTGTATGTGGGTGGTGTGGGTGTGTGTGGGTGTGTGTGGATGTGGGCGTTTCGTCTATATATATTTATATATCCTGATGGGATACACAGCGATAATTGTAAGGACCCTCAAAAGGTGAAATTATTTTGTTCTATAATTTTACATGAATTATTTGAATGTGTGCGACACGAAGATTAGACAAAAAAAGGGATTCAAATAAAATTAGATGGAGTTTTGAAGGATCATAAAGGATATATTAGGTCCTTGCATTAATAATGTCGAAGTTTTGGCTTGAAAATGGCATTTATTTGTATAACAAAATGATTGAGTACATCAACCAATATATTGCCCATCGTTAGCTATGACTTCTTCCCATCTTTTGGGAAGTTTGTTGATTCCTCGTTTGAAGAACTCCTCATCTTTTGTCCCAATCCATTCATCGACCCATTTTCGCACTTCTTCAGCATTTCGAAAGCGTATTTCTGTCTGTCAGGCTGACCTGCATTGATCGGAACAAATGGTAATCAGAAGAAGCAAGGTCTGGAGAGTACGGGGGGTGATACCTTCTGGCAATGAATATCGCTGATTTGATTGTGAAGTTGAAGCGTGTAAACCACCGTTCACAAGTTTTTTGATTTGGAGCATGTTCACCGTAAGCTTCTACCAACAATCGATAACTATCAGCGCAGCGGTTTTCTTCAAATTAAAAGAAAGTTATTAAATTTTCCCGCCGCAAAACAACTTTTTCCGGGCACGTAATTCGACATGTTCGAAGCAACAAAAAGACTTTGTTGTTTACACTTCGGCGAAACGAAACATATACTGAAATTTATAGAGTAATGACAGACAAGAAAAAAAAGAATATGGCCGCGGTGTGTTCCGATGCACACACAACGCCAGTTACGCCAACTGTTATCAAATCGACATTATTAATGGAAGGTCCCAATAGTTTAAGGTACTAATAGGAAGAATAGAAATATAAAATTTAATTAAATTACAAATGCTGCACATCATTTGAGAAAGAGAATACGCTTATTTAGGATTCGGTTTAAATTGTTATTTCAAGGATTAAATAACATCGCAAGGAATTTTATTAATTTTTTATGCCAAAGAAATTAGTATCGGTGTTTGAAGGATCATCGAAATTTTAAGGTGTTAATTAGAAAATTTTGTGTGGAATTCGCGTGGAATTTGTATTTCAAGGAGTTATTAAGGACCTTATAAGGATATATATATTTTTTTCGGAAATTATCCATAGGGTTTGAAGGATCACGAACATTTTAAGGATCTCTGATAAGAATAAAATTTGAAATAAATACTTGCGACACTTCGGGTGAAAGAGAATTTTACTTAGGAATTGATATTGCAAGGATTAAGCGAGTCATTAAGGACCTTATAAGGATACATTTTTTTTTCGGAAATTATTCATGCGACACCTCATTCGAACGAGAATTACAAAGCGGGTTCAAATAGAATTAGCGATTAAAGGATCCCGAACATTTTAAGGATCTCTAATAAGAATAAAATTTGAAATAAATACATGCGACACTTCGGGTGAAAGAGAATTTTACTTAGGTTCCTTGCAGAATTGATATTTCAAGGATTAAGCTAGTCATTAAGGACCTTATAGGGATATACAATATATTTTTTTCTTAAATTATTCATGCGACACCTCATTTGAACGAGAATTACAAAGCGGGTTCGAATAGAATTAGCGGCTAAAGGATCACGAACATTTTAAGGATCTCTAATAAGAATAAAATTTGAAATAAATACATGTGACACTTCGGGTGAAAGAGAATTTTACTTAGGAATTGATATTTCAAGGATTAAGCGAGTTATTAAGGATCTTATAAGAATATTTTTACTTAATACTTTGGACACCCATTGGCCTGTAAAGTATTCCTATGAATTAATTATATATAGGTGGGGTTTATTAATTATTGCAAACTAGTGAGCACTTCTACTGTGTGTGTGTGGGTGTGTGTGTTTGGGTATAATAGCGAGTGTGGTGTGGTGAGGTTTAAAAATCAATTTTATAGTTACTATTTTCCGTTTCCACATATCATAAATATTCTAAATATAATAAACTCATCTTAAAATCATTGACATATTTTTTCTGTTTCCATATATAAATTCTTATCTTCTTGCATTGTCATCTCAAATACTCGGTATATATATAAATTTGTATGTATCCTGTGTGACTATGTGACTGTGTGACTATGTGTCTGTGTGTGTTTGTATGAACATAATCAACTTATAATTCTTGTGTAAATAGGATAAGCAAAAAATAATAATAATATAAGAAATCTTTAAGAAAGAAAATAAAGTTCGCCGCCACCACCACCACCACCACCACCACCACCGCCACCGCCACAGATGAACTATATATATAGAAATTATACGGAATACAAATAATACACCGATCCTCTTGCTGTACATGTAAAATAATCCATGAAAAATAACAATAAATTTCATCGACAACAACAATGTTAACAACAACAACAACAACAACAACAATGATAACAATAACACAATGAAAGCAGATGACAAACTTGATTGAGGTTATTCATTGAAAAAACTACACATTCATGGGAAAGGTAAATCGCTTCTTTTATTATAAACACAAAACAACACCAATAAATGGATGAGTAAATAGTAAAGGTGAGCCCTTAGCAGAATATTCACATCCATGCACACACAAACACACACACACACACACAGTTGCCCCGTTAAATTCTGAGATTAATCTTCAAGGCCAATTTCACATTGAATGGTAATAGGCAACGACACCAATTTATAATGTTTTGTTAGTTTTGAGTACCCGCAGGTCTTTAGGGCCGGCCCTGATTAACACTTTGCCATATAAGTTTACAAGAAACTATTATCACATTCTCAAATGTACACCGGTTTTCCTTAATCTCGTCATGCGATAACCACTCAGAATTTTTTGAAAACATCATAAATTTTATAAAAACTGAACCCTGAATTGGTTCAAAGTTATGGGATCTGCTTCTAAAACCTTTTCTGACTATCCATTTTTTTTGGAAATTTCTTGAAAATTCTCTAAATAACTCCCACATTCTTAATGGGAAAACTTAAATTTTGTTCAAAATTGATTGGAGAATGATCAAATTTTAAAAGTTTTTCATATTCCACAGCTGATACTAATTGTTTGACCATAATTTTTTTGGTAACTTCATAAAGATTGACCAAAAATTCTTCCCACCTTCTCAATCCAAATACCAAATTATATTAGAAATTGTATAAAAACTGAACCATGAGTTGGTTCAAAGTTACGGAAGTTACAGATTCTAAAACCCTTCTTTACTATCTATTTTTTTCGGAAATTTCATGAAAATTCGCTAAATATTCCCACATTCTTAATGGGCAAACTTAAATTTTATTCAAAATTGATTGGAGAATGATCAAATTTTAAAAATTTTTAATATTCCACTGCTGAAACTAATTGTTTGTACATCATTTTTTTGGCAACTTCATGAAAATTGACCAAAAATTCTTCAAACATTCTCAATCCACATACCAAATTATATTAGAAATTGTATAAAAACTGAACCCTGAATTGGTTCAAAGTTACGAAATCTGCTTCTAAAACCTTTCTTGACTACCCATTTTTTTCGGAAATTTCTTGAAAATTCTCTAAATATTCCCACATTCTTAAATTTTGTTCAAAATTGATTGGAGAATGATCAAATTTTAAAAATTTTTTGTATTCCACAGCTGAAACTAATTGTTTGACCGTCATTTTTTTGGCAACTTCATGAGCATTGACCAAAAATTCTCCCCAAACTCTCAACCCACATACTAAAAACTGAACCCTGAATTGGTTCAAAGTTACGGAATTTACTGCTTCTAAAACCTTTCTTGACTATCAATTTTTTTCGGAAATTTCATGAAAATTCTCTAAATAACTCCCACATTCTTAATGGGCAAACTTAAATTTTGTACAAAATTGATTGGAGAATGATCAAATTTTAAAAAGTTTTCATATCGCACAGCTGAAACTAATTGTTTGACCGTCATTTTTTTGGTAACTTCATGTAAATTGACCAAAAATTGTCGCCACATTCTCAATCCAAATACCAAATTATATAATAAAATGTATATAAATTGGACCAAATTGGCTCAAAGTTACGGAATCTGCTTCTAAAACCATTTTTTACTATCCATTTTTTTTGGAAATTTCATGAAAATTCTCTAAATATTCCCACATTCTTAATGGGCAAACTTAAATTTTATTCAAAATTGATTAGAGAATGATCAAATTTTAAAAGTTTTTCATATTCCACAGCTGAAACTAATTGTTTGACCATCAGTTTTTGGCAGCTTCATGAAAATTGACCAAAAATTCTCCCCACATTCTTAATTCACATACCAAATTATATTAGAAATTGTATAAACACTGAACCCTTAAATGGTTCAAAGTTTTGGAATTTGCTAACATTTCTCACTATCCAATTTTTGGAAATTTATTATTAAAATATTTTACCCAATTTTCAATAATATTAACTTAAATTTTGCTCAAAATTAATTGGAGAATGATTAAATTCTAAAGGTTTTTTGTAATCTATTGCTAAAACACCCACTTCCCGATTGAATTCAATTGTTCATATATATATTATCCCACATTTTCGCCATCCACTTGTGGCTAATATGTTAAAGGGGAAATTTTTAAAATTTGTCTGTGTGTGTGTGTGTGTTTTCGAAACATGTGTCAGTACTTTTTGACGCACATTTTTTAACTTTGGTGTATTTTCTCAGGTGTTCTGAATATGTTGCGGGGGGGCACTTTTTCAATTTCAATAATCCTGATAAAATGTTTTTTAAAGCTCTCGGCGTACACTCTAAAATTGTGAATGGGATAATAAAAAAAATAAAAATAGAGTCAACCTATAGGTATTTTGTGTGTTGTTGTTGGCGTTGCAGTTGTTTGGCGCGGTGTGTTGCCTGTAAACTTTTATTATTTTGGCAAATAAATACCATAAAAAAAAAATGTTTCTTCTAAATTTAACTTGTGTCATTAAAACGAAGAAAGATATTTTATATTGGTTCTTTTTTTTTTTTTATTATAGAGACATTTTCCATATGTGAAATTGACTAGAAATCGTTTTTTCCTTATTTCCATTCATTCCAAATTTTTTTTTTTTTTGTATTCGCATCATTTTTATTGCCGTAGGATGAAATATAAAATTTATATTTAGTGAACATTTTACATTATAAAGCAATCATCATTGTTGAAGGGGTGGTGGTGGTGGTGGTGGTGGTGGTGGTGGTGATGTGAGATGAGACTGGGACAGTGTGGGTTAGATGGATACACGACACATCATATATGAATATCCGATTTTTGTAGTACCACCCTCCATCCACGAATAACGTACACGGTTTCCTTTCCACCATATCATATTGTGGCTTATGAGGACGCATAAGGACCCCATTTTTTTATGCGTTTATGTAAATATTATGATGATTTTATGATAATGTTAATTCCGCACATATGACAAAATATCATAACTGTTCTGTCTACTCCTATGCTGCTGATTGTTGATGCTTCAGTAGTTAGTTTTTTTAGAACCATCACATTATCAAAACATTTGAAAATATGTAAAATTTCGCACATTAAATCTATCAACCACACACACACACACACAAACACACACACACACACACACACACACATTGTTTTTACATTTTTCCATAACATTTACCGTTCGTTTATTTATTTCATATTATCATTTTATAACGGTACTTAATTCTTTGTGCTTTGTGCACGAATCGTTGTCACCGTGGCCTCCATCGGCGCCGCTAATATAATAAGAAATCGGATAATTTCCATTTTAATACTTACTTACTTACTCCATGGCCGGTTACAACCCGGGTGCGGTTTTAGCCTTCTCCAACACACGCTTTTCCAACCTGACCTATCCGCACAGTTAATGTCTTCCAATCGCGAATTTTTAGGATTTTTTTTATCACAGTTTACTCGGCATTTAACCATTTCGCCTTAGGTCTTCCTCGGCTCTCCTTCTACCCTCTGGTTTACTATTTAACCGGTTTTTTCGGCACACGCTCCTACTCCATGTGCGTTCTACGTGTCCAACAGCCATTTCAATCTATTAATCTTGTTTGTTTTGACAATATTTGGTTGACCCCGCGTACAACTTGTCTAATTCAAAATTGTATTTTCGCCGCCCAACCATTCTGTTCTTTGACGGCGGGACCAAATATGCCACGGAATACCTTTCGTTCGAAAATCCGAAATTTTAATGCCTATTTTTTATTATATTGTAGTTTTTGATGGACATAAAAATGTACGAAATACAGCGAATTCCGGTTTTTTTAATTCGGATAAAATTTTATAGCTCCTCCAAACCGTTTTTTTTACCGTACTTACTTACTACTTACTCCATGGCCGGTTACAACCCGCCGTGCGGTTTTAGTCTTCTCCAACACACTTTTCCAACTTGACCTATTCGCAGCCGTCAATGTATTCTAATACCGAATTTTAACGATATTTATATCACAGTTTACTCGGCATCTAACCATCTCGCCTTAGGTTTTCGTGCGCGGCTCTCCTTCTACCTTCTGGTTTACCATTTAACAGTTTTTTCGGCACACGCTCCGCCTCCATGCGCGTACTACGTATCCACCAAGCCATCTCAATCTATTCGATTTTGATTGTTTTGACAATGAATTTGATTGACCGCGTACAACTTGCCTAATTCCAAAAATTGTATTTTCGCCGTGCCAACCATTCAGTTCTTTGACGGCGCAACCAAATATGCCACGGAGTACCTTTCGTTCGTTTGCCGTACACAGTGAGCGAAAAGCGTATGTCAAAATACAATACGAAGAGTGTGTGTGTGTGTGTGTGTGTGTGTGACGACGATAGGTCGAACTGAAAAAAGTGGTTTTTATGAAATAAGTTGTGTAAACTAAATGCGTTAGAGAAGAGGAGGCGATCGAAGGGAATTCCTTGAAGATAGCCAAATGATGGGTCATAGTGTTTATACAGCAATTACTCTAAATTAACGAAGTTTGTAACCCATGGCTGACAAGTTATTGAAACACTTTGAACAATAATAACAAAATTTTATTGTCAATATTTATGCACACTAATATTTTTAACAGTACCAACAATACCACCACCACCACCACCACCACCATCACCACCACCGCGGCGAATGTGGGTAGGGAAATAAGATACAAATAACTGTATATTTATTTATTTAATAATTATATTTACAGTTAAATGGAACGAATGTTGAACGATGATTTATGCAATAATATTTCAATAAATTGTTAAATAAATAATAATGAATGTTTACGAATGTGTGTGTGTGTACGTGCACAATGAAATAACTCATCAATGATTATTACCGTTTTATTTTCTACAATCCATTGCATTTCTTCTTGTACACTTCTCTCTAACGCTCTGTCTCATTCCTGTCACGACGGCATCGTCTCCTATTCACATTTCATTTTACATATAAATATATTGTATTATTATTGTTGGTACTTTAACTATAATAAATTCGTACATAAAGTACCGTTTTATTTACATTCATTTTCTTGTATCATAAATATTATATTTTACATTCATATATTTTATTGTTGTATTATTATTATTATTATTATTATAATGTACACACAGGTACGAGACGAGTTATAGCTACGAGTACATACATCACATATTTATAATATACAAATATATATATCTCTATCTCTATCTATATCTATATCTATATATTAATAGTTATCCAAATTGTTATTGTGTCTATTATTGTATACCAAGTATAGGAGTATGAAATGAGACTTTTTTAAAGGAAGAAAAAACACATTATTTAGAATAGAAAAATCAAAAATATTTTATTCAAAATAACTTCCATCGCGCTTTCTACACATTTTAACCACCACCTTTCAGGCAATTTTCGTATACCACGTCGAAAAAATGGTGTTGCTTTGAACGAAAACCATTCAGATAGCCAATTTTCAACTTCCGCAGATGTTTTGAGGGTGCTGTTCTGTCAAAGCATGTTCCATCGATGAAAATAAAAATGGTAGTCGGAAGGCGGCCAAGTCTGGTGAATCGGGCGGGTGTGTGGTAACAGCTCCCATCCAAGCGACTTTATCGTATCCTGAACTGGTTTTACTTTGTGTGCTGGTGCATTATCATGTTACAAAATTACCTTAACACATTTTTTTCTTTCTTTCTTTCTGTCCATTCTGGTCGGTTATCTAATAATGGCATTGTTCAAATCGATTATTTGTTGTTGGGTAGCGAACCGTATTAACAGTTTCCCACCAGGTTTCTGAAGTTCATGATACACCACACCATCCTGATCACCACCACCAAACACAAAGCATTCTGCTCTTACCGAATCCGAATTTGGTTTTGCAGTCGATGTTGCTGCTTTTTCCTGGTGTAGTAATCCATGATTTTTTGCGTTTAGGATTCTCAAAATATATCCACTTTTCATCACCACCGTCACGATTCGATGCAAAAAAGACTTCCTTTTGTATCGTTGACGCGTGCAATTCACAAATGGTTTTTCGATTTTTTTGTTGCCTTTCACATCAATTCATGTGGAACCCATTTTTGCACACACTTTTAAATCTTTCCCATTGCTTTTAAACGATTAGAAATTGTTTTTTTCATCTACATTTAAGGCTTAAGGGCAAGTTGTTTTTGAATTTGTGTGAATCATCTTCGTCCAACTTATGCTTGCAATTCTGACTGTCTTTAAACTTTTTTTTTGTGGTCTTCCACGTTCTTCATTTCTCAAATCAAAATCTTTGTCTATACTAAATTGTTGAAACCATGTTTTGCATGTTGCTAATGATAGAGCATGATCACCAAAAAGCTTCTACAAGCATTCGTTGAAATTCAGCTGCGTTTTTTCTTTTAAATGATAACAAAAAACTAATGATACCCGCAAATCGTTTGTTGAAGGCACAAAATTAGACCGTTTTAACACGATAAAATTTTATGTTGTTGTATTACAAATGGAATTTACCACACTCTGAATGTTGTCAGATGACAGATGTCAAAACAATAAAAAAATCGCATCGCATTAAGGCTCTTTCACAATTCACTAATATAAGTACAGCCTTTTATTGGCAGCGGCGGCTCACTTCATACTCCTATACCTGGTACATTCCCGTACGTAACGATGCAATTGAGAAATTTGTGAAAATATCTATCTGTTAATTGTGGAAAATACAATAAATTTATATTTTATTTTGGGGGTAGTTTAGATGGTTTAGGTGTGTGTGTTCCGGTGTATATGTGTGTGCAAAAATTTTACTATACAATAATAAATAAAATATAAAGGACACAACAACAACAACGACAACGACGAGGACGACGACGATGGTTTCACAAAAAAAAAAAAAAAAGGTTTATGTTTATAATAAAAACCTTTTATTAGATTGTTTTCCAAAAAATTAATTAAGTGTAACCGTGTGATTTTTTTTTGGGAGGTGTGAAATTGTACTATAAAAAAGAAACTTAAATAGCAAAGAAATAAGAGAATTTATAGCCGGCGGTGTGTGAATAATTGTTTTAAACGGTAAATTTTATTTATTTCCCATTCTTTGGGTATGGTTGGCTGCTAATTAATAATATAACTAAATTAAATATTTACCGTTATATAATTGGTATCTATGGTTTAGGGCGGCGGCGGCAGAACAGAAGGCAAACGGTGTACAATTTGTAAATATTGATGTGGGTGAATATTTGTCTTTAGTTTTTAGGCACAAATAAAAAAAATTTAAAAAAAAATACCCCAAAACCCCCATCTCCCACCACAATTTATAATTAACAAACGGTTAAAGAGGAAAATTATTTCAAATTTATACAGTTATTTATTCAATTAACCGTTACAATTTCATCGGAAATTCTATGGAATATCCGTTAACCAGACGACGACGACGACGACGACGACACCACCATAACATTTTTTTGTCTATGACCCATAATCAATGAAACAGTTGATGTGAACACATTAGCGTTCAAACTTTGAAATGAGATTACATTAAGTCTGGAAGCAAAAATAAATAAAATATAAATCCAGCACATCCTTCAAAAATGTTATACCCTTTTCTTTGTATATTTTTGATTATTTATTGGGTCCAGAACTAAGTTTTTTGGGCAATATTTTGGTAAGAAAAAAAAAACACATTTATATTTGAAAGTACAACGGTACAGTATTCAAAGTATTTGCCATCGGCGGCTACAACCATTTTGACCATCCCAGTGGAAAATTATTGATTACCTCATAAAAGAAGAACTTCTTAGGTTTTTCTTAGCAATCAATGATTTCAACCATTTTTTCATATCTTTGTATGAATTGAAGTGCCGTGCAGAAAGGATTGACTGTGCATTGACCCGAACAAATGGTAGTCTGATGGAGCAATTTGGTTGGTGGAATGTGGCGGGTGAGGGTAGGACTTCGCAGGCAAGTGCTTCTAACGTGTTTCTTTGACCGCGGTCTTGCAACGTGTTGGTGGTCTAGTATTATCATGCTGCGCAAAATCACACATGTCTGTTGGCATATTCTGGTCGGTTTTTAATGCAATGCTCAGCTTAATTGGATTAATTGCTTTCGATAAAGTTCAGCAATGATGGTTTGTCCGGGTTTTTTTTAGCAGCTCATAGTACATTACACCAAGCGCTGGTCCCACCCAAATACACAGCATAATCTTAGAACACGATGAATATTGCGTTTTTGGTGTTTTGGTGGACCTGATTCACCTGTTTTCCACCCATGCTTTCACACGTTTTTGATTATCGTAATGGACTTCCACTTTTCATCACCGGTCACAAAATTCGATACAAAATTAAATGTCTTTTAAGCAAAATTTCACACACATTTTTGATTTTCCAGTTGTCTTTCCGTCAATGTTCATATGGTACCCAATACGATAGCTTTTGGACCATTCCCCGTTTTATTTGGAACGTTTTGGAAACACTTGCTTCAACCGAATGTCATTTACTGAATATGAACGATGGATTCAACTACTACAATAGCAAAGTATTTCCACTTCATCACACACTGCGTACAAACAATACTACGTACGACACCTATCCCATTATCCCCTTAGGACTAAGTTATAGAACCAATAGTTACAGTTTTTTTGTTCATATTTCCTTAATTTATTTATTACAATATATTTTCACAAAAACAACAATGGCAAACAAAATACTGTCACAAAATGTTTAAAATGATAATGTTTCACTTTGACTGTGAGCAAGAAGTTGATTTATTTATGAGGATTTCATGATAATAATAATAATAAACCGGACGGAGGGATATTCAAAAGACACACAAATTGAAGACGTTGTAGAAATGGCAGCGGAAGGAATAAAAATTTATTAAGAAATCTTTACCTTCCGTAATTTGTTGTTGTTTATTGTAACTATATTTTTGCGGTACATAAATAATAAGGATTTGTTGGTGGCGGTGGTGGTGGTGATGGTGGTGGTGTTGGTGTTGTGTTGTAAATATTATAAAATATTTATGTGGATAGGTGAGGTTGGCGACGGTTTGTGCACGTCAATGAATGACTGAAAATTATGAAAATTTTTTTTTAAACCGGCTGCGCCATGTGAAACCGGAAAAAAATAAATTAAAAATCACTAAAATTACAGAATAATAAATAATGAATTTAATGAAAATGTTTACAATTTCAAAAACCCCACCCCACCCACTCACCTATCTATTTAATCTTTTCTTATGTCCATAATACACACGATACATCCACATTCGAAATATAAGTGTTTGGAATAGATAATAATAGAGCAAATTGTGTAGATAAATACAATTTAAAAGTTATGGATCATCGTGTCGCATGAAAAAAAAGTGAGAGAGCGAGAGAGAGAGACGGGTCTAATTATCAATATTTATGACTTTTAAATGTACAATACCAAAAGACAAAGATATGCGCAGCAACGACAATTGAACGTTAACCGATATCTAAAATGTATGTACGTACGTAATTTAACGTACGTATATATTTACCGTTATATATTTATGTCTGTGTGTGTGTGTGTGTGTGTGTGTATATAAAATACATAAATTACTCTGTTATTTCCGTTGTCAGTAGTGCACCACATAACAGTAATATACAGTAGAACCAGAGTACTAGTAATCCAGTGCTGTGTACACAGTACATTTACAAATTTTTTGTTGTGTATAACAATTGCGTTGCGACATTCTTCCGTCTGATTATATTTATATTTATGAGAATGGAATGTCAAATAAAACAAAATGCCATTAACTAACTGTACACACAAGAAAATCTAATGAAAATATATCCGTTTAAGTGGTGTGTGTGTGTGTGTGTGTGTGTACATATCTATTTATGCGTATCACATATGTATGTAAAACATAAAAGCTACTAAATAACATATGTATATTTAATGTTGTGATGTACGCACAGTGAACGCAATCAAGTTAAAACATTGTCCATGTCTACAACCCCAATCCGGATACTACTGGTTAACTTACTACTTACTTACTTACTCCATGGCATTATAACCCACCGTGCGGTTTTAGCCTTCTCCAACACACTTTTCCAAACCCGACCTATTCGCAGCCGCCAATGTCTTCGAATCCCGAATTTTAATTATCTTTATATAACAGTTTATTGCATCTAGAGCCTTTAGGTCTTCGTGCGCGGCTCTCCTTCTACCATCTGGTTTACAAGTTTAACAATTTTTTCGGCACACGCTTCTCCTCTATGCGCGCGTACTACGTATCCACCAAGCCATCACAATCTATTTTGATTTTGATGATGTTTTGACAATCAATTTGGTTGACCGCGTACAATTTGTAGTAATTCCAAAAAATTTTATCTTCGCAGTGCCAACCATTCTGTGCTTTGACTTAGACGGGACCAAATATGCCACATGGAGTACCTTTTGTTCAAAAATCCGAAGTAATTTTGTTTCTGGTTATGTGTCGCCGGCACCAAGTCTCCGACCCATACGTTATAACATTGAACGGTATTAATGTTGTTGTGTATAGCTTGCACTTAAAATCTCATGGTAATGTTTTAGATCGGAATTGTTTTTTAACCCGTAGTAACATCTGTTTCCAGTTGCTACCCTGCGGCGTATTTCCTCTTCAATATCATTTTCTACATTTATCAACGATCCCCTAAGTGTACGCAAAACTATTGACTATAAAACCAAAATTGTGTTCTCCAATATTAACTGAGTTTGATCTCGAATTCGTGATGTCCATTCGTTGCCACCAAATATTTTGTTTTTTTCTGCATTCACTTTGAGACCCAGACCGGATGCCTCTTTTTTTGTAACGATTCGAAAGCATCCTTGACAGTTTTTCATATTCGTTACCACAAAAAACTATTGATTACCAGTTGCCAATTGTACGGTCAAGAATTGTGTTGTGCGCACACACACACACACACACATGCATGCGGTAACAACGTATTTTATGTGCCACATCTTTCTATTTGCCCCCACTTTGGTACACACAGTCGTGTAAACGTCTAATAAACAAAACAAATGTCAAATGACGAGCGAAAAAGATAGAGAGAGAGAGAGAGAAAGTGGGAAATTTTTGTAAAACATTGTAAAATGGTTGCGACAAGTGTTCGACTTCATTTACTGCAAAATTAAAATAATTTTAAGAAAATTTCTTTATATAATTCGTTGATGCAATGAATTTATAAATAATTATATTTAATATATGGGAAAGCGAAATTGGTTGTTGTCTGTGCTAAAGTAAACACACACACACACCAACAGATGCAAAAAACGGATACATTTAAATCTTAATCTTAATATGTGCAATGTCGGAACTTAATTGGATTAGTTTGTTTACCACCAAACAATAATTTTATGTGTTTTTTCCCTTTTCACGTGGCACTCTACCAGTAATTGGTGATAAAAATACATTTATTTGCTTCACTTTTTTTTTGGCCGTTCGGCAAAACCACACATCAATTTCGTTCACTGTAGCTGCTGTTTTGTGAATTGAAATAAGGATGTGGAAGAGAAAAAAAAATTAAGTCTTTATATTTTCATTTTTTTTTTCCCATTTTTTGTCTGTGTGTAATATAATTTTGGGTTTTTTTTCGCATTCGGGTCCCAAAAAAGAGTTTCTTATTTCTGGGTGCAAAGGGTGGGGTGTGGATGGGTGTGGGATGGGTTAGTTGATGGTAAATTTTTGTATTGTGCGTTGAAATGGAATTGGATTTATTACTACCCCCGTTTTTATATTATTTTATTTATTAATAACATTATTTCTTGTTTTATGTAAATAATGTACGCGCGACTACTCCCAACAATTCATTTATTTATTATTTATTCAAATTATTAATTATTTACTTACACATACACACACACAAACACAGTGACTACGTTTAAATATTACCAAAGTATAACTTAAGAAGTAAACGATGAGCGATCGATGTGTACATCATTTTCTTTGTACCATATGCATCACTTCCTGTTTTTGCTTTGATCCGATTAAACAATTTCTCTCATCCACATTGGCATTGGTAAAGTGGATTAATATTTTTCTAACCAATTTTTGTAACTGCCTTAACTTAACTAAAAAAAAACAATGAAATACACATTGTGAAAATGTGTTTCCGAAGTCCTTGTCTATAAATTTCTTTCAAATTTTATGGTATGCAAATCTGGCGTTGCGGCGGTTACACATTGGGACAAAAAATTGTTTTTAATTTAAACAAAAGAATATAGAAATGTCCGTGGCTGGAACGGAACTTATTGAAACGGTTGTCGTGTAAAATTTTAACACCCGAAATAATTTGATTTAATTTATTTATACCGTTGTTTTTTTTTTGTTTAATTCACAGGTGCCGTTTTTACCGAAGAACAAAAAGATAGTACCACCGAATTGGCATTTAAATATGCCGTCTATCGAATTAATAAGGATAAACATATTTTACCGAAAACAACACTCATCTATGACATTCAATATGTTCCGAAAGATGATTCATTTCGGACATCGAAAAAAGGTAATTGTAGAAGAAAATTGTAATTGGTTTTTGTTAAATTTATTTGTAGCCGCCGCTGTAGTACTACGTCTTAGGAATCAAAAGAGACACATTACATTTTTAAAATATTGTGTGGTAGCATTGATCGTCGCCGAACGATGATTGAACTTACTCTGCACAACCCAAAAAAATCATGTCAGAAAAGTAGAATTAGTGATCTATGGCCAACTGGTTGGTAACTTATTCCAATTTTTCGGTATGGGATGTGGGAAAGTGGGGCAGCAACCCAATAGACACCACTATTATCCAATAAAATAAATAATCCAATTAAATATTATAAAATAAAAATATTTGCTTCAGGGGCCCCAATAACAAATACCATTACCCGCCCATCACCACACATCAATCCTTCCATCCATCCATCTCTCTCTCACTCTCTCTCTCTCTCTCTCTCTCTCTCTATCCAATTCAATGTATTGTAGCACGTACACATTAATTAAATTATTTATTAGATGGAAAATTGGTTGCGCCCGCAGCCAATAACATTTTTACTGTAAAATTATATGAATTTTCGTGTCCATTCTAAATTGTTGTTGGTGTTGTTCACATAAACTTTCCAAAAAACTTAATTTAAATATAGTAATAGTTAGTGTGTGTGTGTGTGTGTGTGTGTGTGTGTGCTATTATTACAGATCCAAGTAGTAGTTAGTGGGGTGATAGGGGTAGAAAATGTTCGTTTGTTAATTTAAAAACTTTATTTATTATTATTATAAAATACAAAATAATGTACAGGTGTCCGATGTGTGAGATGTGCGAAATATGTAATTTTGCAGTTCCGGTTTTAGACTTCTCCGGAACCATACACACAGTAAAATAGACTATATCGCCGACCATATATTGTAAAATAGTCCACCTATACTCATACAATAAATAAAATGGTTTTTGTGTGTGTGTGTGTGTGTGTGTGTCTGCGATCGAGTGTACATTAATTTCATTGGTTACCAAAAAAAAAACCATGATGGCCGCTCATTTGTGACAAACGTTAATGTAGTAATTTCTCATAATGAAATTCACTATATCAGTATAGAATTAGTGCAACTGACCCCCGTCAATGTTTGTCGTACCATTGAACGGAACGCCACAGTTGAGAACGTATGATTTAAATAGTTACAAAAATTTGTGAGTAGTGGGCGAAAGATTTGCATTAGATTTTTCATCACGTTGTAACCAAATCTTTTATCGCCATATATTTTGACAATTAAAATTAATTTTATCGATACATTTTTCCGTGCAATTGCAATTCTTCCGAAATGTAATTGATTGAAAAGAAAAAAAACCTGGAGCATTTCCACATTCATCATCAAACCTAGTGATAACGGTCATTTATAGTTGTCTGCATTTTGTACGAATTACAACAAGGAACAAAATGCCACAGAAGCGTGTAGATGATGAAGATATAGTTTCGGATAGAACATGCAGTAGATGATTCCAAAAAATTTAAAACAGTAGTGGGTGAGACCCACACCGGAAATTCTAATACACAGCCCCAGCCCGATTATTTATTATTTGTAACTGGTAAAGCGTGATTTTTTTTGAACAATCGGTTTCAAAAATTAAAAAAAACACATAAAAATAAATATTTTTAATTGGAAAATTACTTTATTTAGTAACAAATTTCTTTTCATTCAGTTTTTGAAAATGATTTCGTTCATGTGACCGCCCGCGACTGCTTCGTAAAAAGGTCATCCGCTCGGCCCAATTTTTTCATCACTCGTTCGAGAACTTCTGGTCGTACAGCATTAATTGTACGAGTTATGTTGGCTTCCAAATGTTCAATCGTCGCTGGCTTGTCCCACAAAAAAAAGTCCAACGGCGTGATATCGCACAATCTAGGCGGCCAATCGACTGGGCCATTTCGCGATATAACTCGTTCACCAAACGCGTTCTTTCAGCGCAAATCGATTGTGGCATTGGCTGTATGGCATGTAGCGCCGTCCTGTTGAAACCACAAGTGGCCCACATCATGCGTAGCAACATTTGGGAAAAACCAGCCATCCAACATTTCTCTATAGCGCTCAGCGTTGTTGACCGTAATATTTGCGCCGGCCTCATTTTCAAAAAAAAGTACGGACCGATGATGCCTTCGGCGTGTAAACCGCACCAAACTGTGACTTTTTCCGGGTGCAACGGCGTCTCAAGCACTTGCTCTGGTTGTTCCTTGCTCCAATAACGCATATTTCGTTTGTTGACGTAGCCATTCAACCAGAAATGTGCCTCATCGCTGAAGATGATTTTGCGATAAAAAAGCGGATCATTTTGCAGCTGGTTTAGAGCCCAATCAGCAAACGTGCGACGTCTTGGATGAGAGCGAAAGATGTTGCATTTTGTAAATGTTGAACCTTACTGAGTAAAAAAAAAAAAGATGGCGGAGATTTGACATTTCCATCCCTCCATCAAAACCCTATTGGAAAAACGATTGCTCAAAAAAAATCACGCTTTATATTCACATATCCTGTGTGGAAACCCGTGAACGACGCGACGTTCGATTGAAACTGGCTTTCCTATACCCAACATGACATCCGACACTCCCAAGAATTTTCGGCCAATAATAACTGTGTGTGTGTGTGTGTGTGTGTGTGTGTGTGTGTGTGTGTGTGTGTGTGTGTGTGTGTGTGTGTGTGTGTGTGTGTGTGTGTGTGTGTGTGTGTGTGTGTGTGTGTGTGTGTGTGTGTGTGTGTGTGTGTGTGTGTGTGTGTGTTAAAATGAAACCTCAATAATAAAAATTGACACATTTATACAATAAATTAAATGTGCGGGAAAATTTAAAATCCTTTTCGAATTTATCTATATTTTTTCACAATTTCATCCATAACTATTTGATGATGGAAAAACAAATGAATATATATCGCATATCTCAATTTAGGAGAGGGAGGGGGGAGGGTGGATGATGAAGACACCTTAATAATATACTACAAAATTGGTACAATATTTGTAATTGTGTTTGTATGGCCAAAATACGATGTGAATTATAAAAAAATATATATAAATTGTAGTATACCACACCGTTCCAATAGCGTATCTCATTGTTTGTAGTACATAGTATCAGTACATAAAACCTTATAGGTGTCTAGTACATAACTTAAACTAGTACATATACTATAACTAAATACTATTAAAATAGTATTAATATCTTTCTAGCATTTTTATTTATTTATGGATAAATTAGCATTACACCACTCGGTCGGTCGGTCGGTCGGTAATGAAACGTTATGCGAATGTTACTATCATATATTTTTATACACAGAACAGAACATACACAAGCAATACTCTCTCGCACACATCCAAAATGGAAATATTTATGGATGACTTATAAAAGTACGACCCGACCATGTACCATACCATAGATAGGAAAATGGGAATGTTAATTCAATATAAATAATTGCCTTAATAAATTTTCAGATAAATTTTTATTAATGCTTTTTTATGTTGTTTTTGGGCGAGCGCATATATATTTTTTTGCCTTTCATATTTAACATATCATTCAATATTATAGACACAGTGTCGTACACTCACACCCACAACCAACACCAACACCAACACCAACATAATTCTACATTATAATTGGTGTGTAGATTTTTAGGCATGAAAAATTGTTCACCGTTGAATATTAACTAGGAAAAACAGAAATTATATACATTCACCTGATACTGGACCATATCTTTCAAACCCTCCCACCGCCCCCCTCTCTTCCCCTAACCCTTACACATATTTTTTTTTAGTTCTATTTAGTTGTCGGTTTCACTTTCGACTGCATTTGCTGTTGAATAATAAAAAAAATTACAAAATTTAGAAAAATTTTAAGCCCGAAGGCGGCTAATGAAATCTCTCTCTCTCTCTCTAACTCATCCACTTTTTATAAATAAAATGAACGCTTCCCAATGCAAATATGGCATGGAAAAATCACATTTTCATTACAGTATTCGTTAGTGATAAGTTTAAAGTTAGAGGTGAATTGAAAACGTTCTCTCGAAGTTCCCTTTCCCACACACACACACACACACACAGGCAATTGCCCAATAAATTTTTGACAAAAAATCGGCCAATATTTAAGTAACATTAACGCTAAGTTTTAAGGATTTAAATGAAATTTCATGCTAAACACACTCTAATTGATACAAGGACACCGCTTCTCTGTCCCCGCCCGATATACTCATATAAAACTGTAACAATAGTCCTATTGGAATTACTAAATTTTAATCGATTTTACATATTGTTCTGTTTTAGGGATTTAGTGATTAAAATTTAATTTAAAATAGAGTTTTAACTGGGTCGCACCGTTTCTGAATTATAGCTCCGACAGAAGTTTCAATAATAGAAAAAATAAACCGGATCTCATCATTCAGTTATCCGTGCCCCAGAGACCCCCCCCCCCGTCTGTGTGTCGTTGCCTATTTTATTAATGTGCGACGGCCTCTCATTCCGAATTCGATGATAAACAAAAAAAAAACATTTGCCAGCGATAATGTTGTGCAAAAATATTATTAAAAGTTTTGCAAAATTATATCAAATTTTTATTAGTTAAGTAACTAACTTTGAAGTCATATTCAAAGTAATAATCAACAATGTCTTTCTCATCCACACACACACATACACACACACACAAACACACAACACTAATCGAAATTTTTGTAAATTTTTTTTTAAATACCACTCACATCGTCCCAATGTTTAAATGTCCCAGCCCCAATGTTTGAAGGTCCCATTCATAAAAACTAGTGATAATGTTGTGCGTATTGTTGCCGTCTTTGTTACGATAATCCAAAAATTAAAATAATTCATTTGGCAATGGTAACGCTGTAATTGGCTGGAGGTGTGAGTACTGGGCGATTAGTTAGTTGGTTTAAGGTATGTTCCGTTAATGGTAATTTCAAAATAGGACGACTACCTACGATAGTGGTGTTAATAATACAAAAAATCTATATCATGTAATCCCTTCCGTCACATACCATTAACAAAATAATATACGATGTGTGTGTGTGTGTGTGGTATGATTCTATTGATAAATTATTATTATTATTATTATAAATATAATAAATGACGCATGTCCGAAAAATAACCGGAATGATATAATAAAAAAAAAATTTCTTATTCATCGGTCCCATTCCGCCGTTTGTTGTGCGACGCGGAAATGAGTGAGTAAATAAAAATAAATGTATTCGACACAAATAAAACCGGAATGATTTTTGTTTCCAATTGCGGTGGTGTATTATGTGTCCCGGAATGATGTTGTTGTAAAAATTAAATAATTTACATTTCATTTTGCTCATATCCTAATGTGAGCCGATTATTTTTCTGACAGTGCGTCGCATTATAATACATAAATGGTGCAATCAAAGATATACATCCTGCGGCATTATAATCAATCAAATTGAATATCCTGTGGCAGCAAATGTGGAACAAAAATTTAATGTATATTATCATTATTATTATTATTATTATGAGATGGGACTTTTGTCTGTCCAATGAAATGTTATGGTAAATTTTTGTGTACTGAATGACAAAGGAATTACGGAAAGTTGTTTGTTATTTCATTTTCAACAGAAAAAATACCATAAATTAATGGATTTTGATTTTAATTGATTTGAACATTAAAACAAACGGAAATACTTGACATATTTACGGTTATTATTTTGATGTTATGTTTGAATAATGTGATATGGTGGTGGAGGAGGAGGAGGAGGAGGAGGAGGAGGAGGAGGCGGCGGCGTACATATAATATTTTAATAAGAAATTGTGCGGCGTCTGTGTCCAACCATCCTTTTGCTCTGATGATAATTTGATTCAAATTACACAAAATATAAATACATAGAATATCTAACGTTTGTTTAATGTGCTGTACCGTAATGAAACATTACCGTACGGTCCCAGATGTTATGGGACGATACCAGCCTGCAAGTCTGGTATCCTAGCTTGAACCTACCGAAGTAGGCAACCACAACCACTACGTTGCTACCATTAAGGCGCCTCATCATGTTCGGCGCGGCGATGTTGTTGCCGCGGGCTAACCGATCCCCGTAGTACCGATTATTATACGTAGGATCTCGGTGGGACCCTTCGCAGAGACTAGTGTTGTCACTAGTTTGCTTACGTTATGGATCTTGCAAATCCATTGGCAACGTTGAGCCAGCTCGGAACGTGGGATGCCATCTCCCGTTGGTACCACTGGAATCGACCGAGGTCTTTCACCCAGAATATATAAGAATACCGGGTGTTCCCTAAATTTGGTCAATTATACGAAAATAATCGATAGTTTACGTAAATTTAATGTTTGGCGCCGCCCCCCCCCCCCACCCCGTTTGCGGTCTCCTCCACTACCACCAATTGCCAACAATTCGTGACTTTAAATAACTTTTTGTAATATAAATTATAAAATCGAAAGGATTAAGGACATTTTAAAGACATTATAAGGATATTTTTAAAATTTTTTTTGTATAATTCTATACCAACAAACAAACTGACGCTGAAATTTTATATTAATCTTTCGCACATCAATTCAATTTCATTTCGTTTTGGTATCGTAAGATTAAAAATTATCGTTTATATGCCAAAAAATGTCCTTAATCCTTAAAACATAATTCGTAGTTAATTGTTTTCACCTAATTTCACATTACAAATGAGGTGTTGTTTGCCTATTTTCAAGTTTCTATATTCTCGTAAAATCATTGAATCTGTCTTTAACCACACAACTTTTTGTTCATTTTTGTACAGTATTGTCCAATATTATTGCAGCCACTCACATGGGTCACACACAACGAGATTGTTAAATGTCGTTATATTAGAATATTCTCGTAAAATCATTGAATCCGTCTTTAACCACACAGCTTTTTGTTCATTTTTGTACAGTATTGTCCAACATTATTGCCGCCACTCACATGGGTCACACACAACGAGATTGTTAAATGTCGTTATATCAGAATATTCTCGTAAAATAATTGAATCCGTCTTTAACCGCACAGCTTTTTGTTCATTTTTGTACAGTATTGTCCAACATTATTGCAGCCACTCAGTTGGGTCACACACAAACAGATTGTTAAATGTCGGTTTGTGTGCGGGGTGGTACATAATATAATAATAATATAATGTTGGATAGTAGGATACGAGTTCATAGGTCTGTGTTTACGTTGTTTACATAAGCGATACACCACAATTATTACAATGACAACAGATCATTAGACTTTCTTAGTTAACTGCTGCATTTCAGAATTCCAGTTCAATTGTTTTTTAATTCTTTACCAATATATTTTATATACCCCGTTGGTGTTTCTCTGTCCATGTATAGCTGCCCTATTAAAATTTCAATTGGAATTGTAAGTCCTAAATCGAACCCAATATCTAAACTGTTTGTTTCGTCTGTAACACAAAAAAGAAAAACAAATGCTACACTTGAAACAACCATTTTCGCATCACTGAACCGTTATCCCGTATTAGCCCGTATCCGTTGCGATTACCTTTTTTTTTTCTTTCCTTCCCCCCGCCCCCTTAATGAGATGAGGATATTTATTTAATTTTTCATCTTTTTCATCTTTTTTTTATTTAAGATGATGCGGAAGCATAAGAATTTATATGTTTTTGTAATTTATTTGATTTGTAAATTAATTTTTAAACATTTTCTATTTCTGATATTTATCGAGTGGCGGGAACACGAATGAGAGTTACTACTACTGGGAAAAAAAAAAATATTAAAACAAATAATCGTTTAAATATGCAAATAAGAAAAAAAAATAGGAAGAGGATATTATTTCTTCCTCCTTTTGGCTACTAATAACATTTTTATATTTTATAAATATACACAAAATAACACACACACACACACACACACACACACACGGACAGACAAACATATACAGTCGGTCCTCTTACAATACGATTTTAAGGTGTTTGAATGTTTTCCGAAACCATTTCTTGTGGATGTTTTGTGGGCGCAAAACTATCGTAGGATAGTTCCTTTAATGAAAAATTTTCCATGGGATGTGATATTGATATTAGCGTTGGGTAATCGCTAGAGTTTATATCAAAAAAATTGGTTAAAATTGTATAAAATTTTATTCAGAAATATGTCAAATTTATTAGTTTTTTAGCTGCGTACGTTCAGAAAATTCTATTGTGGTTAAAAATTTTTCCTGGAATTTCATTAGCAAATGATTTTTATTATAATCTGATTTTCAATCAATGTTAGGTATTTCTCAAAATTTTATTGAGAAATATCAATGAATTTGTCAGTTTTCTAGCAGCACGTTCAGAAACTGGTCTTGATGTTATCAATTTTTTAAAATCAAATTTTCATTAGCAAACGATTTTTTAAAATCTGATATCACATCAACACGTACATTCACAAAAATTGGTGTAGAAATATCTAAAAATTGGTCAGTTTTTTTAGAAACACGTTCAGAAAATTAAAAAATGTTTGCAAATATTTCATTCCCAAACGTTTTTTATAATATGATTTTACATTAACGTACGATAATTCACAAACACTTGGAGAAGAAGTATCCCAAAATATGCCATTTTTCTAGAAACACGTTCAGAAAATTATTTATGTTATGATCACAAATTCGCATGAATTTCATTAGTCAACTATTGTTTATAAACTTGATTTCACATGAGCGTACACCATTTGCCAAATGTTTATCGAAAAATATCTCAAAATATGTCAGTTTTTTAAAAAGTACGTTCAAAAAATTAAAAAGTTTTTGCAAAAATTTCATTAGCAAAGGATTTTTATAATCTGATTTTACATTTACACAACGTACGATAATTCACAAACACTTGGAGAACAAGTAGCCCCAAAAAATTTCAGTTTTCTAGAAACACGTTCAGAAAATTATGTTATGATCACAAATTATCATGAATTTTAGTAGCCAACTATTGTTATAATCTTGATTTCACATGAGCGTGAACCATTTGGCAAATATTTATCGAAAAATATCTCAAAATTGGTCAGTTTTTTAGAAGCACGTTCAGAAAATTATGTTATGATCACAAATTATCATGAATTTTAGTAGCAAACGATTTTTATACTTTGATTTTCTATCAATGTAAAGCATTTCACAAAATTTGATTGAGAAATAGAGAAAAAATTTGTCAGCTCTTTAGAAGTACGTTCAGAAAATTATAAATTTTTGCAAAAAATTCCATTAGCCATCGATTTTTATACTCTGATTTTCTATCAATGTAAGACATTTCACAAAATTTTGATTGAGAAATATACAAAAAAATTGTCAGCTCTTTAGAAGCACGTTCAGAAAATTATAAATTTTTGCAAAAAATTCCATTACCCATCGATTTTTATACTCTGATTTTCTATCAATGTAAAGCATTTCACAAAATTTGATTGAGAAATAGAGAAAAAATTTGTCAGCTCTTCAGAAGCACGTTCAGAAAATTATAAATTTTTGCAAAAAATTCCATTACCCATCGATTTTTATACTCTGATTTTCTATCAATGTAAAGCATTTCACAAAATTTGATTGAGAAATATACAAAAAATTTGTCAGCTCTTTAGAAGCACGTTCAGAAAATTATAAATTTTTACAAAAAATTCCATTACCCATCGATTTTTATAATCTGATTGACACGTTCACAAAAATTATCTTGTGATCAAAAATTGTTTTAAAAAATTTCATTATAAAACGACTTTTGTACCGAAACGTTAATAAAGTTCACGAATATTTGGTCTTATTTGCTCAATTTCACGGTGTTCCCACGGTTTTTGTCACAATAATTTCCACCACAAAACGAGTTGATACAGATGAAATGTCGTAGGAAAATTGTCAACGGTACCATTCCATTGTGACATACAGAAAGGTGGAAAAATTTTCAAGCCTCTTATGATAGATTCGATGTGGGCGGTGTTTAAAACGGGGTTTTGTTTTTATGAATGTCAACCGAAAAATTTATCTTTCCAAAAAATGGATACAAAAACCACCATTTTGTTTATTGTATTGAATAAAAAAATGGTGAGAAAATTTATGACAGTGTTGTACAAAATCGACGTTACACATGACATATAGCAAGTGATGGTGGTGGTGGTGGTGGTGGTGGTGGTGGTGGTGGTTGCGGTGGTGGTGGTGGTTACATTTTGACTACACTGTACACAAATTTTTTTGTTTTTGATATGTGTTTGGCATAACAAAATCGGTTACATGAATACCAAATAGAAATGAAATGAACATGTATAGAATTTGAAGGATAAAATAAATTGATAACAAAATCCTTTACTGCTTTTTTGTTGCCCATTTTTCCATTCTCCTTTTCATCTCTACGCTACATGTAATAATTTTTGGCCATCCCAATAAGAAGCAAATAATCCCATTTAAAATGATGTGACTTTCTTATTTTGGCATTGATACAAAATAATAATAATAATAATAATAATAATAATAATAATAATATTATTATGGGTGTGTGTGTGTGTGTGTGTGTGTGTGTGTGTGTGTGTGTGTGTGTGTGTCTCTAAACTAAACTAAAGCATAAAACTTAACTTATCCTATAATAATAATATTATATTTATAGTTGATATGGGTTTTCTTTCACTGCTGCTGCTGCTGCTACTGCTGCTATTCCGATGATATTATTTAACAAAAAAGGACATCAACAATTTTAATATAATGTATTTTGTATTTATGTTATTAGGCCACAATATGCACAACAGGGTGTGTTCAAAAATATCTATTTATAAAATGATAAAATTGATAAATATTTTTGAGAGGCTCAAACTGACGCAATTATCGTCATTCATCTCTATTCCACTCTCATTTGTTTCAATATCCGAAATTTTAGTATCACACGTACGTCGGTACTCGAAGTGTCTCAGTAATGTAACGGTATCGGTACACACACACACACACACACACACACTCACCACAAAATGACTTCCAGATGTCAAAAATTGGAAAAAAAAAAATGTTATCAGATACATTTATCGCCGATACTTTTAAAGTATCATTTTCATAAAATTCAAAATTTAGCGTATACCCCTACCCCTGGAAATGGTTATGGTGTGCTGTGACGTATTTCATCCATCGCTCATCACACACACAAACACACACACATCACTATTAATTAAATTAAAACACACACACACACACCCTGTGTGTGATGGACGGGCGCTATACCGTAATATTCTATGCGAACGGTTATTCCCATCATTGAATATTTGTAAAAATGTTTTGAAACGACATGGTACTGATAATAAATTGTATACCATTTATTTTTTTAAATCGTCATTTGATAACAATAACAACAACAACAACAACAACAACAACAACAACAACAAAATGCGACAAATCTCAGCGGTATTTTTATGATATTTGTTAATGGACCGCGACATTATAATCGTCACTGTAATGAAAACCAGGTGTGATGATAAATTAATAACCATTTTTTGTGTTTAATGAAATGAATGGAATTTTTAATAAATAAACAGTTAAAAATATGTTGGACCAGATGTTGAGGTATCCCATCCATATTCTCTATCTATATCACAATGATTTTGTAGCATCTGTTTAGCGGTCAATATATATGGTTCCATTTGAGCAGTTGAATTTCTGTATTTGTTTTGAGATATGACATGTGTGTCACAGGATCGTCCAATGATGATACCCGAAAGTATATAGAAAGTCGACGCCTAGGATACTTATCGATCTGTGTTTACAAAACACACCTTTCTGGTCAGATCGCCTATAGCGAAAAAACTTAATTTTTTATATGCTTATCATTTTGTTATGCTCTGCCATCGTTTTCAATATTCATCCTTCCATCCATCGATTCGATCATGGTGTGACACACAACAATGGCCGCCATATGGTTTTTGGATTTGTTGAAACTCTGGCTAGATCCTAATTTTCGGCTATTACATTTTCTCTGCCATGTGTAACGTTACTTAAAAACCGAGCGCAAAAGTCTTTCTGATAATAAATTGTGTTTAGTTTTTGAACGCATTCTACAAAAAACACAGAGATGTGCGCTCCTATTTGTCATTGGTGCTAGTTCATGGTAATTCCGTCGTTGTATACTGACTGCTACTTTTGAGTAGGCATAATGAAAGATGGGGTTTGGTGGGGGGGGGGGGGGGGGGGGGGGTATATATATAAATGCAGAGCCAAATCCAATCATATAACAATTCGATGGCAATTTTCCGTGGTTTCCTATGTTACTGTGTCGAATAAGTATACTGAGGGTGAGTGATGGAGAGGGGCGATGGGAGGGTACAATTACAGTAATGTTTGAAAATTGTTACATTATTACATTGTTACTTATATTATTATATTGCATCCCGGAAACTGCAATTCATTGACGACCCTCAAAATGTTATGTTGTTTTGTCGACAAAGGTGATAAATTTTAGAAAGAGAGAGAGAGAGACAGAGAGAGAGAGAGAGAGGTGCTGTACCTGTAGCTTACCTTAAAAATAGATGTTTTTTGATATGAAAATCAAAAAAAAGGCACTGTCATCACTGTCCGGACAAAAAGAATCAGACTATATACAATATGAGATGAGGGGAGGGATTCGGCAAAGGGTTACCCTCAGGTGATAAATTTTAGAAAGAGAGAGAGAGAGACAGAGAGATAGAGAGGTGCTGTACCTGTAGATTACCTTAAAAATAGATGTTTTTTGATATGAAAATCAAAAAACAGACACTGTCATCACTGTCCCGACAAAACGAATCAGACTATATACAATATGAGATGAGGGGATAGGTCAAATGGGTACCCTCAATTGAATGGACTATTTTGTTATTCACTTATATATTCTTTAACCCATTCCGCCCAACCGTTTTGCCTTCATTTTATTTGTTTCCAAATTATTCGGTATATTTGTATATTTTGTGTTTGATCCTGGTGATCCTTGGCAAACGGGATAAATTTTTGATTTGTCCATCCAGCGGAATGGACACACACACACACAAACCAAATCGTTTAAGGGTATTTATTACTGAATTCAATCATTAATCTTTTTAGTGGGAAAATAGAAAAAAAAGTGAAAAAATAAAAAAGGATTTTCTCCGTTTTTATTATAATTTTTTTTTTTCCATTCGATTTTCCGATAGCATAATATGAAAAAGAGGACCAAAAGGAAGAAAAAAAAAAAAAGGATTTATCTTTCGGTTTTTTTTTTTTTTCATTTTATTCACTTTTATTTTTGCGGACACACAAAAATCCTTTTTTCCTTTATTATAGTTTTTCCGTTTTTGTGTATATCTTTTTTTTTTTTAGGTTATGATGAATATGTTTTATATTTTTTTTTCTTGGTTTTATGTGTTTTTTGGATATGAAAAAGGAGTAAAAAAAAAAAAATGTGGATTTCATATATGTAATTTTTCACACATCAAAAGATTGTATGCGGTTTTATTTTATTTTTTTTTTTCCATTTACCGATTGAATCCTTTTAACCAATTCAATTTATTCGTATTACTATAGTGTGCACCTCTTTTGTGAACGTGCATGTGTGTGTGTGTGTGTGTGTGTGTTTGTAATATATTAGAAAAATGGAAAATAAATAACAGTAAAATGAAATAAATAAAGAAATAATAAATAAAATCAAAGGAAAAAATGGAAAAGATAAAATTGGATTAAATTTATATACACACACTCACACACACACACATAAACGCATATAAATAACTGTACAGTTACGCACACACACACACACACACACACTACATATTTTTTTTTTTATATTAAATTAACTATATATAATTTAATGCCGTTATTTATTTATATACCGAAAGATTTTATGTTATTGCATGTTTTATTGTTGTTGTTGTTGTTGTTATTGTTGTTGTGTATGTACAAAAGATTACATAAAAACATTTCGATGGCGATGTTATCGGAAATTTTGTTTTGTTCGTTTGTTCTTGTTGTTGTGGTTGTTGTTGTTCATGTCGTTGTTGTTGTTGTTCTTGCTATTGTTGTTGCTATTGTTGTTGTATTATTATATATACGATAATAATTGTAATTCTGTTGATGATTTGATAAGTTATTTAAGAAAAGAGTTTTAGTTTTTCTTTTCCATTTACTTCCATTTGTTTTTGTTCTCTGTTGTTGTTGTTGTTGTTATTGTATTGTGGTGAAAGTTTTTTTTTTCTTCTTTCCGTATTTATTTTCTTCATTCTGAAAATAAATAATTTTTATTTGATTTATTTATTTGTACGGTACGGTACAGTAGAGCCCATAATTATTCAATCGTTAGTCCAGAGGGAAAAAAAAATAAAAAGATAAATTGTACATTTAAATATTTAGGTCCTTTTCTATGTACCAATCGGTAAATTCAAAATATATTGTGTAATAAAAAATATGGGTAAAGATAAAAACCAACAAAAAAACGTATCAGCGTATTATCTTGAATCTTATAGTTTAAAAATTCGTGCGCAGAGTATATTAACTTTTTGGGGAATTTATAAGAATAAGTGATAAAATCATCATCATGAATAAATAATAGAATAAATTTGAACTAATTCTTACCGTCATTTCATAACAGTACAAACACTTTGAATCAATCACTCTGGCTGTGGTTTCGGTAACACATCACCAAAACCTCAAAATAATTATATTGGTCAGTGGTATATTCAGCCACCACATCAAAATGTATAATGAGTACTGATGTCACTTATTTGTACAATAAATTCAATTCAGTAATTTTTTATTCAAAATGGTAACAATGAATGGATCATTATGGTGCACCAGATGTACACAGTGTTTACACATTACATAAAATCGCTTGATATAAAATGGTTCATTTTTTCACTGACAACTTTTATCCACCTTGTAATACAAATACCAATAAAAATCTATTTGTAAATAAAATTTTTACTTCAATAATATTAATCACATAAATATCAACAACTTATACCGGTTATATTACTATTATTTATCGTTAACGATATAATAAACGTAGCCAAATATGTAAACAATAGGTGAAATGATTGGCTGATATTTATTTAACAACGTTGTCCAATCACACGCAGATTGAGAACGCGCCCGGTTGTATAGTAGCGTTTTTGTCATCCGGAGAAATTTTACAAATTTTTGTAAATTTTTCACATTAAATTCAACATTTTCAAGGCAATCCGACAAATGGGCATCGATCAGATCTATTGAGAATATTTTACTAAAAAATTGTTGGAGTACTGAAATGAAATTATGGTCGAGGTTAATAATAAATATGCAATGGACATCGATAGTCGCTAATAATTAGGTAAGAAATTTTGAAAATAATTCAGCCACCGGTTTGTTTTCGCAACAAAAAAAATCATTCTTCAATGAAATTGTTGACAGGAAATAAATACCTACAAAAATATACGGAAAATTGGATGAGCAATAATCGGTGGGTATTTTCATAAGTCAAAGGTTGCCCTAGAAAACGGTCACATTCCATATTCCGTTTGTCCGCGTAAACCCGTCAAATTTTATTACATAAGAGAATATTCTGTTTTATGGGCGTTTACTAAATTTTTTTCGAAAAATTTTACTACCACCCACTTTTTATATTTCAATCGAAAAATAAAATTATATTTCTCTGTCTCTCGGCCAAATTTTTCGAAATCTCACTCTCCCATTATTACACCCAATTTCATATCGGATCGTTGAACTGCAAGCGAAACAGTGATCGCAGTCGTTCGTCTCCACTCGTCGAGTGTTCAATTTTAAACAAGTTTTGAATTTATACAAATTCAATTAACCGTTTAATTAAATTTTTTTTTTCCTATTTTTATTTCGCTACAGCAGAAACAAAATTTTTAATTAAAATTTGGAAACAAAATGGCACAATTACAAGAAGAACAAAATCGTCTGCAGATAATGGAGCAATTTAATGTAGCCATAACAGTACAAAATATTCAAGAATTAACCAATTTGTTAGTCAAAATTAAATTGGTTGATTTTGATTTTATTAAAAATGCTTTTGATACGGCACTGCAGTGTTTAATAACGAATTCATTAAAATTTCTACTTACTTATTTGCCGGCAGACGATTACATTGATAATCTATTCAAAGACGATAAATGGGAACGGTTGAAGCAATTTGTTGAATGTGATGAAATTTTTATGAATAATTATTTTGCCGATAGTTATCCATTGCATTTGGCCGTCCGTTGTAATTCGATCGAAATTTGTACGTATTTATGTGATTTGGATAGCGTTAACATAAATAAAAAGAGAGACACTGGTGCAACGCCACTGCATGATGCATGTACATTTTCGTGTATTGAATTTGTACAATTACTTTGTCGCCAACATACAATTGATCTGAATGCAATTGATAATCTTAATCAAAATGCATTACATTATGCATGTCATCGTGGTGTCAACATTGATGTTGTTCGGCATCTACTGAACACTTCGATTGATAAAAATTTAAAAGATATAAATGGAAATTCACCATTTGATATTGCCTGTCGCAGCGAAGTACGTGCCGTTGTTCGACACTTATTTGCTGGACGGGACGAATTCAATATAAACATCGATTATCAGAATCCACATGTCACAGCATTTAAATTGAAGTGTCCCAGTTTATTCGACAGTTGAACAACATTTGAAAATCAACATAATTTTTTGATTAGATTTTCATTAGTTTTGTTATTCCAAAATTTGGATTACGTGTGTGGTGGTGGATATGGGTGTGGATGGGGGTGTGTGTGTGTGTGTGTGTGTGTGTGTATTAATTTTTTTTCATTTCGATAACAATTTTCGAATAATTTAAGGTTAACAATAAAAAAAAATATTGAAATTTATTTTGAAAAATGTATTAAAATTTGAAATTTTATATCCGTTGAATAATAAAAACCAAAAAAAACATAACCTCTCACAGATATTCTTTTGTTTTAAAAAATTAAATTACTGTACCACCTGCAACGCGTCGATCTATTAAAATTCGATAAATTATTGTTTTCGGTATTCCGAAACTTTTGCTTTAAAACACGTACAGACACACACACACACACACACACACACACACACCATACGCATTTTTAAGCATTTGAGTAGCCATTTTGATTAATTTTAAAATAAAATCTAACGCTCCGTTCTTCATTTTTTCATATTCATTTCATTTTGACCGAGACCCACACCAAAATCGACTGTGTAACTTTGTGTGTTGTGTCGTTTCTCTACTGTCAATGTAATGTCATGAAAATTATCTAACAGTTTGTTTCGGTACGTTCACAGAAACGAATCACAAAAAAACTAAGAGATGACGCTAAGTGTTCTATGATTTACAAAATCATTCCGATTTATTATAGAAGTGGATGGGATGTATGAAACTCTTAACCATTTAATATAAAATTAAAAAGTTTCCCGAAATTACAGTACCACAATGAAAAAAAATAATTAGTTAGAAGTTCAAAGGCGACGGTACTTTCTGTTCGTAAATAAATTCCTTTATAAATGTTTTCATTTGAGGGTGCGGCATGTTGGATATGTAGCATATTTGCAATGACAGTTGGAACCGAACGCGTCCACAGATTACGGATAATGTGAACTGTATCCATACGGTCTCGGATCGGTCATAATAAAATGCCGGCAAGCAACGAAAGAAGAACAACGATCTAACGGCTTATCACATCGCATTTCGCTCCACCAAATTCTTTTGCTTCCAAATATAACAACCACCACCATCGTTTTCCAATAGATGACGCCTCATTATTACCTATGACATGTGTGTGTGTGTGTGTGTGTGTGTGTGTGTGTCTGTATGTGTAAGAAAGATTATGTTTCAATAAACGTATGAAAAATTCAAATGTTAATAGTTTTTTTTTCGAAAAATTTATTTAAACAATTATTTATTGTTGTAATTAAATCGACGGGTTAATTTAATGAGACATAAATTAAATAAAAGTTATTTTACATTAAAATAGTCCAAAAATTGTTACAAAAATGAAAAAGGAATCAAAACACACGAACACTTAATAAAAAATTGATGATACCAACCAATAAGTTGTTTAATTCTTGAACAATTCCAATCGTTTCAATTTTAACGCTTTGACATGTGGATTCAGGTAATCGATGTTTATCGAAAATGTATTCTTTACATTAAACAAATATCGTACAGTGCTATGTGCTTCTGCCTGGCAGGCAATATCGAACGGTGAATTTCCATTCATATCTTTTAAATTTTTATCAATCGAAGTGTTCAGCAGATGCCAAATAATAATGCCATTGACATTACGACCGCATGCATAATGTAATGCATTTTGATTTAAATCGTTAATTGCATTTATTTCAATATTCTTTAGTTTACAAAGATATTTCACAATTAAAAAACGTGAATGTGAGCACGCCTCTTGCAATGGCGTTGCACCATTTTTTTTCCGATTTACATCAACGCTACCCAATTCACATAAATATTTGCAAATTTTTGAAGAATTAAAAAAGACGGCCATATGCAATGGATAACAATTGGCAAAATAATTATTCATAAAATTGGTATCACATTCAACTAATTGTTTCGTTACAATTGCGTTGTCGTCGGCAAACAGACTGCAAATGAATTCAAACAATGGCAAACAATTAAGTAAAAGTTTTATTGTCTCCGGACATTCAGTGTCGAGTGTCACCTTAAAAGCATTTCGAATATTACTGGAACTGTTTAATCCAAAACATTTTGCTATCATTTTCTTTAATTCTTCGACATCATTTTGTATTATGGCTTGATTAAATTCCTTACGATTTTGTTCTTCTTGCAATTGTGCCATTATTTATGTAATTTTAAATAAATTTATTTCAGCTGTAGCGAAATATAAATAGGAAAAAAAAAATTTAATTAAACGGTTAATTGAATTTTATAAATTCAAAACTTGTTTAAATTGAACACTCGACGAGTGGAGACGAACGACTGCGATCACTGTTTCGTTAGCAGAGTCAACGATCTGATATGAAATTGGGTGTAATAATGGGAGAGTGAGATTTCGAAAAATTTGGCGAGAGACAGAGAAATATAATTTCATTTTTCGATTGAAATAAAAAGTGGGTGGTAGTAAAATTTTTCGAAAAAATTTAGTAAACGCCCATAAAACAGAATATTCGCTTATGTAATACATTGGACGTGTTTACGCGGACAAACGGAATATGGAATGTGATCGTTTTCTAGGGCAACCGTTGACTTATGAATATACCGACCGAACACAGCTCATCCAATTTTCCGTATATTTTTGCAGGTATTTATTTCCTGTCAACAATTTCATTGAAGAATGATTTTTTTTGTTACGAAAACAAACCGGTGGCTGAATTATTTTCAAAATTCCTTAGCTAATTATTAGCGACTATCGCTGTCCATTGTATATTTATTATTAACCTCGACCATAATTTCATTTAAGTACTCGCAACAATTTTGTTTTCGAGAAATAATAAGTAATATTATTTGGAGACTACTGAATTATAACAGGGCTTCGGCCAATAATATAATAGTCAAATATTCTCAATAGATCTGATCGATGCCCATTTGTTGGATTCCCTTGAAAATATTGAATTTAATGATATAATTTCAAACATTTGTAAAATTTTCCGGATGACAAAAACGCTATCCGACATCCGGGTGCGTTCTCATTCCACGCATTTATAGTCCCAATACAACTGCCACATTGACATCAATTATTGATGATAAAAACTTTCGGTTTTGTAGTAGCGACACAACAAATTTTACCACTCATCGTTTTTTGCAATCGATGACGCCGCATTGTAACCTAATGTTTGTTCATTTGTGCAGACACGTTACGTTCTATTTAACGGATAAAAATTCAAATTAATAATACTTTTTTAAAAAATTAATTTTAATACTTTTTTCATTTTTATATTAAATTTGCGGTAATTTAAAAAGACATAATTTAAATAAAAACTATTTTACATTAAAATATTCGAAAATTGTTACACAAATGAAATAAAATGAATACATACACACACACACACACACACACACACACACACACACACACGTAAAAAAAATTTTGGAATAAAAAATGAATAAAAATTCAATCAAAAATTATGTTGATTTTCTAATGTTGTTCAACTTTCGAATAAATCTGGACATTTCAATTTATATGCGGCAACATATGGATTTTGATAATCGATGTTTATTTTGAATTTGTCCTTCACAGAATATAAGAATTGAACGAGGTATTGTGATTCTTCCATACAGGCAATAGCGAACGGTGAATTTCCTTCGCTGTCTATTAAATTGACATCAATCGAAGTGTTCATCAGATGCCAAATTATACTTCTGTTCATATGAACCAATTGACATGCTAAATGTAATGCATTTTGATTTAACTTGTTAATTGCATTTATTTCAATATTACTTTGTTCACAAAGGTATTTCACAATTAAAAAACGACCTCTTAAACACGCCTCCTGTAATGGCGTTGCATCATTTTTCCTTCGATTTATGTCAACCGTACCCAATTCACATAAATACTTACACATTCGTACGGCATCAAAACGAACGGCTATATGCAATGGATAACTATCGACAAAATAATTATTCATAAAAATTGAATCACTTTCAACAAATTGTTTCATTGCATTTACGTTGTCGTAAGAAATTAGTACGTCCAAAAATTCGGTTGCCGGCAAATTATCAATTAGAATTTTAAATGTTTCCTTTCTTCCACATTTAATTGCCATAAAAAAAGCTCTGTTCACAAAATCGAAATCAAATAAGTCAAATTGTTTACCTTTTGCTATCGATTTAGTTAATTCTTCAATGTTATTTTCTTTTATGGCTTCGATAAATTGCTCCGTTATTTCCATATAAATTTTGTCTTCTGATTCGGCCATTTGTTTTTTTTTTTTTTAATTTTAATTAAATTTATTTTTGCTGTAGCGAAATGAAAAAATAAATTAAAATAACCGTTAAGTTTTATAATTCAAAACTATAATTAAATTGAACACTCGAAGACTGGAGACTAACGACTGCGATCACTGTTTCGTTAGCAGAGTCAACGATCTGATATGAAATTGGGTAATAATGGGAGAGTGAGATTTCGAAAAATTTGGCGAGAGACAGAGAAATATAATTTTATTTTTCGATTGAAATAAAAAGTGGGTGGTAGTAAAATTTTTCGAAAAGTAAACGCCCATAAAACAGAATATTCTCTTATGTAATAAAATTTGACGGGTTTACGCGGACAAACGGAATATGGAATGTGACCGTTTTCTAGTGCAACCGTTGACTTATGAATATACCGACCGACCATAGCTCATCCAATTTTCCGTATATTTTTGCAGATATTTATTTCCTGTCAACAATTTCATTGCAGAATGATTATTTTTGTTGCGAAAACAAACCGGTGGCTGAATTATTTTCAAAATTTCTTACCTAATTATTAGCGACTATGTTCATTACATATTTATTATTAACCTCGACCATAATTTCATTTAAGTACTCGCAACAATTTTTGTTTTCCAGAAATAATAAGTAATATTATCAGATATGGGAGTATGAAATGAGCCTTTTTTAAAGGATGAAAAAACTCATTATTTAGAATAGAAAAATCAAAAATATTTTATTCAAAATAACTTCCATCGCTCCTACACATTTTAACCACCTTTCAGGCAATTTTCGTATACCACGTCGAAAAAATGGTGTTGCTTTGAAGGAAAACCATTCAGATAGCCAATTTTCAACTTCTTTAGATGTTTTGAGGGTGCTGTTCTGTCAAAGCATGTCCCATCGATGAAAACAAATGGTAGTCGGAAGGCGGCCAAGTCTGGTGAATAAGGCGGGTGTGTGGTAACAGCTCCCATCCAAGCGACTTTATCGTATCCTGAACTGGTTTTGCTTTGTGTGCTGGTGCATTATCATGTTGCAAAATTACCTTAACAGATTTTTTCTTTCTTTCTTTCTGTCCATTCTGGTCGGTTATCTAATAATGGCATGGTTCAAATGGATTATTTGTTGTTGGTAGCGAACCGTATTAACAGTTTCACAACACAGTTTCAGAAGTTCATGATACACCACACCTTTCTGATCCCACCACCAAACACAAAGCATTCTGCTCTTACCGAATCCGAATTTGGTTTTGCAGTCGATGTTGCTGCTTTATCTGGTGTAGTAATCCATGATTTTTTACGTTTAGGATTCTCAAAATGTATCCACCGTCACGATTCGATGCAGCAAAAAAAAGACTTCCTTTTGTATCGTTGACGCGTTCAATTCACAAATGGTTTTTCGATTTTCTTGTTGCCTTTCACATCAATTCATGTGGAACCCATTTTTGCACACACATTTGAATCTTTCCCATTGCTTTTAAACGATTACAAAATTGTTTTTTGATCTACATTTAAGCATTTCTGCAAGTTGTTTTTGAATTTGTGTGTATCATCTTCGTCCAACTTATGCTTGCAATTCTGACTGTCTTTAAACTTTTTTTTGGTGGTCTTCCACGTTCTTCATTTCTCAAATCAAAATCTTTGTCTATACTAAATTGTTGAAACCATCTTTTGCATGTTGTTAATGATAGAGCATGATCACCAAAAAAGCTTCTGCAAGCATTCGTTGAGATTCAGCTGCGTTTCACTTTAAATGGTAACAAAAAACTAATGATACCCGCAAATCGTTTGTTGAAGGCACAAAATTAGACCGTTTTAACACGATAAAATTTTATGTTGTTGTATTACAAATGGAATTTACCACACACTCTGAATGTTGTTGTTGACAGATGTCAAAACAATAAAAAAATCGCATCGCATTAAGGCTCTTTCACAATTACTAATATAAGTACAGCCATTTATTGGCAGCGGCGGCTCACTTCATACTCCTATACCTGGTATTTGGAGACTATTGAATTATAACAGGGCTTCGGCCAATAATATAATAGTTAAATATTCTCAATAGATCTGATCGATGCACATTTGTTGGATTCCCTTGAAAATATTGAATTTAATGATAAATTTTCAAACATTTGTAAAATTTTCCGGATGACAAAAACGCTACCCGACATCCGGGTGCGTTCTCATTCCACCCATTTATATTTCCAATACAACTGCCACATTGACATCAATTATTGATGTTGGAAACTTTCGGTTTTGTAGTAGCGACACAACAAATTTTACCACTCATCGTTTTTTGCAATCGATGACGCCGCATTGTAACCTAATGTTTGTCCGTTTGTCCGCAGACAGGTTACGTTCTATTTAACGGATAAAAATTCAAATTAATAATACTTTTTTAAAAAATTTATTTTAATACGTTTTTATTGTTACAAAAAATTTATAGTAATTTTATTCGAAAATTGTTACACAAATGAAATAAAATGAATACACACACACACACGCATCACACACACACACACACACAATCACCATACGCATTTTTAAGCATTTGAGTAGCCATTTTGATTAATTTTAAAATAAAATCTAACGGTTCGTTCTTCATTTTTTCATATTCATTTCATTTTTTGACCGAGACCCACACAAAAATCGACTGTGTAACTTTGTGTGTTGTGTCGTTTCTCTACTGTCAATGTAATGTCATGAAAATTATCTAACAGTTTGTTTCGGTACGTTCACAGAAACGAATCACAAAAAAACTAAGAGATGACGCTAAGTGTTCTATGATTTACATAATCATTCCGATTTATTATAGGAGTGGATGGGATGTATGAAACTCTTAACCATTTAATAAAAATTTAAAAAGTTTCCCGAAATTACAGTACCACAATGAAAAAAAATAATTAGTTAGAAGTTCAAAGGCGACGGTACCATTTTGTTCGTAAATAAATTCCTTTATAAATGTTTTCATTTGAGGGTGCGGCATGTTGGATATGTAGCATATTTGCAATGACAGTTGGAACCGAACGCGTCCACAGATTACGGATAATGTGAACTGTATCCATACGGTCTCGGATCGGTCATAATAAAATGCCGGCAAGCAACGAAAGAAGAACAACGATCTAACGGCTTATCACATCGCATTTCGCTCCACCAAATTCTTTTGCTTCCAAATATAACAACCACCACCATCGTTTTCCAATAGATGACGCCTCATTATTACCTATGACATGTGTGTGTGTGTGTGTGTGTGTGTGTGTGTGTCTGTATGTGTAAGAAAGATTATGTTTCAATAAACGTATGAAAAATTCAAATGTTAATAGTTTTTTTTTCGAAAAATTTATTTAAACAATTATTTATTGTTGTAATTAAATCGACGGGTTAATTTAATGAGACATAAATTAAATAAAAGTTATTTTACATTAAAATAGTCCAAAAATTGTTACAAAAATGAAAAAGGAATCAAAACACACGAACACTTAATAAAAAATTGATGATACCAACCAATAAGTTGTTTAATTCTTGAACAATTCCAATCGTTTCAATTTTAACGCTTTGACATGTGGATTCAGGTAATCGATGTTTATCGAAAATGTATTCTTTACATTAAACAAATATCGTACAGTGCTATGTGCTTCTGCCTGGCAGGCAATATCGAACGGTGAATTTCCATTCATATCTTTTAAATTTTTATCAATCGAAGTGTTCAGCAGATGCCAAATAATAATGCCATTGACATTACGACCGCATGCATAATGTAATGCATTTTGATTTAAATCGTTAATTGCATTTATTTCAATATTCTTTAGTTTACAAAGATATTTCACAATTAAAAAACGTGAATGTGAGCACGCCTCTTGCAATGGCGTTGCACCATTTTTTTTCCGATTTACATCAACGCTACCCAATTCACATAAATATTTGCAAATTTTTGAAGAATTAAAAAAGACGGCCATATGCAATGGATAACAATTGGCAAAATAATTATTCATAAAATTGGTATCACATTCAACTAATTGTTTCGTTACAATTGCGTTGTCGTCGGCAAACAGACTGCAAATGAATTCAAACAATGGCAAACAATTAAGTAAAAGTTTTATTGTCTCCGGACATTCAGTGTCGAGTGTCACCTTAAAAGCATTTCGAATATTACTGGAACTGTTTAATCCAAAACATTTTGCTATCATTTTCTTTAATTCTTCGACATCATTTTGTATTATGGCTTGATTAAATTCCTTACGATTTTGTTCTTCTTGCAATTGTGCCATTATTTATGTAATTTTAAATAAATTTATTTCAGCTGTAGCGAAATATAAATAGGAAAAAAAAAATTTAATTAAACGGTTAATTGAATTTTATAAATTCAAAACTTGTTTAAATTGAACACTCGACGAGTGGAGACGAACGACTGCGATCACTGTTTCGTTAGCAGAGTCAACGATCTGATATGAAATTGGGTGTAATAATGGGAGAGTGAGATTTCGAAAAATTTGGCGAGAGACAGAGAAATATAATTTCATTTTTCGATTGAAATAAAAAGTGGGTGGTAGTAAAATTTTTCGAAAAAATTTAGTAAACGCCCATAAAACAGAATATTCGCTTATGTAATACATTGGACGTGTTTACGCGGACAAACGGAATATGGAATGTGATCGTTTTCTAGGGCAACCGTTGACTTATGAATATACCGACCGATCATAGCTCATCCAATTTTCCGTATATTTTTGCAGATATTTATTTCCTGTCAACAATTTCATTGAAGAATGATTTTTTTTGTTGCGAAAACAAACCGGTGGCTGAATTATTTTCAAAATTTCTTACCTAATTATTAGCGACTATCGATGTCCATTGGATATTTATTATTAACCTCGACCATAATTTCATTTAAGTACTCGCAACAATTTTTAGGTTTTCCAGAAATAATAAGTAATATTATTTGGAGACTATTGAATTATAACAGGGCTTCGGCCAATAATATAATAGTTAAATATTCTCAATAGATCTGATCGATGCACATTTGTTGGATTCCCTTGAAAATATTGAATTTAATGATAAATTTTCAAACATTTGTAAAATTTTCCGGATGACAAAAACGCTACCCGACATCCGGGTGCGTTCTCATTCCACCCATTTATATTTCCAATACAACTGCCACATTGACATCAATTATTGATGTTGGAAACTTTCGGTTTTGTAGTAGCGACACAACAAATTTTACCACTCATCGTTTTTTGCAATCGATGACGCCTCATTGTAACCTAATGTTTGTCCGTTTGTCCGCAGACAGGTTACGTTCTATTTAACGGATAAAAATTCAAATTAATAATACTTTTTTAAAAAATTTATTTTAATACGTTTTTATTGTTACAAAAAATTTATAGTAATTTTATTCAAAAATTGTTACACAAATGAAATAAAATGAATACACACACACACACTCAAACACACACACACACACTCAAACACACACACACAGACACACGTAAACAAATTGTTTAAAACCAAATAAAAATAAATGAGATTTAATACTAATTTAAAATATCTGTTACGGTCCATTGTTTTAATCCTTCATTTTGGAATATAATTTCAGACATACGATTTTCATTCGCACGATCGATTTTTATAGAAAATTTCTTCTTTACCATCAGTAAATGTTTAACTATTTCAAATGCATTTTTTTTGCAGGCAATATCAAACGGTGAATTTCCTTTCGAATCTATTAAATTTTTATCAATCGAAGTTTTCAGTAGATGCCGAACAATATTAATATTGTTATCAGATTTACATGCATAATGTAATGCATTTTGATGACAATTGTCAATTGTATTTAGATCAATGTTGGTGGTTGCACAAAATAATTTTACATATTTTAATTGTGAACGTTTGCACGCCATGTGCAGTGGAGTGATGCCGACTTTATTTCTTTTATTTATGTTAACGTAACCCAATTGAATTAAATAATTACAAATTTCTAGTGCACCATGTTCGACGGCCATATGCAATGGATAACTATTATAAAAATAATTATGCATAAATAGTGCGTCACATTCAACGAATAGCTTTATCGAAACCAATTTGTCGTGAACAATTTGAAATTTTAGGTATTTGTTGGCGGGCACATTATTCAGCACAATTTTTAATATTTCAGGACTTTCGCTTTTAAGTGCCATATAGAAAACGTGTCTAATACTGTGGACACTATTAAAGCGAACACCTTTTGCCAACAATTCATTTAATTTTTCAATATTGTAATCTCTTACGGCTCGATTGAATGCAATTTGTAATTTCAATTTTATATTATTTTTTGATTTTATTTTCATAGTTTAAATTATTCAAATTGATTTTTTTTTTTTTTTTAAGTTTAAGTTAAAAAAAAAAGCCGACCACTGCTTCGCTTGCAGTTCAACGATCCGATATGAAATGCGGTACTAATAGGCGAGCGATTTCGAAAAATATAGCGAGAGACAGAGAAATATTATTTTAATATTGAATTAAATGCAAAAAGTGGGTGGAGCTAAAATATTTTATAAAATTTATAAATAATTTTAATTGCAATGTTATACCGATAAGTAATCAATTATTTTAGTCTCACATCGATTAGTTGCACATGATTTTATTTACACATTTTACTGTTCACAATGTGTTCACACGGAACGCACACACAATATTAGACTATACTCTTCTTCTACTGTGTGTGTGTCTTCTTCCTTCCCGTGGAGCCCCTGCATCCCCACCCCTAAATTTGAACATGTTGTTACCGCAAATACGTTGAGAAATTGGTGCAAATGTATTTTATTAAAATTTTTGTCCATTGCAACAACTTGAATTATTTGGCATAAATCTGGATCCGATGACGCTTGATCCAATTCAGTGTCGTCATTAATTGATGGTTCTTGTAACACATAGGCTGAAAAGTTTCCGAAAATTCTAAGAAAAAAACATTATTTTTTGCAAAATTAAACTTTATTCATCAACATATTGCAGCCCTTCGCGCGGGCAACTCACTGATTCCAACGATCTTCCAACTTTTCGATACCATTTTTATATTAGTACGATTTCGTTTTTTCCTCAAAATAGGCTTCTGTTCGGACGATCACCTCTTCATTGCTCTTAAATTTCTTTCCAGTGAGCATTCTCTTGAGGTCTGCAAACAGGAAACAGGTCACTGGTGACCAGATCTGAAGAATACGGTGGATGTGAAAGCAATTCGAAGCCCAATTCATACAATTTTGCCATCGTTTTGCATTGATTTATGACACACGTTGTCTTGATGAAACAGCACTTTTTTCTTCTTCGAAATGTGGTCGTTTCTTAGCGATTTCATGTTTCAAACGCTCCAACAAGGCTAAATAATAGTCACTATTATGATGGTTTTTCCATTTTCGAGATAGTCGATGAAAATTATTCCATGTGCATCCCAAAATACAGATGCCCATAATGTTGCCAGCCGAATGTTGCTGTTGTTTGGTTGTTGTGGACGAGGTTCGTCGCTTGATGTCCATGATGCTGACCGCCGATTTGACTGCGGAGTGTAATAATGGAGCCATGTTTCATCCATTGTCACATCATATCGACGCAATTGATTCTGTTTTATTGAACAAGCCCAAACACGGCTCTGAATCATCGATACGTTATTGTTTTTGATTGATTGTGAGTTCGCGTCGCACCCACTTTGCACCACCGGGGCTTTTGCATGCCAAAATATTCATGCACGATATGTCCAACACGCTTCTTTGATATATCTTCAGAGCCTCAGCTATCTCGTCGATCAACATCACTTTACACGGTCATCGGAAATTATTTTGTGAACTTTTTTCATATTTTCTGGAGTAACAGCCTCCTTTTTGGACGTCCATTGCGTCCACATCGTCCTTGCGGCTCATATGGCCGGTTTTTTGAATTTTACAAACCACAAATGTACTGTTAAAAGAGCGCTGGAGCAGTGTCGGGGGATAATGCTCGTCAAGCCGTTTTTTTTTTGGCTTCAGAAATATTTTTTCCAATCAAAAAATAATGTTTAATCAATGCACGAAATTCGTGTTTTTCCATTTTTCTGTTTCAAATAACCAAAAGTAGCTACACTCACAACGCAATATCTCACAAACTAATGGTCGGGGACTGCTGTCTCAAATCGTTTGAACACATATCGTTTGAAGGTTGGTACTAACTAAAAATCATATGAAAAAAAATCTAGTAGCGTCACTTCTTAGAATTTTCCGGAAACTTTTCATCCCATGTGTTATAAACGGAACAAAACTTACTTCCCATGTTGCCTTGGAATTGTTGAATGACAAAAAAAAATCCACTGTGACATACAAAAATTGATTAGTTATCGATCAATTGACATTCACATTTGTGTACGGTTGTTTTAACTGTTATTAATAAGTCACTCGCTCTCTCTCTCTCTCTCTCTCTGTCTGTCTGTCTGTCTGTCTGTGCTGTGTTAGTCTCCGCCCAATTTCACTCATATTTTAATTATTATTTTAATGTGAATCGGGTAAGGTCGATGACCGCGCTTGCTATACGAATCTAGCAAATTTTTCGATGATGTAGTCAGTAGTCTGTTGTATCCATTACCGATATAATTTTTTGGTGTACAAAAATTTAGATACCGGTTTTATTTTAAGTTTATTGTTAACTTAACGGAAATGTTAACACAAAAATATATAAAAAAAAGTTTTTAAAATTAAAAACCCAAATTAAAAATAATATATAAAATGTCAGAATCCGATTATTGGGACCAATGGGATGAACAAAACAATTTAATAATGAAAAATAATAATATCAGCCGAATAAAAGAAATGTTAAAAGAAGATGTTCAATTGTTTAGTGTCAGCAAAGTATCGTGTATCATTAGTTTGGCACTGAAAAATGAATGTACCGAAACCATAAAATTTCTAATCAACAATGTACCAATAAACGAATACATTAAATGGCAAATTGCATTCGAAGCAGTTGATGAATTAAAATTATTGGTTATGGCCGACACCAATTTTATGTATAAATATTTTGCAAACTATTTCTCATTACATTATTGTGCCGAATTTAATTCATCGCAAGTGTGTCGGTATTTGCTCGATGTTGGATTCGATCGAAATAAAATGGATAGCGGTGGTGCAACCCCATTGCATATAGCATGTTGGAATTCATACATTGACATTGTCCGGTTGCTGTGTGACGATCGCCATCGAATCGATTTCAGTCGATGTGATAAAAGCCATCAAAATGTATTCCATACGGCTTGTAGTGTGGCGACGCGACGACCAACATGTCTTGCCGTCATTAAATATCTGTTGAACACTGCCGTCGATAAAAATGCATTAGACATCGATGGTAATTCAGCATTTGCTATTGCCTGTCAAACTAAAGCCCATCAAACGGTACGGTATTTGGTGTCGGTAAAGGATCAATTCGGGATTTATATCGATCATGAAAATGAATATATTCAAAAATATAAATTAAATTATACGTTTAATTAAATTAAATTGAAATTTGTATTTAAATAATTATGTAAAAATTGGGCTACTGAAATTGTGAAATGAAATAAAATAATAAATAATTAATAAAATTGTCCGATCAATTTTTGGTTGAAGTGTTCACCAACAAAGTTTTTTTTAATTAATGTCATTAATGTCAAACAATAAAATATTTCTCATTTTATGTCAACAAATGTAATGAAAATGGTAAAGTTCTGAAAGTTTCGTTGTCCAATGGATCATTGAATGGAATTTAAGTGTTTGAATTTAATATTATTGTCAAAATTTGTGTGTGAACAACTGATGTATTGGGTGTATAACTAAGTCTTGGTCCAAAATGTGATAGGTGTCGTAAGTGCTATTGCTAGTACGCAGTGTTTGAAATGGCAATACTTCGCTGTTGTAGTAGTTCAATCCACCATATCATATTCAGTGACATATGACATTTCCGTTGAAGTGTAAACAAGTGATTTTGGTTTGACTTGATTAAAAAGCAGAAAATTTTCTGCCAACAAAACAGCATTTGGGCAGAAAGTTAGGTTAAATAATTTTATTCAGACGAAAAACAGCAGCAGCAGAAAACTTATCGCTTTTTGTTACAAATTTATGGTGAACATTCACAGCCCGTCATAAAACAATTGCGAGAGTATTGGTTTAGACAACGATTTAAAAATAATGATTTTGATGTTAGTGACTGAGGAACGCGTTAAAGCACCAAAAAATTTAAATTTGAAGACGAAGACCCTAGGAAGCTTTACCGCAGTGAGAAGATCCATGTTAGAAACGGAAGGAGAATTAGAATTTGCATTAGATTTTACCCAAGCACAAGTGTTGCCAAATGTTTTTAAAAAGATGGAAATGGTCGAAAAGCTATTGCATGAATATTGACGGAAAGACAACTGGAAAATCGAAACGAAAAAATGTGTGTGAAATTTTACTTCAAAGACATTCAATTTTGCATCGAATTTTGTGACTGGTGATGAAAAGTGGATAACCCATTACGATAACCCAAAACGTCTGAAAGCATGGGTGGACGACAGGTGAACCAGGTCCACCAAAACACCAACAAAATGCAATATTCATGGTTCTAAGGTTATGCTGTGTATCTGGGTGAGACCAATGCTTGGTGTTGTGTACTATGAGCTGCTAAAAACCGACACAAACCGGGATCACTGCTGAACGTTACCCAAAACAATTAATCCAATTGAGTCGAACAAACGACCAGAATAAGCCAACAGACATGATCGTCTGCTTCTGTGCAGCATGATAATGCTAGACCACACGTTGAAAGAGCGCGGTCAAAGAAACACATTAGAAGCACTTGCCTGGGAAGTCCTACCCCTCGCACAATATTCACCAACCATATTGCTCCATCAGACTACCATTTGTTCCGGTCGATGCACAGTCACCCCAAAAAGGGCACACCGGTTCAATTCATACGAAGATATGAAAAAATGGGGCTGGATTCATGGATTGCTCTGAAAACCTAAGAAATTCTTCTATCAGGAAATCCATAATTTGCCACGAAGATGATCAAAAGGTGTAGCTTTCGATGGCAAATACTTTGAATACTGTACCGTTGTACTTTCAAATAAATCTGAGTTTTTTGCTTACCAAAATATCGCCCAAAACTTACCCAATAGTTCAAGGATCTGCATTCGACACAGGTGTCAGTAACAAAACGTAGCCTCTAATGAAATTCTAAAGTTGTGTTGTTTTGTTTGCGACGTCAACATTACTAATGTTAAAATGTACATCGACTCATCGACTAATGTTAAACCATAGGTTCATTCCAATAATAAAATTAGAAGATTCTGGTTATGTGGTGGACTGTTAAAATTTGATGTTGTTAATTTGAATACCCTTTTCAAGATGAATTTTAATTTAATATTACTTACTCCATGGCGTTATAATCCACCGTGCGGTTTTAGCCTTCTTCAACACGCTTTTCCAACCTGACCTATTCGCAGCCGCCAATGTCTTCGAATCCCGAATTTTAAGGATCTTTATATCACAATTTATTACATCTTGCCTTAGGTCTTCGTGAGCGGCTCTCCTTCTACCGTCTGGTTTACAAGTTTAACAATTTTTTCGGCACATGCTCCTCCTCCATGCGCGTACTACGTGTCCACCAAGCCATCTCAATCTATTTTGATTTTGATGATGTTTTGACAATCAATTTGGTTGACTCGCGGTCAACTTGTCGTAATTCCAAAAATTGTATCTTCGCAGTGCCAACCATTCTGTGCTTTGACTTTGACGGCGGCACCAAATATGCCCAAATATTTCGTTTGAAAATCCTAAGTTTAATTTAATATACGCAACATACCAATTTTTGGTGCAAATAAATGACATTACAAATTTAATTTAATTAATTATAATTGAAAATTTAAATTAATTTTTTAATTTAATTTTAATTTAATTGTTTTATACACCGGCGGCACAACAGTATGTCGTCAAATGGAAATCGGTATACAAGCATTATTTGGACCAATCGATCCAATATTGGGTCCACACATTCAATCCATATGTGAAGCATTAGATTTACCACACATTGAGGCACGCATCGATTTGGAATCAACGTCCAAAGAATTTTCAATAAATTTATATCCATCCCAACAGCACATTAACAATGCGTACAAAGATTTAATGGTATTTTTAAATTGGACAAAAGTTGCAATTATTTATGAAGAAGATTATGGTAAATTTTTATGGTTAAATTGTTGTAATGGATACAAATGTGTTTAATAATTATATGGGGGTTTTTTTTTCCCATTGCAATTAGGTTTATTTAAGCAACAAGAATTAATGAAAACAACACCGGCATCACGTACCGAAATGTATATACGTCAAGCCATACCCGAAACATATCGTCAAATATTACGTGAAATACGTCAAAAGGAAATTTATAAAGTTATTGTTGACACAAATCCACAATATATGACACGTTTTTTTCGTGCTGTAAGTATTGGCTTGTTGATTGTTGATTGATTGATTGCCGTCGCCCAATTTAATTATCCGAAACATTTTCTATATTTTTACACAGATATTACAATTACAAATGAACGATTATAGATATCATTATATGTTTACCACATTTGTAAGTATTTGCATACACACACACACACACACACACCAACACACACACACACACACAAATAACCAATTGTATTTGAAAAAAAAATTAATTATGTTTCCCAACAGGACATTGAAATTTATGATTTAGAAGATTTTAAATATAATAGCGTTAACATAACGGCATTCCGTTTAGTTGATGTCGATAGTAAACGGACAATTGAGGTGTTAGATCAAATAAAAAAATTTCAATATACAGCCGGACGTGACATTTTAAATGGCAGTTCAATATTAAAGGTAAATTTTTTGGTTTTTTCAAACCGGCTGCGCCAAGTTTGTTATTTAATTTTATTGTAAAATTAATTAAATTTTTGTTATTTTATTATCCGTACAGACCGAACCGGCATTAATGTTTGATTCAGTTTATGTATTTGCAGCCGGTTTGGCCGCATTAGATCGTAGCCATACATTAAAGGCCACCAATTTATCATGTGAATTAGAACATCCGTGGCACGATGGTTTATCACTTTATAATTACATAAATTCAGTAAATAATTGGTGTTAAATTTTTTAAAAAAGAATTTTTAATTTTAATGTTTCCCATTTTTTTACCCGTTACCAATAATTTAGGCAAGTATAAATGGTTTAACCGGTCGCATTGAATTTTCCGAAGGTAAACGTACAAATTTTAAAATTGATTTATTAAAATTAAAACGTGAAAAAATTCAAAAAGTTGGTTATTGGAGTCCAACGTCGGGCATTAATGTAACCGATCCGATGGCATTTTATGATACAATTGTTACCAATATTACGTTGATTGTAATGACCAGAGAGGTGGGTGTGTGTGTGTGTGTGTGTGTGTTAAAAAAAAATGTGATCCAATTTGATTCATGTTCTAAATATTATACAGGGTGTCCCAATTTTCGACGGCAATACGAAAACACTAGATTCTCTGGGTCAAATTGTGTCGAAAATATCATATAACATTTTGGCCGATTCGACTTCGGTACGAAGTTACACTCAAATAACCAAATTTTCAATCAGACCATGTTTTTTTTACTCTACTCGGATCAATATCTCAATAACAAATTAACCGATTTTAAATTATTGTTATACTATTAGCATTAGCGCATACCGAGATCTTTAATTTGACGCGTTAAGATAAGGCAATTCGAACATGTGGTTATCCAGATACTTACACGAATGTTGACAATTAGCTGAACGCCATTTTTCTTTTTCTGAAAGTTTGTTCAAGCATAAGTCGAAAAATAATAATGAAAAATTTTTTTCGGTATAAGTTTAAAAACTTGTCACATTTTCATAAGTTTTCGTTTAAGCTATAACACATTACGATAGGTCTCAACTGGTGGTTCCAAAGATATACACAAATAACTATAACGATGTGGCTATAAAATTGATTTTCGCTATGGAAAAATTTCCACTTTTTTTGGTTTTATCCAGAACCTACAATATGGACGTGACACATAATTGATTCCATACACTCCTATGCATTCACACAAACCTTCTCACACACACACACACACACACACACAAACGATCTCATACACAAAGGCCTACACACATAAACCCACGCAAAGCACACGCACGCGCAAATCACCACAGGTTTTTAAACAAACAAAGCCTAAAGTAATTGTTGAAAATGTGCTCCTTCAGTTCGAATACATAGAGACAACAATGGTTTTCAATAGACCCGAATCAATCTAAGTGTTTGTTGTGACTTGTCGCGAAATTCTTGGATACAGTCTTCAGTACGTTGAATCAACTATTCACGTGAATTAATCACAGTTGCATAGATTTTTTCTTTAAGGCAACTCCATAAATAGAAATCCAATGGATTTAAGTCTGGAGAAACTTGGCGATCATCTTATGGGCCCACCTCTGACAATCGTACAACTCGTACCGAAGTCGAATCGGCCAAAATGTTATATGATATTTTCGACGCAATTCGACCCAGAGAATCTAGTGTTTTCGTATTGTCGTCGAAAATTGGGACACCCTGTATATTTCTAACGATTAGAATAATAACAATAAGTCCCGGTATATTTAAAGTTTTAATTACGATGTTAATAGATAAAAAAAAAAAGGAATGCGTTCGCATAATAAACTTTTTCTTTTGTTGAATGCTTGGCGATGGGCTTTCGTTCGCGAAATTTATGGAATAAAACCATATGAACAGGAATCAAATTAAAACGCTCAATTCCCATCGCTTTGCAATATAAATATATAGCAAATTTTGTTCGATTAAAAAATGACCTTTCATTATAAAACGTTTGAAATAAGCTTTAAAATTTAATCAACCGAAATGGGTTACATTCTAATTTACAGTTAACCCAACGCCACCCAAAAAACCAACTATTTATTTTTTATTTTTTAAATAATTCGCGTAGTAGCGTGGCTTCACTTTATTTTTTTTTCCGGATATAAATTCCTTGAATCAGTGACGATGTTTGCGCATACATAATTAATGTTAGTACTTCCATCATTCCGACAAATCAATATCAAAGACATTGAATTAATGGATTGATCACATTTTTTTTTTTGTTATTTATTCGCCATTATTATTAATTTTTGTTTTATTTATCAAATAACGCACACACACACACACACACACAAAATTAAAAGGAAAAACCATATGTGATGGTAAAAGAAGATCGCAATTTATCGGGTAATGCACGGTACGAAGGTTTTTGTATCGATCTGTTAAAAGGTATTGCCGGACAAATTGGTTTTCAATTTTCAATACGTTTGGTGCCCGATCACATGTACGGTGTTTATGATCCCGAAACCAAAAAATGGAATGGTATTGTTCGAGAATTAATGGAAAGGGTAATGTTTTCATTTATTTTTTAACTTTTTATAATTGTGTTTGTTTATAAAAACTTTTAAAAAAATTTTTCATTTCTAGCGAGCCGATTTAGCCGTTGCATCGATGACCATTAATTATGCACGCGAAAGTGTTATTGATTTTACCAAACCATTTATGAATTTAGGAATTGGTATATTATTTAAGGTAAGTTTTTGGGGAGGCGGGCGGGCGAGCTGGCGGACGGACGAACGGGGGGGGGGGGGGGGAACAAGGTGGGCTGGTGGGAGATGGTAAGGTTTGAACCGCAATCAATGTATGTGTGGTGGTGGTGGTGGTGATAATGGTTAATCATGGTTTTACCGAGATGACCAAATTTTGTTCAAAGTGAATGTTTCAATTTTTTTTTGGTTTTTTTTTGATTTTGAATAACAAACAAAAAAACATTTAATAATTTTAAGGTTCCAACAAGTCAACCAACACGATTATTTTCCTTTATGAATCCATTGGCTGTGGAAATTTGGTTATACGTTTTGGCCGCCTATCTTTTGGTATCATTTACATTATTTGTGATGGCCAGATTTTCACCGTACGAATGGAATGCACCGCATCCGTGTCGTCCCGATTGTGACATTATGGAAAATCAATTTTCGATATCAAATAGTTTTTGGTTTATAACCGGAACATTTTTGCGACAAGGATCTGGACTGAATCCAAAGGTTTTTGTACAAACTATAAATGCAAAATAATATTTTTTTTAAATAATTTTAATCCTTTTTTTTTGTTGTTGTTTTGTACTCGAATGCGATCAATTTTGCTTTTTATTAATTAATTTTTTTTTAATTTTTTGCGTTCATATTTTTTGTTGCTGCTGTTGTTGTTGTTGTTGTTGTTGTTAAAAAAATTTATAAATAAATTATAAGTTTGTGTGTGTGTGTGGGTGTTGCTTTGTTGGACGCCAAATTCCGTAAATTTATTTATTATTTATTTATTCAATGGGCAAAAACATATCGGATTATCGCATTATTACTGTGTTTTTACGTTCGAAAACATATCGATAAAGCTTTGGTTTTTATGAGACCGCACAGCGGAATGCAGAAAAGTGAGATTGTCAATTAATGGTTATTCGTTTAAGTGTCTATATCGAGCTGTATCTAAATCCACAAAGCCATAGATCGTATGATCGTTAATCAATTTTTTGGGCCAATCTAATGGGCCCTAGATAGTAAGGCTGAGAGTATGGAAAAATTTGTTTAAAATATGAACAACTGTTAGTTATACATTGAGAGACAAAATAGACTCCACTTCTGTGTGTGAAATTGCCTGTTTGTTATGCCCTAGGCATTTGGATAACACAATGGTATGTTTTCGGTTAAACATTCTCACCATTTTTGAGTGCCTCTATTTGTTTAAAGTGTAGCTGTAACAATATTGTCGCAGTGCCTACCACACACACACACACACACACACACACACAGTGATGTAATGATGGTGCCTAAACCTATTTCTTCGCACACCTATTGTGGAGTAAGTTTTACAATTAATATTTTTCCAGAATAGTACCCATTGCACACATTCTACATTTCTGCAACGCCTGTCTATCGTTTGCGAACCCAAAAGAATGTCCTTATTAGTTCTAAGTTGTTGTGGCGAGTGGGCGGGTGGTGGGGATGGCTGTCATATGGCTATTTTCTAGTCCTTGTTCATTGTTTTTTTTTTTTTTACCGTTTATTCAATTGCCAACAATCAGCATCATTTGCATCATTTTTTTTTAATTTTATCAGCAGAAATCAGAACGTGTACAAAATCGTTTCTTTTCATTTATGAATCCATTGGCTGTTGAAATATGGTTTTACATTGCATTGGCCTATATTTTGGTGTCGCTTACAATTTGGATTGTTGCCCGATTTTCACCACTTGAATGGCAACTGGCCAACAAATCAACATATCAAAATAATGATAACGATAGTAATATGAATGAAGCGGATACACAAAATCTATTACAAAATCCGATTATTATAAAGACGAATAGAAATTTAAAGGGCAATAATAATAATAATAATAACGGTAAAATTAATAAAAATACAATAAATTCGGATAATTTGGAAGTGAATAAATCAAATCATAAAACACCATTTACCAATCGAAAATATAAAAACTATTCGACCATTAGTAATCGAAATAATGCGGAGCAATGTCAACAACGGTGGTATTACACCACCAATACCAGCCACAAAATCATCGATGCAGAACATAACAACAATTACAATAAAATGAACCGCATCAATACGAATATAAATATGTTAGATTTAACGTGTAACGTAACCGATCATCAGCCACCGTCGAACGCAACCCCAATGGATTATAAACGTAAATATTTACCGTTATCACCAGATTTATATAAACATTTTAATGACACAAATAATAACAGTAATAATAATGATGATGATGACGATGAAGTTGGTGATGGACTCGATTATGATGTTGATGATGTTGATGATGATGATGATGATGATGACGCCGACGACCATGTTCATTATGATATTGATGATCCGAATGGTAACGGTCAACGACGGCATAACAGTAAACAATTTAATCATTTAAATCGAACACAAAATAATAATTTAAATTATTATGGAAAACATGAAACGGAACTGTTGTGTATCGAAAATGATTTTACGTTAATTAATAGTTTTTGGTTTGCCATCGGAACGTTAATGCAACAAGGATCGGATTTGAATCCAAAGGTTTTAATGTTTTAATTTTGAAAAATTTTTTTTTATGTATTATTACTTTTGCGCGCTAGATTTAAAATCGAAATAATTGTTTTCATGCTAACGTTTTTATTGACATACATTTTTATAATCCTATCTTCCCCCCCCCCCCCACCTTGCCCGCCCCGCTCCGCCTCCATTTTTCGGCCATTAAACATAATCGCACGGTTCGATTGAAGCGGCTGCATCAAAAAAACCCTTACAAAATTATGTTAATCGCGTGATCAGAAGAGTTAATTTTACTTGGGCACCACATTTATTGTTGTTATGTCAATTCTTTCACAGTTGTTGTACAACTTTTAGCATAGTTTTTTTTGTTTTCCAAATATTCAAATAGTTCAAGGGACAATTGTGTGGACAGAAGCGGAACATAAATTGTTTTGCCGTCACACCCATTCAGAATTATAATTTTCGTGTGGCGTGGTATCGTTTTGGTGTTTGGCATTGATGTGACTTAAAAATTAGATGGAATTTTAGCAAAATACATTTGCTATCTCTTTCTATCTAACTTTTGGAATCCCATCGGGATGAGCTTATGGCTGGTGAGTATTTATGAGTTGTAGGAGAATCGTTGACAACCAAAAAAATTTGTTTATATTATCGGATACGTGCGTGATGTTCGGTTCTGGTCGCTTGCATTTTATGCTCTTCCCCACCCCCCCCCATTATGCATTCCACAATGCAACACACAAAATCACCCTGTGCACCAAACGCATATTCATATTTTTTGTTGCTGTAAGAAATGCATGACTTTGCACAACTGCAACGTTGACCCTATGACTTTTACTTACTATATGTCAAAGTTGTTGTTGTTGTTGTTGTTGTTGTGTCAAGCGGAAGTCAAGCACTTTCAAATTTTGCATTGTAAATTTATATTATTTTTTGTTGCTTTGATTTGCTCTGTGCACTGAATTTTTGGTCGAATGCTTAATTTATTATTTGCAAATGTTTGTTGCCTGTCTCTCTCTCTCTCTTTCTCTCTCTCTCTCTCTCTCTCTATCTGTCTCTATCTCTATCTCTATTTCGTATTGTTTTGTTAGTCATTTTATAGATTATAGTTTCGTTTGAAAATGAAAATGGATGGATGGATGGAGGGAGGGAGGAAGGGAAAGAGTTTTAAATTTTTATAAAAACCATATAACGTTTTTCTATTTCCAAATTTTTGAATAGGCAACCTCAACACGAATTGTTGGTGGTATTTGGTGGTTTTTTACATTAATTATAATATCATCGTATACCGCAAATTTGGCAGCATTTTTAACCGTTGAACGTATGATAACACCAATTGAAAATGCAGCCGATTTAGCCGAACAAACGGATATTTCTTATGGTACATTAAAGGGTGGTTCAACAATGACATTTTTTCGTGTAAGTATTTGGTGTTTTGTTGAGGTTACAGTTAACGGTTAAAGATTTAAAAAATAATCGAATGAAAACAGGCCGTGTAATTTACGTTTTAGCGGTGCATCAATAAATGTTTGGCGAAAGGGTACCGAAATCGATAGCGATAGAGAGAGAGAGAGAGAGAGAGCGGGAGAGAACGAATCACCGCTCACCAACTTTTGTTCTAACCAAATTACCGGTCACGCCTCGATACATGGCGGTGGAGCGGTTAACATTTATAGTGGCAAATCAAAAAAATTAAGAGAAAGGGTTAGCAAATCAATGAAAGAATTAGAGGCTAAACAGTAATTTAGTTATAACAAAAGTTATTAGCGCCAATTCACAACTCTATCGATTTTCGCAACGCACCCCCATATTTTTTTTTTTATTGATGCACAGCTATTTTTTTAATCAAATAAATAAATTGTAAGTGATGCGTTACGACATTTGACGCAAATTTTCAATTAGAATATAAATTTAAAATAACTAACGTATTAAAATATAATTTATTTCACACACACACATAAAGGATTCAAAAATTGGTATTTACAATAAAATGTGGCGTTTTATGGAAAGTAAAAAACCATCGGTATTTGTTAAAACGTATGAGGAAGGTATTAATCGTGTGTTGGATGGCAATTATGCATTTCTAATGGAATCAACGATGTTAGACTATGCGGTCCAACGTGATTGTAATCTAACACAAATTGGTGGTCTGTTGGATTCAAAAGGATATGGTATTGCGACGCCAAAAGGTTCACCGTGGCGTGATAAAATTTCGTTGGCCATTTTGGAATTACAAGAGAAAGGTGTCATTCAGATATTGTACGATAAATGGTGGAAAAATACCGGTGACGTATGCAATCGTGATGACAAAAATAAAGAATCAAAAGCAAATGCATTGGGTGTTGAAAATATTGGTAATCCATTTTTTTTTTTTTAGGCAATTGTCTAAATTTTTAAATATTTTTTCTTTTAATTATGTTAATTTTTTTGGCTTTTTTCAAATTTAAGGTGGTGTTTTTGTTGTACTTTTGTGTGGTTTAGCATTAGCCATTGTCGTTGCCATATTGGAATTTTGTTGGAATTCAAAGAAAAATGCACAAACCGATCGGCAATCGTTGTGTTCGGAAATGGCCGAAGAATTACGTTTTGCCATACGGTGTCAAGGTTCACGTCAACGGCCCGCCCTAAAACGTAATTGTATGAAATGTAGTCCGGGCACCACATATGTTCCGAGTACAATTGGAATGTCACATTTTAATGCGGTAATTATATTTATATTTAGTTTTTAATGTGTGTGTGTTGTAATTAACCAAGAGATGGAAATTACACCTTGTCTAGAATACAGACAATAGTTTTATAAATGTTCTGTGACCCATACACTTTCGAAGTTCGCTAAACTTAAGATATGGATTCTCAATGATTTGGTGCTATTTCAATTTATGGGTATTTTGGAGAAATTTTCAGGTGCTGTGAGTACATTTCCCACACAGACACATTTTTAAATGAAACTATTAAATATATTTAATAAATTAAGGGTTAACCAATTTTTTCAACCATCCACCCAGGATTTGGCCATACAAGAATATGGTATGCCACAATCAATTTTACCGGCCGCATCAACGCCGCCGACAACAACCACAACAACGATACTGACAACAAACGTTGATTGTAACAGTAATGTGAATACAAATAAAAACTGTAATTATAATAATAATAATGACAGTAATATTGGAACAAAGAATTTTGCCAGTGACGGCACATAACAATTATCAATAATGCCGACGTCAACAATATCAGCATCATTATCATCATCATCTGCATCATCACAACCATCATCATCAGAGGCGGCAACGGTGAGTACAACTCAACCACCACCACCACCACCACCACCACCATCATCACATATTTGTGGTATTGTGTCGCACGTCAATCAACATAATATAAATCAAATTGACATTAACGATGTTGATGTTGACATCGACGACATCAATATAACAATAAAAAAATGTAATAAATCAACATTGTCATTGGCATCACCTCCATTATTATTAACGGAAATTATTCCACATCATCATCATCATCATAATCATCAAAATGATAATAATAATAATAATAATAATAATTGTACTATATCAACAATATCAACAGAGCAGCAACAACAGCAGCAACAGCAACAGCCGCAACAACAAGAACAATGTCCATTAACAGTAATGGGAAATGTTGATGTTGATAATCAACAAATAACCAATACGAATCAACAAAATTGTACCATAACCTATATTTTATTGTCATTAAAAAATTTAAATAAATTACCCGAAACAAATAACAATAAAAATAAGATTGAAAATATACCGTTAAAAACATTTCAAACAAATGAAAATGTAACATGCGCAGAAGTGGTGACAACCGCACCACCAACACCATTGCCGCCATCAAATTCAAATATTAGTTCGCAATTGTGTGCGTCATGTTTAAATGTAATAGCGTCTGTGTCAATGGCAACAACAACAACAACAACAACAACAACAACCACCACAGAAACGGTAAATGTAACAACAATAACAACTTTAAATGCGACTGTAACCAATACAACGGTATTATCATCGTCGGCGTTGTCGTCGTCGTCGTCGTCGTCATTACAACCGATACCATCAACTTCATCAAAGCCAACAATAAAATGTGATGTTGATGCGGTTGAAAATACATCAGCATTATCAATTTTAACAACATCTACATCATCAGCGTCGTCATCGTTGTCGTCCGCATCATCCGCATCATCATCCGCATCATCATCATCCGCATCAACGATATCAACACGAACATATGATTATATTAAAAAAAGTGATATCAATCATTTAAATCATATAAATTTGTATTGTCCATCACATCAATCATATCATTCATATCATAATTGTTCCGTTCACGGTACATTTACATCGCCGACTTCATCTAATCCCATTGATTCGACCAATGTTCGATGCAAACAACATTATTATTATCATCATCATCAGCAATTGCAACAACTGCAATTGCAAATGCCGCACAACAAACGTTATAGCGTTGATGGCCGCGTGGGCGTCAACAATAAAAATGGTATTGATAACGGTACGGTGCTGGTGGCCGATGATGTTGCGGCCGATGAGGATCGACATCATTTTTAAACTAACGGTATTATATTTCATTTATTTATAAATAATATTATTGCGGGGAAAACAAAAAACGGTACGGTTGTTTCAAATGTACAATTGTTTTTATTATAACGGGCGAATTGATTTTTGTGCAAACCGATGCAAGCGTTACCGCTACAAGTTAACTGGTTGTAAGCAAAATTTCCGAAAAATTTAATCTAAATCTAAAAGAATTTATCGTACATTTATGAGTACACCGAGTAAACATGACGATTTTAAGGTACAACGGTTCAAACGTTCGTTATTTTAATATTAATTTAATTTTTATGCATTTAACACAATTCGCAGACGAAATAGAGAATGCGACAGTTAGTTGCAATGTCGTAAAGGATAATAATTAAATAGTTTGCCGTACGGAATGTTATGTGGAAAAAGTATAAGAATATTTTAGTTTGATGTGTTGAGCAAAAAGGATTAAGGAGATAGCTGCTGGCAAGGACATCAAAAATATATAGAAATAATTTCGAAATTTATTCGATGTCAATGCATTGTGTGTGTGTGTGTGTGAACAGTGAAATGTGTAAATAAAATAATGTGCAACTAATCGAAGTGAGAATAAAATAATTGATTACTTATCGGTACAAACATTGCAATTAAAATTATTTATGAATTTTATAAAAAATTCATTAGCTCCACCCACTTTTTTAATTTAATTCAATATTAAAATAATATTTCTCTCTCGCTATATTTTTCGAAATCACTCTCCCATTATTATCGACTGTTCTATCGAAGAATCGTAGAAGTTCTCTAGTGAAAACAGTGATCGGCACCACAGTCGTTCGGCTCCCGTCTTCTCGTGTGCCATCAAATAATTTTCTATTATAAAACTAATAATTAACGGTTTATTTTAATTTATTCATTTCGCTATACAGAAGAAATAAATTTTAGTTAAAATTAGCCAAAAAATAATAAAAATATGGACCAATCAGTAGCACAAAATTGGACGCAATTTCAGCAAGCCATAAAACAAAATAATATCGAAGAATTACAAGAATTGATAACAAAAAATCTACAATTTGACTCAGTATTAGCTTTTGATAATGCAATTCAATATGGTAGTACGGCGGCAATAAAACTTCTACTTAATTGTGTGCCGGCCAACAGATACTTGTGCGCAATCTTTTATTTCAACAACGTATGGGCATTGAAACGATTAGTTGAATGTAATAAAACTTTAATGAATAATTATTTTGTCAATTGTTATGCATTGCATGAGGCCGCCTATTATTGTGCAACCGACATTTGTAAGTATTTATGTGAATTGGGTAGCGTTGACATAAATCAAAAATGTATTGACAGAACGCCATTACAGGAGGCGTGTTTAAAAGGCCAGTTTTTAATTGTGAAATGCCTTTGTGAACAAAGTAATATTGAAATAAATGCAATAAATAATTTAAATCAAAATGCATTACATTTTGCATGTCACCGTAAATCCAATAAAATTATTGTTTGGTATCTGTTGAACACATCGATTGATCGTAATTTGATAGACAGCGAAGGAAATTCACCGTTCGCTACTGCCTGTAAGATAGAATCACAAGACGTCGTTCAATACTTATTTGCTATGAGAGACATATTCAAAATAAACATCGATTATCAAAATCCAAATGTTGCCGCATTTAAATTGAAATGTCCAGATTTATTCGAATATCAACAACCCCCCCCCCCCCCCCCAATAAAATCAACATAATTTTTCTATTAGATTTTTATAATTTTTTTATTTTCAAAATTTTGTTTACGTGTGTGTGTTAGTGTGTGTTGGTGTGTGTTGGTGTGTGTGTGTGTATTCATTTTATTTTTTCGCATTTGTGTAACAATTTTTGAATATTTTAATGTAAAATAGTTTTAATTTAAATTATGTCTCGTTAAATTTGCCGTCGATTTAGTATAAAAACTGAAAAAAATATTAAAATAAATATTTTAAAAAAGTATTATTAATTTGAATTTTTATCCGTTAAATAGAACGAAACGTGTCTGCACAAACGGACAAACATTAGGTTACAATGAGGCGTCATCGATTGCAAAAATCGATGAGTGGTAAAATTTGTTGTGTCGCCACTACAAAACCGAAAGTTTCCAACATCAATAATTGATGTCAATGTGGCACTTGTATTGGGAATATAAATGGGTGGAATGAGAACGCACCCGGATGTCTGGTAGCGTTTTTGTCATCCGGAAAATTTTACAAATGTTAGAAAATTTATCATTAAATTCAATATTTTCAATTGAATCCAACAAATGGACATCGATCAGATCTATTGAGAATATTTAACTATTATATTATTGGCCGAAGCCCTGTTATAATTCAATAGTCTCCAAATAATATTACTTATTATTTCTGGAAAACCTAAAAATTGTTGCGAGTACTTAAATGAAATTATAGTCGCGGTTAATAATAAATATACAATGGACAGCGATAGTCGCTAATAATTAACTAAGAAATTTTTGAAAATAATTCAGCCACCGGTTTGTTTTCGCAACAAAAAAAATCATTCTTCAATGAAATTTTTACAAGAAATAAATATCTGCAAAAATATATACGGAAAATTGGATGAGCTATGATCGTTGGGTATATTCATAAGTCAACGGTTTGCCCGAGAAAACGGTCACATTCCATATTCCGTTTGTCCGCGTAAACCCGTCAAATTTTATTACATAAGCGAATATTCTGTTTTATGGGCGTTTACTAAATTTTTTCGAAAAATTTTACTACCACCCACTTTTTATTTCAATCGAAAAATAAAATTATATTTCTCTGTCTCTCGGCCAAATTTTTCGAAATCTCACTCTCCCATTATTACACCCAATTTCATATCAGATCGTTGACTCTGCTAACGAAACAGTGATCGCAGTCGTTCGTCACCTGTCCTCAAGTGTTCAATTTAAACAAGTTTTTGCATTTATACAAATTCAATTAACCGTTAAATTCAATTTTTTTTCTCCTATTTTCATTTCGCTACAGCAAAAATTTATATAATTAAAATTACATAAAAATGGCACAATCACAAAATGAACAAAATCGTATGGAATTTAACGAAGCCATAACACAAAGTAATGTCATAGAATTAAAGAAATTGATAGCAAATGGTGTAGGATTAATTAGTGCGAATAATCTTCAAGAGGCGTTTAAGTTGACACTGTCCTATGGACACCCGGAGACAATAAAACTTTTACTTAATTGTTTGCCGACGAAAGAATTCATTTGCAATGTATTTGCTGACGACAACGTATTTTCAATGAAAAAATTAGTTGCATGTGATGAAATGTTTATGGATAATTTATTTGCCAAATGTTATCCATTGCATATGGCCGTCTTTTTTTATTCTTCAGAAATTTGCAAGTATTTATGTGAATTGGATAGCGTTGACATAAATCAGAGAAAAAAAGGTGTGACGCCATTGCAGGAGGCGTGTTTAAGAGGTCGTCTTTCAATTGTAAAATGCCTGTGTCAACAAAGTAAAATTGATTTAAATGCAATGAATAATTTAAATCAAAATGCATTACATTTTGCATGTCAAACTAAATTGAATAAAGTTATTGTTTGGCATCTGCTGAAGACTCCGATTTATAAAAATGTGATAGACAGCGAAGGAAATTCACCGTTTGCTATTGCCTGTAAAAACGAATTACAGGACCTTGTTCCGTACCTAATTCATGTGAGTAAAACATACAATATATTCATCGATTATAATCATCATCACGTCGCCGCATTCAAATTGAAATGTCCGCATTTATTTGTTCGTTAAGTGACACAATTTTAATTTTTAGTTATTCTAAAATTTTGTTTACTTGTTGTGTGTGTGTGTGTGTGTGTGAATGTTTATTTTTTTATTTTTTTTGTGTGTGTATTGATTCTTTACATTTGTGTAACAATTTTTGAGTATTTTAATGAACAATCATTTTTATTTGATTTATGTCTCTTTAAAATAGCCACAGATTTAATGTAACGGCAAAAAAAAACCAAAATTTTTATATAAATAAATTTTTCGAAAAAATATATTAAAATTTTGTAAATTTTTATCCGTTATTTAAAACATAACCTCTTTTACAAACACACACACACACACACACACACACACAGACTCTCATTGATAACTAAATTCCGTTCGTTGTTGACCACCACCCCCCGCCCCCTCCGGCCAATAATGAAATATAATACCAAATTTTTTTAAAAAAATAACCCTTAGCAGCTCATCGCGTTCTTTGTGTGTCTGTGATACCGTCGAGCCATGGAAAAAAAAAACTATAAATAAATAGCCGTTACCGTTATTTTTACGGTGAACCCTTTAATGCCTAAAAAAAATCGAACGTTCTGTATTGTCGTCGGTAAATAAATATTTGTAATTTATAACAATTTACATTTGAAACAACATTTAGCGATCGGTCACACAGTTGTAATTTTACCGTTTGCCAAATGTTAAACTTATTTCGCATGGTTGGAACGTTTGACAGCGTCAAAATTGCGACTGTGTGTGTGTGTGTGTGTGTGTGTGTGAAAAATCGCAGTGTCTCCATTATTTTAAAATAACTTTTTATGTAATAGGAAATAAATAATAATAATAATAATTTAATTTTTAAAATATTAATGATAGCCCGAAATAGGAATAAACAATAAAAATATATGTTAATTATTAATTTCTGAATGTAAATATAATTGTATTTTATTGAATACATATACACCCGCACACATACACACCCGCAAACACACACCCGCACACACACTGTCTTGTATAAATTTCAAATAATAAATAATTTACAAACACAGTACCAATTTTTGTCTCTGATTGTGTGTGTGTGTGTGCACATTTCTTTTAGCGCTGACCAATCGCCCAGTGGACACCTTTTTAATCCAATAACTGTGTACATGTGGCCAAATGAATAGCAGTGGCCACTTGGTTCGTTTTTGCGTCACAGTAGCGATACGCCTACAGAAAACTGTACTTTCTATCGATATGAATCTTTTCTCTGCCATTTCAAAATATGTGTTTGGAAATAAATTTCAAAATTTATTTGCAAATTTTTTTTCCGGTGTTTGTTGTTGAATTCGGTACGGTTCATCTAACAAAATACACTGTTTTCGAATCGGTTGAATTGTTCTTTACTTACTTACTCCATGGCCGGTTACAACCCGGGTGCGGTTTTTGGCATTCTCCAACACACGCTTCGCCAACCTGACCTATCCGCAGCCGCCAATGTCTTCCAATCCCGAATTTTTAGGATCTTTATATCACAGTTTACTGCATCTCGCCTTAGGTATTCTGCGGCTCTCCTACTATCCTCTGGTTTACTATTTAACAGCCTTTTCGGCACACGCTCCTCCTCTATGCACGTACTACGTGTCCACCAAGTCATCTTAATCTATTGATTTTGAATATTTTGACAATATTTGGTTGACCCCGCGTACAACTTGTCGTAATTCAAAATTGTATCTTTGCAGTGCCAACCATTTTGTTCTTTGACGGCGGCACCAAATATGCCACGGAGTACCTTTCGTTCTAAAAAAATCCGAAGTAGTTGTTCCTGGTTCTGTGTCCCCGGCACCAAGCCTCCGACCCATATGCGTTAATATTGGACGTATTAAAGTTGTGTATAGCTTGCGCTTAAGATCTCGTTGTAATGTTTTCGATCGGAATTGTTTTTTTAACTCGTAATAACATCTGTTGCACAACCAGTTGCTACTCTGCGGCGTATATCCTCTTCAATATCATTTTCCACATTTATCAACGATCCTAAGTATACGCAAAACTATTGACTATTTCAAAATTGTGTTCTCCAATATTAACCGAGTTTGATCTCGAATTCGTGATGTATTCGTTGCCACCTAGTTATGAATTCGAATTGTTTTTTATACCTATAGAAATCCATCTTCAACCATCCTCTAAACATATTGTGAATGTGTTATATATGGAGCTCATTGGCCCCCAATATATATATATTTTCATGAAGCAATGCGTTACATCTGGTACACTGTAAAACGACAATTTATCATACGATCTATTTTTCAACGATTAGAAACTTATTAATATTGTTTGCACACACACAAATACACACATGATCGGTTAACAGTAAACCAAATGTCAGAACTAAAAGAAATAAGAAAAAACCAGTACCAGATCAGACAGTGTTGCCCGTTAACTAATGCAAAACATGTAACAGGTCAATTGAAAAGTTCCCCGTTTTACCATAGTTTTTTTCCGGCAAAATTTGATTTTATTATTCAACAGAAGTTGTCTTTGAGAGCGATACAGCGATTATAGCGATCCTCCAACTTTTCGATACCATTTTTGTAGCCGGATTTGTCTCTGGCTTCAAAATAGGCATCAGTTTCGGGCGATTTGCTTCTTCATTGGCGCCGCATTTCTTTCCAGCCAGAGCATTCTTTTGAGGTCTGAGAACAGGAATAAGTCGCTGGCGGGCCAGATCTGGCCAGTACGGTGGATGCGCGGAAGCAATTCGAAGCCCAATTCATACAATTTTGCTATTGTATTCGATTGATCGATTGTGAGCTCGCGCCGCACCTATTTTACACACAACTTTCTCATGTACAAATATTATGGTGAACGATATGATATACACCGTTCAGATGATATCTCTTCACACAATGTCTGGGCCAGCTCGATGATCACCATTTCACACTTACGGTTATTCAAGATTATTTTGTGAACTTTTTTTGGATGCGTTCGTCGGTAACCACCGTCTCTTTTGGGCGTCCACTGCGTTCGCCGTCTTCGGTGCTCATTTCACCACGTTTAAACTTAGCAAACCAACACCAATGATGGTTGATTTTCCTGCGACCGACCCCGGACAACTCTTCATCAAGCCAAGATTTTGCTTCAACTGTATTTTTTGCCTTCAAAAATAGCAATATTTTATTTTATCAACACTCGAAATTCTGGTTTTTTCCATCTTTTTTCTAACTAACAAAAGTAGCTCACACGCTCACAACGCAATCGCTCACAAACTAATTGTCGAACTGTTGGCACAATTTTGACACGTATCGTTTGAAGGTTGGTACTAACTAAAAATCATATGGATTTAATATAATAGCACTGCCATCTGTGTGTGTGTGTCAGACCCGGGACTTTTCAATTGGCCTGTTAAACATTTTAATATAAAGTGACCCGACACTTGTGCTTAGGACTTAGCCTGTTTATGTTTATGTTATGTGCTAATGGGGATGATAAACACCACAACTATTATGAATTCATTTAGGGGAGGGGCAGGATAAAAAGAAAGCAAGTTAACGCTTCGCCAACGAGTGCGTCGGGGAAATGGGGAAATGTTAGGGAATGGTTAAAACAATAAAAAAACTGTAACACAATAAAACCCAAAAAAATTTTGGTTAGTATTTTTGAAATTTTATTTAAGGTTAAGTAAATACCAAAAATTAGTTATTGATTAAATTTTAAATAATTATAATATTTTTTTTTTTTTTAACCCTTACCGAACGAACGCATTTTTTCTAGAACGATGACCATGCGGGTCACAGGAAATTAAATGCTTAATTTCCAGAACGAGAAAAAAGGTTGCACAATTAATATCGCTTTGGATTGGATTTTAATGTAAACTTTCGGGTATTTCAATTGGTAGTCAATGAACAGTTAATGTCCATACAAAACCGAATATTTGCATTGGCGCGAGTGTATAGCGGCATTCGTTCGTTAAGGGTTTTTTATTTTTTTTTATAAACAAAAAATAAAATATTAGTAAAAAATGTTAGTATTTTTAAGTTTTAAGTTTAAGTTTAAGTTTAAGTTTAAGTTTAACATTTTTAAAATGATATATATTTTTGATTTTTAATTTAACAATTAAAAAAAATTACACTGTTATTTATAATTGCATCGAATATGAAAATAGATTTTACACACACACACACACGCACGCACGCACGCACGCACGCACGCACGCACGCCTCAATTACAGTGTCTGCTGCAATGAATGGCGGCCTGTGTTGGTCACACAAAAAACGTTGGATGTGTGTGTGTGTGTGTGTCGTTGGATACATTGGACAAATGTGAAAATCGGTTGTACATTTGTGTTCGATGCAAATTAGAATTTTAATGATAAAAATTATTTTTTAATATATAGAAAAAATATTATCGACTAAAATATTATAAAGGTTTGGCCAGAAAAGTTTACGAAATTTATGGTTCCACAAGTGAACGCAGCCAGACTAAAATATTATAAAGGTTTGGCCAGAAAAGTTTACGAAATTTATGGTTTCACAAGTGAACGCAGCCAGACCCAAAATATTATAAAGGTTTGGCCAGAAAAGTTTACGAAATTTATGGTTTCACAAGTGAACGCAGCCAGAAGCTTGAAGTTATAAGTATTTTCGATTTTACCTGCTACCACCCCGTCAACGTAAACAAATTATTAATAGTTTGGCAGCACACAATATTCCGTTTTATCGGTTATTGCTCGAAAAAATAGTGAGTTTTTTGTTTTTCTTGTGAAACGAACATATTTTATAGCCACACCTTGTATTCTTAAATCTAAGATTATATATATATTACTGATATTAATGTGATGGTGTTAGTTAGTTAATTAGTATTTGTGATTAGTGATTAAAATATATATTAGATTAGAGTTTGGTTTTTTTTGTTGTTGTCGTACACCGGACTTCACCTTCTAAATACAGAGGCTTTCCACCGCATCAATCGCCTCATCCAGCTCGGCCAGCTCCTCCATCTCATCAACCACAACTGCATTACTACACATCGGCTTCGGATCTTTTAGTTGAACATAATTAACATAAACTTGTTCAATTGTGATTTCGCTAAGCGAATAATGTTCAACATGTAATAATAGTTTCGATCTTTCCAAACTCTCGAAACAATAAGCCAAAGATTTAATTGATTGTTGTGGCAGGCGATAAATAACACGATCGATGGCACTCTCTTCCAGCAATGCGGCCGGAAATTTTATGGAAACAAATTTTTTCAATAGAGTTAAACGAATATTCATTAAATATTCGTAGGTCGATTGATCGTTAGTTTCTTCGGCTATTGGTTCAATGTAAATTGGACCACCACTACCACCAGCACCACCTACACCATCAGCACCACTGCCACCAGCACCACTAGCACCACTAGCACCACCAGCACCATCAGCACGACCAGCATCAACAGCACCACCAGCACCACCAGCACCACCAGCACCATCACCGCCACCGCTGCCGCCGCCGCCGCTCTTTGACGACTCACCATATACCGTTGTTGTTAATGATGCTGTATCCTCAGCCGCTGGCATTCTATTCAAATTATAATTATTTTCTTCTTCGGCAGTTATTGCTTTCAGTTTTATCTCAAGCGTATAACCACCACCGTATAAACTTTTTATATGTTTTGGTGTGCCTAAGCATCTGTGTGTGTGTGTGTGTGTGTGTGTGTGTGTGTGTGTGGGGATGATACACATCATGACATTAGTAAAAAAAAGATATGTGGCGAATTAATAAAAATTTTGAGAAATTATTTTACCAACCTTAATACACCGTTATCCATGATACCAATGCGGGTGCAAAGAGTATCGGCTTCGTCCATCGAATGGGTCGTCAACATTGCACCACGTTTATCATTACGAATGTTTGCCAAAATTGTACGCCACAATGAACGTTTTGACATCGGATCCAAAGCAGTTGTTGGTTCGTCCAATAGAAATACGTCCGATGATCCAATCATAGCAATGGCATAGCTTAATTTACGACGTGTACCACCGGAACAATGGTGTACCAATTTGTCGGCATCCTCTAACATATTTAATGTGCTCATTATCGGTTCGATAACCGTACCAATATTTGTATATTTAACGCCAACGATTAATGCATACACATATAAATGTTCACGTATCGTTAGTTTATCGTAAATTTTATTGTGCTGTGGACAATAGCCCAATGATCGATGGTACCGGGTACCCTCAACACCGTGCACATTAATATTTTCACCACAAATATTTACACGACCTTGAGTCGGTGTCATTTCACCGGCTAATATTTTCATAACCGTTGTTTTACCCGCCCCATTCGGTCCCAACAATCCGAAAATATCACCCTGTTCGATGGCTACCGATAAACTGTTAACGACAACATTACGATTTTTAAAATCATAAAAACGTCCATTGAACAATGTCATTTGTTCGGGCAGTACACGACAGCTCGGATAATAGATGAGACCAACATTATGGGTTAGTATAAGTGGTTGGATGGTTCTTGCACGATAATTTTGTAGCGCCACATTGGTTGCATTATTTAATAGTTCACGTTTAACACGTTCCCGTTCCATACGCACATCATTATTTTCATATTTCGATGGTGCCATTCTTACACTGTTGGTCGGACAATCGTAATTCTGTGTGTGTGTGTGTGTGTGTGTGTAGTTGAACGATAAAATAGAAAAAAAAAAAACAAATGAAATACACTGTAAAATTATATTTAAAAAATACTGTACAGGGAGCAACTTTGCTGCCGCAAACCCCAAAAACACTTACCCAAGAATGTTTCATAATAATGTTTAATAAACTACCGCCTCGACTCCGGATATCCACAATACACACAATGATGAACCACAACGGTATATGCACCAACGAACCAATTACCATCATTACAATATCCATGGACATGTAATCGTTGATTGTTAACTGTTCACATGTTCCACTCAATTGACACTGTACATGAACACGATCCACAAAATATACGGATGCAAATGGAACATGTAACGGTAAAATTATGGAAAATATATTATGAAAAATTCGTGCCGCTGGAGCATCTGTGGGTGAGTGTGAAAAAAAAAAAACAAAACAATATTATTAAAATTTTAAAATTTAACAAAATTTCACTTTTTTGCATTAGCGAATTATATAATAAATTTAATAATTTAAATTAGAGTGTGGTCGAACCAAAACTTACCGGTCATGTACATTAAAATCGTAAACATTGATGAGGTTAAACAAATGAATAGGATTAAATTTGGTAGAATGGCTGCAGCCGTTTCGGTACGTTTAAATGCATACGAAAATGATGTAATACACAAAATGGCGGCCGGACAATAAAATACAATTAACAGTGTAAGTGTTAGCAGTGCGGCGGGCTATAGGTTTTTTTTTTTTTTTGGGTAAAATAAAATATTATTATGTTTTCGAATACCAAAAATAATGAATCAAAGGTTTTGTTTCTACTTACACTATCGAACGATGGCAATAAATAAATAAACCACATTTGTGAACCAACGACAATGGCCACCATAACGGTACCGATAACGATATGGGCCGTAACATATTGCACGATTGTAACGCCATGATAATGTAAATGATTTTTTGTTTTCTGTGCACGATCGTTAACAATGTCGATGGCCAAATTAACCGGTATCATTAACAGTATGACACCGATTGAGATGGCCATTATGAATATACCAATATTCGATTCCATTCGTTTGCCGCCCATTTTTTCATAATTTTTTACACTCAAACGTATCGCTTGTGTCCAATTCTTTGCATACATCGTTGTCATATGATGATTATTGTCGGTGTCAATGATTAACTGATTATATGTATTGCTGATGATATTCAAAAGGATGGGTAATGAATGTTGGGCCGTATCATTATATAAAATTTTAATTGTCATATTTCGTACTGTCATTTGTTCTAAATAAATGCCACCCAAAGTGGGCACCATGTTTAATAAATTGGTAAAATGACCGTTATAATAACGAACTGCGACCGCATCGGATCCATTTATTTTGTTGACAATAGCTTGGGTAAAATTTTTGGCATACATTTGATAATATATTGGCACTGCGTCGTAATTCATTAAAATATTGGTGCCATATGTTCGTTCGTTTAATTGTAATGCAGTGGTTTTCGTATCAATTAATTGTGTACCAATTGGCAGTGCATTCAAGTAGGCGGCAAATGCTGTACATAACAATGGAATAAATATTAAACATAAATATCGACCTTTTTCTCGGCCCACAATGATGGCACGTAATTTTATCAGTGCCCACAATGTATAAATCCAATTTTTCTTTAATTCATAATAATTCATACCCTTCCATTTAGCTTTACTTACAGCCGTACCACCACAATACCACCAATCAGTATTATTAGCGCCACCATAATAATTACAATCGTCACCATCAATACCACTACCGGCTGTGTCGGACGCCTGTGTCTGTAACGAAACAGTTTCATTGAATTGTGTTTCACATATGTTGGGATCGTTTCCGTCGTCGGCGGCGTCACCGTCGTCGTCGTTGCCACCGTTGCCATCACCGTCACCGTCACCGTTACCGTTACCCTTATTCGTCGTTTTCTTCATATTCAATTCTAAAAATACATCTTCTAATGTTGTCATCGAAACACCGTAACCAATGATACAGTAACGTGCCGTACAAAATTGAATAATATATTCAAGTTCATAAAATAATTGTGAAAATCTATCCAAATAATTTTCCGGCAATACATACATTAATTGTGATCCAATATGACGTTTTAAAATTGCCGTCGGCACATATCTAAGTATTAAATTTTTAATATTTTCCAAATCGAATAAATTCGATCTTGGCTCACCCATTTCCAACGTTAACTTATACGCCATACCCAATTTTCGTTTCAAATATAATGATGAACCGGCACAACGTATTTGACCATTTATTAAAATCACTTTAACATCGGCCAATGCATCGGCTTCTTCCATTAAATGCGTTGTTATCAATATTACTTTATTCGATTTTAGATTTTGTAATATTTTCCATATTTTGCGTCGCGTCACCGGATCACTGGACACCGTTGGTTCGTCCAGAATTAATATCTGTGTGTGTGTGTGTGTGTGTGTGTGTGTGTGTGTGTGTGTGAAACGAAGCGAAAATAATATAAAAAGTTAAACTGCGCCAACGTACAATTAATAAAAAATAAAATGATTTGATAACACGTACCTTTGGACCACCGATAAGTGCACAACAAATTGATAGTTTACGTTTTTGACCATCACTCAAATATTTTATTCTTTCATTAGTCTTATCGGTTAAACCAAGTAATTTTATAATTCGTACAACTTCGTGTTTTAGATAATCTTCTCGAATACCCTGTGTTAAAACAAAATTTAAAAAAAAATTTAAATAAATTAGCCAATCCAAAACCAATTTGTAACCAATTAAAAATGGTGTTTTTTTTTTACCCGCACAGCACCAACATAAGTCAAATGTTCATAGGCTGTTAAATCATCGGGTAATGAATCATCATCTTGACAACAAACTCCGATCATTTTACGTAACTCTGCCATTTCAGATGGATCTCTGAAATTAATGATTTTTTGTTTAAATTTTATTTTTACCAAATTTTTAATTTAGTTAAGAGCCCAAAGTTTTTCCTATCGCTTGCCAGCCAAACAATTTCCGGCAACAAAAAAATATTGATTATCTCCTACCTGATATTTTTCCCATAAATGTAGGCTGTTCCCGATGTGGCCGCTGTCAAACCAGTTAATATATTAAATAGAGTACTTTTACCGGCACCATTGTGTCCCAAAATTGCTGTAATTTGTCCTTCATAAATTTTTAAATTAATACCATTTATTGCCGCCGATTTGCCATATGCACTGTACGATTTAAATAGATCAACAATACGTATGGCTTCGCGATACTGAAATTGTGCTGGCACCAATTCAATGTCATTTTCTTCAGTCAACATCATCGAATCATCGGCGGCCATTGTGTCGTCTGCGTCTGCCACAACAACATTTCCATTCGCTGCTTTTGATTTTCCGAAATATTTACAAAAACATATAAATGATGAACGGTATGTATTTGGCATTATTGCATTCAAACATAATGCTAGGCAAGCATACAACAGTGTGTCCAAGATCAACACCAGTGCCGATCCAATGACTGACATTGTCATACAATCAAAATCGATACCCAATTGTAAAAATGTCGGACGACAATTGGTTACATCGTTGGCCAATATTTTATCGATACCAAATGCAAAACTAGCCGGTGACCATAACGATAAAATCCAAAATGTATACGATGAAAATTCTCGGTCATCCAATAATATTTGTGCAAAATATAATAGGCACATACAACCTATGAAAAATGTTCCCACTTCGGCGGCCGTCTAATTTTTAATTTTTTTTATGGTTATTAAACATTTGTAAACATTATCAATTTCAATTCATCGAGAAATATAATAGATAATTTCAAACTAATTTTCTACTTACTTTTGATTGGTCAAAAAATGGTACGACCACATAGGCGAAGACCAGCAACGATAGGCCAAATGTTAATGTGAGAAAAAATACGACAATAACATTTGAATTTGATAGGATGTCCATGGTGTACAGTATGGAAACGGAAATTGTTGTCAAAGATGTTAATAATATTGAATATAATAAAATCCATGATAGCCTGTGGGTGAGTGGGTGGTTGGTTGTGTGGGTTAAGTATAAAAAAAATAATTAATTTTTATTAAATATTGGGTAAATGTAAAAATAGAAATAACATGCAATTTTGTCGTTTACAAACACTATTCCAATTAAAATAGTCGCCCGATCGATACAAAAATTTAATCGATTTACCAGACACGGGCTCAATTCTAACCGAAATTAATAATGTACATTTAATTACACAATAAATTACCTGAAATTCAGCTAACGTGTCCCAGCACTGACCATTGTGAAACAAACAAAAATGGATTAACCAGTTAATTCTAATAATTTTGTGTGGCCCGCAGCCACTAATACTATTATAAAATATCCCCCCAAAAAGTTGGCTTCCATAACATAATTTGAATTCATATTCTGTTAGGTAATCCGTAGCGTATCGAATCGGAAACGGTTGGCATCTATATCGCATTTGCCTTCCTCACCAGAGGTTATTAATTCTGTTTTTAACATATTCCAAGTTTAGTGGATGTCTCTAATAGCACACGGTACACTATGGATACATTCCTGGATAGATTCCTTGACCACCGTCGATTTCATTAAATTATTGTTCACACCAGGTGACATCACATTTTATTTGAAATTGTAATAACATGTTTCGGAATGTTTTGTGAAATCATTAGTCCCAGTGCTACACAGTACACTTACGAAATGTTTTGATAAGTTCCATTTTGTACAATCAATCAAAGTGCCATTCAAATGGGAAATACTAAAACTTATTCGGCAATGTTCCGGAATTACCATAACAACAATTAAGAAGATATATTTCAGTATTACCAATTTATCGCACTCACACTTACCTTCCTTTCCCCCATTCGTATAATTTTACTTAAACAATTTTTTCTAAAAGTTATCATACGCATGCGCACATTCAATCACACATTCACACATCAATTTGTTTTCGTTTTATATTAAAAATCATTACAATGACATTCATTCATTCGCATGCGCACATTCGAATCACACATTCACAATCACAATACTTTAATATATAGTTTTTCCATACCAATACACCGAATTACGTAATCCAATTGTCGTTAGGTTGGCTCGTATCCTTTGTTGTTTTTCCGAAACAATTACAATCATTAGCGATTGCATAACTTGTGAAAATAATACAATAAAATAAATTGGTATTATAAAACGATAGGCATAGGTCCAGGTACCAATGTGAACCGGTTTCGGAAACATTTCCAATGTAAGCTTTGGTATTCTAACGTCGGCCTTTGTGAATAACTAAAAATATATGGATGTGTGTGTGTGTGTGTGCAATATAAAGTAAAAACAAAATTTTAGTGAGCAAATAAAATAATCTAGGTGGGAATGGTGTGTGTGTGTGTGTGGAGTGGTGGATCGATTGCAAGGTGGGAACTATAGTGGAACAAACTTTTTTTGCTTGCCATATCTTACCCGTATTTTTGTAAATTCCACTAATAATTGTACAGCCAAAAAACCAGAAGTAATATATTGATCGGCTGGACATTTAGAGCTGATGTCATCATCGTTGAATATGGATAGCATTGGATGGACGGTATGACGACAGGCTGACGACGATGCAAATAGTTGATTTTTTGATGGTGTTTCCATTATCAATGGATTTGTACTTAATTCATAGTCCAATAAAGTTCCCATCATTACATTTGTATGAAATTTAATTATCAGCTCCATGTCATCCGGTCGCTCTTGATTATCCACTGTCATCAGTTCTGATTCATTTGCAAAGAATTTCCATTGGATAGGATATTGGCCGGGATTATGCGTTTTGGTTAACCATGCCACATTTACTTCGTCCAAAAATATCTACATTCGACCAATGAATAAAAAGAATCAAATGTTAAATAAATTTTTAGAAAATAATTTCACAATTTTTACGAAAAAAAAAACGTTTCACACACACACACACACACACACACACACAAATAATTTATTCCCAAGTGTTGTAACGCCTGTAATTATCTACTCCATTCTAAAACTGAGAAAAAAAAGCTGTTGTTCTACATAATCTGCAGTATCTGTTTTCCATAAACGATCACGGCAATGCACAACGGCAAGTGCAAACACCAAAAAAACCAGAAATGTTTATTTTTTGGGAAAATTGTGGCGGCCACACACGGCTCATTTTAGTGTTCTGTGGTTCGCAATTTAGATAGGCTTCTGTGGGAAATAAACTCGTGGTTCTGTAACACATCACCGTCGATTTTATGGGTATTCCCTATAACATGACAATCCATTGTCAATAATTGGGGTGTGTCCTGCCTTTCCCCATAAATCCGGTTGCGTGTCACTGATCACTGATCGATCACGAATCCTAACATTGTTGAAAAAAAAAATTGTCATTTATTGGCTATAATTCAAATTTTTCTATGTGACACCTTGAACTTTATGGAAATGTAATTATTAAATTTTTAAATTAGACAAAATCAATTAACTCTTACCTGCACTTCATTGATTTTCTGTGTCGAACATAAAACACCAATTGAATGATTATTGGTGGATGAAAAATTATCAAATATATCCACTTTACCAAACGATGTTACAATGGCAGGCAAAACGGGTTCGGGTAGCATTGATTTCATTACAATCAGTGTCGACATTAGATACAATGACACAACCAAATCCGTTAAAGTTTGATAGACATTACGTTTTCTTATTAAAAAATTACGTGCCCTTTGTGCACGAAAATGTTGTTCTAATGTACCACCTCGTGATTCAGCTAAATGCATCAGCTGTTCCATATTATTATTGGTTCCGTTGGCGTCGGAGATCCCGTTGTTGTTGTTCACCCTAGACCTCCACATTGTGTCCAGCCAAAAATTAAATTCTGTAAAATTTATAAAAAAAATTATTAATAAATTAATTTAATCGGAACTATAACTTGCGCCTAGTATTTTCTATCACTTTTGTGAATATTGAATGGGTGGAGGAAATGTTTGGACACATAATTAGACCGAAACTGAGGTTATTTCATACGGTCAAAGTGGTACACTTAAAACCATACCCAATTCCTTGGATAGAAAAAAAACTAATGAGTGGAACATATTGTTGCGCGTAGACTGTACATTGGATTGGATGCTGAATGAGATGCCGTTAACGTTTTGATACGAAAAAATGAAACGGAAATAATGGAATAATTTTTAAAATAAAAAATATGTTAATTACCTTTTTCTCACCTTTCACTTAACCCTTTAAAACACTAAAAATTTATTAAAAACGATTTCCACAAATTATATCACCACCACTTTTGTCTTTACGTTTTGTTAATGCCGTAATTGTTTCGTCAGTGACGGTTTCTGTTACACAAAAAATTAAATTAATTCGCAATCAATTCGTAAAGTTTCAGATTTTTTAAAAATAATTCTGATTTAATTTGAATTTGTAAAACACCTAGAAAATAAAATAAAAATAAAAATCAAACACTACACGACACGTCTCCGATGACGTCGATAAATTCTTTTCTCAAACGCGATGCAAATCGGAAAGTTGAAATTCAAATGAACAACACAAACACGGAACAAAAAAATCAAACACCACACGACACACGTCCCCGATGACGTCAATAAATTCTTTTCTCAAACGCGATGCAAATCGGAAAGTTTAAATTCAAATGAACAACACAAACACGGAACAAAAAAATCAAACACCACACGACACACGTCCCCGATGACGTCGATAAATTCTTTACTCAAACGCGATGCAAATCGGAAAGTTTAAATTCAAATGAACAACACAAACACGGAACAAAAAAATCAAACACCACACGACACACGTCCCCGATGACGTCAATAAATTCTTTTCTCAAACGCGATGCAAATCGGAAAGTTTAAATTCAAATGAATAACACAAACACGGAACAAAAAAATCAAACACCACACGACACACGTCCCCGATGACGTCGATAAATTCTTTACTCAAACGCGATGCAAATCGGAAAGTTTAAATTCAAATGAACAACACAAACACGGAACAAAAAAATCAAACACCACACGACACCCGTCCCCGATGACGTCGATAAATTCTTTTCTCAAACGCGATGCAAATCGGAAAGTTAAAAATCCAATGAACAAAACAAAGAAGGAAAGAAAAATTAATAAATAAAATTAAATTTCGATTACAAAACCTTTTTCTGCGCACGCACTGTGTATTTGCACTACTTTTCCAATCAGCGTTTAAAAATAGATTGCCGTTTTAGTTTATTTTATCCCACCACAAAATTATAAATTCAAGTTTCAAGTGAGAACAAAAATTTAAGTACGCACAAAAAAAGCTTCTCTCTTTTATGAATCATCGATTGAATTGAAATGTTTCATTTTCTTTTTGTACGCACACAGTTGGTCGCATAAAAAACGGAACGCGACGTCAATTAAATAGCAGCCGAAAAATTAATGATTGTGACAATACTCTTGTTGTCGATGAACTGGTCAAAGTGGTCAATGGTTTTTCGTGTATTCAATGAGTTGTTATAAAATGTGTTTTGTTACTCATACGTCTGGTGTGTCGCTCTATAAATATCGTTAAAATGGAAGCGGCTGGTTTTTGTTACAAGATTTTGCACCGCGATCTTACTTAGAGTAGCTATTTCGTAACGGCTCTGGTAAGGAATTATTTGCCATGTGTTAGGCAACCTTTTCAGTGTTTGTTTGTTTGTTTGTTTGAGATTTTTTTGTAATATTTTAAAAATGGTATAAAAATTTGTAAAAAATCTCTTCTTTTTTTTGACACACTGTAAATTAAAAATATATTAATATTGAAAATATTTTTGCACGCTTCGTCCTTGTGTGATTAGAAGGAATTTTTCTTATTTATACTCTTCGCTTCCTTTACAGGAAAAAAAAAAAACAGCCAAAGACGTTCCCCCGGTTGGGTAATTAAACGGAACACAAACCGAAAAATTAAAACAAACGCATTACGTCATAAATTTAATATTTCAAAATATTTTTTAACACTTTTTATGCTGGTCGCGCACCATCACTTTATTTTATCTTTGATTATTTCGTCAAATAAATCCACTTAAAACCATACCCAATTCCTTAGATAGAATAAAAACCGTATGAGTGGAACATATTGTTGCGCGCAGACTGTACTTTAGATTGGATGGTGAATGAGATGCGGTTAACGTTTTGATACGGAAAAATGAAACACACGGAAATAATGGAATAATTTTTAAAATATTTTCATTACCTTTTTCTCACCTTAAACTTAACCCTTTAAAACACTAAAATTTATTAAAAACGATTTCCACAAATTATATCACCACCACTTTTGTCTTTACGTTTTGTTAATGCCGTAATTGTTTTGTCAGTGACGGTTTCTGTTACACAAAAAATTAAATTAATTCACAATCAATTCGTAAAGTTTCAGATTTTTTAAAAATAATTCTGATTTTTATTTGAATTTGTTAGACACCAAGAGTATGAAAAATCAAACACCACACGGCACCGCACGTCTCCGATGACGTCAATAAATTCTTTTCTCAAACGCGATGCAAATCGGAAAGTTAAAAATCCAATGAACAAAACAAAGAAGAAAATAAAAAAATAATAGATAGAATTAATTTGCGATTAAAGACCTTTTTCGGCGAACGCGCACAGTGACAGTGACTGATGAAATGTATTTGCACTACTTTTCCAATCAGCGTTTAAAAACAGACTGCTGTTATGGTTTTTTTTTTTTCATATCCCACCACAAGAACACACAAACACACAAAACATTTAAGTACGCTAAAAAAAAAAGCTTCTCTATTTTTAGGTTCATATTTTTCCGGAGACATAACAATTTTAGTTTTGTTGCCATATTTGTGCATAAAAAAAAATATATAGAAAAACCAACAATACAATTTTTGAATCATCGATTGAATTGAAATGTTTCATTTTTGTCTTTTTGTACGTGCACAGTTGGTCGCATAAAAAACGGAACGCGCTGTTAAATTAACTAGTAGCCGAAAAATGAATGATTGTGACAATGCTTGTGGTGCGGATCAACTGGTCGAAGTGGTTAATGGTTTTTCGTGTATTCGATGGGTTGTTATAAAATGTGTTTTGTTACTCATACGTCTGGTGTGTCGCTCTATAAATATCGTGAAAATGAAAGTGGGGGGGGGGTGCTTTATTACATGGCGATTCACCGCAATCTTACTTATTACTGATATTTTAACTAAGTCTTTTAACCGGCCACCCAATTTTTTCTCTAAACCATAATTTGGCCAACCGATAACAATGGACAACGTGAGCCCCGATAATTAAAGGCATCGCATCAAAAACTGTACTTCTATCTGTCTCCAAACTGAAATGAACTTATAAATTCATTTGACATTTTAATTAACAGTGTACAAAATCGTCGAAGCCGAACCGGAAACCATTCGCTGAATAAAATAAATGTGATTTTTTGTTTCTTTTGTTTCTTTTGGTTTTTGACAAAATCATAACCTTTCAATTTTAATTCAACAATTTCCGTTTTGTGTGAGACACACGGGTAATTGAAAAAAAAACAACAACAAAATAATAAAGAAATCGCATTCATCGCTGTTGGTCTGTGATTGATACACCGATACACTGATAAAATAAGCTCACACACACACACACACACACACACACACACACACAAACACACACATATCATTTATATACAAAAAACTTATAGTTACATATTTTATGGATCCCAAGAAAGGGCAGAACGGATTTGAAAAAATAATTGAAACATAAAATTAAATTAGGGCAAAAATTTCGTAGCGGCTCTGGTTGGAAATTATTTGCCATGTGTTTTAGGTAACCCGTTTTTGTGTTGTTTGTTTGAGGTTTTTTGGTAATATTTTTTTTATTGTATTGATATTGAAATTGATGCCGAAAATGTCCAGAAAATTGCTAAAAATTCTGATAATCAACAAAAAAATGTTATAAAAATTTGTAAAAAACCACCATTTTGCCGGTACACTGTAAAACAGTGTTAAATAAACAGAAACATCGAATTTGTAACGGTACATGAAATTGTATATGTGCACGGAGATAACAATTTAGAAATTTAAAACTGATTTGGGACAGTGGTGACAGTGGTGACGGTGTGACGAAAAATAAGCTATTACAAAGTAATCCAGAGAGTCGGTAGACGACGAAGCACCGGCGATGAGAATCATCGGTATGGGAATGGTTGATTGTGATGGTTAAAATAAAATCGGTATTTTGAAAAAACATTGGCTACCGTTTTTGATGGGCTTGTTGAAAACGGTTGTGATGCGAAAAAATAAGTACAATAAAAAAAGTAATTGTTGGAAAATTTCCGGTAAAAAATTTTAAGAAACGATTGAAAATTTGCAAAATCACAGTGTCTGATCGATATCGGTGGAGTGACCGATACACTCCACACACACACACACACACACACACACACACACACACACACACAATTCATTACCAAAATCAATGTAATAATAGTAAAAATTATTGTAGTAAAATATTTCATCAGTGTCAACCGTGGCACGTCTCTTAGTTTAATAAATAAATTATGGTTTAATTTGAAAGAGTTTGAAGGTGTGCCAATGTGTCATTGGTTAATGATAAATTATTTTTGCAAATTGGACCATTCCTTCTTTAATTAAATGTGGATTATAAAAATAGATTGGTTGGATTTTGTAGCCATCCGTGTGCCCATCAATTCTTAACCGACCGATTATTTTATTTGTAGCTGATCTGCTGTTCAAATGGTCACATGTCATATATTGTATGTGAACAATTAAGAATCAATCAATCAATCGCCACTACAATGGATCCGTGAAATGATTGTATGTGGATACAATTGCAAATAGATTCTCTGATTGGAGTATTGTGTTGAAGAAGGCTATGCAGTAAGTAAATACCAATTCAAGTAAAAGCCAACGAAAAACAGTTGACACCGTACCCGGTACTGTTTTTAAAATTTAAACCAAAAAACCAAATTACCAAATTAATGGCCAACAAATTTCAAAACAGTAACGAAAAAAACTTATTTTATCCTAACCCGTTAATTTTTGTTTAGACGGCGGCGTACCTCGATATCGAAACAACATTTCATAAAAATCATTAAATTGAATTTAGGTTTTTATGCAAATAATTGGAAAAAAATTATTCTATTTATAAAAACAAAAAAAAAGTAATAGAAGGAAAAAAAACGAAATTATAATACACTAACCCTTTTCCGCACCCACGCCTCGCCCCCCTATCATTCAATCGCCGAAAACCAACAAACAACCAACAAAGAAAACCATCTGATACACAAATGCACACACACACACACACACACACACACACCCAAACACAAAACATAAGAAAACATAATTGCAAACATGTGTCAGTTATTTTTTTTCTCTCTCTCTCTCTCTGTCTATTTACGTTCCGTCGGTTGTCGTCCGATCAGTGGCTGGTCGGTGGACGGTTTTTTTAACCTTGAATTATAATTACATCTATCGCGTTGTACATATGATTTGCATTGACATTATTATTCGGGATAATAAAATGAAAATAATAATAATAATTGTAATGATAATAATGACAACAGTGACGCGACGGGTTACCGGAAAAAAAGGCATTCCATTTGCACAGTGATTTTATGAATCACATCAGTGTTTCTATTTATTTAGTTTTCCGGGTGTTGGGGGGCAAGGTGGTTGGGCATCATTTTACTAAGCATTTCAATATTTTATATTGCACAGGTTGCACACTGGTTCTGTATTACAGCAAAACAGTTAAAAAAAGCAAAAAATGTACTGAAACTATTTTCGAAACCAAATTAATAATTTTAATGCTAAAAATACTAATGATTTTAAATTGAAATCTACTATTATAAGAAATATGATACAATTGCATTGAGATTGTCGGTATGGCCATCCAAAATTATTAATGCCAGCAATATTGCAGTTTACGAACTAATTACCTCGTCTCAATAAACATGATGTTAAAAGCACATACATTTTATAATGGTCATTTTGGTAGACTAAACACATTAACACATTGGTGTAGCGTCATCAACAATTCATACGTTGCTCTAAATGAAATGATAAATCTTGTGTGCGGGCCAGCCTATATATCTGTTCACAAACAAAAGTAAACTAAAGAACAATGTTCAAATAAAGCGATGTCTGGTCAAATGTCTTCGGGTTAATTATGGAGTTGACTCGAATTTCCATTGGTACAATGCGAAAGGTAGATTGACAATTTTAGGGGGCCCTCAATTCTATCGTTCTATCTCTTGGCGGTTCATCGAATACACACTCCGTCACACAAATTTTCGTCGTTTCCAACCAAAAAAATTGTGTGTGAAAGAAAATGTGCGGCCCACATTTTCAAGCGGAAAATTCGTCCACGCAGTAATACATTAAAACGATATATACGGAGAATAGTTGTATGGTTTTGGTGGTGACAATATCCATCATTAAATATGAACAGTAAATGTATGTTTTTGATGTTGATTGCTTATATTTTGTGTAATTTATTATGGCTACAATAATTTCAAAATACACATTTAGGCGACACACACTTTGCAATTAAAAGTTGATAAATTATTTATTGGTGCGCAATGCAAAAAAAAAATACCATAGCAATGAATTAATTCGAAAAATAATAACAACAACAACAACAACTACTACAAATTTTAAATAGAAAATCAAATTAATTATTATTTCCATTCGATACAGAAACCCTTTGTGGACTGAAAAGAAATATAATTGTTATTATTTATAAATAAATTGTACACCGTAGCCGCAAAATGATGGGAAACAAAAGTTATTGTATTCATTAAATTTTCCATACAATGCAATTGCATCATTATGGCTATGATGGTCATAGATGGATTAAGGATTTTGTACCAGACAACCAGAATTTCGAGGGGATAAAATCTTTGTTATTCATTTTTAACCTACTTTGAGACGGAATTTTCGAAAAATTCCAACGGATTTTTGTTGGTACGATGACCCCCGATCTTCAATGCCTATATTTATTGGACAACTTTCTGACTAGGAAAAATAGTGATGTAAACTAAGGACACGAAAAAAATTTAAAATGGTAAGAAATATTGAATTTTAAGTCATCAAAATACAACGGAAAGAAATTGAGAAGTACGTCTGGCTGGAGATTATGTGTGCGCCGGATACAAAACCGTCTTGAAAATGGTAAGAAATATGTAAATTCTATTTTAACATTTGTAAAACAATAACTAATAACTTTTTAATTTTAATTTCTTCAAAATAGGGTTACCACCGAAGCGGCGGTTTTGGTGTTTTGTGACAGGAAGAAAATCCAACCACCACCACCACCACCATTTGGAATACATTTACATCACACGTTAATATTTGAAATCATCGGATTCCGTCTCAGCTTTGATGTCGCACACCACCGCCAGCAATTAATTAAATGAATTATGATTAAAATAAATTAGAAATAGTAAATGCAATTAAATTAAATTAAATCTTAAAAAATTAATGTAAATTAAAAATTAAATTATATAATTAGAAAAAATTGCAATAATTGAATAAAAACTAAAAATTTCATTTAAAATAAATCAACTTTTGTCGTCTTTTTATTTATGTGTGGGTTGCGGAAGGGAATCTCAAAGGATTCTTGTTCACACGATGGCCCCCGATCGTTTGAGCCAATTTCCAGCCATATTTTTTGAAAATATTTCTGGAAAAAAAAAAACCGGTTTTTATGTTACCAAAAGATAGATAATTTAATTACCTATCATTTGATACCAATCCCACCCGCCCCCCACTTCAAACGGCCGAGTTATGGCGTTTTTTATAAATCCATAATAAATTTCCACAAAATACCAGGCAATTTTCGGATCAGGTAACAGTCGCGCAGAATTACCAGGAGGCAAATTTTTTTTTTAAATTTTTTTGTTTTTCATTTTTGACCCACTTAGAGACGGAATTTTCAAAAGATCTCAACGGATTCTTGTTCACACGATGGCCCCCGATCGTTTGAGCCTATTTCCAGCCACAAATTTTCACGCAATTTTCCGAAATTTTCATTTTTTGTTTTTCATTTTTGACCCACTTAGAGGCGGAATTTTCGAAAAATCTCAATGGATTTTTGTTCGCACGATCACCCTCGATCGTTTGAGCCCATTTCCAGCCCTATTTTTTTTTACCTTTTTTTGACTTGGAAAAGTATGGGTTATAACCTCATGCCGAAAAAATTTTTTTGCCCGTAGGGCATTCATATTTTCAGGGATTGTAGAGCTCGGAAAAAAAACACTTTCTGTCGACCATTTTTTCCGATTTCCATCGGGGGGCGGAGCTACGGAGCTTCAAAAGTACCAAATTTGGCACATTCCGACCCCTATAACTCCTGGAAAACTCAATATTTTCTCATGAGCTTCTCACCAGCAATAGTCCTCATCGAGGGCTACAAATTATATTATGGGGGTCACTTTCTATCTGGCTGGGTTTTCGCGCTATGGCTGCCTAAAGTTCGGAAAATCATTTGCAGACCAATCGTAAGGTACCTGGGGAATTGGCAAAAACTCTATTTCCAAAATTGTAATGATGCAGAAATGTAAACAAAAGTTCATTTTAAATTTTGAGAACTTTCTGGAATATTCCAATGGGAAATACGGATTTTCCAGGAACAACGAAAAACATCGATTTTTGCATGTTTTCAAATGGGAATTTTCCGGATTTTCCAGTGGAATTTTCCAATGCCCTATTTATCACAGATAGTAGACTATATGACACGTTCTTTAGGCCACCCCACAACTCTTTAAGTCTAATAGTTTTCTTCCAATAATTGCTCAAACTTAGCCTTACACGAAAATTCCAAAATCTTAAATCGGTCATAAGTCGACCTACAGATTTCTCACGGAAAAAGTCCAGAAGCTTTATTGTGCGTCTTAAGATTCTCTATAAAACGGCCGTAACAGAAATTGGCTAGCTAATTTATTAGCTCCCGGAAAATCAAAAATCTCGTTTTGAAAAATTCCTGAAATTTTCTCCAGCCGTAAGTTGATCACTTACAGTTGTCTTATAGACATAAATGGATTTAGATGGTAAAAGTACTGAGGAAGTGGTACTGAAAATGTTTCCTAACTATTACAGTTTTCCCGGAATTTTCCGATTAAAATTAAAATTTTCCTGATTTTCCTGAAAATTTCCAGATGTCTTAGTTAGAATATTAGAAACATTTTTTACCACTAGAGGACCCAGATTTATTTACGGGTTTTCCCGGAATTTTCATATAACGGTTTCATACGCATGGTGGGAAATCCATATTTTTATGTTACCAAAAGTTAGGTAATCTAATTACCTGTCATTTGTTACCGTTCCCATCCTCCTACCACTTCAAATGGCTGAGCTAGGATTTTTACCGTGTACCAATTATATCAACATTTTTCCACAAATTTACCTTCACAGTATTTTCGATTTTCCTAAAATTTCCATACTATCAGTTTTCATCACTATATTTTCACGAGCCGTACCAGAATTTCCATTGAAAGTTTTTCAATGCATGAAGAAAATTAATATTTTTAAATCTATAGAAAAACTAAAAATAATTGTGTAAAAAATTAAATTAAATTTACACACGAAAACAACAAATACAATCATTTCTTTTTATTTAACTTTTTCCTTTCCATTCGTAAAAATGATGTAAACAAAAGAAACGAAAACATCGTTGGTGTTGGTTTTTTTCTTCTTCTTCTTTAATTTGTTGTTTTTATATTTTGTTGATTTTGTTATTGTATTCTCATTCGCGTACGATAAATTTGTAAATAAATAAAAATTAAACAATATTTTCACCGACATGTGATTCTGTTCGCCTGTTACCTATTACCAAAAAATCACGTGTAAATAAATATAATAAAAGAAGAAGAAGAAGATAACAATAACCAACAACAACAATGTTTTATTTTATTGTTTACATTATTTCGAATGGAAAGGAAAAAGTTAAATAAAAAGAAATGACTTCATATGCAAAACTTTAAATGGAAATTCTGGTACGGCCCGTGAAAATATACTGATGAAAACTGATAGTATGGAAATTTAAGGAAAATCGAAAATACTTTGAAGGTAAATTAGTGGAAAAATGTTGATATAATTGGTACACGGTAAAAATCCTAGCTCAGCCATTTGAAGTGGTAGGACGATGGGAATGGTAACAAATGATAGGTAATTAGATTATCTAACTTTTGGTAACATAAAAATATGGATTTCCCACCATGCGTATGAAACCGTTATATGAAAATTCCGGGAAAACCCGTAAATAAATCTGGGTCCTCTAGTGGTAAAATATGTTTCTAATATTCTAACTAAGACATCTGGAAATTTACAGGAAAATCCGGAAAATTTTAATTTTAATCGGAAAATTCCGGGAAAACTGTAATGGTTAGGAAAAATTTTCAGTACCACTCCCTCAGTACTTTTACCATCTAAATCCATTTATGGCCATAAGACATCTGTAAGTCATCAACTTACGGCTGGAGAAAATTTCAGGAATTTTTCAAAACGAGATTTTTGATTTTCCGGGAGCTAATAAATTAGCTAGCCAATTTCTGTTACGGCCGTTTTATAGAGGATCTTAAGACGCACAATAAAGCTTCTGGACTTTTTCTGTGAAAAATCTGTAGGTCGACTTATGACCGATTTAAGATTTTGGAATTTTCGTGTAAGCCTAAGTTTGAGGAATTATTGTAAGAAAACTATTAGACTTAAAGAGTTGTGGGGTGGCTTAAAGAACGTGTCATATAGTCTACTATCTGTGATAAATAGGGCATTGGAAAATTCCACTGGAAAATCCGGAAAATTCCCATTTGAAAACATGCAAAAATCGATTTTTTCGTTGTTCCTGGAAAATCCGTATTTCCCATTGGAATATTCCAGAAAGTTCTCAAAATTTAAAATGAACTTTTGTTTACATTTCTGCATCATTACATTTTTGGAAATAGAGTTTTTGCCAATTCCCCAGGTACCTTACGATTGGTCTGCAAACAATTTTCCGAACTTTAGGCAGCCATAGCGCGAAAACCCAGCCAGATAGAAAGTCACCACCATAATATAATTTGTAGCCCTCGATGAGGACTATCGCTGGTGAGAAGCTCATGATAAAATATTGAGTTTTCCAGGAGTTATAGGGGTCGGAATGTGCCAAATTTGGTACTTTTGAAGCTCCGTAGCTCCGCCCCCCGATGGAAATCGGAAAAAGTGGTCGACAGAAAGTGTTTTTTTTCCGAGCTCTACAATCCCTGAAAATATGAATGCCCTACGGGCAAAAAAATTTTTTCGGCATGAGGTTATAACCCATACTTTTCCAAGTCAAAAAAGGTAAAAAAAAATAGGGCTGGAAATGGGCTCAAACGATCGGGGGCCATCGTGTGAACAAGAATCCGTTGAGATTTTTCGAAAATTCCGTCTCTAAGTGGGTCAAAAATGAAAAACAAAAAAATTTTAAAAAAAAATTTGCCTCCTGGTAATTCTGCGCGACTGTTACTTCACCCGAAAATTGCCTGGTATTTTAGTGGAAATTTATTATGGATTTTTAAAAAACGCCATAACTCGGCCGTTTGAAGTGGGGGCCGGGTGGGATTGGTATCAAATGATAGGTAATTAAATTATCTATCTTTTGGTAACATAAAAACCGGTTTTTTTTTTCCCGAAATATTTTCAAAAAATATGGCTGGAAATTGGCTCAAACCATCGGGGGCCATCGTGTGAAGAAGAATCCGTTGAGATTCTGTTCCGCAACCGACACATAAATAAAAAGACGACAAAAGTTGATTTATTTTAAATGAAATTTTTAGTTTTTATTCAATTATTGCAATTTTTTCTAATTATATAATTTAATTTTTAATTTACATTAATTTTTTAAGATTTAATTTAATTTAATTAATTTACTATTTCTAATTTATTTTAATCATAATTCATTTAATTATTTGTTGGCGAGTGGTGGACGGGCGACATCAAAGCTGAGACGGCATCCGATGATTTCAAATATTAACGTGTGTGATGTAAATGTATTCCAAATGGTGGTGGTGGTGATGGTGGTGGTGGTTGGATTTTCTTCCTGTCACAAAACACCAAAACCGCCGCTTCGGTGGTAACCCTATTTTGGAGAAATTAAAATTAAAAAGTTATTAGTTATTGTTTTACAAATGTTAAAATAGAATTTACATATTTCTTACCATTTTCAAGACGGTTTTGTATCCGGCGCACACATAATCTCCAGCCAGACGTACTGCTCAGTTTCTTTTGCGTTGTATTTTGTGAACCTAAAATTCAATATTTCTTACCATTTCTTCTAGTGATCTAGTATCAGGCGCGAATTGTCTACGCGGCCAATGGTACTTCTAAATAGATTTGTGTGGGGCGGGGCTAAATTATTAAACTAAAACTAACGAAATTGCTTTTGTTTTGTTTGTACAATTATTTTATTTCATTTATTAAAATATTTTTGAAAATAATGTTTTATTTTTCATTTTCATTTTTGTGTTTTTTAGTTTTTGTTGTGTAAAAATAGACTAGATTTTAAATTTAAATTTTATTATTTTTTGTTAATTTTTGAGCTATGAATTTTTTAGAAAATCAAAAATAAAAAAACAAAAAATAATGGAAAAACCACAAAATATATTTTAAAAATTACTTAATTTTAAATTATTTAATTTTATTATTGCACATTTTGAACATTTTTATTGCTTTTTTTTTGTATTTTTTTTTTTGGATTTTTTTTTGTTTTTTTTTTATATTTTTGTAATTTATTTAGAATTAAAAATTTGAAATGGAAACACACACACACACACACACACAAAAACATTTTTATTATTGTGCGGTAATTGCGATAGGAAAACAATCAAACAAAAACAGTAAAAAAATTAATTATCGCTTAGCTAATGTTTGAACCATTCGTCTGCGGTTTGTGTCACAGGATGAAATTATTATATTTGTCGCACGATTAATGTATTTTGTTTCCTGTGTTTTTTGGTTATTATTGGTACAGTGTTGCCATTTTTTTTTTATTTCCTCATAAATTACACACATTCAAAATAAAGTTTATTAGAATTAAACTAAAAAAAAAAAAATGAACTACTTAAAATTAAGGGAAAAAAAAAAAAAACATATAATAAAATAATTATTAAAATATTTAAAAATAAACTCTAAAAAGACAAATTTAACAAAATTTTGTTTAAAAAATAATAATATAAATTTTTATGGTTTAATTAAATTTAATTTTAATTTTTTAAATAATGCTGTTTTTAATCATTTATTTTTGTGTTATTAATTTTAGAATTTGGTTTCCCATTTTTATTTTTATTTTTTGTTGATGTAATGAAGCCGAAAGAGAGTGAGACAGAGAGCGAGAGAGAGAGAGAGACAGATTTGCTAATATGAATTTGATCGCCGGTTCAACTTTGACATATACTTTTAGAAAGAAATGTCAACTTTAATGTGTAAAAGTTGAGATCGGCGGCGTTGTGTTTTAACCGAATATCTTTTTTCTATTGTCACATAATTAACCGGCTCTGTCTCCATCTATCTCTCTCTCTCTCTCTGCCTATCTCACCATTGGTGAAATCATTTTTTTTTGTTTTCATAACAGAAAAATTTGATTTTTAAATGTAAAATTTCATTTTGACACAATTCATTGTTTAGTGAATTATAATTAAAAAGTTAAATTTAATATTTTAAACATTTTAATGGAATGTACGTAATTAAAATAATAATAATAATTAAAATAATAATAATAATAATAATAATTGTAATAATAAAAATATATAATTAACAACAGCTAAATTTAGTCGTGTTTTTTGTTTCCAACTAATTTAATTAATAACATTTTCATAAAATACTAAGAAAAATTAATAAAAATTATAGGATATTTAACAAATTTTTAAAAAATAAAATAAAATCTACTACATTTTTTTGTGTTTTTTTTTCGTTTAGCTGTACATTTTTTTTTGTATTTTTTTTTGGATTTTTGAATTTTTGTAATTTTTTTTGTTGTATTTTTATTTTTTTTTTTTTTTTGATAACGCACATTTGATTACAAATAAAATTGTGATAAAAAAGATGTCAATAAATGGTGGTGATGATGGTGATGGTGGTGTTGATGTGTGTGTGTGTGTGTGTGTGTGTGTGTGTGGATGAGCAGCGAATCAGGCGGAACGAATTAATGAAAAAAAAAACTCACATATCACGCCTCAATTTCACAAAACACAAAAATTTTACCTTAAATTCAAAAAAAGAAGCACTCGCGAATAAAAAAAAAAATGTTACTCGTCACTGGCCATTTTTTTTTTTTTTTTTTTTTTCTTCAAACTTACTTAAATAAAAACAAAACAAAAATAATTTTAAGATAAAAAATTAATTTTTAGGTAGCACCAATTTTACATTTATTTATAGCACCAATTACAGGCAGTAAATGTGTAACGGTAGCGGGCGGCCCATAGCAACCAAACGCAATCAAAAGTTTATAGTAAATATACAGAACAAAGAACTAATTGCTGGTAAAAGGGTTGTGCGTTGTGATATGTGATGGGGGAAGGGGGTTGGGGTGGGCGGCAACTTATCTAAGTTTTTGGTGATAGAGTTATAAAAACCATTTGTGTGTGGGTGAGATCACTTAGCAGCAGTGAACAAATTGTTTTTTGTCAGTGGTGTATGTTTTGGAAAAAAAATTAGACGATGAAACCCAATCAAATGGGTTGATGACGAAAAAAATTCGGTAAACCGAATGCAACAAAAATAGAAAGTGAAATGCGGTTACAATATTCCAACAGTGGCACTAATCACAACCCATAAATGTACAGCCAACTCGATAGAATATATTTGGCAAGAGAAATAAGAATGTCTGCCAGTCAAACGATGGCTGTACTTAAATTATCATAGACATAAATTATAAAAAAAATCAATCATTAAATGTCAAAATGAATGTCACAAATAAGGTAAACCTTATTTTAATGCCAGGGAGTCATACAGAGCAATAAGAAAACACAGTTTGCAATTCGTCACGAACACTGTGTGTGTGTGTGTGTGTGTGTGATCTAACAAATTCGATATTAACAATGCAATCGGAACAATGGAAAAATGGTATTACAAAAATTTACAATGGAAAACTAATCCACATAATACAAAAAAAAACTCTACAAGAGTACACAAGAGTCAAAAGAGACTCAACCGCTGTGTGGCCGAATGGATCTAATAATAATATTCATCCACAACGTTATGGGTAATTTCAACACACACAATGTTAGAGGCGGTTTAAAGGGAACAATTACGTGTCGATAGATGTCGGACTTATGGATCGATATTTATAAAAATTTAACACCGCTTTTTATCCGACGAAGTCATCATCATCATCACCATCTTCATCATATACAAATTGAATGATTATCCAAAATAATAGCACACTTAAAATAGAGAAAAATTGATCGATACAATCAATATTTTAAAATTTTATCGAAATCAAATTGGACACACATTAAATTTTTATTTATTGAATAATAAATCATAATTGATCATTTCGGTGAGGCACGTACTTATGACGTCAGGCTTATACAAAAATCATTCAATTGACTGTTATTTTAATCAATCAATTCAATTTAGCAAAATTTTACGATCGCCACACAAACATTTACGGCACCTGTATTTTTTTTTAACAGATTATTTATTGTATGAAAATTTGTGTCAATTCAACCACACCCCCCCCCCCCCCCCTATCCCACCATGTCATTTACAGTTTTATTTAATCAAACGAGAATATAGCACCGCCCATTTATTTGGTCGCCCCTTTTTTTATATTCGGAAGATCAATTTAATTTGTTGGCAAGTGAGTGTGGCGCACGACGACTCGCGGTTGACGACGTGAGTGGTTATAATTTAATATATAAAAATGGCAGCTATTCTGCCCTACCTTCTGTTCTTCAAATTATGTGTGTGTGTGTGTGTGTGTAAGTGATGTTAAATTCACCGTTATTATTTACAAGTCTATAGCTTATTTTCTTCTCATCAAAATGTCTGTGTTTATGTGAGTGTGTGTGTGTGTGTATATACTCTTCTCTCATCTCCATCTACCTTCACTCAACTAACTCCACACTAGCCCCGCCCCCACACCCTACCCATATCAAAATATTACATTATAAATTTCATAGTTGTGTGTGTGTGTGTGTGTGTTTGTGTGAGTGTGATTTCAAAATGGAAGAAAATATAGAAAAATGTACTAGAATCTAACGGATTTTTTGTTTTATTAACGGTAATGGTGGCGATGGAGGTGATGGTGATGGTGATGGAGGCGATGGTGATGGTGATGATGATGGTGACATGATAATCGATTATAAAATACAATATAAATTGAGGTCATGCAACCATATCGATATCGCTGACCAATGAATCGGTGTCGGGTGACGATAAAATCGAATCGACATGTGAACGATGCGGTGACGCCAATAAATTGTGGGTGGACGATAATATTGGATCAATGCAACAACTTGTTATGTCTAACGGTGAATTCAGATGATGATGATGATGATGATGATGATTATTGTTATTATGATGATTATTATGATTATTATTGCAATGGATATGATTCATATTGTTATTGTTGTTATTATTTTGATGATGTTGTTGTTGTTGTTGGCTTAAATTTGACGTATGATGGGAATGATTATTATTATTAATATTATTATTATTATTATTACAATTAAGGTTATCGTTAATATTATTACTATTATTAATATTATTACTATTATTATTATTATTATTATTATTAATTAGATTAAGATTGTTATGATTATTACAACTAATATGATTATTGCTATTATTAAGGCTATTATTAAGGCTATTATTATTATTGTTATTGTGATGATGATGATGATGATGATGACTGTGATGAGATGATGATAATAATGGATCACCAAGTTGTAATGAATTACTATTGTGATGCGATGATGATGTTGACGATGTCGGTGAATGTGGTGAATTTAATAAATGATGTGACAACATTGGATCACCGCCGTGTACAACCGAATGTTCATCTTCCATTAAATCTTCCATTTGACTTAAACTTAATGTTGCCGCTTCGGACACAACGTCGGGCATCTGATTAACGAGACATATAAAAAAATTTAAAACAAAATGTCAACAATAAATGTTTTTTTTTGTTTTTACCTTTCCGATAATATCTAACATTGGCGGTGGATTTCGTGATGGCGACGACGATGTTGTTCTCGTTAAAAATGAATTTGATGTTAACGAACCGTTATTGTTGGTGTTGTTATTATTATTATTATTATTATTATTATTTCCGATGTTATTACTACCAACACCACCACCTAAACTGCTAATACCAATGCCAATTCCAGTACTGCTACTACTACTACCACCACCACCACGTACACCTCCTGCACCACCACCACCACCACCACCACTTCCATACGATGATGATGATGTTGATGTATTAAAATCAACGATTGGTAGACCATGTGATTTTGCTTGCATTTCTAATTCCTAATTACAAAGTAAGCGAAAAATTAATTAATTATAGCGAGCAAAATTATGACGAAAATAATTTTACCTGAACTCTTAACATTAACCGACGATTTTGATGTTCAATTTGTTTTTGACGTATTTCATTTTGTTTCAATCGATTCACTTCATGTTTTAAACATTTGATATAATCAACCGATGATTTTAAGATGGTGCCTTTATTTGGACGTACATCACGTACAACTTCATAATATAAATCATTGTTCTTTGGCAACAATGTTCCCAATTCTTTGATGCGATCGTTTATGTTAAAACGACGGCGACGTTCAACTGTGGAATAGAATAAATAAAAAAATTAAAAAAAAAAACCAATTACATTAAAAAATTTAAATGAAAAATTTCATAATGTCGGCCGCCGACCTAAACGAGCCATGTGTGGTGATGTGTGGTGTTAACAATCCATAGTTAACGAAATTCCAAACCAACACCATCATCACCAAAAATACCAATACCCTGTGATATTCTTCATTTTTGTACAGAATTATGTGAAGAATAGCGCTGGAAGAAATGTTGGACGAGAAAAAAATGAACTCATGCCGCAAATTTCCTGTTTTAGAAATACCATTAAAAATTGTGAACATTAGAAGGATTTTCCATTAAAAATTAACTTAATTCCTCTGTAAATTCGCTCCATTTTTATTTAGAATTATGTGAAGAATTGCGCTGGAAGAAATGTTGGACGAGAAAAAAAAAATGAACTCCTTCCAATTTTAGTTTATTTTACCATTAAAAATTGAGAACGTTAGAAGGATTTTCCATTAAGAATTAAATCGAATCCTTTGTAAATTCTCTTCATTTTTATTCAGAATTATGTGAAGGATAGCGCTGGAAGAAATGATGGACGAGGAAAAAAAATGAACTCCTCCCAAAAATTGCCTGTTTTAGAAATACCATAAAAAATGTGAACGTTCCAAGGATTTTCCATTAAGAATTAAATCAACTCCTTTGTAAATTCTCTTCATTTTTATTCAGAATTATGAGAAGAATTGCGCTGGGAGAAATGTTGGACGAGAGAAAAAAGAATGAACTCCTCCCAAAAATTTCCTGTTTTAAAAATACCATTAAAAATTGTGAACGTTAGAAGGATTTTCCATTAATAATTAAATCAACTCCTTTGGAAATTCTCTTCATTTTATTCAGAATTATGTGATGAATTGCGCTGGAAGAAATGTTGGACGAACCGAAAATATCAACCAAATTTATTAACCGCTGCCCAGTTTTGCCCGAACGGCACTCAAGCACAGAGTCTCGTTTTTTAACTTGTACATAATGATTTTACGCGATTATTTACCGTTGCCTGTTGCTCAAATGGATGGGGGGGGGGGGGGGGGGGGTAGAGGCGGGACGATAACATAAAGTAGAATATAGCGAAAAAAAGGAGGTATTAAAAGGGGGCGTAACCAATAGCTTGTGTTCGATCACATCATTCAATGGTTATTTGTCTGACACAGTGTCGTATATTAAATCTAATACAAATTTGAAATTCAGAAAATCAGCATTGCCAGCTATTGATATCGTCATATGTTTTGTGCAGGCGTTCATTTCCATTGCGTATGGATGCCATACTTGGAATATTGTGTACCATAAAAGGTTAACCCTTTAAGTTTTAACATATTATGATGATGATGATGATGATGATACTACAATATATTCGAGGACATCATTAAAATTATAATATTTATTACATGCTTTTATCTATCGATCTTTCGATCTATCTATCTATCTGTCGACCAATCTATTAATCTATCAATCTACAATTTATTTCATAAATAAAATATACAATTGTCATTATTATTATTATTAGAGACAAATAATGAGGCTATAAAAATAATACACTCGTAATTTTATTTTGTTTGATAAAAACAACAACACCAATAACAACAACACCAACAACATACTCGTAAATAATATATAAAAAACCTGTCGAATTCAATGTCTAATTATTTTTCGAAAAAAAAAAAAACAAATAATTTATTATCACATTGAGATCGCGGGCACAGAGTAACAATTTAACAAACAACAACAACAACAACAATAAAAAAAAAACATGCGATTATATTGACGACGACATGCAATACAAAAACTATTGGTTATTGGACGATGTTCTCTTCTCTGTTTCATATAAATTATTTACTCTATGGCATTTATTTATTTCTATCTATTTACAACCAAAAAAATTATACAATAAATGTTTGTTGTTGTTTAAGTGTTCTAATACAAAATATAATTTATAGAAACAAAAATGGTTTGTGTTTCCAAAGACAGTCTATAAAAAATTATTCGTTCGTTGAATGGCTTCTCTATGTTTTATATATCATCGTGCTATAATTGAGTGTGGGCGACAGTGGCGCGGTCGGTGGTCACACAAAACAATTTCATACCATATGGATGGGTACCACCAAAAACCAGTTGTACAGTATTGTATTGTTGTGCGTACGGTTATAGGCTATCCAATTCCATCCGTTTTTTTTTTTTTTTTTGCAATTAGTCACCATCACTTTTTGTGACAATTTGACATATTTTGTTTGTGACAATTTGACATATTTTGTTTGTGACAATTTGACATATTTTGTATGTAGAATATATGTCAAATTGTCACAAAAAGTTGTAAAAACAATGTGCCATTCACAGATCGTTGCCAAACTAACTGATATTCGATTACCGGCACCAGTAATTGGTGTATTTCTGAGCTGAGAAAATAACCAGAGAATTTGGAAAACAGAACGACGTTGTTTTGGAACACAGTGTCGCTGTCATTATTAATCGTATTCACTGGATTTGGTGGCGAACATAAAATTATATTGTAATTCAAAGAGATGTGAAGAAAAAAAAAAACGATTTGATGTGTTGATGGTGGCAAAACGCAAGAGTTCGAAGCATAATTTTTTTTTTTTTTTTGGATGGGCAAAGTGAACACCCTGGGGCACAGTCATTTGAATCCATATTAAATTGGACGGTGTATTGAAGTTGAAGCTGCGATTCGGTTTGCATAGAGCACCAATATAAAAATATGAATAATAATAATAATAATAATAATAATTTGGCAAATTTCGCACGTTAGGATCACCGAAAAAAATTTACAGGTGACAATATGAAAAAATTGGCGGCACCATAAAATCTCCGGCAAAAAAAAACTACCAATTATTCGGCGCCATCATTTCAAACATTAGCGAGGTTTTTTTATTTTTTTGTTTTAGAATTTTTTTTTTACCTTCTTTTTCAATCCGCCCCCCACACTTATTTTATAGGGTAATAGGGTGTGAATAACGACAACTCGCACCCATTACTCTACAATTAACAATTCTTCGATTTTTCTGGAAATTTTTAATCTAAAAATATTTTTAATGATAAAGGCCTTCTCTTTGGGTGTTTACCAGCCGTGATCTCCTATACATTTGAATACATTCAGTTTACCAAATTGAAATGAAACAGCGAATTATGGAATTATTTTTTATTGTAAATTTTGTTGGTTAAGCTATTCGAAGGAAAATTGTGCATTTTTAGGAATATGTGACCGCCCGTGCAACACCTCCACCACCCCACCCATTGGAATAACTCTAGAAATTATGAGCTTTTAGTTGGTGCTAAAGTGTTTTATGATTATGATAAAATTTAAAAATGGGGTTGTCAATACTCTCCAATACTGAATGTTTTCACATTGTCGCCACCACTGGTCAGTTCCATTTATAAATAACAGAAATATATCTTTCTTAATTCGGTCTATGTGTGCGAGTGTGTGTGTGTGTGCTTCAATTAATTACAATTTACAAGTGTTTTTATTTGATTATTTATTATACAATCAAACAAATGTTGTTGTTGCCGTTGTCGTTGTCGTTCTGTCGTTGTTGTTGTTGTTATTGTTGTTGTACGATGATTGATTGATAAGAGGAAAGATTGATATATTAATGTTAGATTTTAGAAATAATAATTAAATTTATATGTTTTTCAATGCTTTTGTGGTGTCGATCAAATATTGATTTATTTATTTTGTATTTTAATTCCCGAGATTACAGATCATAAATTCGTTTTTGGTGTGTGCGTTGTTTCACCGCGTACGTACCACCACGTTTTGTGTTTGTATTGTTGAGAAAATGCAATAAATTATTTAATGACAATGTGGCGGTGTAATTATCTTATTTTATAAAATACTAATAAATTTATTACAATTTTTATAGAATGGGAATGGGTGGGTGTGTGAGTGTGTGATCCTATCATCAAAATCCACATCGATCCATAACTCAATTCATACTAATTATAATAAAATAAACATTGGCCACTTACTCATATTATGATTATCCTTTTTTTGACGATCCTTAGCAAGTGCATGCATTTCGGCATCACTAATTGCCGATGGCTCTTGTTTTATATGTAAATCATTTGAATACGATTGATCTAATTTTAATGAATCGGCCAATGAACTTGATTCAAATGATAGAATATCTTCGAGTAAATCTTCAGCCTGCAAAAAAAATTAAAATATATAAAAACAATTAAATTAAATTAAATTAATAAACTAATTGTAACAAAAAATTATAGTATAAAGGATATTTTATTTGGCAACGTCGTGCGTCCGGACATTTGTAAATCCACATAATCTCGGCACCACCTACTGCACGAAAATGAACCACCCAAAAAGATGTACTCTTGTAATTCTTACACCATTACAAGACCATTTCGTTCAAGAATCTTTCATTTTATCCAACTCTCTTCTAGAGTTAACCAGATCCAGATTAAAATCGATCAGATCCATAGCCATAGACAATTACAATAAGTGTTGACTGAATGAATGGAATACAGTTAGTATTCGTAAACATAAAATCCACCACCCATTACCAAACATTTTAATGTGCACAAAATTAAGCTAAAACAAATTGATTTTCCGAAAATTGTGGTAATGGAAAAACCTTTTTCGAAAAAAAAGGTTGTAAAGTTCATTAAAAATAAAGCTCAACAATTTTTATTGCACAATTTGCCGAAAGGTTACTACGTGTTTTTATATACAATAAAATTTTTAATTCGATCAACGGTTCGACAACAAACAAATTACTTTCAGTTATAAAATTAATTCCACCCAAGTGTTACCAATCCGTTGGAATGTAAAATGTGCGGTTCATCGGATTTGAGTGGTTTAATATTAATATTTTATTTATACGGTTTGTTGTTGGGTGTAGACCAACGCGTATATTTGCGGTGGATCCAATAAATAATAACTCTGTTCCGCAGACCATTTTTTTTTTTCGGATAATAAACTCCGTCTGGACATTATTGTACCCGATGCTGGTAAACCGGTGACATTTGGTTCGTTAAAACTCTACCATTCCGAGACACACACACACACACACACACACACACACACAGTCTCATGTGGGATGTGGGCAAAACATTGTAAAAAACATCAAGTGATTGAAAATGATGAACTACTTCGGATTTTCGAACGAAAGTTACTCCATTGGGCATATTTGGTTGCCGGCGTCAAACAAACAGAATGGTTGGCACTGCGAAGATACAATTTTTGGAATTACGACAAATTGTACGCGATCAACCAAATTCATTGTCAAAACAATCAAAATCGAATAGATTGAGAACGGTTGTTGCACACGTAGTACGCACATGGAGGAGAAGCGTGTGCCGAAAAAACCGGTTAAATAGTAAACCAGAGGGTAGAAGGAGAGCGGCGCGAAAGACCTAAAGGCGAAATGGTTAGATGCCGAATAAACTGTGATATAAAGATCCTAAAAATTCAGGATTGGAAGACATTAACAGTGCGGATAGGTCAGGTTGGCGAAGCGTGTGTTGGAGAAGGCTAAAACCGCACCCGGGTTGTAACCGGCCATGGAGTAATTAAATAAATGATTGAAAATGAGCATTGTGTTATCGATGGCATTATCTAACTATAATGATATGGACTACTTGGTGGATTCGACTTCCTGGGGTCGTCAACAACTACTGGCGGCAAATACATAAATTTAAAATAATGACTGTTCGGAAGATCAAATGTGGGGGGGGAGGGGGGGAGGGATTGGGGAAGTTAAAGAAAAGCACTCGGTGTAATTTTTTAGCAATAGATCGACCATCGATCGGGGCTAATCGAAAGGGTAAAAATGGTTCGGAATCATGCAGTTATATTCCGATCCCATTTCGATCCCATTTCGACAATCATCGCTGAGCGTTTATGTTTGTTAAAACTAATATTTTTAACTGTTACTAAATACATAAAAAAAAACGGTTATTGCAAAATGGTTGCCGTTGCAACCGGTTTTAGAAACTTTTATTAGAGACGGCAACTGGCCGCACGGGCCGCATGTTTTATTGCTATGCAATAATTAAGTAATTATCGAATTTGTGTGTGTTTGTGTGTGTGTTTGTGTGTGTGTGTTTGTGTGTGTGTGTGTGTATGTGTTATTATTATTATTATTATCACCTTTTTTACTTGAATTTAACAATAAATTATATAATTTATGAATTTATTTGCACGTTTTCTTCATCCATATCTCGATATTTTGATAGATAGGCCGGGACAGATAGTCAAGTAATAATAATAATTGAATAATTTACAAGCCAACAACAACAATAACAACAACAACAACAACAAATTGACTAAAATTTTAAGGTTTATATTATTTATTGTTTGGTTTAATTTTATTGTGTGTGCTTTCATGCCATTTAATATTTAAGATAATTTCATGTTTACACATGTGACGCTGTTAATATTCCGTTTTTTTTTTATTATATGATACCGATAATCTTATATCATTTGCTGTCAACATTTTCAATTCAACAATTTCAAGACAATCTTATCTCCTCGTATTGTGTGTGCGTTTTTTTTTTTTTGTTTGGACTTGTATTAATATTTATAATCCCACGACAAATGAATACAATTCTTAGTTAAAAATCTAAAATGATATCGGTTTTACAAAAACAAAATAAACGGTGTAGAGATTATGAAATAATAGCAACAACAACAACAACAACAACCACACAACAACAAAATTTGTGTGTATAAATAGAGCATTGTTTGTGTTACCGTGTGCCGTTCCGTAGTCGTTCCTAGTCCCTAGTCCCCGTCCCCACATTAAATATTATTTGTGCAACAATTTTTTTGTACAATATTTTGTGGGTGCACTTCATGGCCATAAATTAAAAAAAAAACACAACAAAAAAAGGTTTTAATCTCATGTCTTTTTTTTTTAATTTTTGGTATTTATTATCAGTTAAAGTGTGTCTTTAGCACAACATATCTTCGGTTTTTGTATCAAAAATAGATATATTTAAATTTTCAATTTTATTTAAACACACACACACACACAGACACACAGTACCCAACAGAGATAATAATTGAATGTCATAAATATCATTTCGTTTCGTTTCTATTAATATTCCGTTGGTAACAACTTCTTAGGTTTTTATTTATTCAAGAATAGCACCCACATAGATCCCCGCCTATTCTCCCAAATCATCTAAACTCATCACAATCATTCATTTGATACGGCCCTTGTCGAGGTGGTTGTAAATGGAAATATAAAGAATTCGCTAACAATGTGTCGACTGCCATTTTTGAATTTTTAACAAACATCATTTAAAAAAAATACAAAATGGCAGTCGACACTATTTTCTGAAATGGACACCGCAAGCACAATAATTCATGTGATACGGCCCCTGTCGAGGTGGTAGTAAATGGAAATATAGAGAATCCGTTAACAATGTGTCGACGGCCATTTTTGAATTTTTAATAAACATCATTTAAAAAAAATACAAAATGGCAGTCGACACTATTTTCTGAAATGGACACCGCAAGAGCACAATCATTCATTTGATACGGCCCTTGTCGAGGCGGTTGTAAATGGAAATATAAAGAATCCGCTAACAATGTGTCGACTGCCATTTTTGAATTTTTAATAAACGTCATTTAAAAAAATACAAAATGGCAGTCGACACTATTTTCTGAAATGAAGTACTCATCACAATCATTCATTTGAGACGCTCATGTCGAGGTGGTTGTAAGAAAATAGATAATCCGCTAACAATGTGTCGACTGCCATTTTTGAATTTTTAATAAACATCATTTAAAAAAATACAAAATGGCAGTCGACACTATTTTCTGAAATGGACACCGCAAGAGCAAAATCATTCATTTGATACGACCCATGTCGAGGCGGTTGTAAATGGAAATATAAAGAATCCGCTAATATTGTGTCGACTGCCAATTTTTGAATTTTTCAAAGACGTTACACAATTTTTTTGTCTTCTACTCGTCAAAAAAACCCACATCAAAAGCGATTGTACGGTAAAAGTAATTCCGCCATATTGTATTGGCAACCATTTTGCATTTATAATGACGTTACACAATTGTCTGAATACTATCCGTTAAAAAAACATTTCATTTGATATACCCATTTCACGGAGGGGGGGGGGGGGGGGGGAGTTGTAAACTAAAATTGATGCGGCTAATATTGTATCGATTGCCATAATTTTTTCATTTTTCGTATTGTAGTCAAAACAAAATAATTTTACCAAAATTGAATATCGAATTTTGTGGCAGAACATTGAATTGATCAATCTCTTGCTTCGCGGCATTGTCCATTTTCTTCGATGTTCTTTTGCCATTTTTTTGGCGGTGGTGGTGGCAAAAACACATTATCCCATCATTTCTGAAAACAAAAAACTAATCCAATTGCATTTTACAGCAAACCGGTACACGGAATTCAATGTAAAAAAAAACCATTAAGGAAGTTCTGCGCACACATGAAAATAAATAATAATTCACAACTAAAGCCTCAATAATTCGAATTACGGACGAGTGACCAAACAACACTTGGCGGCCATGGAAGATTTCGATATTCTGCAATTCTAATCACTTATTTTTGAATTTTATATTGTGCCATTTGGATTAGATCGGTTAAACGTATGGGACTGTGAACGGGGGGGGGGGGGGGGGGGGGGGTGGTTTGGTTTGGCCACATTGTAACAACTCAAAATATATACCATAAAACCTTTGTAGTAATCTCACGAGAAAAATATTGTAATAACCAGAACGGAATTTAGCAACTTAACAATTATGTTACCGTAATTTTATTAAAACTAACTGTCATCAAACTGACTGACATTTGAAGTGGCTTCTGTCAATGAAACAACACAAAAAAAAAAAAAATGGTGGTTTAATAATTCGAATGGAATTTAGTCTGATGCGTTAAAATTGAGTCAAATAGATGTCGTTCTATAAGTGAAAATTGGATTTACTTTGTTTTGCGACGACCCAATGTCCTACACAAAAATGGGATGAATTCGAAAGTTTCGTAATCATTGGATGACAACGACGACAGCCACCGCCGCACACATTGACTGGCTGACACGGTTTTTCCAATAGACAGACACAAATTACAAAAACAATCAATTTACGATTTATCATCAAAAATAATTAATTTTGCGAATTATAAAAATTTAAGAAAAAATTATTAATTTTATTTAATTTTTGTAAATTTTACAAGCCAATAAATTTCGATAACATTTCATGGTCAATTTAATTCATAATTATATTTATGGTTTAATCGTTACACCTAAAATGATTATCCCATTCCACCGTCCTCCGCCCCCACCGGCCCATACAAAAATAGAAAATTTAATCTCATTTTTATTGCCGTCACACAAATAATCTTTATTACCGACACAATAAAATCAACATTATAAATTTATTACACCCAATTACATCAATAAATTATTAAAACATCTCCGTTCAACATGTGCTGTCTATCTCTATCTCTCTCTCTCTCTCTCTCTCTGTCTTTCTATCTGTCTATCTGTGTTCGTTCGGTCCTGTCTGTACACATAGGAACACATGAAAACAAACACATTTTTTATGACACCCTCATTTAACATGTGAATAATGTTTGTGAATGATTGCACCGATCATAAAAAAATATATAAAATATCATTTTTATGGAGTGAGTAATAAAAGTTAATAAAAATTTTAACTTCATATAAATTTTAGTTTAATTGTGTGTGTGTGTGTGTGTGTGTGTGTGTTTGTTTGTTTGTAGATTATAAATATGAAATGAAAATATAAAATAAATGTAAATAGAATTTTATGGGGAGGAGAACATAAAATGAAGAGAATTATATAAATAAAAACAACGCGCACTACACATTAGATAAGAATTTTCAGAACGCACCGTCACCGCACTTTCAGTTTGCACAACAAAATAAATGGGACAGAGATAAAACGCAGTCTTTTTCTTTTACACACACATATTTTGGCATTACTTTTTGTCTTTACATCTCGCTCACATTCTAATGCAACCGGAAATAATGTCAAAAAGTCACACACACACACAAAGTAGTGATCAATAATTATTATTGTGTGTGTGTGTGTGTGTGTGTGTCCGTGGCATATTTGATGCAGGCGTCAAAGAACAGAATGATTGGAGGCGAAGATACAATTTTTGGAATTACGACAAATTGTACGCGGTCAACCAAATTCATTGTCAAAACAATCAAAATCGAATAGATTGAGAACGGCTGTTGGACACGTAGAACGCACATGGAGGAGGAGCGTGTGCCGAAAAAACCGGTTAAATAGTAAACCAAAAGGTAGAAAGAGAGCCGGAAGATCTAAGGCGAGATGGTTAGATGCCGAGTAAACTGTGATATAATGATCCTAAAAATTCGGGATTGGAAGACATTGCGGCTGCGAATAGGTCAGGTTGGCGAAGCGTGTGTTGGAGAAGGCTAAAACCGCACGCGGGTTGTAACCGGCCATGGAATAAGTAAGTAAGTGTGTGTGGAAGGTTAACTAATAATTTTCCCCAAATTCGAAATCGTTACAGTGTAATTGCAACATTAAATTTATAAAAAATCAATTCCAAGTATCGGATACTTATTAATAAATTTGCTATTTGCAGATACTTGTCTATAAACTTGGTACAACCGGAAGATTAACTAATAATTTTCCGCAAATTCGAAATCGTTACAGTGTAATTGCAACATTAAATTTAAGAAAAATCAATTCAAAGTATCGGATACTTATTAATAAATTTGTTATCTGCAGATACTTGTCTATAAACTTGGTACAACAGAAAGATTAACTAATAATTTTCCGCAAATTCGAAATCGTTACAGTGTAATTGCAACATTAAATTTATAAAAAATCAATTCCAAGTATCGGATACTTATTAATAAATTTGCTATTTGCAGATACTTGTCTATAAACTTGGTACAACCGGAAGATTAACTAATAATTTTCCCCAAATTCGAAATCGTTACAGTGTAATTGCACATTAAATTTTTGAAAAATCAATTCCAAGTATCGGATACTTATTAATAAATTTATTATCTGCAGATACTTGTCTATAAACTTGGTACAACAGAAAGATTAACTAATAATTTTCCGCAAATTCGAAATCGTTACAGTGTAATTGTAACATTAAATTTATAAAAAATCAATTCCAAGTATCGAATACTTATTCATAAATTTGTTATCTGCAGATACTTGCCTATAAACTTGGTACAACCGGAAAATTAACTAATAATTTTCCCCAAATTCGGAATGTTTACAGTGTAATTGCACATTAAATTTATAAAAAATCAATTCCAAGTATCAGATACTTATTAATAAATTTGTTATCGGCAGATACTTGTCTATAAACTTGGTACAACCGGAAGATTAACTAATAATTTTCGCTAAATTCGAAATCGTTACAGTGTAATTGCACAATAAATTTATGAAAAATTAATTCCAAGTATCGGATACTGAAATTTGCTATTTGCAGATACTTGCCTATAAACTTGGTACAAGCAATAGGTTAACCAATAATTTCCCCAAATCGAAACGGTTACAATTGCAAAAATTCAATTTATGAAAAATCGATTCCAAGTAACAGATACTTATTAATAAATTTGTTATCTGCAGATACTTGCCTAAAAGCTTGGTACAAGCAATAGGTTAACCAATAATTTTCAAATCGAAATGGTTACAATTGCACATTAAATTGATGAAAAATCGATTCCAAGTATCGGATACTTATTAATACATTTATTATCGGCAGATACTTGTCTATAAACTTGGTACAACAGGAAGATTAACTAATAATTTCTAAAATTCAAAATGTTTACAGTGTAATTGCACATTAAATTTATGAAAAATTAATTCCAAGTATCGGATACTTATTAATAGATTTATTATCGGCAGATACTTGCTTAAAAGCTTGGTACAAACCATAGGTTAACCAATAATTTCCCCAAATCGAAATGGTTACAATTGCAAATATTCAATTTATGAAAAATCAATTCCAAGTATCAGATACTTATTAATGCATTTATTGTATTATCGACAGATACTTAACTTACACCGTTAAACTAACACAGAATACATTTGTATTATTTATTTTTTTTATAGTTTGTTTTTACTGTTTTTTTTTTATGGACAATTATGTGCCATAAGCGACGAAGCCATAAACACAACCGAAATTATTATTTACAAATAAAAATTAATATTTTTACAATTCAAAATTCAAATAATTAAATTATTTTATTAACTCCGTGTATTTTTAGACTGTGTGTCTGTGTGTGTGTGTGTGTGTGTGTGTGTGTGTGTGTGTGTTTATTTATTTTTTTGCCATTTAAAAAAGCAGATGTTATAAATTTTATTTCTATTTTGGGAAGACAAAAGCGCAACGCAGTGGTGATAATATGATAATGCCAAAATGATAAGAATGTTTTGATAAAAGATTATTTAATTATTTGTTAATTATTTGTTTATTGTTATTTACAAGTTGTTGTTGTTGTTATTATTATTATTATTATTATTATTGTTGGTCTTAAATTAACCTAATTCAAGATTAATATTTTTAATTTGTCATTTTCTCCTCCCAACACCCACACCACATATATTGTATTATCTCAGTCTCGCCAAGATTATTTGTGACACCAAAAATTAATCAAATAAATACATTTTACTGCTGCACGTCGTCTTCAGCTTTTCCACTACCAATAAATTTCCAAAATGTAACAGATTAAAGACACAACAAACAAACACACACACAAACACACACAAACACAAACACAGACAGACAGATAGATTCCAAATTTAGATAACAAATATCTCATTATTTAACTTAACTTAACTTAATTTTATTACTTTATATTACACCATTAAATTACATTATAAAAACCAAATAATGTTAATGTACTCTATCTCACTCTGTCTCTCTCTGTGTGTGTGTGTGTGTGTGTTTTTAAGTCATTAAAAAAAAAATAATTTGGTAATAACAAATTATAAATTATCTTTCGGGTAATACAAATGTCACCAGAAAAAAAAACCACACACGAAATAAAAATAGCTAATCTTAAATTATAATTTATGATATCCAAAAAATTATTATCTAAACGCAAATATGATGATGAAAATTTAAGAACACATTTGTGTGTGTGTGTGTGTGTGTGTTTGTGTTTTTTTGATAGACACATAAAAAATAAATCATAAATCAATTTGTTAAAAACAGTAGAAAAATTTTGGTGTTTGTATTTATTTTAATATATTTATTTATTTAATTTAATTATTGTATTAAAAATGATGCTACCTAATTTTTACGGTCTCACAATTTAACAGTTTGCAGCTGCGTCTTTGAATTGAACAAATCCTGCGGCGTGTAGCGCCAAGACAAAAGAAGAGTTTTTGGTGTTTGATCGTAAACGGTAAATCACAATTCTTTCTGCGGCCGCAGGAGTTAATAAACCATTATTTTTGTCACCGGAACTCATCGCACAAACACATAAATTAAATGCAATACAGTACGGTGCATAATTAATGGTCTTTTATTTGAAATGTAAAAATAATGTTGTCAGTGGTTGCTGTGTATTCGCCGTACCATTGAAATGAACGCAAGGCGAATACGTATTACGATTCAAATATGGTAAAAATGTGAAAGGAGGTGAGGGGGGTAGGGGGGGGGGGGGCGATCGACCGGTATTTGGAATTGTTTTTTGTTTTTTTATAACAAAATAAATTAAATTAAAATTAATTGTAATTTTTTTACCAATGTCGCCCATTTTACTTTAATTGTTGGCAAACAAAAAATTTCTGCTACACAACAATATAACCGGCCAATTGAAAAGTCATCCGCGGTCTACAATAGTAAAACACATATTTTTTTTTTGGCAAAATATAGTTGCCTTCGAGGGCGATACAACGATTATAGCGATATTCCAACTTTTCGATACCATTTTTGTAGCCGGATTTGTCTCAATGGCTTCAATTTAGGCCACAGTTTCGGGCGCTTTGCTTCTTCATTGGCGCTACATTTCTTTCCAGCGAGCATTCTTTTGAGGTCTAAGAACAGGAATAAGTCGCTGGCGGGCCAGATCTGGCGAATACGGTGAATGCGAAAGAAGCAATTCGAAGCCCAATTCATGCAATTTTTAACATTGTTTTCATTGATTTGTGACCCCCCATTTGAAGAAGAAAAAAGTGCTGTTTCATCGAGACAATACATCAATGAAACAGCACCTGTTTCTTATTCAAATGGGACCGTTTTTTTTTTAACGATTTCATCCTTTAAAAACGATTCAATAACGCTATATAATAATCGCTGGCTGGATGGTCTGGCCCTTTTTTGGAGGTAATCAATGAATATTATATCTTGCGCATCTCAGAATACTGATGCCACGTAACCTTGCCAGCTGTGACTGTTTTGTTTTTCCTCGCTTTGGATTCGAGGTCATCGTGTGCAATCCACTCAGATGACTGTCGACTCCGTTGGACTCCGGAGGGAAATGATGCAGCCATGTTGCATCCATTGTCACATATATCAACGCAAAAATTTAGATTTATTGCGCTTGAACAGCATCAAACACTGATCAGAATCATGAACACTTTGTTGCTTTTGATCGATTGTTAGCTCGTGCGGCATTCATTTTGAACACAGCTTTCTCATGTACGTGAATGATATGATATACACCGTTCAGATAATATCTCTTCACAATGTCTGTCGATGATCGTACTTCACTTTACACGGTCATTCAAAATTATTTTGTGAACTATTTTTGGATGCGTCACCGACGAGACAGCCTCTTTTCAGGGCGTCCACTGCGTTCGCCGTCTTCGGTGCTCATTTCACCACACATTTAAACTTAGCAAACCAATACCAATGATGGTTGATTTTCCTGCGGCACACCCCGGAAACTCTTCATCAAGCCAAGATTTTACTTTAACTGTATTTTTTCGCTTCAAAAATAGCAATATTTTATTTTATCAACACACGAAATTCGGTTTTTTCCCTTCTTTTTTCAACTAACAAAAGTGACTACACTCACAACTCAATATCTGACAAACTGCTAATGGTCGGACACTGCTGTCTCAAATTTTGACACGTATCGTTTGAAGGTTTGTACTAATATCTAAAAATCATATGGATTTAATATAATAGCACTGCCATCTGTGTGTATGTGTCAGACCGGTGACTTTTCAATTGGCCTGTTAGGCCACATAGAATGAAAGTTTGGAATGAAAATTGGATCAAAAATTTTAAAATCGATTCCATTGATAATTGTAAAACGGTTACGGTGAACGTAGATTGTTTACGTGTGGCTAAATACAGCTGTGTCCCTAATCAATTTTAAGTTTAATATGTAATCGTCCGATCACACCACACCACACACACACACACACCACCCACTAATTTGGATTTGGTTTTTTTTAAATGTTTCTTTAAGCGATCGATCCATTATCCGCCGTTGCCATTCAGTTACAAAATTTATTATTTTAAAATACATTCTCATTCATTCATTCATTCAATCATTTTCAAAAACTACTAATTAAATTTGAATTTTATAATTAATTAAATATTATTATTAGCTATTTTTTTTAATTTTATTCATTCTCACACAAATTCTGACATTTGCGTGTGTGTGTGTTTTTGTGTGGCAAAAACCTTGGAATTTTGTTTAGCAAAATTTATTTCTTTCCGTATAATATAAAAATTCTATTGTTGTTGTTGTTGTTGTTGTTGTTGTTGTTTGGAAATTTATTATTTATTTATGGCATAAGAAAAATCTATTATTATTAATATTTATGATAAAATAATTTGATATGGAAATAAACAAGTCTCTCTCTGTCTCTCCCCGTCTCAATCTCTGTCTATCTTATTCTTATTGATTTCTACAATGCGATGCGATTTGTTATTTATAAGAAAGGAAATAATAATTATTTAATAATTTATTGTGTTTCTGTGTCAACGAAGACGATCACTATCATCACTACCAACAACACCGTCATCACCATCACCACCACCGTCACCACTGTCAGACCCACATGCAACAATACGCGACAAAAGTTAATTTATTCAATTAAAACATTATAATATTGTAATTTTATGTGGCTGTGTGTGTTGGTGTGTGTGTGCGTGTGATAAGAAAATAATAATAATAATTGTAAAAATCTCAAACAAACAAAGTAATAAATAAATATAAAATACAAAATTGCAATAAATTTATAAGAGGAAAAAAAAATGCAATAAAACGATTTTTCTAATCAAAAATAAAAATAAATAAAATTAATAGTTTCGTTTCGGACAGATTAATCAGAACATTAAAAATAATTAATACAAAATGCGATTGTGTAATCGAATTGGTGTGATTAATATGGAATGCGAGAGCCCAATCGATTATCGTTACAATATTATTATTAGAATATTTTTTTTCTATTTACGGATTAATAATAATTTCTGGTGATAACAAAAAATGTTTGTAACAAATTGTTGATAGAAAATACATTAGAAAACACAATAATCTGGAGACATTACACAGCACCAGATCAGAGATCAAACAAAACAATTTAAAACAAACACGATGATAAAAAAACAATTCAATTGTAATATGGATTTTCGAAAGTGTACCAGCCAACAGGATTAACGTATCGTTACTGGATTATTGTAAATATTGCACAGGTCACACAGAACCATTACTTTTCCATGACATATTTGGATCACCCGCCACTTCAAAGAACACATAAATGGTTGCACCCAAACGGTACAAAATTGTCGTTGAAATAGACAACAATTGGTCAAAACAATCAAAATAAAAATAGACAGAGACAGAGAGAGAGAGAGAGACAGAGACAGAGAGACAGAGAGAGAGAGAGAGAGAAAAAGACGGAGGGCGACTTTGGGTTAGATTCAGTCAACTGTGATATTAAAATCATTTTAAATTCGTGATTGTAAGACGTTGCAGATAGATCCGGTTTGCGGAAGCATATTGGATAGTGACCATAATCGCGCTTCTGCATTTCAATGGCACATGCATTAAACAATTAAGACAGATCCATAGGGCGGGCGTAGGGTGGTGGTGTATTATGAAAAAATTAAAACAATTATTTTACCTCTAAATATTTGGGTTTTTCTTTCCGCGAACAAATACTGTCTTTACTAATTAATCCATAATTAATTCATTGAGTACAGTTTTGTCAGCAGTGAAATTTCCCATCTCAACTACAATGATTTCATCGAATTATTTTCCCTCCACTGCTGAATTAGTGAATCTGTTAGAATCAATTTGCCAGCCATTCTGTAGCAACTGTTTTTATAATCCGACCAGGAATTTATACATAAAATTTAGAGAAATTCTATTGAAATTTATCAGGTTCCAGAAAACTAGTTAAGATATAACAGAACTGAGTATCGATTTTTAGCACGATTTTCTATAGGAACTGGTTTTTTTTTACCGTCCGACTATGAATCTACATACAAAATTACTTGGAATTTGATTGAGAAATGGTCAAAGTTACAGGTTTCCAGGAAACTTGTCAAGATATAACAGAACTGAGTATCAATTTTTACCAGAATTTCTGTAGGAACTGTCTTTTTTTACAGTCCAACTATGAATCTACATACAAAATTACTTGGAATTTGATTGAGAAATGGCCTATGTTACAAGTTTCCAAGAAACTAGTCAAGATATAACAGAACTGAGTATCGATTTTTACCAGAATTTCTATAGGAATTGTTTTGTTTATAGTCCAACTATGAATCTACATTCAAAATTACTTGGAATTTGATTGAGAAATGGTCAAAGTTACAGGTTTCCAGGAAACTTGTCAAGATATAACAGAACTGAGTATCAATTTTTGCCAGAATTTCTATAAGAATTGTTTTGTTTATAGTGCGACTATGAATCTACATACAAAATTACTTGGAATTTAATTGAGAAATGGCCAAAGTCACAAGTTTCCAGGAAACTAGTCAAGATATAACAGAACTGAGTATCGATTTTTGCCAGAATTTCTATAGGAATTGTTTTGTTTATAGTGCGACTATAAATCTACATACAAAATTATTTGGAATTTGATTGAGAAATGGCCAAAGTTACAAGTTTCCAGGAAACTAGTTAAGATATAACAGAACTGAGTATCAATTTTTATTACGATTTTCTATAGGAACTGTTTTTTATATAAATCTACTTGCAAAATTACTTGAAATTTGTTTGGGAATTAGATGAAATTCATCAGGTTCTAGAAAACCAGTCAAGATATAACAGAACTGAGTATCGATTTTCTATTGAAACTATTTTTCTATAGTCCAACAATGAAACTACATAAAAAAATTTCATTGAAATTTGATTGAGAATTAGTCGAAATTCCAATCAGGTTCCAGATAAAACTAGTTCAGATATATAACACACCTGAGTATCAATTTCTCCAGCATTTTCTTCTTCTTTTTCTATATTTATTAGAACCCCCTTCAATTTCAACATTAGTAAATTCAAAATCGCATCAAAATTTCGATACAAAATTATAAACTCCTCAATCCCGAAACAAATCCCTTAACCTGTACCGGACCGCTGTGATTTTTGTCGTCCGCAATCGTTGTATCAATTTTTCAAAAAAAACATAAACACCAAACACAATAAAACAGTAAACAATAAATATTTTCTTATATGATCATGATCATGATCGTTCAGTTATTTTCTAACAAAAAATTAATTGCGTCATCAATAAATATATATATTTACACACACACACACACACACAAACATTTTCCATATATCATTTTTCTGTTTTAATAGTTAATAGTTTGACTTATCTTTACATTCGCCTGTCTCTCTGTTGTGTCGCGATCACCCGTTTTCATTATAACAATTATTTATGATAATAATAATAATAATAATAGTAATAAAAATATAGCCTCTGTCCGAAAAATAACAAGTGCATTATTAAAAGAATATTGTCAAAACAACAAAATGCAAATGACATAAACTGTTTTCAACGTTTTCATAGAGTAAATGTAAAGCGTTCGATGATACAATTAATTTTTATGTAATAATTGACCCCACTCGATGTTCGGGATAAAATAGTAACTGGCAAAGTGTTTCGCAATTTCATCGTCACACGCATTGTAATGTGTTTCGTATTTTATGTAGGGCCCGCGTCATCACGAAGGGGGTGGAGCTATTAAAATGTCATGACATTACACTGTTAATGTTAATGTTAAAATCGGCGACCTGTGGTTGTAAAACTTTTACACAAAATACGTATATTAAAATCAATTGAGGCACCACACAGCCATACTACAAAATGTAATTATCGATTATTTGTCCGGCAAACGGTTGGTTGTGTCATAAAAACAATTAAATCATTTGTTTCATTTTGATTATTTATTCATTTTATTATTCATTGCATTTAAATGGAAGTAATTAATTCTTTATTAATTAGTATTATTATTGTTATTGTTATTGTTGTTATTGTTATTGTTATTGTTGTTATTGTTATTATTATTATTATTATTATTATTATTATTAATTGCCGGATAATAATAAAATAAAACCATATAATTTAATATTAAAAATAATAATCATTTTATTTTTCCAGTATTTTTGCTTGAATTATTTCGCTGTAAATGATTTTGAAAAAAGTTTATTTTTCCGGTTTCTTGAAAATTATATTTAATTTAATAATATTTTAATTTTTTTTTTTATTTATACAAATTTTTCCAAACAAACACTGAAACACACGAGCTTTCGTTTCGGCAGCAAGCTCATAGCAATTGCTATTAAAAAGTTACCATTAAATAATGAATTTTATCACCAATGAATTTTATCACCACCAACAAATTACTTTATAAAAAGCGGAGTTTTTGTTTTTTATCGAAAACCACAAATTAATTGTTTTACTGTTAGCAAAATAGTTGACAATTATTGTCACCCGGCCTCCCCCTCCATGTTAACAAAGTTTATTTGATGGTGCGCCGATTAAGCGGAGGGGGCGGAGCTATGTGAATTATGAAAAGGTAAAACGTTTACTGAACACTACCAACAACAATTTATTAAATGGGAATTGAACGGAGGGGAAAAATAAAAAACCGGAATGGGTCACACCAGAAAGACAAAAATTGATGTTATTCTACGACACAATGTTCGCCAAAATAGTGGACAATTATTGCAATCCCGTTTCCCCCCCCACCTCCATATTAACAAAGTTTATTTGCTGGTGGTGCGATCAAACGAGGCAGGGGCCGGAGCTATGTGAATTATGAAATGGTAAAACGTTTACTGAACACTACCAACAACAATTTATTATTTGGGAATTGAATGGAGGCGAAAAATATTACAAAAAACCGAAATACGTCACACCACACAGGCAAAAATTGATGTTATTCTTCGACACAATATGTTCGTCATTCATCATCTTACAAATATACTACAACATCCCGCATCCGTTAAACATCACCAACCACCATATCGATGACACTCCTAATCGTTTCATGCAAACGAAACATAGACAAAAATTTGAAAACACCAACTAATTTAATTAATTTCTCAAAGTCTGTAATTGAATAAAAGTGTGTGTGTGTGTGTGAGTGTGATCCGCAGCAGCAAAAAATCCATGATGAAGGTCAAATATAAAAATAGCCTTATTCTCATCATCATCGTAATCAAATCAAGTATAGTTTGGTCGGTTAGACGAATGAAAAGGGTGGTCTGATTCATGATGATGACATTAAAGGTACGTACTCATTGCACACAAAACTCTTGTCAACCAAAACAACCAATTGGAAACGTTCGCACTGGTGGTGGTGATGGTGTTACATTAACCTTATTGTACAGAAATCAATCATGGATTGGACGATGCGCCGAAAGGTAAACGACATTAAGGATGACATGCGTCGAAAGGACGGTATTGCAACGAAGAAAAAACCAAATCAGAAACAATATTTATCTTATTAGAGGACAAACGGTGAACGCACACGACTTTAAAAATAAACCCCGTAACAGTACAACATTATAGGCTAGAATCTGAGTAGAATTGGAATAGTTTAAATGAAATTCTAGTAAATGCATTTAGTTTATGCGCATCGTAAAACAAAAACGTTATTAAAACATGGATGAAAGCCAAAATGGTACCGGGTCGATTGAAACAAATACAGAATGAATAGGTGGCGCCAACGGCAATAAAACGGTCAGAATGAAAAGAAGGGCGGTTAGAGGAAGGCAGAAGTGTTGTTCTTCAAATCACACACACACACAAACACATAACACATCGGCTGCAAAGTTTCCGAAAATTCTAAGAAGTGGCGCCATTAGAATATTTTTCATATGATTTTTACGACACTGCTCCAGAGCTCTTCAGCACAGTACATTTGTGGTTTGTAAAATTCAAAAAATCGGCCATATGAGCACCAATGCGGATGAACGCAGTGGACGTCCAATAAGAAGGCTGTTACTCCAGAAAATATCAAAAAAGTTCACAAAATAATTTCCGATGACCGTGTAAAGTGATGTTGATCGACGAGATAGCTGAGGCTCTGAAGATATATCGAAGAAGCGTATTGGACATATCGTGCATGAATATTTGGGCATGCAAAAGCCCCGGTGGTGCAAAGTGGGTGCCGCGCGAACTCACAATCGATCAAAAACAACAACGTATCGATGATTCAGAGCAGTTAAATAAAACAGAATCAATTGCGTCGATATGATGTGACAATGGATGAAACATGGCTCCATCATTATACTCCAGCGTCAAATCGGCAGTCAGCATCATGGACAGCAAGCGACGAACCACGTCCACAACGACCAAACAACAGCAACACTCGGCTGGCAACGTTATGGGCATCTGTATTTTGGGATGCACATGGAATAATTTTACATCGACTATCTCGAAAATGGAAAAACCATCATAATAGTGACTATTATATATAGTCTTGTTGGAGCGTTTGAAGCATGAAATCGCTAAGAAATGACCGCATTTCGAAGAAGAAACAGGTGATGTTTCATCAAGACAACGCACCGTCCGTGCCATAAATCAATGCAAAGCGATGGCAAAATTGTATGAATAGGGCTTCGAATTGCTTCCACATCCACCATATTCTCCAGATTTGGCCACCAGCGACTGGTTTTCCTGTTTGCAGACCTCACTGGACAGAAATTTAAGAGCAATGAAGAGGTGATCGCCGAACACAGAATCCTATTTTGAGCAAAAAAACGAAATCTTACTAATATAAAAATGATATCGAAAAGTTGGAAGATCGTTGAAATCAATGTATCGCCCGCTCGAATTGATGCAATATGTTGATGAATAAAGTTTAAGTTTGGCAAAAAAAAATGTGTTTTTTTCTTAAAATTTTCGCAAACTTTTCAACCCACTGTCGTCCCAATTGTTTTACAATAATTTGTATTTTGATCAAAATATTAATAATGTACCACGTTATTTTGATTGGTTGATTGGTTGCTATGCGATCGCACATTTTTATATTTTATAAAATTTATATTAGACTTAGATTAACTGTCTGTCAACGATGAGGGTTAGAAACAAAATTCACAAAAAACTTACAATTAGGTGTCGACCAAATAAATTAACATTAAATAAATAAATAAATAAATAAATAAATATTTTAACTAGAAAAAATTAGTTTTGATCAATATTTATCGAAAAAATTAACGGATTTTTATTTATTTATTTATTGTGTGTGTGTGTGTGTGTGTGTGTGTTTGTCTATTTCTGTTACACGTTGTCGTCGTCGTCGTCGTTGTCGTCGTCGTCGTCACACCAGTTGTCGTTGTCATCGTTAAGAGATCCTTCAAAACGAATTATTATTATTATTATTATTAATATAAATTCAATTTATGTGTCGTGATGATCCAATTTTGATGATCTATCGCATACACAACTAAAATAAAACAAATAAAAACTAAAAACCGATCGTGTCGATGGAGTACATTTTTTTTCTATACTATTTTAATTTTCACTCTAATTCATTGGGACAATATTATAGAAATAAAATACAATAAATGAAAAACATAGTAATAATAATTGTGACATTGTCAAAATAAATAATATATAATTTTGTAAGTTGCTGTTGTTGTTGTTGTTTTTGGTTTTTTTTTTGCTATAATTATATTTTTGTTAACAATAAGTTACTAAAAAAAAATAACTAAAAAACTACAACAACAACAACAACCAATTGAATGAAATAATAATAATAATAATAATAATAATAAATATCTATGCAATGACACTCGCGATCGCGATCATTCATTTATTTATTTATTTATTTTATATTGTAACAATTTAAATAATATGTTTTTAGTAGTTTTAGTTTATTTTTTTGAAATAATTTAATATGGTTCGATGTGTGTTTTTTTTAACATTTGTTAACCCTTTAATCGACCACCGTACAACATTACATTTCATTCAAAACATTCCCGGTTAAATTCTCTCTCTCTCTCTCACAGTTTTCTATTCATTCTTTTAATACCCTCCATTTTGGTTTACCCAACAACCAACAAAGGAATTAAAAATAAAAGAACACTCTGCAAAAATGTACGTTGAAATTGTCATCATTACCAGACCATTGATTGATTGATTGATTGACAGTAGAAACGAAAATACATGAAGTTACACAGCCGGTTTTTTTTTTTTTTTTTTTTTTCTGGTCACCCTTTGCCTTTAAAAAAAAAACAAATTTTATGATCTTCTTCTTCTTCGTCGTTAATTGCCCTATCCGTTCTGCGGACGTTGACGCCTATCATCATGCCATTTTTTACTTTATTGACTGCAATTTGAAATAATTCCGTGGTGTGATTTACTCAACGACCATTTCGCGCAGATTTGCCAGCCAAAATATACGTCTGCGACTAGGTGGTCCTTGTACGACCCTCAACCCTGCCCCCCCCTTGTATAATACCTTGTCGGAGTCGATATTTTTGTCATTCCGCATGATATGTCCAAAGTATTTCAGTTTACTTTATTTTATTTTATTTAATTTAATTCAGGTTGTCGCGACTAACAAATCCGTCAAATAACTTCATCATCAGTAACGTCTGCATGACCAATGAATCTTTAGAATATGTCTGAAGGGGGTCATACCTCAAATGTACGACAGCGTTTTTCTGTATTTACTGACATAGTTTGTCGCCGCCCACGTCATATATTGTAGTAACGTTGAGTACACAAAACAATTCAATATACGCCATTTTTAAATCCATTGAAATGCCATGACAACAACACATACGCGAGATTTTGAAAAACACAACTCTACCCCTTTCGTTTCTAATCTTTATTTTTTGGCAATGATCGCACGATTCGTTTAAATAGCAACGTTCAAACGAAACGAAATATAAATAAAAGTAAATAAAAAGTGAATGGGTGAAAGAAATAGATGGAAATGGGGGGGGGGGCTATGTGCGCGCTAAGAACAAAAAAAGAGACATCGTATGAAAATGTTTACAGCAAAACTGCTTTGTACGAGACGAGACGAATTAAAAATTGTTAATATTGCCCGTTTAACACCAACGATGTTTTAAAAATATAAATAAAAGTAAATAAAAAGTGAATGGGTGAAAGAAATGGATGGAAAAGGGGGGGACTATGTGCGCGCTAAGTAAAAAACGAGGCGTCGTATGAAAATATTTACAGCAAAACTTCTTTGTACGAGACGAGACGAATTAAAAATTGTTAATATTGCCCGTTTCACACCAACGATGTATTAAAAATATAAATAAAAGTAAATAAAAAGTGAATGGGTGAAAAAAATGAATGGAAAAGGGGGGAACTATGTGCGCGCTAAGTAAAAAACGAGGCGCCATATGAAAATATTTACAGCAAAAATTCTTTATACTTCGAGACGAATTAAAAATTGTTAATATTACCCATTTGCCGCCCCCGTTTAACACCAAACGATGTATTTTTTAAAAAATTAATTATTTTCTCACAAAACAAATTACCAACCATCGACGATCACATCCTATTCAATTTATTATATTTTAACATATGCTAATCGGAAAATATAATATCCGGTCCAATGTTATGTTAAATTTTGTTCAAACATACACCACTCAATATCAATAATTAATATCTGTGATAATTTTGATTGTACACAAATGAAATCAATGCAATTTTTGTAAGATCGAATAATAATCAATAATCAATAATAATCAATAATAATAATAATAATGGTGTTGTAAGTTATGGTTAGCAGTTCAACAATTAACATCTCTATAATTGCATTTAATGTGTGATAAAACAATTTGGAAATATGTATTTTGGGTGTGCGTGTGTGTGTGTGTGTGTGTGTGTGTGTGTGTGTGTGTGTGTGTGTGTGTGTGTGTGTGTGTGTGTGTGTGTGTGTGTGTGTGTGTGTGTGTGTGTGTGTGTGTGTGTGTGTGCACTTAATATTTTAAATAAATGCAAATAAAAATTCAAATTATTATATGTTCGAGATTCAATGAAAGCTGAATTATTTTCATAGGAAAAATTTCGCCTTAAAAATTTGACGGGAACGACGAATTGATTGATTGAGACAATCGAGAGAGAGAGAGAGAGAGAAAAAAATGATCTCGAAAAATTTGTCACATTTGTGAAATTGTACCTAAACAAATTCTTCCATTAAAAAATTTACCGATGAAATTTTCTTAACTTAATTGAAACAAAATTGATAAATAAAAACCGATCAAATTACCAGCACCAGCATCGTGAATCAGATCGTGTGTCAGAAATAATACTTAATAATGCAATCTTTCAATTATAAAATTTCATGAAAAATTTGGGAAACGAAGAGTGTTCAAATTATACCGCTGATCTTGAAAGTTTTTGTCCGAAATTCTACTTAATATAATTCTTCTAATTAGAAAATTTCATGAACATTTGGGAAGGGAAAGAGAAAAAAACAATCAAATTACCACATATCCTAAAAGCTTGTGAGGAAAAATTTTTCTAAATCCCATTATAAAATTTCATTTCAACTTGAGAGCAAAGGCAATCAAATTACCGAAGATACTGAAAGTGTGTCAGAAATATCACTTAATGTAATTTTCCAATACAAAATTTCCTTAAAAATTGAAAAAGAAAAGCGTTAAAAAATTACCGAAGATCCTGAAAGTGGAAATTTTACTTAAATTCAATCTTCCCATTATTAAATTTCATGAAACCTGAGACAGAAAGAAACTCGTTCAAAAATTACCAAAGATCCTGAAACCGTGTGTCAGAAATATTACTTAATGCAATCTTCCCATTATTAAATTTCATGAAAATTGTGAGATAGAGAGAAACGCGTTCAAAAATTACCAAAGATCCTGAATCCTTGTGTCAGAAATATTACTTAAATGCAATCTTCCCATTATTAAATTTCATGAAAATTGTGAGACAGAAAGAAACGCGTTCAAAAATTACCAAAGATCCTGAAACCGTGTGTCAGAAATATTACTTAATCCAATTTTCCCATTATTAAATTTCATGAAACCTGAGACAGAAAGAAACGCGTTCAAAAATTACCAAAGATCCTGAAACCGTGTGTCAGAAATATTACTTAATCCAAACTTCCCATTATTAAATTTCATGAAAATTGTTAGATAGAGAGAAACGTGTTCAAAAATTACCAAAGATCCTGAATCCTTGTGTCAGAAATATTACTTAAATGCAATCTTCCCATTATTAAATTTCATGAAAATTGTGAGATAGAGAGAAACGCGTTCAAAAATTACCAAAGATCCTGAATCCTTGTGTCAGAAATATTACTTAAATGCAATCTTCCCATTATTAAATTTCATGAAAATTGTGAGACAGAAAGAAACGCGTTCAAAAATTACCAAAGATCCTGAAACCGTGTGTCAGAAATATTACTTAATCCAATTTTCCCATTATTAAATTTCATGAAAATTGTGAGACAGAAAGAAACTCGTTCAAAAATTACCGAAGATCCTGAAACCGTGTGTCAGAAATATTACTTAAATGCAATCTTCCCATTATAAAATTTCATGAAACTTGAGAGAAAAGCAATCAAATTACTGAAGATCCTGAAAGTGTGTCAGAAATATTACTTACTCCAATATTCCCATTATTAAATTTCATGAAACCTGAGACAGAGAGAAACGCGTTAAAAATTACCGAAGATCCTGAAACCGTGTGTCAGAAATATTACTTAAATGCAATCTTCCCATTATTAAATTTCATGAAAATTGTGAGACAGAAAGAAACTCGTTCAAAAAATTACCGAAGATCCTGAAACCGTGTGTCAAAAATATTACTTAAATGCAATCTTCCCATTATTAAATTTCAATAAAAATTGATGTCAATATAATTTTTCGGAATCCATTGTTCAATAGAAAATAGGACAAAATGGTTGTGGGTGTGAGTGAGTGAGTGGTCAGTGATTTGTTAAATATTAGTGTGTCTGCAAAAAAACAAAATTCCTCATGTCGTCTCCTTCCCCCCCCCCCCCCCCACCCAATCTTCGTATACGAACGACGTTTGTGCACGTTGTACCCGCACCACCCTAAAAACAAGCACATCAAATTTTACATTACGCCGAGTACACGGGTACGACAAACGGGTTAATTATATAAAATTATTTGTATTTACTGGCTAACACCGTGTTATCGCTGGTGTATGTGTATGTGTTGCGTTGCGTTGCGTTATATTATTTATTATTTTATAATATTTTTGTGTGTGTGTGTGTGTGTGCTGCTGTTTGTTTTGTTTTTGTTATTTTTTCCAATGAATTTCACTTGTTAACAACCTTTTTTTTTCTCTTTATTTTTATTTTTATTTCAATTACAATACAAATTGTGCAATAAAAAATAAAATATAAATATTTGTAATTGGAAAAAAAAAAACAAACCTATTGTTGTACAATAATTGTACAATTGTTATTCATTACCGTGCGCTACACACATGTACGTGTTTTGACTCTGTATCAATTGTTGTTGTTTGTATGTAACATCGCTATCCATAATTTTTTCAGAAGACACAAAAAGTGGTATGAATAAAAAACATAAAAAAAAAAAATGCGTGCCTGCCGGTTGTTCGGGTATGCGATGTGCACATGTGCGACGGCGGGGTATACACGATGCGTGTGTGTGTGTGTTTGTTTCGATACATAAAATTATTTATGAATTTTCACTTAAAATTCAACATTTACATATATTTTTGATGTTATTGATGAATCGGCATTCGGTTTTAATTAAATTGGGTTAAATTTTAAATTCATTATTATAAATTTTATTATAAAGCGTGATTTTTTTTGAGCAATCGTTTTTCCAATAGGGTTTTGATGGAGGGATGGAAATGTCAAATCTCCGCCATCTTTTTTTTTTTTTTACTCAGTAAGGTTCAACATTTATTTACAAAATGCAACATCTTTCGCTCTCGGAACGTCAACAAATATTGGATATTTACATCCGAAATAACAAAAATGTTTTGCAAACTTGGCGCGATTTACGGCCAATTTACGGTCAAACTAATCGGCCAACCGAAGCCAATATCCGGTTACTAATGAAAAAGTTTGACGAGACTTTTTCTCTGTGTGATGTGCCGCGTGTGACTTACAATCGTTCAGTGCGAAACGACGAAAATATAGCCGCTGTGAATGAAAGTGTGGCCGAAGACCCAAACGTATCGATTCGGCACCGTGCTCAAGCATTGGGCCTCACTTACTCGTCCACGTGGAAAATTTTGTGTGAAGATTTGGGTCTGAAGGCCTATAAGACCAAATTGGTCCAGAAGCAAGAGTGGCACGACCATCCAAGACGTCGCACGTTTGCTGATTGGGCTCTAAACCAGCTGCAAAATGACCCGCTTTTTTATCGCAAAATCATCTTCAGCGATGAAGCACATTTCTGATTGAATGGCTACGTCAACAAACAAAATATGGGTTATTGGAGCAAGGAACAACCAGAGCAAGTGCTTGAGACGCCATTGCACCCGGAAAAAGTCACAGTTTGGTGCGGTTTACACACCGAAGGCATCATCGGTCCGTACTTTTTTTGAAAATAAGGCCGGCGCAAATGTTACGGTCAACGCGGGAGCGCTATAGAGAAATGTTTGATGGCTGGTTTTTTCCCAAATGTTGCTACGCATGATGTGGGCCACGTGTGGTTTCAACAGGACGGCGCTACATGCCATACAGCCAATGCCACAATCGATTTGCGCTGAAAGAAACGTTTGGTGAACGAGTTATATGGCGAAATGGCCCAGTCGATTGGCCGCCGCCTAGATCGTGCGATATCACGCCGTTGGACTTTTTTTTGTGGGGCAATGTGAAGGCACAAGTTTATGCGGACAAGCCAGCGACAATTGAACATTTGGAAGCCAACATAACTCGTACAATTAATGCTGTACGACCAGAAGTTCTCGAACGAGTGATGAAAAATTGGGCCGAGCGGATGACCTTTTTACGAAGCAGTCTCGGGCGGTCACATGAACGTGAAATCATTTTCAAAAACTGAATGAAAAGAAATTTGCTACTAAATAAAGTAATTTTCCAATTAAAAATATTTATTTTTATGTGTTTTTTTTAATTTTTGAAACCGATTGCTCAAAAAAAATCACGCTGTATTACAAAAAAATGAAAACGACGATGACGATGACGACGAAAAAGTCATAAATAATAAATAAAATATTTAATTTTAATATTATTATTCAAATTTACATAACAAAAAAATTATTATTGTCTTATTGTTTCGAATGATTTGAATATAATATTTTATTATTATTATTATTATTGTTATTATTATGTGACTCAATACAGTAATAATTTATATTAAAATGTTTATGCTGTAACCTTGACCGCAAAATGTTATGTTGTTTTCGATTTAATGCTTGTGTATACCACTACCACCACCACCACCACCACCACCACCATTACCAACAACAATAACAATAACGACAATAACAACAACAGCAACAACGACAACAAATAGCAACAAAAATATATTGTAAATGTAGAAAAGTGAATAGAAATTCCAGAGCAGAAAAAAAATGTAATTGTAATTTTAATTTGTTATTAAATTTCACTACACTCTGTCCGGCACTGTCTCTTTTCAATGTACACACAGATTAAAATTTTGATTGCACAGGTGTACCTTTAATTATAACAACACAAACACACACCATGTGTCCGGAAAAATAACCGGAGTTGAACATTGCAAGACATTAAGCGTTGGTGTTTTCCCAAGAGTAATTATAATTTTTGTTATCCTCACACACGGCGTCCGTCCGTATCGCGATAAAAACACAAAATAAATAAAATGTCCAGCAAAAATTTTAATATATTTCATGGAAAAAAAATGGTTTAACCATCAGATTCAGTTCGTCTAACAACGGGAATATCCGTTTCGTATTTCAATGGTGTCATATCCACCGCCATAAAGATATGAAAATATATGTCAATCATTTCATAACAATTGGCTACCATTACTACTATTACTAATACTACTACTACTACTACTACTACTACTACTACTACTACTACTACTAGAAGTTACCGTATATGGATTACGTATAGACACTGAAATGGATTACACAAATTCAGACGAATTGATTTTTTTCCAAAATTTTAAATATTTATGATCATAAATGCCGTACCGTAACGATGGATGCGGTTTATAGTTTTTGATTTGATTTAAGGATTTCACGTGAATTTTTGTCAGTGTGATTGGATTGATTGACAGGTGCGATGGTGGTGTGCATAAACGAGGTATTATAATTAGAGGGAATCATTTTTTATGTTAAATTAGCAGTTATTATTTTTATTGAAATGCCATCGATGGATCGATGGGGTCGCATATATTTTGACTTTGTATTGTATTTTTCTGATAATTTGATGGTATTAAAATAATTTTGACACAATAATTTGATGATTTAAATCGGAAAAATGGTATATATTGTACAATAGAATGCATTGTGTGACCAGGAGTGTGTGTGTGTGTGTGTGTGGTGGATATTACCACCAGGTGATTACCTCCGGAGTGAATGGCACTGAGAATTACAATACATTATTCTTTCAGGAGGCCAAAAAAACTGTTAAATGGTAAACCGGAGGGTAGAAGGAGAGCCGGAAGACCTAAGGCGAGATGGCTAGATGCAGTAAACTGTGATATAAAGATCCTAAAAATTCGGGATTGGAAGACGTTAACTGCGGATAGGTCAGGTTGGAGAAGCGTGTTGGAGAAGGCTAAAACCGCACCAGGGTTGTAACGCCATGGAGTAAGTAAGTAAGTAAGTATTCTTTCAGGAGGTGGCTGCCACTGTAACTTTGCAATTTATATAGCAACGGATGAAATAACTGCAAATAATTTCGTATTAACAAAAGTGAATGGAGCCCCTACAATTTTAGCACCCAGGATTTTATTGGAAAAAATTAAAAAAACTCAACAATGGTAACTCACATTATCTATTTTAATTTACGATCCCGACATCGATATCAAATGGATGATTAAAACAGAATAGAATTCAGTAGTAGTAGCGACAGTTTCACCTAATTATAAATCCAAAATGGACACAAAACACAAGATGGTGGATTACAAATTTCTTTACTAACCCCCCACCCCCGTCTCGACATCGGTATCAATCGAATGAGTATAGAATGAATACGATACGCTACGTCAAACATACCAACTCTCTAATATTGCGTTAGTCCAAAAGTTTAAATTTACCGTTAGAATCCCATCTACAGAGGCCGATATCAAATGAAAGGGTTGCATCGAGCAGAATACTGAATGAGCTGAATGTCATCATCGAAAATCTAATCAGGCAGCCGTCACAAGATAACGGATTAACTTTTTTCCATTACAACCTTTTTTCCTTCCACCCTTTTTTCCTTTCACATCACACATTGAAATCATTGAAAATAATTGTAAAGCTTTTATTTTTGTATTGCGCAATGTTCGCGCATTAGTTTAAAAGTTTTATTCTAAAAGCTTTCGCTCCGTCTCTCTGCTTTGTTTTGTTGTGTGTGTGTGTGTGTGTGTGTGTGCCTAATAATTAATTAATTAATTAATGGTTTTTATAACTTTTCGTATCATAAATTTAAAAAGTGTTGGGTGTGGGGGGGTAATAATTAATTAATTAATTAATGATTTTTATAACTTTTCGTATCATAAATTCAAAAAGTGTTGGGTGTGGAGGGGGGGGGGGTAGAGTAACACAAAATTATATAATTTTCACACAGCACACGCGCACACCATATTAATAATAAAAGTAATACCATAAATTAACACATTTATTTTTAAACGATTGTTTTTAACTCAGTTTAACTGTCGATCGATCGATCATAAAAGTAAGTGTGTGTGTGTGTGTGTGTGTTTGTGTTTGTGTAGTGAAGTGGAAGGGTTAGTTAAATCATTTTTTGTTTCGTATCATTAATAGATTTTGGTTAGATATTTATTTAAAAAAAATTTAAAAATATTTTAGAGAAAAAATAACACGAAAAATAAATATACGAAAATAGTTTAAAAATAGAATTTGTTAAATTAATGGAACACGATTAACCTTAAGTCAAATTATTTCGTACAATAATTTTTATTTTTTTTTCTTCTCACCAATACTTAGATTTTTTTTTTTTTTTTATTTAGAATTTGAAATCAATTTTTATATGGACTTCGGTTTAATTGATTTATTATTATTATTAGTTTTTGTAGTGTTCACTTCATTCATTTTTCCATAAATTGATTAGCACTAATTTTCAGTTTTTTTTTTTTTGTCCTAATCAATGTCGTTTTCGTTTTTTTCGGTTTTTTTCTTGGTGTGTTTGTGTGCTGCTGCTATGTTGAAAAGCGTGTGTATTCATAAAATTAGACTATGTGTCACACACAAAAGGAATGAACATTTTAATATGTAAATGGAATATGTGTGAGAAGTCGTTCTGTCGTACAAAAACTACTGAACGATCATTTCTAGCCACGATAAATACATGACATTGGGGCCATATAACGTTGCAATTGTCAATCAGTCAATGGTTGGGAAAAAAATTTAGTTTTTGGCTCATTAATTATGCGCCATAGTGTGTGTGTGTGTGTTTAATAGGAAAAAGTTAAAATATAAAAAACAAAATAAATAATGCGCACGCGCGGTAATTCCCAAATAATAATAATAAAATATAATTTTTTTTAAATTCCATTCATTTTCTACGTTTTTGAAAATGTGTGTGTGTGCGCGAATGATATCGATGAATTATTTTAGAGACGATAGAAAAAAACAGCAAATAGAAAAAAACCTTGAAAATATTTTATTACGGCGAATAAGAGGAAAAATGATATCACCAATTAAAAATATATAATAAACGTTGTCTCTCTCTCTATCGCTCTCTCTTTCACCGGCTCAATGTACATAAAAAAAAAAAACTGTTAACGAAACCGTAAAGTTCCCAATACGCAACGAAAGACAACAGAGACACTCATAAAAATGGCTACCCAATACTGTCACTGTGCGTAGCTATCTTTGTGTGTGTGTGTGTGTGTGTGTGTGTGTGTGTTATCCCTATATAGCCATAGGATAATATTGTCTGTACACTGTCACCTGTCAATTTACAGCGTTTTCATTAAAAATGAATTGGAGAATGTGCGGGTGCAGTATCGAAACGAATTGAATACATTTACAATTGAAACAATTTTTAACAAAAAATTACATTTGGCTTGATTTGGTTTACATCAGTTTGTTTCGGCACCAAATAATGGCATCAAAGGTACATGGTTTGGCAGCTGCACCAAAAAATACATGGATATGGGGTAGTAGTAGTGTAATACCGTCTATTGACTGACTAATTGATTTATACATTGTGTGTGTGAATCATAATTGACAGTCAGTCAATGGACAAGCAAAAAAATTCGCAATTCATTAATTCGACAAAAATTAAATACAATTTTTTGTTCCCACAATTTTATACAACTTAAACAAAAATTTTGTTCTTTACACATCGTTTGCAATTATTTTTCCACATAATTTTCCGGGTCATTAAATTTTAATTAGAACCAAAAAATTCAAAAATCGCATCAATTAAAAAAAAACCAAATGCAATCAAAAATATGCGACAACATCAACCATCAACAACAACAACAACAACTTTACACACAGATCGTAACAAAAAACTACAATATTAATTAATTGAATTCAATTCAATTCAATTCATTTTTTATATTCTTGGTGGCACAACAACAACACCACCACCACCATCAACAACACCAAGAAACAACAATTGAGATTGTTATCTTAACATTTTGTATGTGCAATTATTTCACACGCATTTTCAATTGAATTGAGTTGAGTAGAAATTGGAATAAATAAAACCAAACTCACACACAAACACACAAATAAATTTGCAAACGATAACGATCACGATTTGGTTTTGAGTGGGTCAGGAGAGTACGTGCAAAACAACGTCCGATTAAAATATCACAAATTAATTACATTTAAATTAACTGATTAAAAAAAAAGTAATAACAAATTAATTGGAAAAATTATTTTCTAAAATATTCTGATTAAAAGATTAAATCAAAAAACAAAATAAAATCTGTTTTAATGGCGCCATCACACAACAAAACGTAAGCCGCTCGTACGCACGCACGCACGCACGTACGCACACACACACACAAAAATATTTCAATTTATTTCCATTTAAAAACTATAAAATAATTATTATAGTTTTTGGGCCCGTTTATTAATTGTACACCAACACACACACAAACACACACACACACAAAGAACTATTAAGAGAAAAATGACAAACAATAAAGTATTGTGTGTGTGTGTGTGTGTGTATTTTGTGGTCTACAATTGTCGGAAAAATGTATTCGCCCAACCAATTTTCATTCATTACATTACAGTGAAAAATTCTGCTTCTACAACAAACGAAACATGGCGCCCGCCTACAAAATGGCGGCAATGTCAAAACTTATTTATTTTTTCTCGGTGGTAAAATTTAATGTCAATAGAAATTTTAATTAATAGTTTTCCACCCAAAAATTATATAAAATTCATTCAAAATTCAAAATGGCCGAAATTTATTTTATATAAATTTTATTTCATTTAAATTATTGCGAGTCGATCACAGAACTGCGCGTAAAATTAATGTGTTATGCGCATCGTAACGGTACTGTGTTGGGGGAAATGGAAAAATTTACTAATTTACTAACTTTCCATATTTCATTACCATCACATGCGCTACGTATATTTAATTTGAATTAAGGGCGTTAACGTTGTGTGTGTGTGTGTGTGTGTGTGTGTGTGCTCTGTGTTGTAAAGCTTTTTATAATTTAATTTTTTAATTTGCAAAAGCTTTAAAAAAATCAATGAATGAATGAATTTGTGGTGTGTAACGGCAACACCATGTACCGATGCAGACACACAAATGTATTCAATGTATGGGACTGCAAAAGGTCCGTTGGCATCTTTTGAGGCCCAAAACAATTATTAAATTTATGTTTAATGTTTTTATACGCATTTTAGTTAATTTATTAAAATAATAATAATACTCAATTGGAACAAACGAAACAAAATATAAATTATAATTATTATTTATTTTCCATTGGCTGTGAATGGTAAATTTATAAATTAATATATTCAATTCAATTCTTAACCCTACTGTTGCCAACGAAACTGTATTTTTTCTATACAACTCATGAGCAATGTCAACAACAACAACATCAACAACATCTTTCGTTGAATTTAATGTCAGGATATTAGTTATTTCGATGTGACATTGTGGAGACTATATGATCGTGATGATGATGATGATGATGAAGTATAAGTTCGAATTTTTCGAAATTAAATAATCACCGAAATCGAATGAATGATTGGTGTTTTAAATAGAGTATAGCCCTCGGGGGGTCTTTCGTCTTCTTCAAAATGGAAATATTGGAAAAATTTTACTTAAACATTTTTAAGGACGACACATGTTTTGGCAAAGCAAAAACAAAACAGTGCCGTTGTTCTGTGTGTGTGTGTGTGTGTGTGTGTGTGTGATGGGTTAACAAGCCATTTAATAATAAATAAACAAAATAGCAGCAAGAACGCACAATATGAAATTAATGCGATATAATATTAACAAAGAGGATTTCTTAATATAAGACATCACCACCACCACCAGCAGCAGCAGCAGCAGCCGCAGCAGCAAAAGTAGTAGAAGTAGCAACAGAATACAAAATAAAAATGATGAAGGGTCAACTGAAAAGGTCACAATAAAAACAAATTGACTCAACAAAGCAACAAATATGTCACTTAATTAATTAAATTGTATTAAAATATTTTTTTTGATAAAATGGGATACGATAATGTGGCGAGTTTTAAATATTTTTAGTTGAGAGAAAGAAATATTTCTATTTAAAAAAATTAAATTCTTTTTTCCAATTGACATTGTAAACGAACATTCACACACACACACACAAACACACACACACACACAGAAGCGCATTGAATGCGTATTGTTAATATTTTCATTCATTTCGATTAACAATTGAAATTAATTAATATTGCGACAGAATTCGAAACGGTGCACACAAATGTTATTTATTCTATGACCATTCACCTACAAAACCCACCCCTACCCCCCACCCCATCATCATCCCATCAATAGGATTGTACGCTCCAAAAACGTCCAACTACTACGAGCCTCAGTTAGTTGACTACGGTTAAATATTACATAAAAATTTGAGCTTAAAGCTTTTGTGTGTGTGTGAGTAGTATTTTAAAAATATTTGTAAAAGTTTAATGGAAAACCCCCCCCCCCCCCCCCCCCCTCTCCCGCTTCACATAAATCTCTGGCAAGTGCTTTTGAAATCAATGGTAAACATTCCCACTCAATTTTGCTTCACCCAAATGTAAGGACTCACTCCGTTCTAGAAAAGAGTGTGACAACATTATCAAAATTTGTATATTTAGGTAAAAAATTAGAGCAAACCTTTCCAAAATCAAGGCGTGGGGAGGAGGGTAAAGAGATCAAAGTAGTGTAGGCGACCTGGTGTCCGACTCATCTCGTTATCAATCGATCCAATCGTGTCAATCGTTTTAAATAACATCGTTTTAAATAACAACAGTCGGATCACCAGAAAAAATACATTGTACACTTTTTACACCCTATATCACCTTTCTCGATGACTCGATCGATCCATCCAATGGTCTAGCACCCGAATGCGATTTTAAACATTTAACTTCGAGCCCTTCACACAGCCCTTCACACAGCCCTATATCACCTTTCTCGATGACTCGATCGATCCATCCAATGGTCTAGCACCCGAATGCGATTTTAAACATTTAACTTCGAGCCCTTCACACAGCTCGGCTAGCGGAGGCGACAAAACACAGTTGATGGGCACAACACAAACTCCAAAATTTTCCGATTTCAACACACTACACAAACATTACCATACATTGGTATTTTAAATTCTCATAAAGCTCAAGGTAAACGATTAGACAGAGCTTTTGCGGTACGGTAAAAACGATGGACAATGTTTTTCTAAATAAATTATCAGCGCACACATTTTCAGGCGAACCAAAGAAAATGGATATTATTAAATTAAATAAATTTTCGAATTTCGAATACAAAACACACCCGTACACCCCGTCCCCCCCGTCCCATTTCGCACACAACAAAACTATACGGTGGTGCCTCAAATTTTCTATTCCAATCATCCGGACAAATAATCACAGTCAGATCGAAAATTGTTGGATGATCGATAAAAAAGAATTTCGGCTAAACTTTACTGGGAGAACTACTTACTTACTCCATGGCCGGTTACAATCCGGGTGCGGTTTTAGCCTTCTCCAACACACGCTTCGCCAACCTGACCTATCCGCAGCCGCCAATGTCTTCCAATCCCGAATTTTTTAGGATTTTTATATCACAGTTTACTCGCCATCTAGCCATCTCGCCTTAGGTCTTCCTCGGCTCTCCTTCTACCTTCCGGTTTACTATTTAACCGGTTTTTTTGGCACACGCTCCTCCTCCATGTGCGTACTACGTGTCCAAGCCATCTCAATCTATTGATCTTGATTGTTTTGACAATCAATTTGGTTGACCGTACAACTTGTCTAATTCCAAAATTTGTATCTTCGCGCCCAACCATTATGTTCTGATGACGGCGCGACCAAATATTTCGTTCGAAAATCCGAAGTAATTTTTCCAGGTTTTGTGTCCGGTGCACCAAGCCTCCGATCCATACGATAATATTGTATTTTGCTTGCACTTAAGATCTCGTTGTAATGTTTTCGATCGGAATTGTTTTTTTTAACCTGTAATAACATCTGTTTCCAGTTGCTACCCTGCACGACGAATTTCCTCATCAATATAATTTTCTACATTTATCAATGATCCTAAGTATACGCAAAACTATTGACTATTTCAAAATTGTGTTCTCCAATATTAACCGAGTTTGATCTCGAATTCGTGATGTATTCGGTGCCACCAAATATTTGGTGGGGAGAGAAGGAGGTGATAAATTCGCAGAACTATTGTTGTGTTTCATCTAAAGCGAATATTCAAATGATTTCCATAATAAAATTCGGATTCGGATCACCAACCGATCGATGGATTTTACTTTTTTTTCCACAATTCATTTTTTCCAATATCAATTCAATTTAAAAATATTAAATTTTATAAATGCAACAATAATTTTTATCGCAAAAAATGTTATAATAATTTCATGTCAAGTGGAACATGGCGCGTCACGTTAGCGATGATGGTGTTTGTGTGTGTGTGTGTGTGTTTGAGTGAGTGTGTGATCAAGGTAAAATATTTATTATAAGTATTTTTTTTGTATTTTGTAGGTTAAAAATAAAAATAATTGATAACAACCAAAGAATTAAGATTAACGTTTTTCGTATTATTTTCAAATACCTTTCTTTTTATACAGTGCCGTCTCCGGTCTGTCCAATCGCCGTGCTCCACCACCACCACCACCACTGTCATCGGCGTCGGCGGATAACAAAAATAGGTTTTTTTTATTAATTTTAAATTAAATGCATTTTCTGGAGACGATTAATAATTATTCAAATTATAATATCAATTTTTTGGAGTGTTTTTTTGGAGTCGTTTCCTAGCAAAGAGTATCAACAATTAAACAAAACAATGAGCGATTTCTAATAATCTGATGTACCACTGTCTTTTAAATTTATACAATTCCAAAATTGGTGAGTGTGTGTGTGTGTTTATATTTCGAAAAAAACGGCGAGACACATCGTATCGTAATAAAATAAAAATAGGTATTTATACCATAATTCCAATTTTAATCCGAGTCGTACACACACGCGCGCATAAATAACTACCGCAGGCAAAAAGTGAAACAATTAAATACATTTTTATTATTATTATTGTTGTTGTTGTTGTTGTTGTTGTTGTTGTTGTTGTTGTTGTTGTGGGGATGATTGACACATTCTATAAATAAGTCAATTGTTGTTCGGTGCGCCGTTGTTGTTGGTTCTTTTTTTTATCGTATTAAGCGATTACAAAAAACTTATATTTTTTGTATTTACTTTTTATTACACACTGTCTATGTGTGTGTGTGTGTGTGTGTGTGTGTGTGTGTTTATATAATTTTTTTTATAGTACAATCATTTATTTTATAGATTATTTATCATTTTGTTGTTATCAGCAGAGAATAGAAAAGAAGAAGAAATTTATGATTATTATTATTAGAAATAATGATAAAAAATAAACAAATCATTCCGTTCATTAAATATAAAATTTATTCAAACAAAATTGTAACAAGTGCATTAATCGTGTGAGTGAGTGTGTGTGTGTGTGTGTGTTTGTTGTGTGTACAATTGTAACGAGTATGCAAAATTGCTGTATCTGCTGTATCGCACCGCTGATGCATTTTATAAAAATTTTTTAAATTACAATTTTTATAAATTTTTATGGAGATTTACCTCTTCTTTTTCTTTTGCCATATAAAAAAGCTCATAAAAAAAAAACTGAGGGGGGTGGGTGGAGAGGGGGGGGGGGAGGGTGCTGCAAGTATAACAAAAATTTAATAAAATAATATATAATTTTAACTACCGTTAAAAATCTCTGTGTGTGGTCAAAATACAAACAAAAAACCCCATAGAAAAATTCTCAATGTATCGTACACTTCGTCGCAACATTATTGGACTGTGCGTTTTAAAAATAAAAAAAAAATGTAAACCTATTTATTTTTTAAAAATTTTACAATATTTATGCTTTTGAAAGTATGAAAAAAAAAAACGATCCATCTTAAATTACCGCCCAGTGTTGCACAGTCAAATTTAATAAATAATACATATATCTGTGCAACATGGCGGTGTGTAAAAGATGAATTGATTGACGTGTGTGATCCTAAAAATGAGATGATTTTAAAAATGAGAAAAAATTAAAACACAATAATTTAATAATTATTAAAATCCAACCATGGGAATCAACTCACCATCCCCTTTTTCTAAATTATACTGCGCGCATTTTATTGTGTTGTGTGTGGATGGTTTTTTGGGTGGCCGGAGCCCCACGCAAATTTTGATAATATATCTCAAATTAATGTTAAGTGAAATTAATTTAATGGTGTTACTACACCATTGGGGGTTGGGCCGTAGAGGTAGAGTGAGGGTTGTGAAGTGTGCAACACACCAATCATACCGTATTTAATGAGAGAAAATTGTAATTAAAATTTACTTTAAATTTTAAAAAAAAAACTTTAAATGCCAAAGGTTTCGGTCATCATCAAAGTTTCGAAGTGTGTTTTTAAAGAGATTTACGTTACACCAACAATAACTCAGTGTATTGTGATCGTAAAAATGACAAAGGTGGACCCGGGTGATGGAATGTGTGAATGTGAATGTGAGAATAAAAATCACACAGTATTAACTATTAATTACTATTTTCAATAATCAAATATACCTTTGTACTGTTGTGATGATGATGATTATTATTATTATTATGATGATGATGATGATGATGCCGGCGTGCAATTATATTGTACACCGGCATTTTTAATTGTTTATTTTCAGGAATGTTTCTTGATCTTAATTTCGGCAGTTTGACAGTTTGTATTTTTATTTTTCTATTGTGTTTTAATTACGGTTTTTTATTTATTAATTTCTGTGTTTAAATTTACAAATCAATTATAAATTGACCGTTATTTAAAATGTCGTCTCTTCCAATTATTTATTTTATTTTTTGTGTGTGTCTTTTAATATCTCTCTCTATCTCTTTCTCTCTGCTCTCTATTTGTCTGTCTGTCTGTCTGTTTTTCTGTCTCTTTTGTGTGTATTTCTGTGAGTGTGTTCGATGGACTTGTTTCTATAACTTTTTAAATTACAAAAAAAACCACTTGAAATGATAACAAGTCACACACACACACACACACACACACACACTGTGAGAGATGGGACACACACCAATACACACAAAAAATAGACAAATAGTTGAAGCAGAACTTTAATTAAAAACACAAAAATTTAAAAAAATTTATTTTTTGTTAAGAAACTTTTTCACATTAAAAACATTTTAAAATAATTAAAATAAAATTAATTTAATTAACACAAAATAAACAACAACAAAAATTGTCTGGAAAAACCAAAAAAACGGCACACAATAAAATTTAAATTTTAATTAACACAAAAAATTAATTGTATAGTAAAAAATTAGTTAAATTGTTTTCTCACAAAAAAAACCGTTAAGTTAAGTTTGGTTTTTTTCGCAATATTTTATTTATTTTTTTGCAGCCACAATTTTTAAGTTTTAATTTTTTTTAGAATAATTTTTTTTAATTAATTATTTGCTTTAAGTCAAAATGAGAATTTATTTCGTTTTTTCTTTTAATTTTTTATTTTCTTAAGTCATAAATTGTTTCAACTACTATTTTGGTTCGGGAAAATAAAAAATTAATATTTTTTCGAAAAAAAAACACACACACGATGCAAACAACGTCGTCGCGATCTTAATGACCAAAGGATACTAAACATATAGGTTTAAATACACACACACACACGCGCGCGATAACAAAAATGCAGTCGCACACACACACACACACACACACACACACACACACATTTACACATACACTTTATGGCACACGCCTCTACATTAACTGGCACTAATTTATTTAGAAAAAAAATTTATAGGTATTTAATTTGAAATTTTTTTTACTACTAATTGTATCTGGGGGATTTTAAAATTAAAAAATTGGATTAATCGAAACGACAAATTCAAAATAAAAATCGGAATAAAATTTTAATCGCACACACACACACACACACACACGCACGCACGTACGTACACGTTATTTTATATTTTACAAATTTTACAAAAGTAATTTTTAGTCGAATTTTTTTGGTTTGTTTGTTTGTTTGTGTGGGTGTGTTGTGTGTGATGTTACCGCAATGCTTGTTCAACAAGTACTAATTTTTTAGTTTACAATAAAATTAACTTTTATCTTTGCTCTGTATTTTCGTTCATAAAAATTTATGGATACGAAAAAATAATAATAATAAATAAATAAATAAATAAATACAATAAATAAATAGGTATAAAAACACTCTTTATACAATTCTATCACATCATTCACGCAACGTAACAACACCAACAACAATTGAAACGAAAACGACAACGACATCGACAACAACAACGACAACGGCAGCAGCAACACCACCACCACCACCAACAACAACAACAACAACAACAACATCACCAACAACAACAACAGCAACAACAAATAATAATAATAATAATAAAATAAAATATCATATCGACTACACCGTCGCAAAAATATTCGTCGTCGCGTCATTTATAAATTGTGTACGCGCGAAAATTATGATTATTAAAAATATGATTTTTGTTTGCGTTTTAATGCAAAGCGATGCGCAGAATTATTTATAAAATAACGTTAACAATTACTACAGAATTACATGACATGAGAATGATGAAATTGTGGCGTGGCCAGAGAGAGAGAGAGAGAGAGATAGAGGTATAAAATGACAGCTAAACTAAAAACTATTTATTTTTAATTGTTACTAATTAAAAGATAAAAAATTAATGTGTTTAAGTTAATAATGGGGGTTTTAAGAGGTTTCTTATTTTTTTGTAGTGGCACATATTTCCTCCTCAACTCCCCCCCCCCCCCCCATCCCAATGCACAGAATTTTAAACATTTGTCTTGCAACAAACACCCTCACCATACTTTCACACAAATGGCTTTCGATAAGCGGTTGTAAAATGTATTTTTTGCAAAATTTGCGGGTCGATCCATACCACTCCGTCTACTCTCACAAAATTGGCTTTTAATAAACTTTTGTAAAGGGTATTTTTGCAAAATTTGCAACTCGATCCATACCACTCCGTCTACTATCTCAAAATTGGCTTTTAATAAACTTTTGTAAAGGGTATTTTTACAAAATTTGCGGGTCGATCCAAACCACTCCGTCTACTCTCACAAAATTGGGTTTTAATAAACTTTTGTAAAGGGTATTTTTGCAAAATTTGCAACTCGAGCCACACCACTCCGTCTACTCTCACAAAATTGGCTTTTAATAAACTTTTGTAAAGGGTATTTTCTCAAAATTTGCAACTGGATCCAAACCATCCGTCTTTTATCACAAAATTGGCTTTTAATAAACTTTTGTAAAGAGTATTTTTGCAAAATTTGCAACTCGATCCATACCACTCCGTCTACTATCACAAAATTGGCTTTTAATAAACTTTTGTAAAGGGTATTTTTGCAAAATTTGCAACTGGATCCAAACCATCCGTCTTTTATCGCAAAATTGGCTTTTAATAAACTTTTGTAAAGGGTATTTTTGCAAAGTTTGCAACTGGATCCAAACCATCCGTCTTTTATCGCAAAATTGGCTTTTAATAAACTTTTGTAAAGGGTATTTTTGCAAAATTTGCAACTGGATCCAAACCATCCGTCTTTTATCGCAAAATTGGCTTTTAATAAACTTTTGTAAAGGGTATTTTTGCAAAATTTGCAACTGGATCCAAACCACTCCGTCTACTATCTCAAAATTGGCCTTTAATAAACTTTTGTAAAGGGTATTTTTACAAAATTTGCGGGTCGATCCATACCACTCACTCGTCTACGATCACAAAATTGGCCTTTAATAAGCTTTTGCACAATTTTTGATAACTCCAAAAGGGGGTTTTTTTTCAATCAAAATTTTGCAATCGATTATTTTAGTTCATCATATGGTGTGTGTGTGTGTGTGTGTGTGTATGTGTGTGTATGTGTGATAACTTGATACCACACAACTGCACTCATTAAAAAGCTTTTAAAAAGCTGTATTTTTCAATTTTTAAATTTTTTGCGTATTTAATATGGAAACGGTACCATTAGTTTGTGTACCCAATACGATAGTATTTTCCATTGGCATATCCCACAGTATGTTCAAATTTTAGTAATTTTTTTGGCCGAAACAACTGCTAAACACATTTTTCTCATATGAAGCTTTTAATAAAGTTTTACAAAAAATCTGTATTTTTTGCTATCGGTTTTTTATTTGCCATCTTCAAAATATATCTTCCAAGCTTCTTTTGGTAATTATAGGACACTAGCGCTGTTGAACAGATGCTTTAAAATGATGGTAATATTAGTTGGTGTGTGTGTGTGTGTGTGTGTGTGTGTGTATTCGAAAAAAATAAAATCTAAACATTCATAGCCAAAACAGTCACAACATTCCTATAACTTTAACTGCGAACACATGAAAAAACTTCTAAAAATCTACACAAATTTCCCACAATTTTTAGTAGCAAAAATATGACAACGGTAAGATTAATCTGTGGCCGGTGTGTGTGTGTTGATACTACAAAAAACAAAATTCAAAATATGAAAATATTATCTGGCCACTTATCGAATGCGATAGCATTTTGCAGTATGGAATACTTGCGACACATGTTCAAATTTGTTAATTATTCATCGTGATACATCACATTCGCATCGTTCCCTCAACCGCCACAGATAATAATAATAATAACAGCCGTTTAAAGAAAGACGCTTTCTAATATTTATCACGAATGGTGTGTGTGTGTGAATGGATTGGGAATTGTACAATTACAATCTGCATCATTATATTCATGGAATATCTATGTTTTGGTATTGTCTTTCAATGGACTGGACCACATTATACATCAAAATACACAACACAGTCTGTCTTCTAACATTGATCCTAACATTTTGTTTCTAATAACTTTATGTAGTCCCAAAATTTGTTCCATTTTCTCATGTGATAATTACAATTAATCGAATTTATCGGAACTGCATCAACTCTTCTTTCATATAATTCACAATTGGTCAACTATTTTTAAATATTCTCTTTTAAAAGTCTATAAATTCATAATTTTTAATTTAGATCAGTTGAAAATTAATTTGTAGTTTTTCGTTACCGTAACCCGGGAGTCGGGCCCACGGTTTTTATGGGTTGGAAAATAATTGTAAATACATTTATTGGTATTATTTCGCAAACTGGATGGATGAAATTGTGGGACACACATTCTTCGTTTTTGTATTTTACAACAAATACACAGAGTATGTGCTATTGAATTGTCGATAAAAGCCAGTGTTAAAATGATAATTGTGCAATCAAAAAACAAGACCAGAAACGTTTTTTCCATTTAATGACACACACACACACACACACACACACACACACTTTAATACGTATTAAATAATAATAATATGTTTTTCTTTTTAATCCATATCTTTTCATATTTTGCTCAATCAATGTGTTCCAAAAATACAATCAATAATCAATCAAATAAATCAATCATTTGGAAGAAAAAAAAAATAAAAAAAATTAAACCAAACAACAACAACAACAACAACAACAACAACAACATCGTGGTATTAATATTATAACACAATTCAAATAATTAAACTAATCGGCTCTCCGTTCGCATTCTAATATAAATTTCATTCATTCATTCATTCAGTTTTTAGTATCGATAACTAAAAAAACAACAACAAAAAACATGAGCTAAAAATCAATCAATCAAATTTGGTTTTTTGTGTTTTTTTTCCCAAAAAGATATGTGAGTGTGTAAAAGCAACAACAATGCCAACAATGCCAACAACAACAACAACAACAAACAACAACAATACCAACAATAACTATTTGAATGGTTAAATTATAATTATTGTGGGAGATAAAAATGGATGGAATAAAGAGTTAAGCGACGGCAATAGATAATAAATGTAATGGGATGGATAAAGGGCAGGGTCGAGATCACCACACACACACACACACACACAATAAAATATTAATACACCGATACCTCGTTAGATACGGCGCACATATGTGCTGGGGAAAATTGATCACAAATTGGAACATCTCCTCTACCAGGTATATGAGTATGAAGTGAGCCGACGCTGCCAATAAATGGCTGTACTTATATTAGTGAATTGTGAAAGAGCCTTAATGCGATGTTTTTTTTTTATTGTTTTGACATCTGTCATCTGACAACATTCAGAGTGTGGTAAATTCCATTTGTAATACAACAACATAAAATGTTATTGTGTTAAAAAAATGTCAAAATTTTATGCCTTCAACAAACGATTTGCGGGTATCATTAGTTTTTTGTTATCATTTAAAGTGAAACGCATCTGAATCTCAACGAATGCTTGCTGGAGCTTTTTTGGTGATCATGCTCTATCATTAGCAACATGCAAAACATGGTTTCAACAATTTAGTATAGACAAAGATTTTGATTTGAGAAATGAAGAACGTGGAAGACCACCAAAAAAAAGTTTAAAGACAGTCAGAATTGCAAGCATAAGTTGGACGAAAATGATACACACAAATTCAAAAACAACTTGCCCTAAGCCTTAAATGTAGATAAAAAAACAATTTCTAATCGTTTAAAAGCAATGGGAAAGATTCAAAAGTGTGTGCAAAAATGGGTTCCCACATGAATTGATGTGAAAGACAACAAGAAAATCGAAAAACCATTTGTGAATTGCACGCGTCAACGATACAAAAGGAAGTCTTTTTTGCTGCATCGAATCGTGACTGGTGGTGATGAAAAGTGGATATATTTTGAGAATCCTAAACTTTTGAACTTTTGAAACCTGGTGGGAAACTGTTAATACGGTTCGCTACCCAACAACAAATAATCGATTTGATCCATGCCATTATTAGATAACCGACCATGGAATGGGCAGAAAGAAAGAAAAAATCTGTTAAGGTAATTTTGCAACATGATAATGCACCAGCACACAAACCAAAACCAGTTCAGGATACGATAAAGTCGCTTGGATGGGAGCTGTTACCACACCCGCCCCATTCACCAGACTTGGCTCCTTCGGACTACCATTTGTTCACATCGATGGGACATGCTTTGCGAGAACAGCACTTCAAAACATCTGCGGAACTTGAAAATTGGCTATCTGAATCATCGGTTTTCGTCCAAAGCAACACCATTTTTTCGACGTGGTATACGAAAATTGCCTGAAAGGTGGTTAAAATGTGTAGAAAGCGCGATGGATTTTTCTATTTTAAATAATGTGTTTTTCTTCCTTTAAAAACGGCTCATTTCATTCTCCTATACTTGGTATTTTTAATTTGTATGGATTTGTCGGAAAATAAATTGATTCGTTATAGATCTTTTCACTTTGCGGCCAATTTTCCCCGCCGGCAACTATGGAGACCGCGTATCGACGAGGTTGTGGTGTATTTATAATCGTTACATTTTTGCACGACAACCAACGTTCAAAATCCAAACACCAGCTGATTTTTATAAAGTGTGAGAATAATAATTTTTTGGTCATCCCATTTTCATCTGTGTGCGAGAGATAGAGACAGTGAAACAAGCTTTTATGTAACATTATGCGATGGAAGGTCAATAGATTAAAACGTTTGGTGGTGGTGGTCTAATGTGAAAATGAGCATGCGCTAGAGAAAAAATTCACCATTAACTTTATTCGATGTAATTTATGTGAAAGTTATTTTCTCTGTAATCGATTGTCCACAGCAGCAGCAGCAGCACAATATTAATAATGATAAAATGTATTCCTAAACAGTTACACAGTAGTAGTAGTGTGTGAGAGAGAGAGAGAGAGAGACAGAGAATTATTAATAAATTTTTTCTATAGCTATTTCATATTTTTGCAGTTACTAAAAGCTTAAATTTCGCATAAACAAAATGTACACCACTAACAGTTATTCGGTGTATTTCAATAGGAAAGAACACCTATTTTCTCTGCGATCTTTCATCCAGCACAACATTAATAACGGCATAATGCATTTGTTAAATATTACACGGAGTTGCGAGCGGGATAGAGAGAGAGAGAGAATTAACAGTAAATTTCTTCTAAATGTAACTATTGCATTCGTTTGCAGATAAAAGCTTTGTGTGTTACAAACTTTTATCCAACAAAATGTAATAAAGTTTAGTTCAGATTGCACACAGTGAGTGAGACAATTATTAATATCAGGTTATTAACCGGTTAATGTCCACCGCTCACACATATATGGCGCCATAAGCGGTGGTGGTGGTAGTAGTAGTAAACCAAAATGGCTGAATTTTTTTTGGTTGTTTAAAAGCTGTGACATTTCTCTTCCAAAACCAATTACCGGACAGCAGACCTCTTATCGAGCAACAACATTGTTAAAAAAATAATTGAAAATGTCGAATTTAGTGTGTCAGTAAAACGCGCGAAATGCGGATATCATTGCTTTTTTGTTTTCGCTTGAAGAAAACTGCGGCGCAGAATCACATCGAATGCTTGTAGCGGCCGATGGCGATAACACTTAATCAGGAAGAACATGTAGAGAATGGTTTCACCTCGATTCAAAAGTAATGATGTGGATGGGGAAGACAAACAGCACCCTGGACAGCCTCGAAAAAGTTTGAGGACACCGAATTGCAGTCGCTCTATTGAATGAAGACGACACACGCAAACGCAACCACACAATTTGCAAACTAGGAGTTGCTCAACAAAACGTTTCCGATCGCTTGAAAGCAATTGGGGAAAGATCCAAAAGGAAGGTGAGAGGGTTGCCACATGAATTGAAGTGAAAGGCAACAAGAAAATCGAACCATCACCATCTGTGAAATGCACCCGTCAACGATACAAAAGGAAGTCTTTTTTTTTGCTTCGAATCGTGACTGGTGATGAGAAGTGGATTTATTTTGAGAATTAGAAACTCAAAAAAAATCATAGGTTTCACCAGGCCAGCCATCAACATGGACAGGCAAAGCCAAATCGCTTTAGTAATAAGAGAATGCTTTGTGTCTGATGGGACCAGACCAGGTGTGGTGCACTACGAGCTCGTAAAACCTGGTGAAACCTGGTTAATGCTGATCGCTACCGACAAATCATCAATTGGAACTGTGCTTTGCTGAAAAAATCGACAATAATATCAAAAGACACAACAAGGTAATTTTCCTACATGACAATGGCACCATCACAAAAAAGCAATACCCGGTCCAAGAAACGTTAGAGGCGCTGGGAAACTGGGAAGTTTTATCGCATGCGGCAGACTAACTCACCAGACTTGGCTCCTTCAGACTACCATTTTTTTTTCATCGATGGGCCACCCACCCCCCCCGTTAATGACCAGCACTTCAAAACGTCTGAAGAACTCTCCAAAATTGGCCAGCTGAGTGCGTTTTCATCAAAGGAACAACAATTTTGTTGGCATGGTATCCACAAATTGCCCGAAAAGGTGGACAAAATGTGTAACTCTCTAGTGATGGCAAAAAAAATATTGTGTATAAAGAATTTTTGTGTTTTCTCCCACAAAAAATATGGTTTTTCACTTTAAAAAATGGCGGACATTGGACCTGATAAAAAAAATTCGGTAAATTCGTTTTTGTTCGAACCACACAGATATGAGCTTTTGGTGTAATTACTCATTAACCAAGCAAAATGATGGTGGAGGGAAAGGGGATGGGGGGGGGACGTTTGGTAATTTGTTTTCTGTTTAAATTTTGGCCAAAATGGGCAACCGATAAAGAGATTAAATTGTACCGTAAAATTACAAACCAAATGTTATGTTTTACAGTGTATTTTTTAAAATTACTTCGAATATATTCAATGCAATGCAATTGTTGTGTGTTTGTGTGTGTGTGACGTGTGACAGATATGTGTGACACTATAAAAAAAATTAATTTAAAAATTAATTATGGTTGCGGTATGTGCGCATGCGATTTTTCAGATATTTTGTTGTTGTTGTTGTTGTTGTTGTTGTTGTTTTACATATTACATTTGTGCAACACAAAATTTATAATTTTAACCTTTGATTTTATTATACGCGATTTTTTTCCGTCCCATTGTACACATTATAATTTTTTCTATAAACTTTTAATTATATAATTTGTTGTTGTTGTTGTTGTTGTTGATGTTGTTGTTGTTGTTGTTGTTGTCTTAATTGTCCGTCATCTTAATTTGTCGCTGGTGTTGTTGTAGTTTTTTTTGTTGTTGTGTTGTGTATTGTGCGGTGTACTTAATGTAATCGGGATTATTTTGTTCACGTACGGATTATACAATAAATAAATATAAAAACTATAAAAACTATAAAAATATAGTGTACAACAACAAACGTGTATTTCTTGTTGTTGTTGTTGTTGTTGTACAGTTACTTGTTTTTCTCATTTTTTATTCTGTCTTTCTGTTTAAATGCATTTTTAAGTCAAGGTTTAATTTAAACAGCAACAGTAGCAACAGAGGCAGTAGCATTTAATGCTGTGTAACATAAGAAAAAAAAAATTAAATTGAGAAAAAAAAATGCCTATAAAAATGTGGTGTTATAGGGGAAGATGGTGTCGCCGTGTTTTACACACCAATTTTAATGGAATTCAAATTGTGTTTTAGCAAACCGCAAAAAACCCCCTCTGCAGCACATCATAATTTTTATGCAATGTATGAGTGTGATCAATTTTAAAAAATAAAATCCATTAAGATATTTTGAATTAATGTGTCGGTGCGCACCCTGTACGGTTAGTAATTTTTTTAGGACAAACCACCGTTTAAAATGGTTAAAACATTCAATAGAAAATTAATGGCAAATATATAAAAACGATTCATTTTAAAAAATTAATTAAAATCGATAACAAATCGGTGGACGACGGGTGTTAGCCCGGTGACCATACGTTCCCTTTTGTCATTGCGCGTATTGTATGAATATGGATGAGAAGAGAAGAAAACGAATGCATCGTATATAAATAGCAATAACAACAAATGTTACATAATAATAATAATAATAATAATAATAATAATATTGGGTCTATAACTAAGTCCTGGTCCTAATCGGATAGGTATCGTACGTAGTATTGCTTGTACGCAGTGTTTGATGAAGTGACAATAATTTGCTATTGTAGTGGTTGAATCCATCTTTCGATATTCAGTAAATGACATTCAGTTGAGCCATGTGTTTCCAAATGTTACAAAGAAGATGGGAATGGTCCAAAAGCTATCGTGAACACATGAACATTAACGGAAAGACAACAAGAAAATCGGTAAAATCAATGTGTGTGAAATTTTGCTTTAAAGACATTGAATTTTGTGACTCGGGATGAAAAGTAGATCCATTACGATAATCGAAAACATTAATAAAAGCATGTGTGAAGACAGGTGAACCAGGTCCACCAAAACACCAAAAACTCAATATTCATCGTGTTCTAAGATTATGCTGTGTGTATCTGGGTGGGGACCAGTGCTTGGTGTAGTGTGTTATGAGCTGCTTAAACCAGGACAAACCGGGATCACTTGGTGAACGTTATCGAAAGCAATTAATCCAATTAAGCCGAGCATTAGTATTAAAAACAATCAGAATATGCCAACCAACATGATCGTGTGATTCTGCACAGCATAATACTGCTAGACCATACGTTGCAAGACCGTTGTCAAAGAAACACGTTACAAGCACTTGGCTGGAAAATCCTACGCCCACCCGCCATAATCAACAACCATATTGTTCCATCAGACTACCATTTGTTCGGGTCGATGCACAGTCAATCCTTTCTGCACAGCACTTAAATTCATACAAAGATATGAAAAAATGGTTGCATTCATTGATTGCTAAGAAAAATCTAAGAAGTTCTGCTTCTATGAGGTAATCCATAATTTGCCACAAAGATGATCAAAATGGTTGTAGCCGCCGATGGCAAATACTTTGAATACTGTTCCGTTATACTTTCAAATAAATGTGTGTGTTTATCTTACCAAAATATCCCGAAAACTTAGTTATAGACCCAATAATAATAATAATAATAAAACTTAACAAAACTGGACCACCACAAAACAAATAGTATCGAAATATATGCGTGCGCACTTCTCTCTCTCTCTCTCTCTGTATCGCCACTACTCTATCTGTCATTTTTGTAAGTGTGTCAAATAATATGATCATAACAATGGCGCCGCACAATACATCGATTATTGGTGAATGATTTGAACAATACAATTATTTAATAATTTCAAAATTCATTGGATACCGTCGGACATTTTGTGTTTGTCGATAAAGTCACAAGAAAAACGAACTTCGAGAGCCCTAAAGTTATACAAAAATAAAATTGTGCTTTATAATATTGCAAAGTTCATAACTGGTTGTTTTTTCCGAAATTGGTAGTTAACCATTCGACCAAACCTACTTAATCATTCTGTAAATCCGTAGGGTCATTTACAGAAGGTGTATCACCTGTGCCACAAAGCAGTTACATTGGCGCCGCTGATTCGCCGCCGTTACTGTGCAATCACTGAATCATTAACTCACCTTTTAATCGAATGCTGCCGTCACACAACACCCCAAAATAATTCTCATACCCGGCTGTGCCAGATTGTCGGCGCGGTTACTTATTCTTTATTCGTAGCAAAACCAATAAGTATCATAGACCCCGTTCAACTATCCACAACCCGTGGACGCGTTCGGTCGCAACTGGCATTGCAATTATGCTATACCCAACATATTTATCCGATTTGGTGCCGTCAAAGAACAGAATGGTTGGCCCGGCGAAGATACAATTTTTGGAATTACGACAAATTGTTCGCGGTCAACCAACGGTCATTGTCAAAACAATTAAAATCAAAATAGATTGAAATGGCTTGGTGGACATGGAGGAGGAGGAGCGTGTGCCGAAAAAACCGGTTAAATAGTAAACCAGAAGGTAGAAGTAAAGCGCCGCGAAAGACCTAAAGGCGAGATGGTTAGATGCCGAGTAAACTGTGATATAAAGATCGTTAAAATTCGGGCGAGGAAGACATTAACAGTTGTTCGCGGTAAACCAAATTCATTGTCAAAACAATTAAAATCAAAATAGATTGAAATGGCTTGGTGGACATGGAGGAGGAGGAGCGTGTGCCGAAAAAACCGGTTAAATAGTAAACCAGAAGGTAGAAGTAAAGCGCCGCGAAAGACCTAAAGGCGAGATGGGTAGATTCCGAGTAAACTGTGATATAAAGATCGTTAAAATTCGGTCGAGGAAGACATTAACAGTTGTTCACGGTAAACCAAATTCATTGTCGAAACAATTAAAATCAAATAGATTGAAATGGCTTTGTGGACATGGAGGAGGAGGAGCGTGTGCCGAAAAAACCGGTTAAATAGTAAACCAGAAGGTAGAAGGAGAGCGGCGCGAAATACTTAAAGGCGAGATGGCTAGATGTCGAGTAAACTGTGATATAAAGATCGTAAAAAATTAGGGCCAAAAAGACATTAACAGTGCGGATAGGTCATGTTAGAAAAGCGTGTGTTGGAGAAGGCTAAAACCGCACCCGCGTTATAACGCCCCATGGAGTAAGTAAGTAAGATTTTCGAATACCAAAAAAACAAGGCTAAATCCGGGGGGCAGAGCTCAATCAAACCGCTGTTGCTGTCACATAATTAATTATTTATTTTATATTCAAAAACGAATTGCAATTTTGTAAATGTTACAGTACTAGAAAAAATTATCGGACACCGTCCGCCAAATTTTTAAATATTATTTTATTTTATTAATTTATTAGAACCAAATTATTATTCGATTGACGTGTAATCCCATTACGCAATACAAAATATTGATGTCATCGTTTTATGTGTGAGTGTGTCATAAATATATTGTCCGCACAAACCAATTGTTTTGTAAAACTAATAACGTTAATAACGTTTTGGAAAATTTAAAACCACCAAAAAAAATATATGATTTTAACGATGACGACAATTTTTTTTTTTTTTTCTTTAAGTTAAGTCTGTTTAAGTTAAGTTTTTTTTTTTCTGTGTTTTTTTTTCTCTCTAACATTAAAAACAATTGAAAAAATATTTATTTAAAAAATAATAAATAATTTTTATCATAGAAAAAAAGTGTTTACTTAAAAATTTTTTTCTATTAATTTTAATCAAATAATACACAATAAAATAATGGAAAAAAATAAATAAAATTTAAGTCAACACTGTAAATACACAAATAAAGGTGTTACAGTTCGTAAATTATTATGTTTTTTTTTAATTTTTGAAAATTTATTAACCGTTTTTTTTTTTAAATGGTTTTCACGGTGTGTTGGTGTGTGTGTGTGTGTATTTTATTAATAAAATGATCTACATTTAATAATTTAAGTATCCTTGGATAATTTATTTTGTTGACGCTGAATTGTGAAAAAATTTAACAATAACAACACCAACAACAACACCAACCACACAGAAATGTAGAACTTCGAAAAACAGATGTTTAGGAAAAAACAATGTATTTTCCAAAATAATAATCAAAAATAAATTGTTTTGGTATTTATTTTTTGTTTTTAATTCAATAGAAAAGCAAAAAAACAAAAAAAAAATATTTAACCTAAAAAAATGATTAAAAAAATTTTAACAGTGTTTGCGAAAAAAAATTAATATTTGTAAAAATTCGATAAAAGTTACTTTTCGTAAGCCAAAAATGAAAAATGAAAAAAATTTCACTGTCAGAAATGTTGGCTGATGATTGATGGACCAGTAAAGAGCCCATATTTGTTTGCGGTAAAGCCGAATGTGTGCCGCTGCCGCCGCCGCCGCAGAAACAGACAGACAAATTTTCAGATTTTTCTGAGAAAAAAACAACTTTGACCGATAATCGTTTTCGTGATCTATCGCAACACAAGCGCATCTATTTTTTGTTCCTCAAAACTGAAAACAATGCCTAATTTTAATGTCAGCTAAGCGTAGGCGCACACACACGTAATGAGAAGGAAAGCGTTCGCAATAAATGTCGCCAATAGAAACACTAATGTTATTTGCTTTTGAAAAGTGTTTGCTCAACATATTGCGGGCAGAGACGTGCGCTTGAATTGACAATAGATTTTGCAAAACGATAAAGAGATCGGATGGGAGAGGCGGACCGTTCGAAGGACAGGCAATGCCTGGGACACACAAAAAAATTACGATTAAATTCTGTCATTAAATTAAATTAAAATACAGTAAAGTAAAGTAAAGTAAAGTAAAGTAAATTGAGATTAAGCAGATTTTAACTTGGCAAATTACAAATATGTTAGTGTATCTCGTAAATTATTTGTATTTTAATTGCGTTAAGCGGATGACACATTGACATTTTTGGCGTAAACCAAATGAAGCCAAAAAATTGATGGATTTTTGCTAACCAAATCCAACCAACCAATAATAATAATAAATGGTGACGACGTTGACAAACAAAAGCCCGGATAAAAAAAATTCGCTTCACATATTACACTGTTTATTTACAGAAATATATTCGCTTCACATATTACACTGTAATTTACAGTTATCGATCATCGTTACAATAACAAAAAAGCGTTCGAGAATCGTTTACAGCCACTTTCACACGCTTTTTTCCACTGCCAAATGCCCCCCAAAAAAAAAATGCCCCCATTTGGTTAGCGTTTTTATAAGTTTTTTTTCATTTTTATTTTATTACACTGTAAAAAAAATAGAAAAAAATAATTCAGTAGCAAAAAGTTGATTTTAGAAAATCAACTTCAAAAATACCCATCAAATTACAATAATCTAAAGAAAAATGAAACTTTTGTATCGAATATTTGTATCAGATACCGATGCGCGTTTTAACAGAAACTTTTAACAAGGTTTTTCGTATTCGAATTATTACTACATTTTTTACTGTGTAAAAATAAACAACCACACACACACACACACACACAGCGTAATTTAACAGCTTTTATATTACGTGCAATATTTCATGTTAATTATAGCAATTGTTTAAGTTAAAGATTGTAATTTAAAATGCAATTTTTGTGTTGTTTGTTTTTGTTGGCTTAAACAACATATAAATAACAACCCGTAATCAGTCGATGTGACATTTATTTATTTATTGTATTTATTAAAGAAAAAAAAAAAACAACAACAATGTACAATTAATTTAATTTTCTGACACATGCATAAATTAAATAATATTGTGTCGTCGTCGTCGTCGTCGTCATCGTCGTCTGTCTGCTGATGAGGATTTTTGATAAAAAAAAAATGCATATAAATTTTTATAATTAAATAAAAATGTTGGAAAATAATTTATTATCATAAACCACCCACACACACACACACACACACACACACACACACATCCAACAAACAATTACACAGTGTGCCATCACCATTTTTCCTCTTCATTCATTTGCTGCGTCAATAAGCGGTTTTTTTTTTTCGGTAAAAAAGCTTATTAAAAAAAAAATCTTTTTGCGCATGAACAAATCGTTGCATCGATGAGTGAGTGTACACCGTGCCATTAAAATGTTCATGTGCGCATGTGCTTTTGTGCAATCGAAAAAAAAAAAAAACCCGATTCACCATATCGTCGTATTTTTGAATATCCAATTTTAGCCCAAAAAAAAAACCGCTTCGTCAATAATTCCAAGTCAGTAATTCCAAGTCAGTAATTCCAAGTCAGTAATTCCAAGTCAGAAATTCCAAGTCAGATTTTGATAAACAAAATGTGTTTTTATAGGTTCGGTTTTGAATTGCGCTGAGGAGTAACATGTTTTCTATCCGACAATTTATTGTACGATTTATTGTACAACGACATTAATATAAATGACGGTTAACGCGGCGCGAAATAATAAATGGTGTGGGTGTGAAGCTTTTAGCTTTTTGGCTAAAATGGACCATTTTATTGTTAAACGGTGAAATTTTAAAAATTTTTGGGTACCACCAATAGGTCGACATGATTTGTAGGCTAAAGATTGATAAAACAAAAGACATTGGCAGATTTCGGTTGAATCACTACATCACTTTTTACGGGTAACTTCGTCGAAACAGATACTGTTGTGTGGAGGTGGGGTAGCACTATTTTTATTTTTATAATAATACGATCAAACAAGTTATTGTACAACGAATCACATCCGATCGAATAGTTTGGATAATTATGATGAGAGATTTTTTGGCTAAAATTTAAAAAATTGAATGGTCAGAGCTTTTAATAGTTAAAATCGTTAAAAATTTTATGGGTATCGGACCGGGTGACACTTACTTACTCCATGGCGTTATAACTCGGGTGCGGTTTTAGCCTTCTCTCCAACACACGCTTTTCCAACCTAACCTATCCGCACTGTTAATGTCTTCCTCGCCCGAATTTTATACGATCTTTATATCACACTTTACTCGCCATCTAGCCATCTCGCCTTTAGGTCTTTCGCGCCGCTCTCCTTCTACCTTCTGGTTTACTATTTAACCGGTTTTTTCGGCACACGCTCCGCTTCCATGCACGTACTACGTGTGCACCAAGCCATCTCAATCTATTTTGATTTTGATTGTTTTCACAATCAATTTGGTTGACGGCGAACAACTTGTCTACGTCCAAAAATTGTATTTTCGCCTCCAACCATTCTGTTCTTTGACTTTGACGGCGGCACCAAATATGCCACGGATATTTACTACTAATTGCATGGCTTTACAACCCGGGTGCGGTTTTAGCCTTCTCCAACCTGATCTATCCGCACTGTTAATGTCTTCCAATCCCGAATTTTAAGGATCTTTATATCACAGCCACGGATTTTATTATTATCCACGAAACAAATATGGATAATTTTTTTTGGATAGAATTCAATCAATTTTCAATGTTTAATTAGGAAATTGTGTTGTGTTCAAATATATTGAATTATAGGGAATTTTACGTTTCACTACAAGTGCGAGTTTTCTCAGTTTAAAAATTGAAAACCTGAGGATTATATTTAACAAATAAATCAATAATAATATTACAGCGCCATCTAATTTATAGCTTTTCATTTAGTATAAAACAACTTTTAAACACCAGTTTGTTGAACACACAGACAAATTCATAGCTAACGAAACATCCACGACGACGACGACGACGATGACGACGACGACGACGACGACGCAGAAGAAGAATACGTAATGATTGTGTGTGTGTGTGTGTGTGTGTGTGTGTGGGTGTCTAAATGCACATTTATTTAAAAATTGTTTCGTAAAAAAAAAGGGTATTAAGTTTAAAGAGTTAAAGAACTAACAAAAAAATCAAAAAATTAAATTAGAAAAACCGAAGAATTAAAGCAAAGAATTAGGTTAATTTGAAATTCAATTAAAATAGAAAAAAAACACACACACACACACACACACACACACACACGTAAACTGAAGAGATAAGATTTCAATTTACTGTTTTTCGACGATTACATAACAAAACATTTAGAACAAATGAATTTTATTTCGGACGGGATTATTCAGTGGTATTTAGAAGGGATTTTATCCTTCTTATAAGATAAAAAATTAGAAAAATATAGACATTTTGTCAGTTTTTCACAATAAAAAAAAACTGATAACAAAAAAATTATAAATTTACAAATTTTATTTTATTTTCTATTAACGCCTAATCTTTTCGCGCACGTAATATATTCAATAGAAAATATATACAAAAAAAATGGCGGTTTTGTGTGGTGTCACTTCGGCAAAAAAAATTATAATTCTTATTTTAAAATACATTTTTTTTATCATCAACAAAAATATTAAATCTTTTTCATTTGATCCGCGTGGTTTGGTTTTTGTTCTTTTTTTACGTTTTGGTGGCATGCCTGTGTGTGTGTGTGTGTGTGTGAGTGTGTGTGTGTGTGTGTGTGTGTGTGTACGTAAGTAAGCGGTAAATGTATAGAAAAAAAAATTAATATTAATATACGCATGCGTTTAAATACATATAAATCTTATTTTATAGCTATTCGATGATGGTGTCTGTCGAACACTAAACGGAACAAAATTTAAAAAAATTTTCTAATTTTTATTGAGGATCATCGATGGAAAAAAAAAAATGGGTGTTGTGCGCAATGGTAGATCCGTTACTCATCGGGTAATGTGTCAAAATTTCATAACCATTTTTTGCTTGAAATCGCTTAATCGGTCCAGATTGTGTGTGTGTGTGTGTGTTAAAAGCAAATATACACACATTTTCAAAAATAACATAAATGATTTACAGAATTTAGCATGTGAAGCAATAAGTGATGATAAACGTTTTTTCCCGCGTCGACCATTTTACTGACACCATTTTAGAGAAAAAAAAAACATTGAAAAATGTGGGTGATTTTTTGTGAAAGTTTCTACGAAAACAACCATCAGCCGTTATTCATCGAAATGGTGACGTGAACAAAATCGACAAAACAAAATAATTCATTGAATTTAATAGGTGAATTCAAGGTTAAATTATGAATTATTTTTGATCGCCCGACATCGTTCCCATCCAACGCATTCGTCTGCCGCATTGAAATCAAAGAGAGGTGCTGTCGCTTGACAGCAAACGTTACTGTTAACAAACAGAAATCAAAAATCATTTTGTGTGTGAGACAGATGACGACCATATTGTAATGCAAATGCTATATGGGATAAATAGCCCAAAGCCAAAGCTGTCGATAAGAGAGCATAATTTTGAGCGGATCCAAACTCGTGCCGATGCAAAATTTAAAAAAAGCTATAGTTTTTACGAAACGACCAATTCAAGCATATGCGGGCGGATATATTTTCCATTTTCTCATTCAATTCCGATGGCCATTTATTGGTGTGTACATTGAAAATCGGAGATTTTGTAGTGAGTTCCGGAACAAAAATCTCATCACATTGATATTCAAAGGACAGTATTCTAGAATGTTTTCAATTAATCCTTGGTCAATTCGGTTATTTCTCATACGATTCAGATGGAAAATTTGGCTTGTACATTAAGAATTGCGATTATACGAAGAGTTCTTAAAAGAAATTCTGCAAAAAAATGATATTCAGAGAACAGTATTCTAGAGCATTCCTCAATAACCCCAGACCAATTTTTGATTATTTCTTATTAGATTTTGATTGGAATTTGGTGTATTAAAATATGCGATTATTCATGAACACAAATTCTTAACAATGTTCTGGATAATCGATACACAGAACAACGTCCTTTTTTGAAGCTTCAAAAAATTTCGTATTCAATTTTTGCTGAAATTTACAATGTCCACTGAAAATTAAGATTATATAATGAGTTCTTCAAAATAAATTCCGTAAATATTGATATTCACAACAATATTCTGGTCAAAAACATTATCGTATAACCTCTCTGACCAATTTGGCTAATTTCTAATCTAATTTTAATGACCTTTTCTTTGTACACATGTGCAAAAAAATGGTATTCTATGAGCGCAGTGCCTCTGAAGGTGTTAAAAAATTAATACCCAGGACAATTTGAATGGATCAAATTCTAGAAATGTAATTGAAATCGTACGAGAAATTATCCAATTTAATATTTAAATTAAATATCATTTTGCATAACAGTGTTGCCAATTATTATTTGTAGACATTTATTTCTGTACAGCGGTTTGGTTTTTGGTTGTCCTCAAAATATTCACAAATTATGTGTGCCTAAAAATATCCCATACAACAAATTGCGTCCCAAGGATGTCAGTCATACCCGGACGACTATTTGCGACATCAATTTGATAAAAAATTATTAGAGACAGAGAGAGAGACAGAGAGAGAGAGAACGAAATGAAAAGACTAAATAACGGAACTATATAATACCAACAACAACAACAACAACAACAACAACAACAGCAGCAAAAAAAAACCTGTTTTATTTAAATTTAAATTTTAATTTAATTTCAGTTCTATTTCGGGACCAATAATGATTTTTTTATAAAAAATAATTGTTATCTAAAAATGTGTGTTCATTTGTTTTAGTCTGATTTTGTTGTTGTTGTATTTTTCCGATATGTTTTCGAAAAAGAGAGGATTTAGAAAAATATTGAATGAAATAACAAAATTTTGTTAAATATTCTAATTTAATATTTTTGTCATTGAAAAATAAATTATGACATCAATTCCAACAACAACAACAACTACAACAACAACAACAACAACAAAAATTACATTTAAACAAAATATTAAATTATTTTTTAATAAATTAATGCACACGTTTTTTGTTTTTTTTCTTGTCCCCCCCCCCCCCCCCAAACATATCCAAAATTGATAAAATCAAATAATATTTTAATTTCTGGTGTGTCTTTGACAATGTCTTTAGTGTATGCGCGGCGGTAATGTTTGAGTGGTGTGTGCGTGTGTGTGTGTGGGTGTGTGTGTGTGTGTGGTACTTATGGCGTGTGCGAGAATGGCGCCAAATGTGATTAGTGAAAAAATTAAATATTATTAATTAAATTCATTAACACCACACACAAACACACACACAATAACTGGTGTCATCGGTGTGTAGCTAACACTGCAACCATTTTTATAGTTACATTCATACATTCATTCATTCATACATTGATTAATTTTATTAATAATCACACCGTGCGCGCACATACGCGCGTGCGCCCACACGCATACACAACGCAACAACGCAACAAACAAACAACTAAAACTTTGATTGAAAAGAAAAATTGGCTATAATTTTAATTTTTCTTTTATTTTTAGTTAAAATTGTGTTAATCGTTAAGATTAGATTTTTTAAAAGTAATGGAGAAAAGCAAAGCGATTAGAAAACATTTAAAAATATGTCATCGGTGTGACATATAAAAATATAAAATTAAAATAGTGTGTACGCCCAGATAACAATCGATTACCATAACCATCGGGAAAATAGAATTTATTTGGTTACGTGGGTACAATTTGAATTTGTATATTCATTTCGATTAAGTTCGTGTAGCTGTAAAGATTCGCTTATTTGTGATAACTAATTTTTATAAGGTTTTTGTAATCATGAGGCTTTCGCAATCCACTTGTAGCCACTTTCATCCGTACAATTCTGTAACGATCGGTTGTTACAAGGTGTGGCTATAAAATAACGTAATTAAATAGAAAAATTACGAATGCCAGGAATAATGGTGTACTTTATAAATCATCAGGCATAGAGATCAGGCATAGAGACCAGATGTACTCTTTACATTCGTTAAATATTAATAATAATTGTGTCTGGTTGAGGGCAAGATTAAATTGGAAAAATGATTTGACAAATCTGTCAAGCCTTTTCTTACGCCTAACTTTACTCTCCGGTTCTGCCAAAACCATGGGACTTTTAGGTGAACCACAAAATCAATTCGGCATCGAAAAAAAAAAAGGACAGAGATATCAAATCATTAGAAAAAGCCACGGCGCACATAAAATTTCCAGCATTGTTTAGAAACTTATGGAAAATTTTTGGATGGGTCTAGTGTTATAGGGAGGTGTGATGTATTGACACGGATAATAACTAAATGTATAGAAATTTATAATCCAAAATCTCAAATTTAATTCTTTCCGAATTTTTGATATTGAAAACATCACACAAACACACACACACACACACACATAGGTGCAATCGAAAGATTATGCTTAAGTTAAATTCAAAAAAAAAAAAATTACCATCACATCAAAATCAAATCACAATGGGAAAAGTGTTCAATTGATTCGGTACACTCTGTACATTGACAAAAATATACATTAATTTTTTTCTCTATTTCTATTGTAAAATTTTAACAAAATCATCGCATTGCATTTTCCTTCCCCAATTGTTATGAATAATTTTATTAGCCCCCTCAAAATGGTGACAATAATCGAATGGTACTTTTTTAAAACACTGAATATAATAAAAAGGTACAACACATTGAAATGGAGGGGTGCGATGCGATCGTAGCCATGCCACAAACGGTTATACTGTAAAAATAATACAATATTGTAATTTACTAACCCAACAAACATTTTTTTGGTAAACTAAGATAATGTGAATTTAATTGTAGTTTGGTTTGTTTAATTTTTTTTTCATCGTGTGCTTTACTTTAATATTCAACTACAATATATATCTGGTGTTTTTGGTTATGATGATACGATCGAAAATAGTAACCGTGTCACCATAGTCTCGTATTTGATTGGGTCAATGGCAAATGGCAAATGGTAATTTGTAAATTTTAATAATTATAAATTATTTTAATTTAATTTTTCGATATTCATTTAACACGTTTAATCGCCGTGTCAGACATATGTGTCTGACGCGCAGAAGTACTACATGAGCCATGTCAGACATATATGTTTGACGTACGCGATTTGGTAGAAGGCCTTCTATGGCCCATGTGAAAATTTTTCTAATATTATCGTAGCGATTAACGTGTTAAAATAAAAAGTGAAATTATCTGTACCACCACCACCACCACCACCACCACCGTCGACATCAAATCAAATTGCATAAACTTAACCAATAAATAAAACATGTTCTTTTTTTTTTTTATAATTTATGTAATCCGTTCAAATGTCTGTTGACATAAATACAATCAAACAAACCACAAATAAATAAATAAATAAATAAAACTATGTAATTTAATTAAAATAAAATAAATAATTTGAAAAGATAAAATTCCTTATTTTTGCCACTCTAAAAATGTTTTATATTTTTAAAATTGTAATTTATAACAAGTTAAATTTCTTGTTTGTTTGTAAAAACTGATAATTTACAAAAATAATAATAATAATAATAATAAGTGAGTGAGTGAGTGAGTGAGTGAGTAATGAATAATTCACGATAATCAAACATAAATTACCATAACTAAAAGATAAATATAATATTAATTGGATGTTAAAATTAAAAATTTACTTGTTTGCCATATGGCAAATCAAATGGGTTAGATTAAACTCAGACACGACACCCATAAGCCGCCAATACATTTCCGATACATTAACTTTGTGCGAATACAAATTTCAGTGTATCATCTTGCAAAGCTATGTCTCTTTGACCGTCCGAATTAGAAACCGTTGCTAAAAAATCAATTACGAATATCGGAACGCTTTTAAAAACAAAAGATATAGCCACCGATTTCAGAAAACGTCAAAGGAATGGCATAAAAATATTTGCAAGAAAAAAAAAAAAAACAGCCGATTTTCAATTTAAACACCAAAAAAAAAAAAAAAAAAAACATAAATTGCCAAGGTCTTTTTTTTTTTTTTTTAAATAAAATAAAGTTAAACTCGATTATTGTTTTTTTTTTTTTAATTTAAGAGTATCATTGGAATCATTGGAAACCGTTCAGAAAATAAATATATAAAAAAAAAAATATGACATTTGTGTCATTCAAAAAAACCCAACCCCCATTGTGTGATTCTTCCTTTAACAATTGTAGTGAACGACACAAAAAAAAAAATGGCTAGTTGGGTTCAAAATAAAAATGCACATGGAAATACCCAACAAGCAATTTTTTTCTTTTTTCTTTGCCAATAATAATGATTTACAAAAATTAAATAAATATAGAAAAAAACGAAAACGGGTACTCACCTCTGACGTACTCGTAGCTACCGAACTTAAACTTGGTGACATTGCTGCCTCTGGACTAGCATTAATACCACATGGATATCTTCCATGAAAATACGATGGTAATGCACTATTATTTCTATCACTAACATTACTACCACCGACACCTGATCCACTTGCTGTTCCGCCTCCATTACCAGCACTACTTGAACCACCACCACCACCACTAATACCACTCATACTATTATTTAATTGTGAAAAATCAAGTTGAAGTTGTGATTGTTGTTGTTGTTGTTGCTGGTGCTGTTGCTGTTGTTGCTGTTGCTGTTGCTGTTGTTGCTGTTGTTGCTGTTGTTGCTGCAGTTGCTGTTGCTGCAGTTGCTGTTGTTGCTGCTGCTGCAATTGTTGTTGTTGTGCACCATTATTAAATGATGTTAATAAATTGGATAAATTTAAATTATTTATTGTTGAATTATCTTGGATGCTGAGGCTACGTTTTTGGGCCTATTTGGAAAAATAACAATTAATTTTAATTATATTTAAATATTTTATTGGTACACACACACACACCCACACACACACACACAAATACTTACATATTTCATAATATGATCTTTATCGGTACTATTATTTGGATGCGAACGTCCACCACCGTCCCATTCCGAATGAAATGATTCGCTAAGATATTGACGTACTTGATTCTTTTGTTTTTGTATAACATGATAACGTGTTGGATTTTCAAGTACTGTGCGAACCTGTTAAAAAAGAAAACAAAAAAAAACTTATTGTCAATTGAACTATGACACCGGACATAAAGCAGTTGCACCACCAACACCACCACCACCACCACCACCACATAGCAGTCAATAAATAACATTGTGTTACCTGTAAAACTTGTGGCGGTACATCGACACCAATACTTTGTAATGGTACTTTAAGCGCGGGTGTAGACGATTGCTGTTGTAATTGTTGTTGTTGTTGTTGTTGTTGTTGTTGTTGTTGTTGGTGCTGTTGTTGTTGTTGTTGCTGCTGTTGTTGTTGTTGTTGTAGTTGCTGTTGTTGTTGTTGTTGTAGCTGCTGTTGTTGCTGCTGTTGCTGTTGTTGTTGCTGCAACTGCTGTTGCTGTAATTGCTGTTGTAATTGTTGTTGATGCAATTGCTGTTGCAATTGCTGTTGTTGCTGCTGTTGTTGTTGCTGCTGCTGTTGCTGCTGTTGCTGCTGCTGTTGTTGCTGTTGTTGCTGTTGTTGTTGCTGTTGTAATTGATGTATTTGTTGGGATGTTAATTGTTTTTTTTCCGCCTCACGACGCTCAAGTTCTTGCAATTGTTCACGTTGTAGTTGTTGTTTGAGTTGGGTACGTGTTGTTAATGTAGCTGTTTTAAATGTTGGTCTGTTGAGATATAGCAAAAAAAAAAAAAGATAAATTATAAATTTTATTCAATTTTAAATCATACAATCGCGCCTATATGTTTTTATTGGTACAATGGGTTTTTTGCAATTACAATTGCGGAAGACAAAACACAAAAAAATTAGAAATTCCCAATTAGCAATTTAATTCTTAGTTAAAATAAATTTGTTGTCTGTGACGATGGGGTATAAAATGTGTTTGGCCGGGACTGTTGCCAACGTAGCGACTGAATATTAACTATGGTATGGTGACAGTGATAAAGACTATGGTGTGTGTGGGTGGGTGCCAATTATAATAATAATAAATAATAAAAGACAAGGGGTCGGTACTTAATAAAATCGATGTGGAGAGATGTGGAAATGCAAATGGATAAATTATTATAAAGCGAGATTGAGTGTCTATGCGAAAGATATCTAAGGGATTAGATATAGGTGGAAAATGATATTGAAGAGGAGGATTACAATCGGGCCACTTGAAAACGGATGCTAATACACAAACTGTACAGAATACGATCCATATACGGAAGAATTTACCGAATACATCAGCGCTGCGCTCACAGTCACACTATTTTTGTAACATTCGTAGAGGTTTGTCTGTATTTGATACCGGAAAATTTTAATTTATAAAAATAAAACAAAATTTCCTTTGTTAATTAACAACAAAAACAATACAAACCCACACACTCAACAAGTGAAAACTATTTTCTTCATTTTATCTCTCTCTCTCTCTCTCTCGCTCCCTCTGTCTGTTTGTCTGTCTGTCTGTCTGTGGTCACTTTCTTTATATTTTTATAGATGCAAAAAATAAATAGAAATATTTAGAATAACCCAACAAACAAATATATTCGTGAATGATATTTACATTATATTTTGTAAATAAATTTAAATTTAAGGTGACACGATGATTTTCGTATTATGGAAATTATGGATAAAACTTTTAAATGATGAATAGTTACTGTTTTGTGTAAAAATTTAGGCACAACACAACATTAAACCAATCGAATTTCGTTCAGCAAATTTCGGATTCAATTTGGTTTGATGGGTAAAATAAAACAAAATTTAGAAAAAAAAATAAACTAATAACATTTTGTGTGTGTGTGTGTGTGTGTGTGTGTGTGTCGGTGTGTTTCGATGTGTTTTGGTGTGTTATTTTGTGTTTATAATTAGCAAACACAAAATAATATGTAAAAAAAATTAAAAACTAAACAGACCTTGAACCAGAGAATCGTCGACGTCGTCGTCGTCGTCGTCGTCGTCGTAATTTTGTATTTATAGATTTTCAAAATTATAAAATAAATAAAGTTTTTGTTTAATTTTTTCGAAATGATTGTGTCAAAAAATAATTTTATAAAAGATTAGAAACAAAAAATAAAAAAAAATGGTATAATCTTTTCCTACACACCACAACACACCAACAAACACAGACACACACACACACACACACACTGACACAAGTCACATCTATAATAAATCAAAAAAAAAAATTGTATACCGATGGCGGTTGACACTTCAAAAAAAAATTAAAAAAGATAATTTTTCAAAAGATTTTAATCTTGAAATATAATATTAAAACAAAAACAATAAACTGATTACTGTGCAATAAATTGTGAAATATCAATCCATTGAATTTTAGATTATTTAAAGATTATCTCCAACAAAAAATTATTAAAAATGTTTTATTTTATCTTTAGACTTAGAATGCAAAAAAAAAAAAAAAACCACTTGACAAAATTTAATAAATGCCTCAATTTAATACAACTGAAGTGTAATGATAATAATAATAATAATAATAATAATAATAAAATAGAAAAAAACCTTGAACTGTCATTCAAATGGGGGGGGGGGGGGGGCCAAACAAAAAAAAAAAATAAAATAAAATAAATAAAAAAAAAACCGTATTGAAAATGTTGGAAAAATTTTAAGAACGATGCGTTTTGATATAATTTAAGGGATGCAAATATTATAATTTAACAATAAATATAAAATATACAATTACCCTCCACTGATTGGAGGCAAACCCGTAATTTTGGGTTCTTGTAATGTATAATATGATGATGATGATGATGATGATGGGGAGGACGAGGAGACGGTGGCAATGGCACCGGTATACAATTGTTGTTGTTGTAAATGTTGAATATTTTGATTATTATTATTATTATTATTAATTTGATGAACAACAGCCGCCGGTGGTGCACCACCCAAATCAACAATACTTGGATCCATTTCTAATATCATTTTTAAATCTTCATCAATGCCAACGGTTATTTTAATATTTTTCATAATTTGTTGATGGTGGTGGCGACCGGTGGTGGTGGTGGTGGTGGTGTTGGTGTTGGTGTTGGTAGTTGATGAAGATGATGATCGGCTAAGCGATTGTTGTACATTTCGATGGTGATGTTGTTGTTGTAGTTGTTGTTGTTGTTGATGATTATTGTTAGAGATGAGATGATTTTTATGATATTCAGACGAATGTTTACGTTTTTGTTTAATTAAATCATTATTTAATATATGATTTTCGGTTACATTATCATCAATAATAATAATATTTTCATTATTTGACACCATCATTTTATTAATATTTTTATCCACTTGATTATCATCATCATCAACATCATCTGTATCATCAATATCACCATTGGCAATACATTTATTTGTTTGATTTAAAAAATATAATCCTTCTGGTGCACTTTTATTTTGATATTCATTTATTTGATCACATGTTGACAATAAATTAATAATATTTGATCGGTTTATTGGGGCAGCGGTTGTTGTACCTGTTGTTATTATAGGTAATTTTGTTGATGTCGACGGTGAAGGCGGCGGCGGCGACGACGACGACGTTAATTGAAATGGTACTGGCATAGGTGGTGTTGTAGCGGCTGAAGAAAATACAGAAATGGATAAAGACGATGCGGAAGACGACGAAGACGATGGCGAAACAGAAGAAGTTTGTGGTTCAACGGACATATGAAGTGTTTGTACACGTTTTACAAATTCATGAAATTCATCATTATTTGATGGCATTGTAGTTGTAGTAGTAGCAGTAGTCGTAGAGGTAATAGCAGTAGTAGTAGCATTAGTAGTAGTAGTAGTTGTAGTATTAATAGTAGTAACAGCAGTAATAGAAGTGGTCGTAGCAACAATATCATTTTCAACAATTGGTTTTATGTTGTCGTTTAGCGCGCGAGCCGATGTCGTTGGTAATGGAGCCGATGTTGATAAAAATAATGATTTTGATGTAGAATTTATTTGTGATTCCATGGTTTTTATTTATTTATTTAATTAAATTTTATTGTAATTTAAAACATAATTTTAAAACATTTTTATATGGAAAAAAAAACACACACACACACAAACACAAACACACACACGGCGGCACTGCACCAATTTAATAATTTAATAATTTTTTGGTTAATTAATTTTATTTTTAAATCGAAATTAATTGTTTAACACACTAAAGCCGACGCACAAAAATAATAATAATAAAAATAGAAAAATTTGGAAAAAAAAGAAATGATCGAGCGCGCAACCATAAAAAAAAAAATAAAAACCGTTTACAGCGTGTCGTGCTGACACACAAATGTGTGGAAAGTGTAGAAACAAAAAACAAAAAAATGTTTAATTTGTAATAAATAAAAGAAAAAAAAATTGAAATACAAAAATTTTAGTGAATTTTAAATAAATAAGAAAGAAAAAAAAATAGCTTTTTTTTCATATTTGCATAGATACAACAACAACAAGAACAACTACAACAGTGAAAAACAGCAGTGCCGCAGAGCAAACACAACGAAAAATGTAAAAACATCCACCCACACGATCATACACACACACAGTCACTCACTCACCGCTACTAACAATTAAAAGAATCGCCGATGAAAATTACATAGATAAAATATGATTAAAAAGTACCATGTGCGGTGTGTGTGAGTGTGTGTGGGTGTGTTGTGTGGTGTTAGCCGAGAAAATTTTATTCTTAACACACACACACACACACACCGTATTAATGTGTATGCGGAAAAAAGAAACACAACAAATTCACTCACGGTATTTGAAAGTAATTAGGAAAATTTGTAGTGGTGCATTGGCAAAAATACTACATAAAAAATAAAAAACAACAACAACAACAACAACAACAAAGTTCAAAAAAAAAATAAAATAAAATAAATGTAAATATAAAATCCAAAAATATCTTCGCTGTCGTTGATCGGCGGCGATCGTTTTATTTATTTTTTCATTTGACTATATAAAATTTTTTACATATATGAAAAAATAAAATAGTTTTCATTTATTCCGATGTAAATTCGGTAAATTTTAAAGGTTTAATGATTGGAAATAAAAAAAAAAAAAAATTGATAGTTATAGAGTTTGTTTTAACATAACAAAAGTTTATTAAATTGGCTCAATATTCATGCGGCATAGTGTATTTTTAAATTTTTTCTTATTTTTTCTACAATATATAAATTGTAAACCGTTCAAATTGATCAGGTGATCAATGAAAGAAATATTTTTTTAAATATTATATTATTTAAATCAAAAGATATAACGGATTCGGTACCTTTAAAATTAAACGTATCGATGCCGTGCACCGTAACACATCACAAAATCAATTGTATTTAAATTTTAAAATAATAGCGCGCAAAATGTAATACAAACACACACACACACACACACACACACACACAGAGAAACTATTAAACTCTGTGCACATTTAACAACGGTTCGTATCGTGAAGTGAAACAGAGAGAGAGAGAGAATTTATTAACTTCCTGTTGTCTGTCGTTTATTATTATTATTATTATTATTATTGTTGCTATTAATTGTTATTGTATTTATTTTTAAAAAATAATGTGGCGTAATTTAAAAAAAAAAAAAAAACACAAATTATTTATTTGACGTTGTTTTAGTTTTGTAATTTTAATACAAATATAATATTATTAAATAAGTTAACTCATTTCCAGTGGAAGCACACAAATAGTAAACAAAAAGTTTTTTGCGTCACTGATATGGTTTTTTCTTTCAAAGCAGCATTATTTTTTGTTTGTTTAAATTTTCACACACACACACACACACACACACACACACACACACACACACAATTCAATTGTGCGCAGGAGTTTTTGTATTGCATATGTGTGAGGCGTAAGAAGGACATAAAAAAAAGAAAAGGGATAATTAAATTTATTTCGGTAAAATCAAAAGGATCGAAGATTTACGCAATTAGATCTGCGCGGGGACACTATTCCCACTCCATGTCCGAACATCATAAACATATAGGAAAAAATTAATATTCCACCCCCCCAACTACAATATCTCGACGCGTATTATTTCAACGGATTGGTATAATCTTGAAATGAAGTGTTTAATGTAAAAGACAATATGGCGCGGGCCGGGTGTGGGTCGACTCATCCACAGAACCTAAATATTTCGAATTGAAATCGTGTTCGATTTTCTTCAATTTTCTTTGAATTAAATTGTAATAAAACTCTTAAAAAGCCATTTAATGCTTTTAAACGTATTGTGGATGAGTAGTATTGACAGTATCGTAATCGGTATGTACCGGAACCCACACTGAACCAAACTCAATCCGATTTATTGCGCACATTTTTAATGTACTAATTTAAATTATTCGGCATAGTTTTTAACCGAAATAAATTCTAATAAAATCTTGAATTTCCAATGGATAAGAAAATTTCAATGGAATTTTGAGTGTACCTTTAAAATTGTTGATTCTAATAAACAGTTCGGAATGATACAACTGGGATATCGATACTCTGGTCAGTTATTCTGACCGCAATCAATATCGATGTCTTTGAAAACTATTGTGAATTTTGTCTGCCATAGCGTAGCATTATTATTGAATAGTTTTGAAATAGAATAATCTGGAAAATCGATACTCAGATCAATAATATATCCAGACCGGTTTCCTGGAATCTGTTAAATTTCGACAATTTTTCAAATCAAATTGCATGACATTTTGTTGGTAAATTCATTGTAGGATTAGAGGAATAGTTCCTAAAGAAAAAAAAATCTAGAAATATCGATACCCAGATATGAGTTATCATGAAAAGTTTCCTGGAACCTGGCGAAATTCGAATAATTCTTAATCAAATTTTACGAAATTTTGTTGGTAAATTCTTTGTAGGAGGATTAGAGGAACAGTTCCTAAAAAGAAAATTCTACAAAAAAACGATACCCAAATATGAGTTATGTTGACCAGTTGCCTAAAATCTAATGAATTTGGCCACTTCTCAATCAATTTTTACGAAATTTTGTATGAAGATTCTTGGTACGGTTATAAAAACAGTTTCTAAAGAAAATTCTGGTAAATCGATACCCAGATATTAGTTATCTTGTAAAGTTTCCTGGAACCTGGCGAAATTCAAATAATTCTTAATCAAATTTTAATGAAATTTTGTTGGTAAATTCATTATAGGATTAGAGGAACAGTTTCTAAAGAAAATTCTTGAAAATCGATACCCAAATATCAGTTATCTTGACTAGTTTCTTAAAACCTGATGAATTCCGACTAATTCCCAATCAAATTTCACGAAATTTTGTTTGAAAATTCGTTGTCGGTTTATAAAAATAGTTCCTAAAGAAAATTCTAGAAAATCGATTCCCAAATATCAGTTATCTTGAGTAGTTTCCTAAAACCTGATGAATTCCGACTAATTCTCAATCAAATGTTAATGAAATTTTGTTGGTAAATTCATTGTCGGTTTATAAAAATAGTTCCTGAAGAAAATTCCTGAAAATCAATACCCAAATATCAGTTATCTTGTCTAGTTTCTTAAAATCTGATAAATTCCGACTAATTCTCAATCAAATTTTAATGAAATTTTGTTGGTAGATTCAATGTCGGTTTATAAAAATAGTTCCTGAAGAAAATTCCTGAAAATCAATACCCAAATATCAGTTATCTTGTCTAGTTTCTTAAAATCTGATAAATTCCGACTAATTCTCAATCAAATTTTAATGAAATTTTGTTGGTAGATTCTTTGTAGGATTAGAGGAACAGTTCCTAAAGAAAATTCTTGAAAATCGATACCCAAATATCAGTTATCTTGATTAGTTTCCTAAAACCTAATGAATTTCGACTAATTCTCAATCAAATTTTAATGAAATTTTGTTGGTAGATTCATTTTCGGTTTATAAAAACAGTTCTTAAAGAAAATTCCTGAAACTTGATACCCAAATATCAGTTATCTTGAGTAGTTTCCTAAAACCTGATGAATTTCGACTAATTCTCAATCAAATTTTAATGAAATTTTCTTGGTAGATTCATTTTCGGTTTATAAAAACAGTTCCCAAAGAAAATTCTTGGTAAATCGATACCCAAATGTCAGTTATCTTGATTAGTTTCCTAAAACCTAATGAATTTCGACTAATTCCCAATCAAATTTAATGATATTTCGTTGGTAGATTCATTTTCTGATTATAAAAACAGTTCCTAAAGAAAATTCTAGAAAATCGATACCCAAATATCAGTTATCTTGATTAGTTTCTTAAAACCTGATGAATTCCGACTAATTCTCAATCAAATTTCACGAAATTTCGTTGGTAGATTCATTTTCGGTTTATAAAAACAGTTCCTAAAGAAAATTCTTGGTAAATCGATACCCAAATATCAGTTATCTTGATTAGTTTGCTAAAACCTAATGAATTTCGACTAATTCTCAATCAAATTTTAATGAAATTTTGTTGGTAGATTCATTTTCGGTTTATAAAAACAGTTCCTAAAGAAAATTCTTGAAAATCGATACCCAAATATCAGTTATCTTGACAAGTCTCCTAAAACCTGATAAATTCCGACTAATTCCCAATCAAATATCACGAAATTTTGTTGGCAGATTCATTTTCGGTTTATAAAAACAGTTCCTAAAGAAAATTTTTGGAAAATCGATACCCAAATATCAGTTATCTTGATTAGTTTCCTAAAATCTGATAAATTCCGACTAATTCTCAATCAAATTTTAATGAAATTTCGTTGGTAGATTCATTTTCGGTTTATAAAAACAGTTTCGAAAGAAAATTTCTTGAAAATCGATACCCAAATATCAGTTATCTTGATTAGTTTCTTAAAACCTGATAAATTCCGACTAATTCTTAATCAAAATTTAATGAAATTTCGTTGGTAGATTCATTTTTGGTTTATAAAAACAGTTCCTAAAGAAAATTCCTAAAAATCGATACCCAAATATCAGTTATCTTGATTAGTTTCCAAAAACCTGATGAATTTCGACTAATTCCCAATCAAATATCACGAAATTTCGTTGGTAAATTCATTTTCGGTTTATAAGAACAGTTCCTAAAGAAAATTCTTGGTAAATCGATACCCAAATGTCAGTTATCTTGACTAGTTTCCTAAAACCTGATAAATTTCGACTAATTCTTAATCAAATTTTAATGAAATTTTCTGGCAGATTCATTGTCGGTTTATAAAAACAGTTCCCATAGAAAATTCTAGAAATCCGATACCCAAATATCAGTTATCTTGATTAGTTTCCTAAAACCTGATAAATTCCGACTAATTCTTAATCAAAATTTAATGAAATTTCGTTGGTAGATTCATTTTTGGTTTATAAAAACAGTTCCTAAAGAAAATTCTAGAAAATCGATACCCAAATATCAGTTATCTTGATTAGTTTCCTAAAACCTAATGAATTCCGATTAATTCCCAATCAAATTTTAATGAAATTTTGTTGGTAGATTCATTGTCGGTTTATAAAAACAGTTCCTAAAGAAAATTCCTGAAGCTCGATACCCAAATATCAGATATCTTGATTAGTTTCCTAAAACCTGATAAATTCCGACTAATTCCCAATCAAATTTCACGAAATTTCGTTGGTAGATTCATTGTCGGTTTATAAAAATAGTTCCTAAAGAAAATTCTAGAAAATCGATACCCAAATATCAGTTATCTTGATTAGTTTCCTAAAACCTGATAAATTCCGACTAATTCTCAATCAAATTTCACGAAATTTCGTTGGTAGATTCATTTTCGGTTTATAAAAACAGTTCCTAAAGAAAATTGTTGAAAATCGATACCCAAATATCAGTTATCTTGATTAGTTTCCTAAAACCTATTGAATTTCGACTAATACTCAATCAAATTTTAATGAAATTTTCTTGGTAGATTCATTTTCGGTTTATAAAAACAGTTCCCAAAGAAAATTCTTGGTAAATCGATACCCAAATGTCAGTTATCTTGATTAGTTTCCTGAAACCTAATGAATTTCGACTAATTCCCAATCAAATTTAATGATATTTCGTTGGTAGATTCATTTTCGGTTTATAAAAACAGTTCCTAAAGAAAATTCTAGAAAATCGATACCCAAATATCAGTTATCTTGATTAGTTTCCTAAAACCTGATAAATTCCGACTAATTCTCAATCAAATTTCACGAAATTTCGTTGGTAGATTCATTTTCGGTTTATAAAAACAGTTCCTAAAGAAAATTGTTGAAAATCGATACCCAAATATCAGTTATCTTGATTAGTTTCCTAAAACCTATTGAATTTCGACTAATACTCAATCAAATTTTAATGAAATTTTCTTGGTAGATTCATTTTCGGTTTATAAAAACAGTTCCCAAAGAAAATTCTTGGTAAATCGATACCCAAATGTCAGTTATCTTGATTAGTTTCCTGAAACCTAATGAATTTCGACTAATTCCCAATCAAATTTAATGATATTTCGTTGGTAGATTCATTTTCGGTTTATAAAAACAGTTCCTAAAGAAAATTCTAGAAAATCGATACCCAAATATCAGTTATCTTGATTAGTTTCCTAAAACCTGATAAATTCCGACTAATTCTCAATCAAATTTCACGAAATTTCGTTGGTAGATTCATTTTCGGTTTATAAAAACAGTTCCTAAAGAAAATTGTTGAAAATCGATACCCAAATATCAGTTATCTTGATTAGTTTCCTAAAACCTATTGAATTTCGACTAATACTCAATCAAATTTTAATGAAATTTTCTTGGTAGATTCATTTTCGGTTTATAAAAACAGTTCCCAAAGAAAATTCTTGGTAAATCGATACCCAAATATCAGTTATCTTGACAAGTCTCCTAAAACCTGATGAATTTCGACTAATTCCCAATCAAATTTTAATGAAATTTTCTTGGTAGATTCATTTTCGTTTTATAAAAACAGTTCCTAAAGAAAATTCTAGAAAATCGATACCCAAATATCAGTTATCTTGATTAGTTTCTTAAAACCTGATAAATTCCGACTAATTCCCAATCAAATTTCACGAAATTTCGTTGGTAAATCCATTGTAGGATTAGAGGAACAGTTTCTAAAGAAAATTCCTAAAAATCGATACCCAAATATCAGTCTTGACTAATTTCCTAATACCTGATAAATTTATTGCCCACTTCTCAATCAATTTTTCATGAAATTTGTTTTAAGTAAATTCATTGTAGAATTATAAAAAATAGTTCCTAAAAAAAAGTCTGGAAAATCAATTTCCAGCTCAATTATCCTAAACCGCTTTCCACTGCAACAACACAACTATTTCTCTCATCATTAGACAATTCAAAAATTAAATCCGAAATCTAAAGGATAAAGTTTTAGTCCAAAATTTAAAATTATACAAAATCAAAATTAGTAAGGCTTTTTTTTTTTTTTTTTTCAAAAAAGACATATAAATGTTAAATAGTTAAGTGATAAGAAATAAAATAAATACAAATAAACACCAAAAATTATTATTTATTGTAAATTTTTTTTTTGTACTTTATCTTTTAATATTCTTTAAAATTTGCTCGTGCACACGACAATGTCTTAGTTGTTTTTTTTTGTTCTTTGTCATTGTACACTGTAAATGTGTAATGTGTGTTTTTGCGGCGTGTGATAATCGTTTGGATGGATGTTTGTGTGTGTGTAATGATCAATAGATTTTTATTTGGCTATGGAGCTGCCTGCCACTATTTTACCGGAGAAGAATAAAATTGTAATTGATCACATGAATTTCATAGAATTACCATTCGATTTCAATACCTATGCCAATTTCTACAGTAACCCAATAACACAAAACACAATGATTATTTGCATTTACTGTATCGTGTACGCCGCAGAGCAAACGTTATCAATAGACACACAAAAAAAATGTTTTTGCCACAAAATTATTATCAGTTTTTTATTTATTTAATTTTTGGTATTTTTTTTATTTAAGTTGTGATAATTTATTGGGCCCTTATATAATTTGTGTTTTTGTCAAGAAGATTATTATAAAAAAAAAAAAAGTATTTTCGTTATTGTTGTTGTTGTTGTTTGTGTTATGTTTTTTTTTCTTTCATTTTTTCGTAATGACAATTATAAAAAATGAAGAAAATATAAAAATAATAATAAAATAATGCATTAATTTTGACAGTGGCGCCTGTTGCCTGTTGACATGACACACATGACACAACAAAAAAATTCCCCCAAAAAAATATTTATAGTCAAACAATGAGTACAACCATCAAAAACAATTGAATTTTGATGAGATTCACATCTGCGCAGATAACACCAAACAAACAAACAAACAAACAAACAAACAGCAAAAACAGCAAAAACAGAAAAATAATTTTAAATTAATAAATTACTTTTTTTATTGTTTTAGTTTTTATAAATTAACAGTTAAATTTAATGACGTCATCATTATTTATTAATCACACACACACACACAAAGGCACATCGTTTTGTGTAATTGGCTAAAAATGTTTTTGCTCAAACGATTCTCAATTCCGTTCATCGACAATTGCACAAACACAATTTTTATTTGGAAGATTATAAATTAAATTTTCATGTTAAATACATACTACCGTGATCAAAATGTAATCGATAATAGTTTTTATGCGAAATTTTTATTATATTTATTCGTAAATAAAAATGTATCCAAAAAAAAGTAATTCACGTGATGTCAAAGCCAGACTGCGACTGATTGAATAGCAAATTTTACCGATAACCAAATTAAATGTTTAAATGGGAATTTCTTTATCCCCAATTCGATTGAATCGTTTATGAAGAAATGTGTGTGTGTGTGTGTGTCGTTGAACGCCCAGATACAATTCTGTATTTTATTCAATTTAATGGAATCGGATCAAGTTCAAAGAAAATTAATAAAAAAAATGACAAAAAATCTAAGAAAAATCTCATCTCTTCCAAAAAAAAAACAGGTGATTTAAAAATCATAAACGGAAATCGCAATGTAATTCGGAACGCAAACGTTTAACAACAGATAAATTGTTGGAAAAGTCGATTAATTAATTATTCAAAATTTTGCTTTTGATGTCGCCACCGGTCAAGATATTGGCGATGTGTGTACGTCAAATTTAAAAATTAAGGAACAATAGAAAGTGAATTGTGATTAGCAAAGGCTCCCCTGTTTTTGGTAAATTAAAAACGAATGAATATTTAAAAAGTAAAACATCAACTGGTGAAACAAATAACTCCCTTTTTCTCTGTCTCCATGTGTGTGTGTGTGTGTGGTGTGTAAAGCAAATCCGGTAAATTATAAACAGTTATAAAATAACAACAAAATGCAATGTTATTTACAACGAATACGATTGCAAAGAAGATACGGGAAAATAAAATAATAATTTTCAGCAGGAGTTCAAGTGTCAAAATAATTAAAAGCCGATAAAGTGTGTGGAAAACCATTTGTATGGAAACACGTATTTTTAAAAAAACGTTGGAATTTAATAAAATAAAATTTATGGGAAACGTTGTGTGCGCCCGCGCGTGTGTTTGTGTGTATTTATAATAAATTAAATAGAAATAATATTAAAAGTAATAATTATTTATTTATAAATTTAATGCTTTCCAAATCAAACACACACACACACACACACGCGCGCACACCCATGAGCAATAAAATCAAGAGAATTCCAGAAAAGTGTTAATTGTTTTCGGAAAACGATTTTTTTTTTTTTTTTGCCAACAACAACAACAACAACAACAATTTCAATGAAAATTAAATATAATTTTAATTTATTTTATTTATTTATTTTTATCGAAGAATTTTTGTGTTATTTGAAATATTTCTATTTTGAAATATAAAACACACACCGACACACACACCGACAAAATGTACAGTCATTTCCTACGTGTGTGTGCGCGTGCGTGTATAAATGAGTAATGTGTTCAAGCAAACAATTTATACAATTTACAAAAAACATATAAAAATAATTTAAAAAATATAAAAACAGTTAAATCTTACCGGATTAACAGATAAATTTATCAAATAAAAATATTAATTAACTTTGTGGTGGTGACACAGTCGCCGATCGATCAATCCGACCGTACCGTCGTCACGGCAAATGACGATCAATTGGTATCGCGAAAACTTAATTTATATATTTTTGGGGTCCAAAATAAAAGTCTAATTCATTGGAATAAACTGTGAATGGACATTAATGGTGTGTGTGTGTGTGTGTGTGTGGTTATCCTCTATCAATATTTGTAGCCCACTCTACTTTTGGCTAATTAAAAATTAAAAATTTTTACATTAAGACTGTACTTCCACGCCCCACGTATACTGGTCACGACGCACCCATTGTCTGTTGTCCACTATAAAACAATGAACTTGTTGTGTGTGTGTGTGTGGGGATCATCTGCAAAACTATACCCTCAACGCGATAAATATTTAAAGAAAATACATGCGCACACACTATCATTCTTTGATGGTACAGTAAGAGATGTCGTACAAATATATATATGTTTCAAAAAATGTTATTCAATTCAATGGTTCATCATTCAATGCCACATCTTCGTCTTCAATTTGTAAATTGTATAGACACGCGATCCGCTCCAATAAATGAATTGTTTTAACCAAACTCAATTTTCTATAGCGATTCCTATTAACAGTGTATCCGTACAGTTTTTGTTTCTGTTTGTTGTTGTTGTTGTTGTTGTTGTTGTTGTTGTTGTTGTTATAATTTTATTTGCACTCAAATTATTGCAATTTTCACGGTTCGGCGCAAACTGTTTCGAAAATTCATAACTTATTTTATAACGAACGTCATGTGATACCACGAAATCCCAATGGAATTACAATAATTTTATTTAGTTTTCTACTCTGCAGGAGCCAGTTACTCCAGCCACCGTCACAATTGATAGTTTGGGGTTTTAGTTTTGTTAGGAGCTTGTATTTACACTTGAAGTGAGCTACTCTTATTGGAAATTTAATTTTAAAATTTTGGTAACAATTTCTATTGTTTTTTATATGGATTTTTTTATAGTCTACAAATTTAAGACGTATGAAAATTGTTTAAAAAACTTTCCACTCTCACATGGCCAACACATAACACTATCGATTCACGTCTGCTGCAAACGCATTCCAATCGTTACAAAGTGAAGCAGCCTAGCCAAAACACAAAAAAACCAACTAACTAAGGAAAACTTGTTAATTGTCGTTGTTGTTGTTGTTGTTGTCGTTGTTGTTAATTAAACAACAAATTAATAAATAATAAAAATTAATCAAATAAATTTTTTTTCCGATGATCACGTGGTCTCATTTCTACAAAACACACAAACGCGCGTGCTCGTAATCATTTCCTTTCGTGCCAATCTTAATCGTAACGTTAGCAAAACATAAAAAAACGGTATATAAAAAGTAAAAACTGGGGCCGGTGTCACCGGTGGTGAAATGGTGAAATGGTGAAACAGTTGCGGGCCAACTTATTGGATTCGGACGATGAAAATCGGTGACTAATAAATCGACAAAAAAAAAAAAAACCGAAAACTGGGCAGCCAACGATTCTCTGGTTTTAAGTGAGTATTTTCTCTTATATTTTAATTACAAAAAAAAAAACAAAATTAATATATTTCTTTTTCAAAAACTTACGATTCTTCAGGTACTGTTTTTGATTTTAATTCATAAAACATGACGTCATGTGATGCTTTATCAATGACAGACGAAAAAGCATCGTCTTCAAATAACGTATAATCAAAATCAACAAGATCAAAATTTAAATCAATTCCGGATTCGGTTGCCATAATTTTTGTTGTTTTATTTTAAAAAATTTATTACAAGTTTTTTTTTAAGTTGTTGTTGTTGTTGTTGTTTTTTTTTTTATTTTTTTTTTTTTTTCAAAAAATTGCGCAAAAAATTTTAATAAAAAAAAAACTAGAAAATTTAACTGTTAATTACAATTATTATTTTTTCTATAAACTGAGCAAATATTTAAAATATATTTTAAAATACACAGAGAGAAACACACACACCCGCCCGCAGCACTCAAACAAATTTGCCTATTTGAAATCAAAATTTGCTGCACATTTTAATTTTTTTAATGAAAAATTTTTTTAATTAAATATTGTCTATTTTTTTTTTTGTTTTTATTATTATTATTATTATTCGTAAATTAAACGCGCGCGCGCACATGCAATTATTATATGGTGGCGCGGCCGGAGTCGGGTTTTTTTTTGGTCAATATGCAACACTAAACATAAAACCGCACACACAAACGCACATGCGGCGCCGTGTCTTTTCTTTATCGTACACACACACACACCAACGCACACACACACACCAACGCACACAATGCGCACTATTTTAATTATTAATGTTATTATTTGGTTGTGTTTTTACGCCGAAAAGACGACCGAAAAACACATTTTTGGAAACATATTTAAATAACAAAATAACACATTATCGCCGTCCGTCGTTTTAGCGTTTGCGTCGTCGTCGTCGTCGTCGTCGTTGTCGTTATTGTTGCTGTGTGCCTGCTGCTGCTGCTGCTGCTGCTGCTGCTTCTGTGTGTGTGTGCGCGCAGGAATTTCAATATAAACTTTTAATTATTAATTGTGTCTAATAGTTTTGCCATCCGCATTTAATTTTTGTAATTGATTCGTTTTTATTTTGTTAATGATTTTGTTGTGTGCGTCGTCGCTGTCGTTGTCGTTGTCGTCGCTGTCGGTGTCGTTGTCGGTGTCGTTGTCGTTGTCGCTGTCGTTGTCGCTGTTATTGTTGTTCTTAATTTGTTTGTTGATTGGGTGGTTATTTTATTTATTTTATTTTAATTTTTATTTAATTGCTTTTGTTCTAATTCTTGTTGATTTTGATGTCGCGCAATCAAAATACTATTATAATGACGAAGACGACGACGACGACGACGACGATGATGATGATGATGATTTGATGACGGTGATGATTTGATGTGTGTGTGTGTGTGTTTGTTTTTTATTTCTTTTTATTATTTATTGTTATTTAATTACTGTTTTTAATTTTTGTATTTATTATTTTAAAAATTGTGAAATGAAGATGCGGAAGACGACGACAAAAAAAAACAAAAACAGAAACAGAAACGATGAAATAGATGAATGAAGACAGGCGGCGACGGTGACGGTAGTGGTGGTGGGGTGAGATGTAAGTGAACAAAAAACCAAAACAAAACAATCAAAACAAAAAAAAAACAGAAAAAAAAAAAAAACAAACCAGAAATTAAAAACAAAAACAAAATCAAAACACTACATTTCAGTACCAAAACAACAAATTCACTGATTAAAAAGTTGTTTTGTATTTATTATTTAAGTCGCTTCATTTTTATGTTTTGCATTAGTAGAAAAAGGAAAAAAAAAAACGAAAACGAAAACGACAAAAAAAAAAAAATTAGTTTATTTTGTTTTTGTTGTTGTTGGCCCCGCGCGCGCATTAGCTTAAGTCATCTAGTCAATATCAACATTTTTATGTAAGTGTTTTGTGTGTGTGTGTGTGTGTGTGCGTAATAAATTTTAACAGTGCGACATCACAGCACACGCACTTACGGTAAGTGCCACAGTCTCACAAATCACCACAACAAAACAACTCTCACGCAGTTTGTGCAACACAAAAATTTGGTAAACAAAGAGTCGAAATTTTATTGTTGACTTAAGATGGAATTTTTTTTTTTTTTTATGAAATATAACTTTGGATTAGTTTAGAGATCTGTCAACAGGCACTCACATCACAAATTTTTTTAGTTCTACTACACACACCCCCCCCCCCCCCCCCCCCCCCATCCCACCGCCGTCCCATTCTAATTTTCACCAAAAACCAAATTTTTGCCATCACAATTTCGTTCGTTTGCCGGCAGTAAAACAACTTTGGGCCAAAGTGCAGTTTAGCGAGGGTGAGGAAATCGATAGAGTCGGTCACTGCCATCAACTTTTGTTTCAGCCAAATCACCGGTCATGCCGCTATGATAAGGGTGGCGGTGTTAAAGTTCATAGTGGAGCATACCATAAGTTACTTTAGCGGGGTCGTCCGAAAATCGGTAGAGGAGGTTAACCCCAATCAAATTTTGTTCTAGCGAAGTTACCTCGTACCCAACCCATGGGGAAGAGACTTCAAATTTGTTTGAGAAAATATAAATAAATAGCGTAGCGAGTCACCGAGAAAAGTGTTTGATGTTGAACGATATTTGACGCATTTTACTGTTGATTATCAGCCGGAGGGGGGATTTAATCAATTGCCCGAGCGTAGCGAGTCATGGATAAAAACGTTTTATGTAAAAAGGTGTTAAACGCTATTTACTGTTTATTACCATCCGGCAAATTTAATCAATTGCGCGAGCGTAGCGAGTCACCCAGAAAAACGTTTGATATCAATCCTTTTATATTTTCTCAAACAAATTTGAACCGCCGCCTCCATCCTAGCGGCGGCGGTGTGAGATTTGAAGAACTTGGCTAAAACAAAAATTGATGGGGTGGACACCTCACTACCGATTCCCGTCCCCCCATTTAATTAAATCATGCGCCGCTATAAACTTTAACCCCCTCCCCATATCTCCTCAGGCGGGATGATGATGAACTTCGCTAGAACAAAATTTGGTTGGCATTGACCATCTCTATCGATTTGCCCACCGCCGCCGCCCCTTAATTAAATGATGCGCCACTAAACTACTGCCCACTTTGTGTAATATCAATTTTTAACAACCCGGTGCGGCCTCCTTTTTCCCCCGCATCTACCAATTAGTGCCAATTATGTTTGTACTATGGACAAAAAACCAAAAGAGCCTTTTTCTAGGCCGGACAAACTGAGGGAGGAGAAATGGTGTAGGTAATTTAACGATCGATATTAGTACAGCCGCATCCCGATTATCGGCGATGTTGTTTGAACGAAGTCAATGAGACGTTCGTTAAAGTTATCGACATTGATGAATGAGTTGGATCGAAGATATTCAATGGTACAGGATTTTGAAATGATATACAATAAAAATTGATGTTTTCAAGGTTCAAGGATCAAGGATATTTATTATATTTTAAATGGCATCTGTGCTGTGAAAGAGAATTAAATTGAGAATCGTTTTGGGAATGCAGAGGTTTTTTTAAGGGTTTGCCGAATATTTTCCGAACCAAAAATATAGATAAAATTTCGATAAAATCGTAGTTGTCTTTCATCAAGGATCAAGAATATTTGCTGGACCTTATAAAAATCAATTTGGTTTTTTAAGCGAGGCATGCAACACCAAGCACAATTAAATAGGCAATAGAGTTAAAGTGTCAGCCGGGTCAATGCAGTGCAGGATACTTTCAGAACTCAACGCAAGGACACTGTTTTTTAAATGTAGTCATGTGACACCTGTGATAAAAGCGAATGTAACATGTAATTGAATGTAATTAATGGTTTCAATGATTTATTAGACACGTGTGGGAATTAAATTCAGTTCAGTTCAAACGATTTCGGGATATTTTCCTATACAAAAAAAAAATCCATATATTTTCTTTAAATAAACACACGCACACGCACACACACACGCACACACACACACACACACACACACACACACACACAATCAATATAAAAATAAATATTTTCATACAGGAATTTTATAAATTCTATTAATTGTTTTCCCTTTTCCCTTAAACCAAATAATTTTCTAATTGTAAAACAAATCTTAAGTTAAAGTTAAAATTGTTAAAATAAATAAAAAAAAAATGTACTTACAACAACAATTTGTCCGTTCATCTTCTATTGGCGACGCCATTGCTATAACACGCACGGACATCTTTATGGAAAAACAAAAAAAAAATATGTCCTTGAAACATCCTTTCCCAGATATTTTTTTTTTGCACTTCAATGGAGCTGCACCCGTTGAATTATAATTGCTGCGGGTTGTTGTTTGTTTTCACATTTAATGTTATTGTTGTTGTACTGATAAACAACCCTATACAAATAACAATTAAAGAATTAAATTTTCCAATTAATTATTTTCGTTTTCGATTGGGAAAAAAAAAAGGAAAAAAACACCATCCCCAACTGGCCAAAAAAAAAACATACAAACACTCACACACACACACACACACACACACACAACTACTACTACGCATGCTCAACCAACATTCAACCGCCGACCCAGAGCACCAAATTTATTATGAAAACAATAACAAAATATTATTTTAGAAATAAATTTAGTGGTGCGGGTGGTGAGTGTGACACACCAACACAACGATAAAGCATTGTTTTTCCTTGCTATTGTTTGTTGTAATATTATCGATTATTTGCATATTCTTGTGTGTGTGTGTGTGTGTGTGTGTTTTGGGGGGATAGTAGATCAGTGTTGCCGTGTATTATTTTTATGTACTACTTTTTTCACAGCGACAATTTGTAATAGAATTTGTATATGATTTGTTTAATCTCTGGGCAGTTATAGTTCTAGAATTTTTTTACTGGTGTATTCTGGACGTTAAAATCAAGTGTTTAAAATAATTTATGTTAGAATTTGTACAAGATATGATTAATATCTGGGTGATAGAAGTACTAGAATTTCTTTCTCATGCATTCTGGAAGTTAAAATTCATTGTTTGAGACAATTTATAATAGAATTTGTACAAGATTTATTTAATCTTTGGGAGATAGAAGTACTAGAATTTCTTACTGGTGTATTCTGGAAGTTAAAAGTCAGTGTAAGAGATAATTTATAATAGAATTTGAACAATATTTGTTTAATCTCTGGGCGATTGTAGTACTAGAATTTCTGTCTGGTGTATTCTGGAAGTTAAAATTCATTGTTTGAGACAATTTATAATAGAATTTGTACAAGATTTATTTAATCTTTGGGAGATAGAAGTACTAGAATTTCTTACTGGTGTATTCTGGAAGTTAAAATTCAGTGTAAGAGATAATTTATAATAGAATTTGTACAAGATTTATTTAATCTCTGGGCGATTGTAGTACTAGAATTTCTTTCTTGTGTATTCTGGAAGTTAAAATGCAGTGTTTGAGACAATTTATGATAGAATTTGTACAAGATGTGTTTAATATCTGGGTGATAGAAGTACTAGAATTTCTTACTGGTATATTCTGTGAGTTAAAATTCAGTGTTTGAGACAATTTATAATAGAATTTGTACAAGATGTGTTTAATATCTGGGTGATAGAAGTACTAGAATTTCTTTCTCGTGTATTCTGGAAGTCAAAATCCAGTGTTTGAGACAATTTGTGATAAAATTTGTACAAGATGTGATTAATCTCTGGGCGATAGTACTAGAATTTCTTTCTCGTGTACTAGAATTTCTTTCTCGTGTATTCTGGAAGTTAAAATTCAATGCTGCAGACAATTTATAATAGAATTTGTACAAGATTTGTTTAATCTCTGGACGATAGAAGTACTAGAATTTCTTTCTCGTATATTCTGGCAGTTAAAATTCAATGCTGCAGACAATTTATAATAGAATTTGTACAAAAAATATATTTAATATCTGGGCAATAACTATATTTCTCCCCAAACAAATACTACTATTTTAAAATGCACCGCAACCCTTGTTCAAAACTTTATAGAGTTTGAATTTATCTCTAATGTAATTTTACATAAATTTTTTCACTTCTACAAACAGTCGAGTGATGAGCCACGGTTGATACAAGACGCAAAATATTTTCGCTCCTTCAAAAAATATTGGGTCCGGGGAACCAAAAAAAAAAAAAAAAAAAATTTAGAAAAAAACGGGAAAAAAAAACGGAAAATAATAAAAATAATTTCCAAAAATTTGTGCAAAATTAAAAAAAAATTTAATTAATTTAAAATTTAAAATTTTTCTAGTGAAAATTTTCAATAATTTTTTTTTTTCCGATTTTCATTCGTCCTTAGTTTTTTTTTTGTTCTTAGTTGTTTTCTTGGGCGTGTGTGTGTGTGTGTGTGCAGCACAATTTGAAGAACGTTAAAAAAAAAAAAAAGTCTAATCATTGACGAAAAAAAAATGTTATCCGAATCTGATGATTATCAATTGTCGGCCGAAAAATTTTACGATGCCCTGCTCGAATCAAATCATTTACAAATCGAATGCTTCCTAAGAAATAAATTGGTTGATCCGAATAGTGATGATTGTGAAGGTATTTATTTAAAATTATTTTCATATTTAGATTAGGTGGAAAAAAAAAAAAATGGGGTGGGTGGCCTAAGGCCTTGGAAAAAAAAAAAATGGAAGAAGAAAAAATTAATGGCGTTTTTTCTATTTTTTTTTTTTTGCAAACATTTTATAACATAGAATTTTTTTTTCCTTTAGGAAAATTTTCACACACACACACACACACACATAGACACACCACTTAAACACACACACACCACTTAAACACACACATTCAAGCCAAATAAAAGATAGATGGAAAATAAGGATTTTAAGAAAAATCCACCATTTTCAAATATAAAATAATAAAAAAATGAGAAAATTTTTCATGGAAAAAACAAAATGGTGTACAGTGGCGTTCATAAAATAGTGAACAATTTAAAAAAAAATTTATTTATTTAATTAATTTAATTTTAATTCAACGATAAATAAATTAATGTTATTCAATTTGAAAATTTTAAAAATTTGGCCACATCAAACACTTTGATATGGGAATTTATTAACAAAACTAACAGCCTGTATTGATCAACGCAATGGCAATAACATCATTTTTCTATTAATCGTATTGTTGAAAGTCCAAAATAAATTTACAAAAATTTTTATAGAAAAGGTTGGCGTCAATGGTCATCATCATCATCATCATCATATCGTATTTAACTGTTTGACGGAATGAAATCAAATTTTTGCAGTTGCCCGTTAAATGTCCCGTTAAGCAATTTTTTTTTCTTCAATTGAAAGATCCGGTATTGTTTAGGATTGCGTAATTTTAGATTTTCACAATCAAACTTTGTCTGATATTTTTCGGTTTTGGGAAGTTGATGGCCGCCTTGCGCCTTGCACGGATGTGTATGAAATTGTACCACCCAAACTGTTGCCATATGGACGTTCCGATTTCATTGATTTTTAGGCCATGCCCATTGAAAAAGTACCACACTAATTGTTGCCATATGGACAATCCGCTTTCATTGATTTTGAGCCATGGACATTTGTTATCGGTAGCTGGACGTTTGGGCGGACACACAAATGAATGGCAAACAGACTATGTTAAAAAAGAGAAATAAAAAATATTTACCGACTCGTTTTTGTACGATACTGTAAATAAATAAATATTTTCTTTTATTTTTTTTTTCCTCATTACAGAACCACCACCAAGAAAATTGGAAGTTCCTATTCGGCCACTGTACGCAGGTTTGTTAACAATTTTTTTGTAATTATTAAAATTTATTTAATAAAAAATAGTACAGTTACAGTGTAGGTACATTTACAGTTACACGTACAGTTACACGTACAGTAACTGTATTAATAGAATAAATTTTATAACAAAAGTGTTCGAATAATTTCGGAATCGTTTAATTGAATAAAAAAAAAAGGGTAGATTGCGACGAATTTGAACGGTGTCGAAAATTATGTCACACACACACACACACAATGAGTTGTGTTTTGGTGTGTGTGTGTTGGATAATTAAAATAATATTTTTCATTTAATCAAACGAACACTTTTGTTATACAAATTAAATATCCGAAAAATAACCGGAGAATAATTAATTTATTTTTATTTTTAACCAAAATCATATTATTTTTCGTATAGTGTTTTTCGGGTAACATTTTCTTCTACCAAATTTTTTTCGCGAAACACCCCCCCACTAAAAAACCACCACCGCATTATACTTTAACTTACGCACTGATGAATATTTGTCGGTAAACAACAAAATTTTTGACAGCCCAATCATTTTCTACTGAATTTCCGATTCGCATAAATATTAAAATTAAATTGAAAAAAAAAATAAATCATTTCTCCGGTTATTATTTGCCGGACTTGCGGGACACTTACACTGTAACTTATAATCAAAAAAAGAAAATAAATAAACCGTTATTTTATCAAAAAAAAAAATTTAATAAAATTTCATTTTAAATTTACAAAAACGAAAAAACCCAAACAATCACAAAAACCGTAACAGCCGAAACGCCATTAACTTGTGCTTACATTAAAGGTGATTTTAAAACGGTGGCATTGCTGTTGAAATATGGGGCCGATGTGAATGCAACAAAGCCCGAAGATAATATGTCGGCATTGATTGATTTGTGTTTCAGTGACACCCGTGAGGATGTCAACTGTTTAAAGTTGTTGAAGCAATACAATAATGTTGATATAAATAGCAACAACGATGATCAACATAATGAATTATTTTATGCAATTATAAATCGTAAATTTGTAACAATTGCAACATTGATGGCCTACAATTCGTCCATCGAATATGAATCGGACATTGTCAAAAGTTTTTTTCAACGAAAATTTTCGCCAATGGTATTGCAATATTTTGCAATTTATTTCTGGCGCATCAACATTGTCAACGAGCTGAGCAAAATCAGTGCATACGCAATATTTGTGCCATATTTTCAGGAAATGGAACGCATGTCAAACACATATTTTTCAACGAAAAATAATACAACTGTGTTAAAATTTTTACAGAGCACAATTAAATGTGCCGGTATTCTATTGGCCGCCGACGACATTTATAATCGCTTAAAAGACATCAAATATTTGGACGAAACTTGGCCACTATTTTCCAAACATTTACAAAATTGTTTTACCGATGGCATTCAGTATTTGTTGACGGAATTAAAATTTACGAAAATTTTTTCCAAACATATGCCAACGGAATGGTGTGTACCGAACGAGGTTGCACTTAAAATTTCCTATTTTTTGGACATTGAAGATATGGAAAAATTTAATAAAATTTTTAACATCACATTGGACGCTGAAGGAACGACTTAAATTATATGTGTGTTTGTGTGTGTGTGTGTGTGAGGGTGTGGGACGGAGTGTGTGTGTGTGTGTGTGTGCAAAAAAAAATTTTACAATAATTAATATTTTAAGATAAAGAAAATAAATAAAAATTTGTATTTAATTTGGGGGAGTGGAGGGTGGGTGGGTTGTGGATTAAAATGGGTGTAATTTTGTGCATCAAAATGGTATTTATTTAATTAACTTTTTGTTGTCACTTAACTGTTTGCGTATTTGGATTAAAGTCGGGGGAAAAAAAAAATAGTTTTTTTTTTTTAACAGTGTAATAAAAAGAGTAGTCAATCATTAAGTGGGTTTTTTGTGGGAATAAGGGATTTCGTTGCGGTAACAAAATCAATTTTACTATTGATTAATTAATTTTTTAAACATTTTTATATCATAGCACATGCGTAATAAAAACGATAATTTTGACATTTCTATATAAAAAGATGGATGACAATTTTTACATACACATTTCATCCTTTTGAATACACAACCATTTTTCTTACACCACAATTATAGATTATCATTTGATTTTAATCGATTAACTTCAACCCACCGCGATCCACCCTCAACAGATTTCTTTCTATTTTACCACATAATTTAGTTAATCAACATCGGCGGATGCGTCCCAGCCGTCCGTTTACCATCTCTCATCGATCTTAAAAACGCTGTGTCTCACAACAAATGCCCAGTAAATCGCGACGACCACAAATTATTATTATTACACTGTTAAATATTTTATTGTTAATAATAAAATTTTGATGATTATCACCGCGCCCCACACCCATCCTCCAACCCCCCACCCCACCCATTTTCATCTATTTCATTATCATAAATTTTATATTGTAATACATATTTATAGAGAGCTTATCCTGTAGGGTAGTAACAAAAGTAGTTGATCACTTTGGTTAAACAAGAAAAAATCTCTGGCCAAAACCGAAGTAATATTATTTGGTTTTTAATATATTAACACATTAAAAGGGGGGGGGGGGGAGGGGGGAGGGATCTTAACGATAGTATGCGGCGACCGCCCCACCTCGATTCTATGGTCGGTGGAATGTCGACTTCAATCCATTGATGTATAATTAATTCATCATAATCATCATTTTCACGGTCATCGTCGGTAATCGGTTGTGGCAAAAACTCAGGTCCTCCTTATCACATATCGTCGTATTCAACTATCACTATCACATTATCGTCAATATATCTCAATCATTATATTTAACTCCTCACACTTTCGGCGCCATCAATGTCAGACACAAATCGTCTGCATCTTTATTTTTGCCGTGAAATCGAATTTTGAAGGATTTCAAAATTATTCTGTAAGTCAAATTTAAACAACCGAGACAACAGCTTCACAAACACAAACAAAACATATATAAATACAAATGTAAAGTGGTGCATATGGATTGCGTAATGTTGTTGCAAACCGTAGTAATACGACTACCGCCTTTAAGCTACAATTGAAATAAATCGTTGTACTACAACTCCCAACTTTAAGCTACAGTCAAGATAAATCGTTGTACTACGACTACCGCCTTTAAGCTACAATTGAAATAAATCGTTGTACTACAACTCCCAACTTTAAGCTACAGTCAAGATAAATCGTTGTACTACGACTCCCACCTTTAAGCTACAATTGAAATAAATCGTTGTACTACAACTCCCACCTTTAAGCTACAATCAAGATAAATCGTTGTACTACAACTCCCACCTTTAAGCTACAGTCAAGATAAATCGTTGTACTACAACTCCCACCTTTAAGCTACAGTCAAGATAAATCATTGTACTACGACTACCGCCTTTAAGCTACAATTGAAATAAATCGTTGTACTACAACTCCCACCTTTAAGTTACAGTCAAAATAAATCATATTACTTCGACTCCCGTCTTTAAACTACAATCAAGATAAATCGTAGTACTACAACTCCCACTTTTAATGTGTTAATAAGTGTCGGCGTAAGTTATTGAGCCAAATACTGAATAGAAAAAAAATAGAAAAAATACACTGTTAAAATTAAAAATCCAAAAAAAAACATAAAACTTATGTATGTGTTAAATTAAAATTAGAATAACGGTATTAATTTTCTATCAACATCAATTGCTTTTTCGATATGTTTATAAAGAGTGATCGACTACTATTACTCATTTTTTTTTTTTTACAGTGTATTTACAAATAAATATCTCTTATAACAAAATGCAAAAAAATAAACAAGAAGATATTCTACCTCTGTATCTCTTCTACCTCTTCTTATATACCTATCTCCTATTTATAATTATAATTTTTAATTAATTTCTACGTAATATTTTAAAATAATAATAATAATAATAATAAAATTGTAGTAGATTAGTTAATATTTATATCAAAATATTTATGTGTGTAATAGATTTTATAGTAAATTAAATGATTATTGAACGGAAATTAACGAAAAGAGAGAAAATGGTGTATGCGCGCGCAGCATTAATGTGCGTAATGGTTGATAAAAGTGTGTGAAGTAAACCACCGAATGAAAACACACACAAGATTATTTATAATAAATTTAAAATAATTATATGAACACACACACACACCCGCACACACACACACCCGCACACACACACCCGCATGCATAGAGGTGGTCAATCGCACAGACAAAACGGAACCGGCCAGCGATCAACATTCTCGCGTGAAGATGATTGGATTTTTTTTTTTTATGCATTCCGCAACATTATCATTGTATTCGTAGCCATTAATTACAACAAAAAAATATTACTATTAATAATAATTAATTAATTAATCATAACCAAACTTTTTGTTGTTGTTGTTTTTTTCTCCTTTACATAATAAATTATAACGGTATAATAATATTGAACGGTAATTGTAACGGTATTATTATACAATATTTTTGAAATCTAAGACTATGTACATAGTCGACGTAGTGTTATAGTTATAGTTGTAGTTGTACTCTGTGTGTGTGTGTAGTTGTAATAAAGTTTTGTAAACACATCGACAAAATGGTGGATGTGTATTTTTTTGCAAAAAAAATAAACAATATCTTGATGTAACAATTGAAAAATGTAATCAATTACAAAATGCGACAAAGTCGAATAAAAATGTTAATAAAAAAATATCGTTATTAATTTATTATTATTATTTTTAGGTGTCATGCGCGTGTACCTAGTAGTTTGTCTGTGTGTGTGTGTGTGATTGTGTTGTAGAGCCAGACAAATCAGTTAAATGTCGACCGAAAGATAGATAAGAGATGACGACGGTGTTTTTGATAACATTTCACAGATTCGGGGCGCAGAGAAAAACACTCTTGTATTGTATAGGAGCCGAACAGTTACACCATAAATTGGTATCCAAATAAAATGGCATTGTAAAAGAGATAAATTATAAAAAAAAGGTTTTCAGTGTAAAGGAATTATAGACACAAAAATGTGGTTCTATGGTTTTTTGAATGAGAAATTATCTTAACAACACTGTGGCCGGATAAAAATCCCATACTGTTGTATAAAGAATATCGTTTGCACCGCCTTTTGAAGATTTCCAAGTGTCAGAAAAAAAAAAAAACACACACACACACACACCTTGTCCATACCACCACCGGAGTTTTTAATCGAAAATATAGATGTGCCAGAACATTCAATATTTAATTGTCGGAGATTGCAAAGGTAATATTTAAATAATCCGGCAAAATTGTAATAGATTTTATGCTAAAAGATGAACATGAATAAATGGATAGAAATTTGTAACTTTATTACGAGGCGTTCAGTTGGAATTACAATAGATGGAAAATAAATTGGATAACGAACGAATGACGACATAACCGTTAACATAACGCCATTCCCGCAGCGAATTAACAGGCACATCAAAATATAATATTTGTTTTACAACATAGGCGTGACCCTAGACCGATGTTGCAATATCCAAACGTGTGGGTACACTCCGATCATTTTAATTACTGAAAATTACTCAACTCACACAGCACAAATCCAATGGATGTCTGACAAAAGTCTCATACGAATGTAATTTTTGCTTAACATCAAATAAAAATGGAATTACAATTTAGAAATGTTGGGAATATTCTATTATATTATTAAACGACTGATGCTTTGCCTGTGGCAGTTGATGTTACACAGGTAGCCGATTCAATCCACACAAAAGTTATGTAAAGAATATCACCTTAAAAAATCTCTCGTATTTCGCCACGTGTCACGTATGTGGAAGAAGACGAAAACCCAAATAATATCAGGAATATGACTATTACTTTATGTCTATAGTTGTGTGTAATTTTTATTTCAGGTCGCAACTATTTGGATATTGGTCCACATATACGTATTCTAAAGATATTCGTAAAATCACAGCAAATTATCCCCTATTAATTTTATTATATATTCCTAACCCACCCAATAGCGATGCGTTTGAACGTTGGCAATTAATTTCCATAAACTTTTACTTTGGCCATACTCTGGAAACTGCTGTATGAAATATAAAATTCAAATAAAATTGGTAAAGTGTTTGTTGGAAAAGTTCTGAATTAAAATTTTACTGTTTCGATGTTGTTGCACCACCTGGGACGAGCGACCAGCCGGTATAAAATGCATTTTATGCAACATCTCACATCGATCATCTTGGTTTTATGGAAACAACCACCCCCCGTTGACCCGACGCGATAACAATTTTGTAAAACGAAATAAGCATTAAAAATGTTACACAATGACCTGTGCGTTCGTTGGGGGTGGTGATGGTGATGGTGTGATGCACGTACAATAAAACAAGCCAAAAATCATAATAATTCAGTCACAACTTAAGCGGTTGATGATTAATTAATTAATATTGCAGCACTTGATTGAATATTGTTTGTTTTTTTTTTTGGCCAGTGTAAACTTCTTCTTCCAAAACATCTTCCAAAAAAAAAACAATTGTTTCGATTCTATAGATTTAGAACATCATAAATATTAATTATTATTGTGGAAAGGTTTGGCGTTGCCTCGTAAATCTATTGTAAAAGACTAAAATTTACCTGACAACGGTCGTCGTCATCAAACACAATTCGAAATTGTACGTGAAACAAAAGGCTTGGTGGTTTTTGTAACCAAAATTATGCCACCCAGTGGCCCAGTCGGTTTAATCAAATTTGGAAAATAAAATCATTTATAACCATAAAAAAAAAAAAAAAAAACCCCGGGCAACATCTTCCCGATCATCGATGGGCTACAATATTTTTAATACATTTTTTTTTTCATTAATATTTTATTAATTTTCAATTTCATTATTATAAATATGTACTCACACCGTTTGCTCCAGTGTACATCAGCCCCCATCCCCCTCCCGCCACAACCACCAACATTTAATTTCCATTTCAAAAATCCCAATTAATCGAATGCATTTGCACACTTTTCAGGCTGGTCACACATTAAAAGTAGTGAACGGCGGTGTGTGTGTGTGTTACACCGCAAAAACAAAAAATAACGCCAACCAATGACTTTTAAAACTGCACCAACACATAGTTTAATATTAGTATTCCCTTACTAATTCCCAAACATAGTGAAATTGTGTACGGGTGAAACACCTGTGCCATTTTGAAAATTGTAATAAATCATATGATATGGAAAATTGCTGTATAAATCCTAAAACACCATATTATTGGTGTACACACACACACACTCAGTGCAATCGAATCGATATTGCCATCACTTCGTTTTTTTAATTTTTTTTCTTTTTCCATAAACACACACACATTTTTTCTTCAAGCGGCGATTGCCAATGTTTTTTTTGTTGTTGTTGTTGTTGTTGTAAAAACAGTAAAAATAAAACTATAAATAAAACAAATATACGACGTTATTTTACATTTTTTTGTCTCAACACAACAACAAAAATTGAATGCACAAAATAAAGAGAAAATGATGATGATGATGATGATAATGTTGTGATGATGATAACTCGATGATATTGCGATAATGACGATGATGATGATGTTGTGATGATGATGATGATGATAATAATATTTATGATAATAAAAACATGAAAGAAGAAGATACACACAAGTTATACAGTAACAACAACAACAACAAATAAAAGCATAACAAAATGGAAAACAAACGCCGCCGTCGCAGCAACACAAAATATAAAATTGAAATATATATGTAATTACAACAACAAAATCGAGTATATAACAACGAAAGAAAACAAAAAAACAATTTATGATAAAAATAAAAATAATAATAAGAAAAAAAAAACAATCACCAATCGACCAATCACAATTCTTCTTCTATTGCTTCGCTCGCTATCAAATACACATACACACACGCACAGACACGCGCGCACACAAACACAGCTCATCAACTCAATAAAAAATATAAAAATATATAACACACAAACGCACACGAAACAAAAATGCCGTAACAAATTATTCGTGGACCAATCAAAATGCTACCCGCCGGGAAAAATACTGAAACATTATGACGCGCATATGCGCACTCAATACATCGAAGCGAATGTTTCGTTCATTGACAAATGTCAGGTGTGGTGAATAATAAAAAAAAAAAAAATTAACAAGAAGAGAAAATATTTGGAGCACGTTCGTTAATGGAAAATAAAAATTATTATTTTTAAAATTTTTTATATATTTTAAAAAAAAAAATTGGTGGTACCAACATGAATTTTTTTAAAAATTTCTATTAATTTTATGGTTTCATAATACAATGAATTAGCTAGCGGTGGTGGTGGTGGTGATGGTGGTGATGGTGGGTGAATTAATTTGCCATAATTTTAATGTCAACCATCTCCAGCTGGTTAGGCAGATTTCTATTAAGTTTTTGGATAATTGTCACTTATTTTGTCACATTTTAAATGTCAAATTATACGTTGAATCGTTGTATATATCGCAATACATTGCAATTGAAATGCCAAAAAATTGGTTTGGTATATAAAAGAAGCCAATTGAAATCATGTTTGAACGAGTCGCACCCACAAACAAAACAATACATTTTACAACTGCTGCCTTTCATTTCACACACAGAAATATAAAATCGATAAGTATATCGATGTACCCACACATTTAATTTTAATACAACTCTTGTGTACATTGTTTATTGCTCTTCTTACACACACACACACACACACACCCGCACACATTCACACACACTCACACTCACACACCCACACATGTATAAAAGTAAGAAAAAAGAGTTTCTACTCCCGCACATATATGAAATGAATTGAAAATTTTCTATGCCCTATTTTAATTTGGTGTAAAAAAATTCAACCTAAGCCAACTGAAATTTGTGGCTTGTATTTTATTGAAAATTGAACAAAATTCATAAAATATTAACGATTATCTGAGGTTATGTACATCATTTACAGTGAATCCAATCATTAAATGGATCTTTTAATCGGGATATTTGTGTATGTAAAACACCATGGGTGGCGTAAAACACACAAACAAACGGACACAAACACACATCCAAAAAGAGATGAGATGGAAATTATGCAACAGCTCCATAATTCATCTCAATTTTTCGCTATGCTGTTGCATACGTTAACGACGTCCATATTTATATATTATTATTATTATTATTATTATTATTATTCTTCTGCTTGTACGCACTGTAATTTTTATTATATCCCGGTACGAATAGAGCGGCGGCACACATCATCTCAACTTTGTACATCATATTTTTTGTTCATTCTTGTGTGTAACATCGTACGCATAACTTGCAAATCGTATAGAAAATTAATTTTTTCGTTGTATGTGCAGAAAAATTTGAGAAAAAAAAATTTACAACAGAAATTAGAAAAAATTCTATTTTAAATTTATGTGCACCAGTTATTACAAGAACCAAAATCATAATATAAAAGTGTTAATTACATTGAAATTCAAAGTTTTCGAATCAATTGGAGTGACAAAAAAACAGTATAGTTTTTTTTTTTTTTGAAAAAATTTTAATATTTTTTTTTTAAGTAACCCATTTTCACAGAACCAGGAAAAAATAAGGTATTTTTTTAATAAAATTACTCTATTATTAGTTTTACCAATAAATAAAATATCCTTTCATTTTTATCCAAATCACCAATTATTCAAAAAATTTGAAAATACAAAAAAAATTAATTTTCGCATATTGAAAAAAAAAAAAAAATTTGTTTCCTGGTTTTTGCAATCACTTTGATTATTGATTATTATTGAACGGCCATTAAAAATGTTCCCTTAACCATTTTTCCTAATACCATTTGGACACACCCTTTTGCATGATAATAATAATGAAAATAATAATAAAGTAGAGAAAATATTCAATTACAAATCAAAGCGGAAATTGGAGAATATGCGCAATGTTAATTTTCCTAAAGGGTCAATTTTATTGATTATAATTTATAGATTTTACATTTCCCCCCCCCCCCCCCGCATTGCAATTCAATGTTTGGGTTGCGTTAAAATAATAAATATAGATTTTTTCGATTTAATTTAAAATAGAATAGAATTTTTTTGCCAAAAATATAACTTTCACAATTTCAAGCCATTAAACTAAATTACCGTTTTTTCTATTATTATTATTATTATTTCAGATTATTTTGGATGCATTTTAAAAAACTTTATATCTGCAATTTTTTGGCGCAAGCGGTAAGTCATTAGTTTTTTTTTTTCCAAAATAATAATATTTGATTTTCGTTTTATTTTGCATAATTTTCACATTAATTCTGATTGTCGGTTTTTTGTTTTTGTTGTGTTATGGTGCGAATAATTTTTATACTATCAATCGGAAAAGGTGAAGATGGTGGGGTTTTATTTATTTAAAATTTATTCCAAAATTACTAAATTTGTACGCAATTGTTTTTTTTTTTTTTTGTTTAAATTCGGTCCGAAATTGATTGGATTTGATTTTCAAAAATATATATATAAAAGAACTGTTCGGTTTGATCGTTGTGCACACAAACAAAGCAACACACTATATTTTATCAAAACTGTGGTAAATTCGGTGCGCCCAGGAATTAGGAAAGTGACTGTGAATATCGATTTTTCTATAACTTCATTAGCAATTATTCAGATAAAGATATTTTTAAGTTAGAAATTAAATTTCTTTTTAAAAAATTTCTGGCAAAGGAATTCTCAAGCCTTAACAGTAATTAGATCGTGAGTATTGATTTTTCATATCTTCTTTAGAAACTATTTATATTAATCCAATTTTTAAGTTAGAAATTAAATTTCATTAAAAAATTTCGGGCAAAGGAATTCTCAAGCCTTAACAGTAATTAGATCCTGAGTATTGATTTTTCATATCTTCTTTAGAAACTATTTATAATAATCCAATTTTTAAGTTAGAACTTAAATTTCTTTTTAAAAATTTCGGGCAAAGGAATTCTCAAGCCTTAACAGTAATTAGATCGTGAATATTGATTTTTCTATAACTTCATTAGCAATTATTCAGATAAAGCTATTTTTAAGTTAGAAATTAAATTTCTTTTTAAAAAATTTGGGCAAAGGAATTCTCAAGCCTTAACAGTAATTAGATCGTGAGTATTGATTTTTCATATCTTCTTTAGAAACTATTTATATTAATCCAATTTTTAAGTTAGAAATTAAATTTCATTAAAAAATTTCGGGCAAAGGAATTCTCAAGCCTTAACAGTAATTAGATCGTGAGTATTGATTTTCCATAACTTCTTTAGAAACTATTTATAATAATCCAATTTTTAAGTTAGAAATTAAATTTCATTAAAAAATTTGGGCAAAGGAATTCTCTTGCCTGATCGGGAAACAGACTGTGAGTACAGAGTTTTCATAACTTCTTCAGAAACTATTTATAATATTCCAATTTTAAAGTTAGAAATTAAATTTCTTAAAAAATTTGGGCAAAGGAATGCTCAAGCCTTAACAGTAATTAGACTGTGAGTATTGATTTTCCATAACTTCTTCAGAAACTATTTATAATATTCCAATTTTAAAGTTAGAAATTAAATTTCTTAAAAAATTTGGGCAAAGGAATTCTCTTGCCTGATCGGAAACAGACTGTGAGTACCAGATTTTTCATAACTTCTTTAGAAACTATTTATAATAATCCAATTTTTAAGTTAGAAATTAAATTTCATTAAAAAATTTGGGCAAAGGAATTCTCAAGCCTTAACAGTAATTAGATCGTGAGTATTGATTTTTCATAACTTCTTTAGAAACTATTTATAATAATCCAATTTTTAAGTTAGAAATTAAATTTCATAAAAAATTTTCGGCAAAGGAATTCTCTTGCCTGATCGGGAAACAGACTGTGAGTACCGATTTTCGATAACTTCTTTAGACACTATTTATAATAATCCAATTTTTAACTTAGAAATTAAATTTATTAAAAAATTTGGGCAAAGGAATTCTATTGCCTGATCGGGAAACAGAATGTGAGTACCGATTTTCCATAACTTCTTTAGAAACTATTTATAATAATCCCATTTTTAAGTTACATATTAAATTTCATAAAAAATTTTCGGCAAAGGAATTCTCTTGCCTGATCGGGAAGCATACTGTGAGTATCGATTTTCCATAACTTCTTCAGAAACTATTTATAATAATCCAATTTTTAACTTAGAAATTAAATTTCTTAAAAAATTTGGGCAAAGGAATGCTCAAGCCTTAACAGTAATTAGACTGTGAGTATCGATTTTTCATAACTTCTTTAGAAACTATTTATAATAATCCAATTTTTTAAGTTAGAAATTAAATTTCTTTTTAAAAATTTGGGCAAAGGAATTCTCAAGCCTTAACAGTAATTAGATCGTGAGTATTGATTTTTCATAACTTCTTTAGAAACTATTTATAATAATCCAATTTTTAACTTAGAAATTAAATTTATTAAAAAAATTGGGCAAAGGAATTCTATTGCCTGATCGGGAAACAGAATGTGAGTACCGATTTTCCATAACTTCTTTAGAAACTATTTATAATAATCCAATTTTTAAGTTAGAAATTAAATTTCTTAAAAAATTTTTGGCAAAGGAATTCTCTTGCCTGATCGGGAAACATACTGTGAGTATCGATTTTCCATAACTTCTTTAGACACTATTTATAATAATCCAATTTTTAACTTAGAAATTAAATTTCTTAAAAAATTTGGTCAAAGGAATTCTATTGCCTGATCGGGAAACAGAATGTGAGTACCGATTTTCCATAACTTCTTTAGAAACTATTTATAATAATCCAATTTTTAAGTTAGAAATTAAATTTCTTAAAAAATTTGGGCAAAGGAATTCTCTTGCCTGATCGGGAAACATACTGTGAGTATCGATTTTCCATAACTTCTTTAGAAACTATTTATAATAATCCAATTTTTAAGTTAGAAATTAAATTTCTTAAAAAATTTGGGCAAAGGAATTCTCTTGCCTGATCGGGAAACATACTGTGAGTATCGATTTTCCATAACTTCTTTCGAAACTATTTATAATAATCCCATTTTTAAGTTACATATTAAATTTCATTAAAAAATTTTTGGCAAAGGAATTCTCTTGCCTGATCGGGAAGCATACTGTGAGTATCGATTTTCCATAACTTCTTTAGAAACTATTTATAATAATCCCGTTTTTAAGTTACATATTAAATTTCATAAAAAATTTCGGGCAAAGGAATTCTCTTGCCTGATCGGCAAACAGACTGTGAGTATTGATTTTCCATAACTTCTTCAGAAACTATTTATAATATTCCAATTTTAAAGTTAGAAATTAAATTTCTTAAAAAATTTGGGCAAAGGAATTCTCTTGCCTGATCGGAAACAGACTGTGAGTACCAGATTTTTCATAACTTCTTTAGAAACTATTTATAATAATCCAATTTTTAAGTTAGAAATTAAATTTCATTAAAAAATTTGGGCAAAGGAATTCTCAAGCCTTAACAGTAATTAGATCGTGAGTATTGATTTTTCATAACTTCTTTAGAAACTATTTATAATAATCCAATTTTTAAGTTAGAAATTAAATTTCATAAAAAATTTTCGGCAAAGGAATTCTCTTGCCTGATCGGGAAACAGACTGTGAGTACCGATTTTCGATAACTTCTTTAGACACTATTTATAATAATCCAATTTTTAACTTAGAAATTAAATTTATTAAAAAATTTGGGCAAAGGAATTCTATTGCCTGATCGGGAAACAGAATGTGAGTACCGATTTTCCATAACTTCTTTAGAAACTATTTATAATAATCCCATTTTTAAGTTACATATTAAATTTCATAAAAAATTTTCGGCAAAGGAATTCTCTTGCCTGATCGGGAAGCATACTGTGAGTATCGATTTTCCATAACTTCTTCAGAAACTATTTATAATAATCCAATTTTTAACTTAGAAATTAAATTTCTTAAAAAATTTGGGCAAAGGAATGCTCAAGCCTTAACAGTAATTAGACTGTGAGTATCGATTTTTCATAACTTCTTTAGAAACTATTTATAATAATCCAATTTTTTAAGTTAGAAATTAAATTTCTTTTTAAAAATTTGGGCAAAGGAATTCTCAAGCCTTAACAGTAATTAGATCGTGAGTATTGATTTTTCATAACTTCTTTAGAAACTATTTATAATAATCCAATTTTTAACTTAGAAATTAAATTTATTAAAAAAATTGGGCAAAGGAATTCTATTGCCTGATCGGGAAACAGAATGTGAGTACCGATTTTCCATAACTTCTTTAGAAACTATTTATAATAATCCAATTTTTAAGTTAGAAATTAAATTTCTTAAAAAATTTTTGGCAAAGGAATTCTCTTGCCTGATCGGGAAACATACTGTGAGTATCGATTTTCCATAACTTCTTTAGACACTATTTATAATAATCCAATTTTTAACTTAGAAATTAAATTTCTTAAAAAATTTGGTCAAAGGAATTCTATTGCCTGATCGGGAAACAGAATGTGAGTACCGATTTTCCATAACTTCTTTAGAAACTATTTATAATAATCCAATTTTTAAGTTAGAAATTAAATTTCTTAAAAAATTTGGGCAAAGGAATTCTCTTGCCTGATCGGGAAACATACTGTGAGTATCGATTTTCCATAACTTCTTTAGAAACTATTTATAATAATCCAATTTTTAAGTTAGAAATTAAATTTCTTAAAAAATTTGGGCAAAGGAATTCTCTTGCCTGATCGGGAAACATACTGTGAGTATCGATTTTCCATAACTTCTTTCGAAACTATTTATAATAATCCCATTTTTAAGTTACATATTAAATTTCATTAAAAAATTTTTGGCAAAGGAATTCTCTTGCCTGATCGGGAAGCATACTGTGAGTATCGATTTTCCATAACTTCTTTAGAAACTATTTATAATAATCCCGTTTTTAAGTTACATATTAAATTTCATAAAAAATTTCGGGCAAAGGAATTCTCTTGCCTGATCGGCAAACAGACTGTGAGTACCGATTTTCCATAACTTCTTTAGAAACTATTTATAATAATCCAATTTTTAAGTTACAAATTAAATTTCATAAAAAATTTTTGGCAAAGGAATTCTATTGCCTGATCGGGAAATAGACTGTGAGTACCGATTTTTCATAACTTCCTTAAAAACTATTTATAATAATCCAATTTTTAAGTTACATATTAAATTTCATAAAAAATTTCGGCAAAGGAATTCTCTTGCCTGATCAGTTAAATTAAACCGAGAGTATCGATTTTCCTTAACTTCCTTAAAAACTATTTATATAATAATCCAATTTTTAAGTTACAATTAATATTAAATTTCATCAAAATCGGATTAAAAAAAAATCCGCAAATCAGAAAAAACAGACCGTGCGTATCGCTTTTCCCCGTACAACCTCCTCAGCGACTTCGTTCTCGTCCTATACTATCGTTGCCGAAACCTATGCACCAAATTTTATTGGAAAATCGAAAAAAGTAATGAACCAAATTGTTCAGCCAATCGATTTTTGCCACAAAATTATCCAAAAATTAATTCCTATCACATTTTTACCCCTCATATTTTTGACTTAAATTCCAAAATTTTACAAAAAAAATTTTACAAGTTATTTAATTTCTTCCCAATTTGCCAACAACAATTAAATATTGCCTTGTTTGTGCACCATCAAAACAATGGATTTCGGATAAATAAATAATAATTCTCAATGGTTTTTGTTTATTTATTAATGAACACATTCTTCATTTTTATCCATAATAGAAAATTAAGTTCTATTTTATTTTGACAAATGTCATACGCATAGAAACACACAGAGAGAGGAGAGAGAGAGAGAGAGAGATCGCGCATCTGTGGTGAATTTCTTGTACACAAAAAATTATTTTTTATACGAAATTTGTTGTTTTTTAACACACAAACACACACACACACATTCACTCATTAACTCACAGCCGCACACACAATCGCACGCATACACACACACAAAAAAAACCAAACGACGCCACACTAAAGATAAAGCAACAGAAGAGGAACAAAAAGGAGCGGAAAGGAATAGAAATAAATTGCGACGATATGAAATGGTCATCATTTGATTGCGGCCGCCGAATTGAAGAAGACGTGTTTTTTCGTGTGAGCAAAGAGTGAGTAGTAGAGTGTGTTAGTGTGATGGCCGTGTAAGAAAATCTGGAATTTATAGAAAAAAAAAAAAAAAAACTATTGCATCGTTAAAATCATTTGCAAAATTTCCGATTTTTTTCAAATTGAAATCAATTTAATTAAAAAACAATAAAAGTGTTGTGCAAATAAAATTTGATAAAAATACAATTGAATTAGTTTTTGGCAAAAAAAAAAAAGAAAAGTGATTAAGATTAGAAGCGGATAATAAAAGGGGGGAAAAGAAGAAGAAGAAGAAGAAGAAGAAGATTTTCAAAAAAAAAAAAATAGGTATTTTTTTGTATTTTTTTTACCCCATTTTTAAAACAAAGAAAAAATTATTTTGGAAATTTTGTTTTTTTTTATATTATTTTGTGGCAAAAAAATAAATAAAATTATCTATGTGTTAGTTTTCGATGGTGGTGATAATGATGACGCGCGCAGGCTGTAGTGTAGGGTAAGCCGCCCGGCTACCATTAGCACAGCATCGAACGCGGAACGCGGTGTTGGGGTGGTGTAGGTGGAATTCTGATGTTTTTTTTATTTTTTTCTTTCCCTTATCACGCAAATTTTTGAAAAACGATATATTTTTTTTTCTTTTATTGACTGATAGCGTTAACACTCTGTCGTCGATGCTATGGCCAAAATCAATTTTTATTGCGTTTTAATTTTTTGTGTACAGGCGCACCACACCCACACGCGCAAATTTATTAGAAAATATATTATTTTTTTTGTTTTTTTTTGATATTATTATGTAAAAAAAAAAAAATAAAAAATGGTGCATGGTTTTGCTAATTGTGGCAACGGTGTGCGTTGGCGGGGGTTGAGGGAAGAAACCATCAGCATTGCAAAGAACGCGGTGCTAATGATTTTTTTTGGTATTTTTTTTTTGTTTTATTTGTTTATTTTTTTTTTATTATTATCAATATTTTTATTATTACAATTTTTAGCGCGTGCGCATATCGTCAACGGTTTGGGCAATGTGTGATCAATAGTTTTCTTTTGTTTATTCATTTCTTTAAAATGACATCGCCCGCTCGTATTTAACGTTAATATTTAAATAAATCTATGCACAATTTTGTGCAGATATGGATTTGTTCTACACTCACACACACACACACACACACACACCGCCACACATAATCACAACTACCATTTTTAATCGTCTATGTTTTTTTTTTGTTTTCATAATAATTATGGCAAAGCAAAAAAAAATTGAAATTAAAATTGAAATTGAAATTGAATTTATTGCGTGGCGACAGTTGAATATATTATTTTAAGAATAAAATCAACATTGGAAATTATGTGCAAGTGTGTTTTTTTTTCTTTTAAATAAATAAGATAATAATAACAATAACAATAACAATTTTTATTATCGTTTCACATTACATAAGTGAGAGTGTATGGGTGAAAAGAAACCACAAAGGTGAAACGTTATCTTGCCCCGGAGAACGCAAGCAAAGTCAAATATGTGCAAAATAAAATATTTATAAATAGCTGCGCTTATCGACACAGCAGCAAATAACCAAAAAAAATTAATTTAAAATATTTTGCCTTTTATTAATCGTTCACAATTTATGGCAATGCAATTTAATTCGTTAATATTTGCAAGAAAAAAAAGTTTTTATATTTCAATGGAAAATTTTTCATTTTTTTTTTACATTCAACTGTTTTTTTTTTTTGCTTTTGCGACGGTGTGTGTTTGCTGAAAAATATTTGATAATGTACGCAATGTCGTCGATATATGGTGTTTCAAGTGATATGTGTTTGGATGTATCTTTTGCCACAATTTTCAGAGTTAAATATTCTTTTAACAAATTTTCCTGTTTTTTAATCTATTCACAATCAATTTTTTTTTCTCAAATCTATTAATTCAAAATAATTTTGCATCTTCTAGCGAATGTCCAAATATTATTATAGTGAATTTTCCGATTCCATTCCATTACGCCTATACGTTGTTTTTTTTTATCCTCTGTGTTCTCTTGGCGCATGGTAATTTATTTAACGATTTTTATGCTTTCACTTTTTTGACTCCACAAAATCTGAATTTCCAGAAATTTTTTGTGACATTGTTTTTACCTTTTGTCTGATTCATTTCCATTTTTGTGGTCAATCAATATTATATTGATAGGTTAATTAATGCTTTTTAGTTAAACATACAAGTGTGGTTTTAGCCATCTCCAATCTCCAATCCAATGGGCAGCTAAAATGTTTTTCAATTATAAATTTTAACGATTTTTATCGGATGTAATTGAATGGGGTGCAGCTAATCCAATAGCATACGATACTGTTCTTTACTGCCAGCAACTCTATGGTATTAAAATACAAATGAGATTTTAACCTTCTCCAATCTGATCCAATGTGCAGCTAAAATGTTTTCCAATTCAAAATTTTAAGGATGTTTATCGGATATCCCATAATCAAAAACTCTGTAATTGAATGAGGTTCTGCTAATCCAATACCATACGATACTGTTCTTTACTGACAATAACTCTATGGCATTAAAATCCAAATGAGTTTTTAACCTTCTCCAATCTGATCCTATGTGCAGCTGAAACGTCTTCCAATCCCAAATTTTATGGATCTTTATCTGATGTAATTGAATGGGGTTCTGCTAATCCAATAGCATACGATACTGTTCTTTACTGCCAGCAACTCTATGGAATTAAAACACAAATGAGGTTTTAAGCTTCTGCAATCTGATCCTATGTGCAGCTAAAATGTTTTCCAATTCCAAATTTTAACGATCTTTATCGGTGTCCCATAAACAAAAACTCTGTAATTGAATGAGGTTCTGCTAATCCAATACCATACGATACTGTTCTTTACTGACAATAACTCTATGGCATTAAAATACAAATGGGGTTTTAACCTTCTCCAATCTGATCCAATGTGCAGCTAAAATATTTTTCAATTCTAAATTTTAAGGATCTTTATCGGATATCCCATAATCAAAAACTTTGTAATTGAATGGGGTTCTGCTAATCCAATAGCATTCGATACTGTTCTTTACTGACAATAACTCTATGGCATTAAAATCCAAATGGGGTTTCAACCTTCTCCAATCTGATCCAATGTGCAGCTAAAATGTTTTCCAATTCCAAATTTTAACGATCTTTATCGGATGTCCCATAATCAAAACTCTGTAATTGAATGAGGTTCTGCTAATCCAATACCATACGATACTGTTCTTTACTGACAATAACTCTATGGCATTAAAATACAAATGGGGTTTTAACCTTCTCCAATCTGATCCAATGTGCAGCTAAAATATTTTTCAATTCTAAATTTTAAGGATCTTTATCGGATATCCCATAATCAAAAACTTTGTAATTGAATGGGGTTCTGCTAATCCAATAGCATTCGATACTGTTCTTTACTGACAATAACTCTATGGTATTAAAATACAAATGAGGTTTTAACCTTCTCCAATCTGATCCAATGTGCAGCTAAAATATTTTCCAATTCCAAATTTTAAGGATCTTTATCGGATATCCCATAATCAAAAACTTTGTAATTGAATGGGGTTCTGCTAATCCAATAGCATTCGATACTGTTCTTTATTGACAATAACTCTATGGCATTAAAATCCAAATGAGTTTTTAACTCTCTCCAATCTGATCCTATGTGCAGCTAAAACGTTTTCCAATTCCAAATTTTAATGATCTTTATCGGATGTCCCATAATCAAAACTCTGTAATTGAATGAGGTTCTGCTAATCCAATACCATACGATACTGTTCTTTACTGCCAATAACTCTATGGTATTAAAATACAAATGAGGTTTTAACCTTCTCCAATGTGATCCTATGTGCAGCTAAAACGTTTTCCAATTCTAAATTTGAAGGATCTTTATCGGATGTCCCATAATCAAAAACTCTGTAATTGAATGGGGTTCTGCTAATCCAATAGCATTCGATACTGTTCTTTACTGACAATAACTCTATGGTATTAAAATACAAATGAGGTTTTAACCTTCTCCAATCTGATCCAATGTGCAGCTAAAATATTTTCCAATTCCAAATTTTAAGGATCTTTATCGGATATCCCATAATCAAAAACTTTGTAATTGAATGGGGTTCTGCTAATCCAATACCATACGATACTGTTCTTTATTGACAATAACTCTATGGCATTAAAATCCAAATGAGTTTTTAACTCTCTCCAATCTGATCCTATGTGCAGCTGAAACGTCTTCCAATCCCAAATTTTATGGATCTTTATCTGATGTAATTGAATGGGGTTCTGCTAATCCAATAGCATACGATACTGTTCCCTACAGCCAATAACTCTATGGCATTAAAATACAAATGAGGTTTTAACCTTCTCCAATCTGATCCAATGTGCAGCTAAAATTTTTTCCAATTCCAAATTTTAATGATCTTTATCGGATGTCCCATAATCAAAAACTCTGTAATTGAATGAGGTTCTGCTAATCCAATACCATACGATACTGTTCTTTATTGACAATAACTCTATGGCATTACAATACAAATGGGGTTTTAACCTTCTCCAATCTGATCCAATGTGCAGCTAAAACGTTTTCCAATTCTAAATTTGAAGGATCTTTATCGGATATCCCATAATCAAAAACTTTGTAATTGAATGGGGTTCTGCTAATCCAATAGCATTCGATACTGTTCTTTACTGACAATAACTCTATGGTATTAAAATACAAATGAGGTTTTAACCTTCTCCAATCTGATCCAATGTGCAGCTAAAATATTTTCCAATTCCAAATTTTAAGGATCTTTATCGGATATCCCATAATCAAAAACTTTGTAATTGAATGGGGTTCTGCTAATCCAATAGCATTCGATACTGTTCTTTACTGACAATAACTCTATGGCATTAAAATCCAAATGGGGTTTCAACCTTCTCCAATCTGATCCAATGTGCAGCTAAAATGTTTTCCAATTCCAAATTTTAACGATCTTTATCGGATGTCTCATAATCAAAACTCTGTAATTGAATGAGGTTCTGCTAATCCAATACCATACGATACTGTTCTTTACTGCCAATAACTCTATGGTATTAAAATACAAATGAGGTTTTAACCTTCTCCAATGTGATCCTATGTGCAGCTAAAACGTTTTCCAATTCTAAATTTGAAGGATCTTTATCGGATGTCCCATAATCAAAAACTCTGTAATTGAATGGGGTTCTGCTAATCCAATAGCATACGATACTGTTCTTTACTGACAGAAACTCTATGGCATTACAATACAAATGGGGTTTTAACCTTCTCCAATCTGATCCAATGTGCAGCTAAAATGTTTTCCAATTCCAAATTTTAACGATCTTTATCGGATATCTCATAATCAAAAACTTTGTAATTGAATGGGGTTCTGCTAATCCAATAGCATTCGATACTGTTCTTTACTGACAATAACTCTATGGCATTAAAATCCAAATGAGTTTTTAACTCTCTCCAATCTGATCCTATGTGCAGCTAAAACGTTTTCCAATTCCAAATTTTAATGATCTTTATCGGATATCCCATAATCAAAACTCTGTAATTGAATGAGGTTCTGCTAATCCAATAGCATTCGATACTGTTCTTTACTGACAATAACTCTATGGCATTAAAATCCAAATGAGTTTTTAACCTTCTCCAATCTGATCCTATGTGCAGCTGAAACGTCTTCCAATCCCAAATTTTATGGATCTTTATCTGATGTAATTGAATGGGGTTCTGCTAATCCAATAGCATACGATACTGTTCCCTACAGCCAATAACTCTATGGCATTAAAATACAAATGAGGTTTTAACCTTCTCCAATCTGATCCAATGTGCAGCTAAAATTTTTTCCAATTCCAAATTTTAATGATCTTTATCGGATGTCCCATAATCAAAAACTCTGTAATTGAATGAGGTTCTGCTAATCCAATACCATACGATACTGTTCTTTACTACCAATAACTCTATGGCATTAAAATCCAAATGAGGTTTTAACCTTCTCCAATCTGATCCTATGTGCAGCTAAAACGTTTTCCAATTCCAAATTTTAATGATCTTTATCGGATGTCCCATAATCAAAACTCTGTAATTGAATGAGGTTCTGCTAATCCAATACCATACGATACTGTTCTTTATTGACAATAACTCTATGGCATTACAATACAAATGGGGTTTTAACCTTCTCCAATCTGATCCAATGTGCAGCTAAAATATTTTCCAATTCTAAATTTTAAGGATCTTTATCGGATATCCCATAATCAAAAACTTTGTAATTGAATGGGGTTCTGCTAATCCAATAGCATTCGATACTGTTCTTTACTGACAGTAACTCTATGGCATTACAATACAAATGGGGTTTTAACCTTCTCCAATCTGATCCAATGTGCAGCTAAAATGTTTTCCAATTCCAAATTTTAACGATCTTTATCGGATATCCCATAATCAAAAACTTTGTAATTGAATGGGGTTCTGCTAATCCAATAGCATTCGATACTGTTCTTTACTGACAATAACTCTATGGCATTAAAATCCAAATGAGTTTTTAACTCTCTCCAATCTGATCCTATGTGCAGCTAAAACGTTTTCCAATTCCAAATTTTAATGATCTTTATCGGATATCCCATAATCAAAACTCTGTAATTGAATGAGGTTCTGCTAATCCAATAGCATTCGATACTGTTCTTTACTGACAATAACTCTATGGCATTAAAATCCAAATGAGTTTTTAACCTTCTCCAATCTGATCCTATGTGCAGCTGAAACGTCTTCCAATCCCAAATTTTATGGATCTTTATCTGATGTAATTGAATGGGGTTCTGCTAATCCAATAGCATACGATACTGTTCCCTACAGCCAATAACTCTATGGCATTAAAATACAAATGAGGTTTTAACCTTCTCCAATCTGATCCAATGTGCAGCTAAAATTTTTTCCAATTCCAAATTTTAATGATCTTTATCGGATGTCCCATAATCAAAAACTCTGTAATTGAATGAGGTTCTGCTAATCCAATACCATACGATACTGTTCTTTATTGACAATAACTCTATGGCATTACAATACAAATGGGGTTTTAACCTTCTCCAATCTGATCCAATGTGCAGCTAAAACGTTTTCCAATTCTAAATTTGAAGGATCTTTATCGGATATCCCATAATCAAAAACTTTGTAATTGAATGGGGTTCTGCTAATCCAATAGCATTCGATACTGTTCTTTACTGACAATAACTCTATGGTATTAAAATACAAATGAGGTTTTAACCTTCTCCAATCTGATCCAATGTGCAGCTAAAATATTTTCCAATTCCAAATTTTAAGGATCTTTATCGGATATCCCATAATCAAAAACTTTGTAATTGAATGGGGTTCTGCTAATCCAATAGCATTCGATACTGTTCTTTACTGACAATAACTCTATGGCATTAAAATCCAAATGGGGTTTCAACCTTCTCCAATCTGATCCAATGTGCAGCTAAAATGTTTTCCAATTCCAAATTTTAACGATCTTTATCGGATGTCTCATAATCAAAACTCTGTAATTGAATGAGGTTCTGCTAATCCAATACCATACGATACTGTTCTTTACTGCCAATAACTCTATGGTATTAAAATACAAATGAGGTTTTAACCTTCTCCAATGTGATCCTATGTGCAGCTAAAACGTTTTCCAATTCTAAATTTGAAGGATCTTTATCGGATGTCCCATAATCAAAAACTCTGTAATTGAATGGGGTTCTGCTAATCCAATAGCATACGATACTGTTCTTTACTGACAGAAACTCTATGGCATTACAATACAAATGGGGTTTTAACCTTCTCCAATCTGATCCAATGTGCAGCTAAAATGTTTTCCAATTCCAAATTTTAACGATCTTTATCGGATATCTCATAATCAAAAACTTTGTAATTGAATGGGGTTCTGCTAATCCAATAGCATTCGATACTGTTCTTTACTGACAATAACTCTATGGCATTAAAATCCAAATGAGTTTTTAACTCTCTCCAATCTGATCCTATGTGCAGCTAAAACGTTTTCCAATTCCAAATTTTAATGATCTTTATCGGATATCCCATAATCAAAACTCTGTAATTGAATGAGGTTCTGCTAATCCAATAGCATTCGATACTGTTCTTTACTGACAATAACTCTATGGCATTAAAATCCAAATGAGTTTTTAACCTTCTCCAATCTGATCCTATGTGCAGCTGAAACGTCTTCCAATCCCAAATTTTATGGATCTTTATCTGATGTAATTGAATGGGGTTCTGCTAATCCAATAGCATACGATACTGTTCCCTACAGCCAATAACTCTATGGCATTAAAATACAAATGAGGTTTTAACCTTCTCCAATCTGATCCAATGTGCAGCTAAAATTTTTTCCAATTCCAAATTTTAATGATCTTTATCGGATGTCCCATAATCAAAAACTCTGTAATTGAATGAGGTTCTGCTAATCCAATACCATACGATACTGTTCTTTACTACCAATAACTCTATGGCATTAAAATCCAAATGAGGTTTTAACCTTCTCCAATCTGATCCTATGTGCAGCTAAAACGTTTTCCAATTCCAAATTTTAATGATCTTTATCGGATGTCCCATAATCAAAACTCTGTAATTGAATGAGGTTCTGCTAATCCAATACCATACGATACTGTTCTTTATTGACAATAACTCTATGGCATTACAATACAAATGGGGTTTTAACCTTCTCCAATCTGATCCAATGTGCAGCTAAAATATTTTCCAATTCTAAATTTTAAGGATCTTTATCGGATATCCCATAATCAAAAACTTTGTAATTGAATGGGGTTCTGCTAATCCAATAGCATTCGATACTGTTCTTTACTGACAGTAACTCTATGGCATTACAATACAAATGGGGTTTTAACCTTCTCCAATCTGATCCAATGTGCAGCTAAAATGTTTTCCAATTCCAAATTTTAACGATCTTTATCGGATATCCCATAATCAAAAACTTTGTAATTGAATGGGGTTCTGCTAATCCAATAGCATTCGATACTGTTCTTTACTGACAATAACTCTATGGCATTAAAATCCAAATGAGTTTTTAACTCTCTCCAATCTGATCCTATGTGCAGCTAAAACGTTTTCCAATTCCAAATTTTAATGATCTTTATCGGATATCCCATAATCAAAACTCTGTAATTGAATGAGGTTCTGCTAATCCAATAGCATTCGATACTGTTCTTTACTGACAATAACTCTATGGCATTAAAATCCAAATGAGTTTTTAACCTTCTCCAATCTGATCCTATGTGCAGCTGAAACGTCTTCCAATCCCAAATTTTATGGATCTTTATCTGATGTAATTGAATGGGGTTCTGCTAATCCAATAGCATACGATACTGTTCCCTACAGCCAATAACTCTATGGCATTAAAATACAAATGAGGTTTTAACCTTCTCCAATCTGATCCAATGTGCAGCTAAAATTTTTTCCAATTCCAAATTTTAATGATCTTTATCGGATGTCCCATAATCAAAAACTCTGTAATTGAATGAGGTTCTGCTAATCCAATAGCATTCGATACTGTTCCCTACTGCCAATAACTCTATGGCATTAAAATCCAAATGGGGTTTCAACCTTCTCCAATCTAATCCAATGTGCGGCTACAACATCGTCCAATTCCAAATTTTAAGGATCTTTATCTGATGTAATTGAATGGGGTTCTGCTAATCCAATACCATACGATAATTGTACTTGTTGACATAATAATTCAAGTAATTGTCAATCAATTGTTAGATATTTTACTTTTTTTTCCCATGGATACCCATTATTTCCAAAATGGCCATAGCAACTTATCATAAATTTATAAATTGGTTGTCTTCTAATTATTTAATTCCTTAACACTAATATTTTTTGTATTTTAAATAAATAATTTCATTTTTCATCACTTGATCATAAACTATAAAATTTTTAACTACTAACTTTTGTGTATTGAGTGCTTTCAAAAGGACAATTTACTCCACAAGGTACAATCAATTAATTCACAATGTTGCAATTCTATCACCACCCGCCCACTTCTAAAACCTATCGCATTCCTAATGTCACCTCTATCTCTGAAATCCTAACCTCATCCCTGGTGGTCAGCTGATTGGAAAATGATGACTCGCAAGTCGAAACTATCTGAATCCCAAGACACCGTATCCGTACGCCTCTCTCAGTAACTAGTTATTATCAAACTAGTTTAAGTTACCGATACGATTCGTGACATTTTGAATTAATTGATTGTGCCTTGTCGAGTAAATCACATCTTTACCGTATGATAGCTAATCTGAAATCTTTATATTAATAAAACTATTCCCCCTCATCACTTTGTATTTTCAAAACCCCATTTTTTTTCCAATTTTCACATTTTCACAATTTTTTGGAATATTAAAAATATTCTGTTCACGTCACAAATAATCCAACAATTTAATTGATTTTATTTTAACATGTTTTTCAAAATTTATAATGTCGTGTCTCATAAGAACGGATTGTGGTATAATAACATTTTTTTTTTGTAATCGATTTGTGAACGTACTCCATTGTAAAACAAGCACTTGTATTTTAACCTCAATTTGTGAGCGCATTATTTGTTTGTGTTGTATTTTCTTACAATTAAACAAAGTACAGTTAATTTAATATATTAATAATATTGTCCTCACCGCTCCACCCCCTTCTCCCTACCCCCCCGTTGTCCGCCCCTCATCACACTTAATCATTTATTTGAATCATGAGAAAATAATTCTGAGCAACATTTTGTTTCTTAAAATAACCATCACTTTACGAACGAACTCATCGAATGTGTTCACCTGTGGATGTTACTTTTACGGCAATACATTCGATGATTTTGGCGCACCGCTGTGACTTTCCAATGACACATAACTCTAATAATAAATGGGCGTGCCTTATAAAAAAAAAAATATTTTAATAACGCCATTTTTTTTAAACGTATTTTTTTTCGGTTTTTCGGTTTTTCGGTTTTACTTTTTGATATTTGTGTGTAAAAAAACAAAAACTATTAATTTTTATTCGCAATTTTTCCAATTTCTATTTACAGAATCATAATTTACAGGGTGATACGGACGTTACGGGTAATGAAACATATTTTAATAATGTTAATGTAAATAATTTCGATATGATGGCAATACCAACCGAAACGGGGAGTGGCGCTGGTGGCGAAGGGGTTGAAGGTGTAGCACACCATGATAGTGGCGGCAGCGCTGACGGTGGCAGTGGTGATGGTATTGATGACGGCGGAAATGGTACTGGTATGGATGGTGTCGGCAGTGGTGAGGCTATTGATGGTAACGAAATGAGTACCGGTGACGGTAGTGCCGTCGTCATTGAGCCTATCGAATTTATGGAAGTGGACGGTGACGTTAAGTGTGATGAAAAAATTGTTGATGAAAATATAATAAATTCTTCTACTGGTAAAAGTAATAATAATAATAATAATAATAATAATGCTAAAAATTTAGCAAATAATACTACAACTACTGCCACAACATCCACCACTGGCGGTGGTAGTAATAATAATGACATGGACACAAATAAAGAAATGATGTCATCAATTGACAACAAGGCATCATCAATTGGTGACGGTCGTCGTTCGGTGGGCACCGATGGCAATCAAACTAAAGATAGAAAAATTGAAAAACCCATTCGCGATTATACGCGTGTCAATAAAAACAGTATTTCAAATGCATCTAGTACTGCTACTACTAGTCGTAATTGTTATGCTACTCCTGTTGCTGGTACAAGCAGAGCCTATCTGGAAAGTATTGCGGCAGCAGAGGCTATTGCTAATGGTATTAAAAAAAATTGTCGTGATGCGGACGAAGCAATTTATGGTGTGGCAAAAAAAGTTAAAATAAATTTAAATGATAGTCCAATTGATGTGGACGCAGACACCATATCTTTAGATTACACATATAATACATGGAATCATCGTTACAAATATAAAAAATTTACTAATTATGTTGCGCCATCCAATGGATCAGCCGCACAAATTAATAACAACCAAATGTTTAGCTATAATGCTTTTAAAAGGGCCAGTGCACATCCAATGAATGATACCGATAATAAACCAAAGAAAATGAATTATGGCAACAAGGTAAACGTTAGAGTTGATAAAAATGTTCGGCCGATTGGACCTAGGACTCCACCACCCGCCGAGTAAGTATTATTATTATTGTATTATTTTATTTGTTATTTAATTTTATAATCACAAGTGCTTACACACACAAACACACAACACAAACAAACACACACACACACACACACACACACAAACACACGTACACAATACACCACTGCTGATCGATCAGATCAGATTCAGGAACTATTTCGATAGATATCCAAATTATAAATTTTATTTAAAATAGGATAAGAATTGATCAAGTTTTTAGTATTGTAATTTTTCACTTGTTTCCAAGTTAATAATTATTAAATTTAAAAAACTATCCTCACCTCAACACATGAAACGATGAATGTGTTCCAGAAATTCCAAAAAAAATAACAACAATTTATTACGGCCACTAAACCGAAAAATTCAAATTACAAATAAAGGCAAGGTTTTTTTAAACCTTATTTCTAAATTCACAATAAATTTTAGAGAATCTTTTCTAGTGGAAATTTTTTAAGAAAATTTCCCTTCTCAATGCAACAGCACCACTCCCTTAAAATTTCTATTCCATAAGTTTATTTTCAAAATATTTAATATTAGGACCTTGCATAAAATAATGTCGATTTTTTGGCTTGAAAATCGCATTTATTTGTATAACAAAATGATTGAGTACATCAACCAATATATTGTCCATCGTTAGCTATGACTTCCTCCCATTTTTTGGGAAGTTTGTTGATTCCTTGTTTGAAAAACTCTTCATCTTTTGTCCCAATCCATTTAGCACTTCTTGAGCATTTCGAAAGCGTACATGTGTCTGTCAGGCTGACCTGCATTGATCGGAACAAATGGTAATCAGAAGGAACGAGGTCTGGAGGAGACCGTACGGGGGGTGATCACGATGTTCCCAACCGAGCCTCTTTATTTTTTTCTTAACAATGTTTGCACGCGATGTGGTCTGGCCTGGTCATCGTAAAATAAAACTTTTTGTGGTGTTTTCGATCTATCAATGGTCGTTTTTCGTTCAATTTCTTTGCCAATTCGGCCAGTTGTCGTCGTCGTCGTCGGTAGCGATCAGCTGTAACCGTTTCATTTGGTTTTAACAGCTCGTTATACACCACACATTTCTTTGTACACCACCAAATGCACAGCATTACCTTATGGCAATGAATATCGCATTTTGAAAGTTGATGGTTGGCCGGGAGATCAACATCTGATGCTTTACGTTTAGGGTTGTCGTAATACACCCACTTTTTATCGCCAGTTACAATTCGACTCAAAAAACTACGGGTGTTTGTTCTCGGCAAGATATTTATGGCATGCATCGATTCGTGTTTTGAGTTGATTTTCATTCAGTTGATGTGGGACCCCTTTTCCTACCATTCTGATCTTTCCCATCGTATGCAAACGTCTAGAAATGGTAGCGGCATCTACATTCAACTCTAATGCAAGCTCTTGTTGCGTTCGACACGAAACGTTCAGCCAATAATGCCTGCAATTCTTCGTCTTCAAATTTTTTTTTTTGGCTGACCTGGCCAAAAGAATATGGCCGCGGTGTGTTCCGATGCACACAACGCCAGTTACGCCAACTGTTATCTATGGTAAATCGACATTATTAATGCAAAGTCCCAATACTGTTTTCGGGCCAAGCGGTCGTATAACCCACGAATGCACAACATAAACCTAGCTCCTTGTAAAGGGTTCTTTAGTTTTTCGTGTGTCCGTGTGTCCGTGTGTCCGTGTGGACATCGTAACACATTTCAGAGAGAGAGGAGGACACAATCCACAATACTTCAAACATTTTTTTTGTTTTTCTTTTCCCAAAATATTATTAAATTTTTTCTTCATTTTTTTTTTTCTCTCTACACATTCATTACACAACAGGCAGCCTAAGAAAACAAAACCACCATCACCACCACCACCACCACCACCGCCGCCACCACCGCCAACACCACCACCACCACCGAGAAAATATCATCGTCGTGACATACGCAATAAAAACCATAAATTTCACAACGAACAGCTATTGAACAATTCACTAAAACAACGAATAACAATAGAAAGTCGTACCGGTAAAAAGACACCACTAATAAAATTGGCCATGTCTAATTTAGCTAGTCAAAATCAACAATTGGCCGAACATAAGTTAAAAAATATGGATAATAATTTGATTAAATTGAATGCCAGTCGAAAGAATTTAACGAACATTTACGGAAATAAGGAAAATAATAAAATTCCATCCGGCAATGATCATGGTGATCATGAGGCTAAGGACAGTAGTAGTGGTGGTAATGGTAGTGGTGGTGGTGGTGGTGGTAGTGGTAGTAGTAATACTACTAATAATGATAATAGTAGGGATAGAAGGAGTAGAAGTAGAAGAAGAGGTACTAGTCGTCGTAGTAATAGGAGAAGTAGTAGCAGTGGTAGCCGATCTTCACGTACGAATATTAAAACAAATGTTAATAATATTATGGAGATTCCTAATGATTGTACCGTTATTAAACAAATAATTATTAATAAAAATAATGATGATAATGATGATAATGATAATGTTAATGATGATGATAATGTGAATAATAATAATAATGTTAATAAAAATAATAAAAATAATGAAAATAATAATAAAAATAATGAAAATATTGCTAAACAAAGACTTAATAATAATAATAATCAAGGTACCTGTTCAACGAATGAACTGCGTCGTCAACGGCGTCGTCGACTTCCAACAACAAAACGTGATAATAATAATAATACAAATAATAATTATAATTATAAAACTAATAAAAAGGTTCCAAAAAAAAAGAAGAAGAAACAAAAGAAATTGAATTACAACAGTGAAGATGAATATACGCCGTACAAATTGAATTTAAAATTATCGCCAGCCGAATGGGAAGTGCGTGACAGAGCCTTATTACGTGGAATGTTTAAATTAGGTTTATTGATCAAAGAAATTGATCAAGATGGCGCCTGTTTATTTCGTGCCGTTGCGTATGGAATGTACGGTGATCAAGAATTACATGGACGTGTACGCTCCGAAACTATGCATTATATTGTAAGTGTATTTAATTATTAATATTTTGTGTGTGTGTGTGTGTGTGTGTGTGTGTGAGAGAGAGTGTGAAATTAAAAATATTTATATAAAACAATCGTTCAACGGAGAAGCAGTCGTCGTCGTCGTCGTGTGTGTGTGAAATTAAAAATATTTATATAAAACAATCGTTCAACGGAGAAGCAGTCGTCGTCGTCGTCGTCGTCGTCGTCGTCGTCGTCGTCGTTCAACACTTTTCATTTTTTTTTGCAAAAATATATACGAAATATTCCCCTTCCGCACAGCGCATGGTTAACGACACCGTACAAAATCGTACAAAACAATGAAATATTAAAATTAATTAATTTAAAATTGTTTTTAATACTTGCGTCATAGCGGAAATTTGTGACGGTTAACCGTTTGAATGTGTACGTGTGGCGTCGAAACATATATAGGGTAGATTATGGAACATCTGTTTTTTTATAATTTTGAAAATTTTCATTTTTTTTTTCTTTTTCCCATTTACAGTTACAAAATCAAAGTAAATTTGTATTGTTTCTCACCGAAAATCTTCACAAATATGTGGAAAGAAAAATGAAACCACATGTTCACGGTAATCATATTGAAATTCATGCAATGAGTAATTTATATAAACGTCCGGTTGAAATTTACTATTACAAACCAGAGGAAATTGGTAAGTTGAATTTAATTTATTAATTTATAGTTTTTAAAACATTTATTTAATTTTTGTTTGTGGTTTGTGGAGGGGGGGATGATCACAATCCATAATTTACATATATAGGGCATTGTAAAATACACAAGAAAAAAAAATATTAAAACCCCAAACTCACCCACGCCGATCTGTAGCAATATTTATCAAAAATGCGCTAAGAAATTATTATGAAATTTTTGTTTTTGTTTTCATTCTGATTTTAATTGAGAATGAAGATTTATTTTTATTCGGGAAAGAATAACTATTTTTCCGACACCAAAAAAATCATCTACTCCTACTACAAAATTTTATAAAATTTATTATTAACTAAAATATTTGTCAATTTTTTTTTGTTCACCCCTCATTTTCATTCATCTAGAACCGATCCGAAGAATTGTAACCGGTGAGACATTCATTTCGGTCGAACCAATACGTATATCATATCAACATGATTGTCATTATAATGCCGTTATATCTATATTGGATTGTAAAAAATATAGACACTTATTGCCATATCAAAAATATCATATAAATAAAAATTTAAATGAACGTGCCAAAACAGTAAAAACCAAAAATTCGAATACAAATGATAATATAACACCAATGGATTTGATAATGTTGACGGAAGATGAAAACAGTACCGATATGAAAATACAGTTCGACAATTATTATGCGAAATTAGCAGACGAAAATATTCCCATAAATTATTATCGTGACGATCAATATTTAGACGATATGAATTGGTTCGATAATACCGAAATTAAGGTAAAGAAAACAGTTAAGAGTTGCGACGCCGATAGTAGTAGTGTCACAAATATGCAACGTTTAAATGACAATAAAAATCCAAAGATTAATGATCGGGAAAATAGAAATTTAAATAAAAATAAAAATAACTGTGATAAAAAAATGTTGAACAAAAACGGTAGCAAAAAGAAACGTAACTATAAAAACATTAAAATCACTGATAACAATGTACGTCATATTTTGGCTCAAGAAGTTGTAGCCGATGGTAAACCATTGACTATATCCGAAATGTATTCGAAACGTATAGATCTTGAAAATAGATTGTATGAAAAGAAATTACATGCAAATAAATGTTCGAGAATGAAATGTGATAAAATTCGTGATCAAATGATAGAATATGCATCGCGACAATGGGCTATTGAATATCGACTTCGGGAAGAGGAGACGGCAAAACTTAATGGTGAACCTAAAGTTTCAGATGACAAACAATCACCACCACCACGATCTCCACCACCACAATCGCCGCCGCCACAATATCCACCACAACGATTGCCATCACCACCACGATCTCCATCACCACCACGATCTCCTCCACCAACACCACCACCACCACCACCATGTCCATCACCACCACCAACGCCAACAACCGCAACTCTAACAACAACAACAGCAACACTAACAACAACAACACCAGCATCAATGACGCCAACGACAACACCATCACCACCGGCGGTAAATACTACTACAACAACGCCGACGACCACGAAAACGACAACCACAACAACAACAACGATGACGATGACGACGCCGACGACGACAACGACGACGACGACAACGACCACAACAACAACAACTACAACCACTACAACAACTAGTCGAATAAGTGCGGCTGAAAAACCATTGCAGGTAATATTTTTTATTTCAAATTTGTGTGTGTGTGTGTTAAAGTTAAAACGATGCCACGCCCATTTCACCCTAATCCATTTCCAATTGAATTGTGTTGTGTCATCATTTTTTATTTGATATTCATTCAATGCGGAGGAGGAGGTTGTGAGTTTCTTTTTTAATGAAATTAATTTAAAACATTTTTTCGGCCATATATTTCATGGAAATGATCATGAATCAATCATTAATGGTATCTGCGACCAGTCCTGAATACATAATTATTGTACCATTAAGTTTGACAATGAAAATATATCACATGATTTTGTAACTTTACAATAACCTATTGAGAATATTTGATTGTGTTTAGTAGTTTCGGTTTTATATTAATTAATTAATTAATTAACTAATTAATTGTTTTATATTTTTATTGTTTCCACCACAGTCATCATCAGATGCTATTGGTCAACCAATAACAATGCCACCGTCATCGTTACAGTTGGTACGATATCAAACTGATGAACCCACTAGTAGCCATTGTAATAAAATCCATAAAAAATATGCAGCCGAACTACAACAATTGTATTCAATTAATGGGTCATCAACATCAAATAACAAAACATCAACAACTACAACGACAACAATAGATCAGACCATGGTTTCGACTGCTATTGCATCAGCTAAGAAAAATATTTCAACATATGATGGTAATGATATTGACGGTAATTTACAATATTATTATAATGTTGGTGGTAGAGTACGTAATGTTGGTGTAGATGGTGGTGGTGGATATCTCAATAATAATAATAATAATAATAATAATAATGATGATGATGCCATTGATAATATTGATGATATATTTAATGTTAATTGTGATCTTATCATCGATGATGATAATGAAATCATTCATAATCTGGTAGCCCAAATAAATAGTCCAAAACGTAAATTCAATAGTGAAAATGTACAGGAATATTTTCTCGAAGATGATGAGGTCAAAAATAGTCGCTCAGAATTGTTGGACTGTTTGGAACCATACATTAAAGTAAATAAATATGAATCGCATTTGGGGGAGTATAATTGTGTTCCACATGTAGAAGTAGTCGAAGAAGAAGAAGAAGTAGAAGAAGAAGTAGAAGAGGAAGAGGAAGAATATGAAGATGAAGAAGAAGAAGACGAAGATGATGATGAAGATGAAGATGAAGATGACGACGACGACGACGACGACGACGACGACGAAGAAGAGGGAGAAGAAGAAGAAGACGAAGAAGAAGAAGATGATGAAGAACAACAACAGGAACTAGAGCAACAACAGGAACAACAACAACTACATAATGTTACAACAAATGAAAGTGAATTTGATTATGATGAAGATATTAATTTATCGACGACCATTCAATGTGACACCATTATAAGAACAGTCGATGATGATGACATCGATGATGATTGTAAATTGGATTTGTATAATAAAGATGCAAATTTACAGTCATTAAATTTAAGTGCTCACCGTAATCGTAACACCAACAACAACAACAACAACAACAACCGTAATAATAATAATAATAATAATAATAATAATAATAATAATACCGGCAATAAGAATGCAAAGAAAACAAAAGTGATTAGTGATAGTGGTGCCCAAAATCTAACCAAAAAAATTTTAGCCAATGTCGATGAAGACGAGATGGACGAAGATTATGACGATGACGGTGACATTGACGATGACATTGATGATGACTACGATGACTATGACTACGCTGACGACGATGACGTTGACTTAGACGACTTGGAAGACGTAGTCGACATCGAAGACGATCTCGACGATATCATCGGTGACTGCGATACCGACGATCGCATAGGCAAACGTTACGTTGACGTCGAAGACGTCGAAAACGATGACGACGACGACGACGATTATCCCGCTAGTTTTGCAGGCTTTGAACCACGTACTACACCCGTTCTGTCTGATTTCAATGAACAAGAAATACAACAAATGCATGCCGATGAATTAATGAATGCCGAACGGCAACTTGAAAAATTACAAAATCATATGAAACGCAATCAAAAACATCTTGAACAATATGAATTGCCTTCATCATTACAATTGTTACTATTTTCGCCAGATCAAAGTCAAACTTATAATAATAATGACGGTAATAATAATAATAATAACGGTAATAATAATAATAATAATAATAACGGTAATAATAATAATAATAATAATAACGGTAATAATAATAATAATGGCGGTAAGAATAATAATGGCGGTAATAATAATAATAATAATAATAACAGTAAAAATACAATTAAAAATTATAAAACCGAAAATTTAAATAAAAACAAATTCAAAAATACGAATAAAGTCGTTCCGAAAAATAATCGAAATGATAGAGCCAAAAATTTAAATAAAATGAAATTTAAATTTCAAATTCGAAATAAAACTAATGTGAAAAAAAATTATCACAATAAAATGAGTGGCGGATTCCGTAATCGATTTTTACAATCGATACATGACTACGATAGATTAGAATCGATGACGGAAATTGATGTTGACGATACAACAATAACACCATCAAACATATCACAAGAATATGGTGGCGCATCAAATTTGTCCATTAACCATCAACAACCATCATCAACATATGCATCGTTGTCAATGTTACCGAAAACATCATATTTGGCGGCATCATTAACACAACCGTTGTCAGCACCGGCCACATCATCATCGTCCGCATACTATAATCTACCGATATTGCGGCGAGACGGATCCATTTCGTCATCACATTTACTTAGCCGAAAACCATTAGCATCGGTAGCACCTGTACCGGTAGCTGGACCCTCATCATCATCATCATCAGCATTTGGATCATTATCACCATATGATATGGTATCATCAATATATGGAGCAGCATCATCATCCACTTCAATATATAATCAACAACAACCGCAACCATCGACATCGTTAGCAGCCGGATGGCCACTATCGTCATCGTCTAACAATCGTGCCGACTATTCATTTATTGCTGACGATATTGTTTGTATGTATTTCTTTCTTTCTTTCTCATTATTCATTGCAATACATTTCTAAGTTTTTTTTAATTTTTTTCCAAAATTTCAATTTAGGCAAAAATTATAATGGCAACGAAACGGAAGAATCGGCATTAGAAAAATCAATGTTGGAATCACGTATTGAATATGAAAGAAAATTGCAAGCACAATTCGAAGGAATGGGACACGTTGTCGACGACGACGATGACGACGACGACGATGATGATTATTATCGTTATGGTGGCAAAGGTAATGCAAACGTTTTTCCATCACACTCTCAAACTGTTAAACAAATAATTTTTTTTGGTTTTTTTATCATTTCTTTTCTCACTCTACATGGTTCATCGTGGACAGTCGGAGCCTCAACATCATCAGCAGCAGCCAGAGCATCAACATCATCAGCAGCAGCCAGAGCCTCAACATCAGCATCATCATTTTCAGCCGACGGTGCATCAACATCATCGGCAGCATACGGAGGCTCATTATCATTTTCAGCAGACGGTGCATCAACATCAGCGGCAGCATACGGAGGTTCATCATCATCATCATTGCGACCCGTAGCATCAACATCAGCGGCAGCATACGGTAGTTCATCATCATCATCATCGCGAGCCGTAGCATCAACATCAGCGGCAGCATACGGCCGTTCATCAGCATCATCATCATCATCGCGAGCCGTAGCATCAACATCAGCGGCAGCATACGGCCGTTCATCATCATCATCATCATCTTCGCGAGCCGTAGCATCAACATCAGCCGCAGCATACGGCGGTTCAACATCATTGGCAGCATACAGAAACTCATCATCATCATACCGTGGATCATCATCATTGGCATCATTCCGATCATCATCATCATCAGCTGGCGGAGCATCTACATCATCGGCAGCATACGGAGGCTCATCATCATATTCAGCAGGCGGAGCATCAACATCATCAGGTGCAGCCAGAGCCTTAACATTATCGGCAGCATACGGCAGTTCATCATCATCAGCAGCATACAGAGGCTCATCATCATCTTCATCATCATATTCAGCAGGCGGAGCCTCAACATCATTGGCAGCATACAGAGGCTCATCATCATCTTCATCATCGTATTCAGCAGGCGGAGCCTCAACATCATTGGCAGCATACAGAGGCTCATCATCATCTTCATCATCAGCATCATCATCATCATCAGCAGCAGCCGTAGCATCAACATCATCAGCGGCCGCAGTTGCGGTTGTAGTTGCCGATCAGCCATCAACATCAATTGAACAAGAAGAACAACAATCGCCAATGGTAGAACAAGATAATAATAATGATGTGTTATTATTAAAATCCAATGAATTATTATCACCATCACCATCATCATCACCATCATCATCACCATCATCACCATCATCAATGAATGTTGATATAAATATTGTCAGTAATAATAATAATAATAATTCAAATTTAAATAATATTGAATTGTCTGAATTTGTTGGTGAATTGGTAGAACCATCATCATCATCACCACCACCATCACAACCAACGGAAGAGATTCAATTAATGTCGGACGACAATAATGAAATTGTCAAAATACCAATTACCAAATAAATTTAATAAATTTTTAAATATTATTTTAAGCACCAATTGTGACAAAAAAAAACCGATTTTGATCAAACCACAGCCAGAGACAGTACAACAACCACAAAACGGAAGCGACCAAACAACAAAACAATTTTAACCAGTAGAAGAACAATAAAAGACGAAACAAAAGAAGAAACAAAAGAAGAATTATTTAAAAACAAAAGAAAAAACAAAAGAAAACACTGTAAAAACGTAATTCACCCAAAAAAAAACGAAAACAATTGAAAAATCTTTGAAAACACTTTTTATAACATCAAAACTTAAAACAAGAAAAAATAACAACAAAAAATGTTAAAATCCAAAATTTTTTTTAACATAAAATTTGCCAAAAATATGGAGAAATAAAATAGTTGAAAATTTTTAACTATTTATAATTATTTCTTCAAACACAAACACACATTTACATACACACACACACACAAACACACATTTACATATATACACACACATACACACACACAAACACACACACACACAAACACACACAAACACAAACACACACTTTTACTTTTTACTCAAAAACTATTTTTATTTTATATTTTCGAAAATTTTATTTTATTATTATTTTAAATTTGAATTACTTTAAAAATTTAAAAGATTACACACACACACACACACACACACACACACACACACACACACACACACACACACGCACACATGCACGCATGCACGCACGCACATGCACTCATAAAACATTTTTTTTTTTTGTGTTAAAAACCCTTCCCCCCACCCCCCCAAATATTAGAGCCCAAAAAATGCCAAAATAATTCCAAAATTTAATTTCTTCCATTAATTAAATTAAATTGTTAACCGAAAAAAAAGTTATCAATTGTTAAAAAAAAATGTATATATTTATGTGTGTGTGTGTGTGTGTTGGTAGGTGTGTGTGTGTGTGTGTTGGTGTGTGTGTGTTGAGGGACGAATAATGCATATTTTTCTGTTATTTGTCCAAAATTGCAATATACAATTTTTTGCTAAAACTTTTTTTTTAAATATTGAAATTTTTATTTATTTTTTTGAATTTTTTATTGAATTTTTTATTGAATTATTTTTTTAATTATTTTTTTTTCAAATCTCTTTCTCTCTCTCTCTCTCTATCTCTCTATCTATCTATCTATCTATCTCTCTTTCTCTCTAAATAATTATTATTTTTATAGAAAAATAAAATATAAAAAAACAACAAAAAAAAAGTTATATAAAAATTAATAATTTTTTTTTTAATTTTTTTTTTTTTTAATTTGAATTTTTAAGTGCACAAAAATTTTATTAATTAATTAATTAATTAATTAATTAATTAATTAATTAATAAAAAAAAAAAAAATGGAATTAATTTTACTTTTTTTTTTTTTTTTTTCTTAATTTTACATAAAATTTTTATTTTTTAATTAATACGTGGTCTTTGTCATCAGCACGCACACACATACACACTCATACACAAACACACTCACACACTGACACACACAAACTAACAAAAACAAACAAAAACACACACACACACACACACACACTCAATCATTTAGTAAAACCTAACTATTAAGATTTATGTGCATTTTAATAAATACTCTGAGCACGTTCGAGTACGTGCGCGCGCACACATTATTAATTAAATTAATTAATTTTTTGATTTTCCATCAAATCATATTTTATGCAATAAATTTAAAGTATATAAATGGAAAAAAAAAAAAAAAACAGTGTAACAGGACCGCCGCCGCCACCACCACCACCACAACAACAACAACAACAACCGGCAGAGTAACGAAGCGTGAAAAAAATCACAGATCACCAAAAAGAGTAGAAAGAAAGAAAAAAAGAAAGAAATAAAAAAAGAAAGAAAGAAAGAAAGAAAGAAAGAAAGAAAGAAAAAAATTTGAACCTTCCGGATTCCGTCAACTTTTAAGAATTTCCTGCATTTCCTGATTTTCCTGGAACAGAGATTTTTTTTATTAATTTTTTTTTTGTAATTTTTATATAAAAATAATGTACCGCAAAAAAGATTACCGGCACCCCCGATCGAATATCTGTTTTTTGAGCGGGAGGACTCATAAAACCGATATGCAATTGGATTGCCTGAATCGATTTTTATCTAAAATTTAAAAAAATCTCTCTTCCATGCACAGGAAATTTAATTAATAATAATTGATTATTTGCACTGTGAAAACATTCGAAAACACTTTTGCTCATGTGATAGTTTAATTTAATTAAATAAATCACTTTTCTCACGCTTCGCTGCTCATCTGGTGTGGTCACTGTTTTTTTTTTATTCTTTTTTTATACTTTTTTTAAATGCGCAACACCACACAAATTTTGTGTGTGAAATAAAGTTTAAGCAAATTTTGGTGTTTTGTGTGCCGCCATTTAAATTACAACAGAATGTCGTCAAAAATTTTTACCGACTCACATAATTTAATGAAATTTCTCTCTCTCTCTCTCTCTCTCTCTCTCTGTCTATCTATCTCTATCTATCTCTATCTATCTCTATCTCTCTTTTTGTGGGCACAATTTTTTTTTAAAGTTAAATTTAAATTTCTTTTATATAAAATCTTTGTTTTTATGGCATGGGGTTTTTGTTTTAGGTAACTTTTTAGTATCGAATCGATAATTACATGAAATTTAGAATTTAACCGAAAAATTGTGTTCAGAAAAAGAGAGAAAACAGAGACAGAGACAGAGACAGAGATATAGATTGATTATTATTATTATTATGGGTTTCGAAGCCTAAAACACAAAAAAATGCCCCAATTTTGATTAGTTTAATTTTTATTTAAATTGGGGAAATTAATTAATACTTAATTTTATTTTGAATTTTGTAATAAAAATTTATGTTTTTTTTTTAATTTAATTTAAATGAATTGAAATTTGTAAATTTTGGGCTGTGCGCATAATTGTGTCACACATCATCAGTGTGTGAGTTGTTGCAAAATTCGGCGACATTCTGTATATTATTGTCATTCCATTTAATAGGAATTTTAAAAATTTTTTTTTTTTTAAATTATAGACGCCATAAACTAAATTTTAACTCAATTTCCCCCCCCCCCCCCAATCTCCCCCCGGCCACCTTAAATCTATTGTATCATTTGAATTTATTTGAATTATTTTTTTTTGCAAAATTTGGCTACAAAGTCAAACAAATTATCGATTATTATTTTTGTGATTTGTAGTAAAAAAAAAAATTGAAGTGAAATTTTTAATTAAAATTAAATGTAAAACAAAGAAAAGAAAAAAAAAAAAAAAAACGTAGAAAAAAAAAATTTAGAAAAAAAAAAATTTAGAAAAAAAAAAAAAAAAATGAAAAAAATTTTTTTTTTTTAATTTTAAGAAAACAATTTATAATTCTAAGGAAAATTTATTCAAGTAATTCCACAATGAAAATTCCAATGAATATTATATTTTATTATAATTTTTAATTTTAAGATATTATAAAGTATAATTTTTTTTTTAATCTGATTTTGGGGTGGTGTGTATTAACCAAAAAAAAACAAAAAAAAAACAAAAAAAAAAAAAAATAAAAGTCATAAATAATCGCCCACACCCACAATCCATCCTCGGTCGTGTGTTTTAGTATATAGACACACACACACACACCCATGCACACACACGCAAACACACGCAAACACACACGCACACGCACGCAACAATCAATTTATATTGCAATTGGTAAAAAAAAAATTCAAAAGATTTTTGTGGTTCGTAAAAAAACCACAGCCCGCGCCCCCCCCCCCCACCAACTACCCCGATTAATGTCCGATGATCGGTTATTATTTACGACGTATTACAAATAAACGTAAATTGTGGGTGCGTTCAAATGGACGATGAATTTTTCTTGTTCATATCATGTAAAAAAAAAAAAGGATATATATTTAAAAAATTGATGGCGGTGATGTGTGTGTGTGTGTGTGTATGTGTGTGTTTGAGTGTGTGTGTGTGTGTGAGGAGAGGAAAAGATAAAGATTTAATTAAAATTTCATTGAATTTATTATTTAAGTTACAAAAACAACAACAAAAAACTAAAGTTTTATACAAAAAGATCATTTAATATAAAAAAAAAAAAAAAATAAATAAAAAAATACCGTTACCAAATCAATTTAAAGATCAACAACCATCATTTTTTTTGGTTGGCGCCGCCAATTAATACATCATTCTTGAAAATCAAATCAGATTTGTAGCAGAGATCTGATGTTGTTTTTAATTTCACTACAAAACACAAAGTAAAATGGAGTCGTTACACACAAACAAATACAAACAAACACACAAACAAACAAACACACAATGAATGAGGGTGAAACGTAACGGTATTTTTTTATTCATTTTTTCTTTCTTACATAATCAAAAAAAAAAAAAACAAAAAAAACAACAACAATAATTTTACCGTTACCTGTGTAGTTTTTTTTTAAATATAATTTTGCAATTTTTTTTTTTTTTTTGGTTCCAGTACGTAATTTTTTAAACATTTTTTTTTTCAAATTTTTTAAAATTTTTTTTTTTTTTTGGTGCTGTTATTTAAAAGAGAAAAGGGAAAAGAGAAAGAGAAAGAGAAAAAAAAAATTCCGCCCACAAATTTTAATTAATTAAATAAATTTTGTGTGAGACGAGTAAAAAAAGATTTTTTCATTTTTTTCATTTTCTTTTTCTTTCTCTTTCCCCCCCCCCCCCCCCCGCATTTTGTTTTTTTGTAAAATTTTATTGAAATTTAAAACAAAAAAAATTTATTATATTATTAGAATTAGGCTTAAGGTAAAATATATGTGTATATTTTTAGGTGGGGGAAAGGTGTGAAAAAATGGAATTTAATGATGTGGGTACGGGTGGGAGAGATGATGGTAGTTGTGTGATAATAATTTCTAAATTGGGTGGGACCGATTTCGTAGCGAAAGAGAAGAAGAAGAAGAAGAAGGAGAGAAAATGAAAATAATATTAGTTCACCAAAAAGCGATGATTCGGTGGTGGTATCGATCGATAGGGTTTTTCCGGTGTGGGTGTGGGTTGTTGTTTGGTGTCACTTATAACAATTTTTATTTTGAGGTAACAATTTTTTCACACAAATATTTGCAAAAAAAATTTGATCAATTAATATCGTAACGTTTAAAATGACTTTACCCCAATTATATAATAAAAATGGAAAATGGCGCGGGTGTAGAGAATTATGAAAAGTAATTGGTGACGACCACCCCCCCCCCCCCCCCCCATTCACTTTTTCTGTAAAACATAGTGTGTGTCACAAAAAAATGTTTTTACAAAATAGGTGATGGTAGGTGCGGGATGGTCACACCAATTGTCCGATCCAAATTGATAACACACAAGGAATGGCAATTAATTTTTTTTTTCCATTGGTTAATTATAAACAAATTAAATTGTTACAAAAAAAAGTGATGGCCAACGATGATGACACACACATTGTCTATTCAAACAATTCGATACCCAACGCGCGCCAGTATCAAGTGTTAACCCCTTAAGGTTTTTGCACGAGCCAGGCTCGTCCTAACGAATTTTTGAAAAAAGGCATATAACGAGTCAATATAGTTTGATCTCGTCGTTTTTCCACTTTTTAAGACTTTCATCATAAAAGGTCAAGAACCTTAAGGGGTTAAAAGCATAAAAAAAAAAAAAACAGATTCGCTAATAATTCCTAAAAAAAATTTGCTCAAAAGATTTGGCGAAAAGAAAGGCAAAACACAAGGGAAATTGAGGATGAAGGGTGGACTTGGGTGTGGGAGTTGAAGAAAGGAAAGTGGGTTGTACCAGCCAAACTGGCCTAAACTTAATGCAGCTAATTATTTCACTACCGATTTTTTTTTTTTTTTTTGTTCCTTGTTGATGACCAAACTGTGACACGACATTAAACAAAATTAATAGTTTACCGTTTTTTTTTTGTGATTGTGATGATGACTCTTTAAAAATTTACATGATCTCATTTTTATATTCATAAATACCACACACATACACACACACACACACACACACACACACACACACACACACACACACACACACACACACACACACACACAAACAATCAAACAAACAAACAACCGATCGCGTTTATTATTTCATTAATAATTCAGGCGACGCATTTGAAAACCACAAGCGGATTCGTAACACTTAACATGTTAATGTGTGATCATGATCACTTCAAAAATGCAAAATAGCAACGACACTAAAAGCTAAAATGGTGGTGGTTTGATTATTTTAATTATTTGTAAACGATTATTTTGATCGGTGATCGATTGTTTTAACAAATTTTATCTATTCATTTGAAATTTATCGACAATCACACACAGATTTACAATATATTTAACACGGAAATGGTAAAAGCCGGCCTTGGAATTGCCAAAAAAAAAAATTTAAATAATAGTATTTACTGTTCCCGAAAAAAAAAAACGCTACTAACATTCTCATTAGAATAGATTTTTGGCAATGAATTGGATGACACGACGCGGACAACACAATCAAAAAATTTTTTTTTTTTTATTAGACTGACGACAAAATACTTAAAATCTCATTTAAAATAACTGCGATCTAAATGAAAAATTTTTCACGCCTCGCCCCAACAGCAATAGACTTTTTTTTTTTTTTTTTATTTGATTTTTTATTTGATTTTGATAATTATTGTACTCTTAAATGTGAATAAATAAAAAAAATAAAAATAAAAAAATTGTATTGTTGAATACTGCCAAAAAAAAAAAATAAACAAAATTGTTTGATTTTATTTTTATTTTCAGGATATTTTGATTTACCATTACCATCACGTGAAATTCATTTGTCTCTCTCTCTCTCTCTCTCTATCTCAATTTTAACATCATTCAGTCGACCCGAATGTGCGACGTGTCGGATACAAAAGTCTGGAAAATTGAGGTCAATATTGAATTTTAGATTATTAAATACAAAATAGAAAGAAATTCGGGAAGCACTACTATTGCCTGAAAATAGTGCGCGCCCCTGATGCAAAATAGAATTTTATGTTTTTTAAATACAACAGAAAGAAAAACAGAATAAAATATTAAATGCAAATTTTGCTCGCCTGATACAAATTGCGGAAAATGGGCGGTAATATTGAGTTTTAGATTATTAAATACCTCACCAGAAAGAAATTCAAAATAAAATACTGTCTGAAGATTATGTTCGACTGATACAAATTGTGGAAAATGGGCGGTAATATTGAGTTTTAGATTATTAAATACCTCACCAGAAAGAAATTCAAAATAAAATACTGTCTGAAGATTATGTTCGACTGATACAAATTGTGGAAAATGGGCGGTAATATTGAGTTTTAGATTATTAAATACCTCACCAGAAAGAAATTCAAAATAAAATACTGTCTGAAGATTATGTTCGACTGATACAAATTGTGGAAAATGGGCGGTAATATTGAGTTTTAGATTATTAAATACCTCACCAGAAAGAAATTCAAAATAAAATACTGTCTGAAGATTATGTTCGACTGATACAAATTGTGGAAAATGGGCGGTAATATTGAGTTTTAGATTATTAAATACCTCACCAGAAAGAAATTCAAAATAAAATACTGTCTGAAGATTATGTTCGACTGATACAAATTGTGGAAAATGGGCGGTAATATTGAGTTTTAGATTATTAAATACCTCACCAGAAAGAAATTCAAAATAAAATACTGTCTGAAGATTATGTTCGACTGATACAAATTGTGGAAAATGGGCGGTAATATTGAGTTTTAGATTATTAAATACCTCACCAGAAAGAAATTCAAAATAAAATACTGTCTGAAGATTATGTTCGACTGATACAAATTGTGGAAAATGGGCGGTAATATTTAATTTTAGATTATTAAATACCACACCAGAAAGAAAAACAGAATAAAATACTGTCTGCAGATTATGTTCGACTGATACAAATTGTGGAAAATGGGCGGTAATATTGAATTCAATGTTATTAAATAGACCAGAAAAAAATTCCGAATTAAAATATTGACTGCAAATTTTGTGCGCGCGTGATAAAAATGCAAGAAAATGATCAGAAATATATATATTTTCCATTTCCCCAATTTCAAATTGGAAAATAAGAACAAAAAGCTTTCGTTTATCCATTGATGACTAACTAAATACAACCTGATAATATTACATTGGAATTGGGTTTACGGTCTCACACACACACACCAATCTCATTTTAAGCTTTAAACATATATTTTTATTTCTAAATTTTCGCAGAGATGTCGCTCAAACTGCAAACACTGGAAAACACTTTACTTTACATTTGGGTGGTTTTTAAAAATGGAAATGAAAATTCAATTTGAAATGAAAACAACGATAATTTTAACGTCTTCTCTAATTCACCCGAAAATGGTGAATTTCATTGGGCAAAAAAGTTGTTATGGTGAATAGAAAAATAAAGATTGCCATCGTACCGGACCGCCGACAACAAAATATTATTTATTAAAATCGGAATTTATTTAAAAGTTCTTATTAAATTTGGAAAATGTTTTTGTTGTTGGTTGCTGTATGTGAATGTGTACAAAAAATTACGACTTATTCAGTTGTTTAAAAATTTATTTGAATTGTGGCTGCTGGTTCGGTACGTTTTTTTATTTTCCTAGAATCCCGAACACTCTTTAAATAAATTTGAAACCTTACAATTTGAGCAATCAACGATTCTACAGAAATACTAAGACTTAGCAGAGAAATCAATGATGTGACAATCACCTGACAATAGAACTAATCAAATTTTAAAATAAATGCCCCGCAGCGAAACTTAATGAATTGTCCGTTGTACCAATTTTTTCCATCGATTGAAATTCACCGTTAGATTAACAACACATCACAAAGAATATTGCCAACGATTTTATTTCTCTGATTCAGGTTTATTAATTAATGAAAAACAACGTCACAAACATTTCAAGATTCATATTTTTTGAAACATTCTAAAGCACGAGTAGAGATGGAAAAAATGCCTTAGTTAGAATATTTGTTTCCGATGTGCCGAGTGTTCGTGTATTTTTAGAGTAATGCGGAGGATAACATTTTATTATAACACCAACGGAATCATTATATTTTGAATTGTTATTTTATAAAGATGGTGAGTACCAACACCACCACCACCACCAAATTAATATTCATAAGATCCAGATATCCAATCCACCACAATTTATTATTTTTACAGATATTTTTCTGTTGGCGTTATAAAAATTGTAATCTTTACCGTTTTTTTCTTGTTTTTTTCTTATGGAATACAAATTAATTACAACAAAACATAAATATAGAATAGGTGTATTCATATGAAATGTCGATTTAACACATACTAAAATAGTAAAATTATAACGTTCCATTGGAAAAACTATGAATTTTTCGCTCCAAACAGAACTTTTACGTTCATTTCTATTTATGGCATACTATTGTCAAAGCACCTGGAGGATGGGATGGATGGGAGTGGGTTGGGTAGCAACTATTCTCCGCATCCCATCAACATCTAATGCGTAGCTGGGCGTATTGTGCTATTGTGTTTGTGAATGTATTTCTAAACAAAACTGTTGAATTGTAATCCGGTGGGAAGAAGAAGAACAATCGTGTGGGTTGACTTAAAGCCACATATTAGGTTAGATGCAGTAAACTGTGTGATATTAAGATTCTTAAAATTCGAGATTGGAAGACACATTAGCTGCACTTAGGTGTGATTGTTTGGGAAGTATATAAATAAGATAATCTTTCTACAATAAATTAATTTGAAAAAATCGACGCATTCATATGCATAAACCTATTATAAAAATTGTAATTTTAATCGTTTACTTCTAATAAATATGCACACACACACACACACACACACACACACACACACAGCAAATAAAATTTTTACAATAATTTATAAATAAAACACACAAAAAAACAAAAGAAAAACCAAATTGTCGACTTTGTGGGCGCCGCAAGGCAATCTCAAAAAAAAATATGGAAAAGAAAATGAAATAAAAAATAAATAAAAGGATGGAAAAAATTGTAAGCAAATGAAGAAAAATTTGGTACTTCGGTTTATGATTTTATTTATTCAAATCTGTACACACCAATGCCTCGTTAGATATAGGCGGCCTAAAGTTGGCGCCACAAAAAACTTCTCTGCTTCAATTCAATTCAACAGGATTCTTTTCAAAGTTTGATTTGTTATACGGAATTTCGCTTTTTTGATGGGTGGCGGTGGGGGGACGTTGTCAACTTTTTGCCGGGAACAAAGACCGTGTGCAGCAAGGTATTGGTGTATAAAATTATGAGTTCTGTATTTGCACGCGCGACAACTTACACGTCTAATAACATACAACAATAAGAAGTATACAAAATTTGCACTGTATGTTTGGTTGTTCACAGTTGGCCCTCAGGCTATTCTAACCTAATCACTGTTTTCTTGTTATTTTCTAATATTAAATAATGTGTAAGGGAAAAATTATTATTATTATTATTATTATTATTATTATCATACCAACAGCTACTACAACAACGACAACAACAACAATAATATCTTATTTTCAACATAAACTTTCATGTTATTGGAATGTGTGGGCGGCAGCGGAGGTGGCAATGGTGGCCGTGTCTCATCATAAAAATTATCATTAAAAATACAAAATTTCTTTAATGTGATTTTAAATGGTAAAAGTTATTGCACACTTTCGAGAAAATTGTTGTGAAATGGGGAAAAAAAAAACAAAAAAAAATCCCACCCCGCTGCGCCCTCAGCTTTAAAAATATATGGTCGCACTTTAGCCGCCGTTTAGCAACAGAGATAATTCGTCTAATAATAAAAGAATAAGTTTTTTTTGTGAAAATATTTGCAAGTTCTTTGTATTAGGTGAAACCGGAAATTGTTGTGTCCGTTTCGGTTACAAACGGATTTGACTCAATCTTTATAGATAAAACACTCTGACAAATGAACTACTGCGAACAAACGAAACACAGAATGCAAAAGAAGATGATTTGAAAAAATTACAAATAAATGAATTTTTATCTTTTGGACATCAGGAGGGATGGCGGCTCGGGTCACCCAGTTTGATTCATCTCAACACACACTATTTTGGAGTACATTCGGAAACCTTTAAAAAATCGGAAGAATTGAAAAAATCGAGTTATCATCATGCACTGCTTGCATGGAATAAAAATGTTGGACGTTAACTCCATTGCAGGCAATGAAAAGAATTGTGAACCTTTTTACAAAAAACCTGTCCCCGAAATTGCGCCTGAATACGAGAAAGTTGTGTGGTGGATATGGTGGAATACATTTTGTGCTGTTAAAATCGAAACTGAATGGTTAAATTCGAAGAGGTACTGTCAGCAATGTTGGCAATCCAAAGGAAAAGAGACCGGCGGCAGCGATGTTCAATAGGAAAAAACATTATACTTCGTCATTTAACTGACCGTGCTGTGGTTGTGAGAAATTCTTTTGCAGCCACACCATACTCACCGCACCCCAGTCACCCTACGTCGTACTGTCACTTGTTTCTGTTCTGCAAAAGAGAAATTCATTTTTTGCCATCAATAAATCTGGCACCTTTTTTTATTGTTTTGTGAGACGACAGACGGTTCATTATTGTGCAATGAAAAAAGCCATTCAAATAGAATTGTTCACTGGTCAATTTACAATTCATTCAGCCAACATTCTCTGAACAGTGAAATTTCCCATTACCGAACTTTTTCCACCACTAATTCTGTACGATTTTTATGGTGGTGGATGTTCGCCTCTGGTCTTGGATTATCTAACAATTGTCGTGTTAAAATCATTCAAATAAGGCCATTTACAATTCATTCAGCCAACATTCTCTAAACAGTGAAATTTCCCATTACCGAACTTTCTCCACCACTAATTCTGTACGATTTTTATGGTGGTGGATGTTCTCCTCTGGTCTTGGATTATCTAACATTTGTCGTGTTAAAATCATTCAAATAAGGCCATTTACAATTCATTCAGTCAATATTCTCTGAACTGTGAAATTTCCCATTACCGAACTTTTTCCAAACTAATTCTGTACGATTTTAATAGTGGTGGATGTTCTCCTCTGGTCTTGGATTATCTAACAATCGTCGTGTTAAAATCATTCAAATAAAGCCATTCACAATTCATTCAGCCAACATTCTCTGAACAGTGAAATTTCCCATCACCGAACTATTTCCACCACTAATTCTGTACGATTTTTATGGAGGTGAATATTCTCCTCTGGTCTTGGATTATCTAACATTTGTCGTGTTAAAATTATTCAAATAAGGCCATTTACAATTCATTCAGTCAATATTCTCTGAACAGTGAAATTTCTCATTACCGAACTTTTTCCACCACTAATTCTGTACGATTTTTATGGTGGTGGATGTTCTCCTCTGGTCTTGGATTATCTAACATTTGTCGTGTTAAAATCATTCAAATAAGGCCATTCACGATTCATTCAGCCAACATTCTCTAAACAGTGAAATTTCCCATTACCGAACTTTTTCCACCACTAATTCTGTACGATTTTTATGGTGGTGGATATTCTCCTCTGGTCTTGGATTATCTAACAATTGTCGTGTTAAAATCATTCAAATAAGGCCATTCACAATTCATTCAGCCAACATTCTCTGAACTGTGAAATTTCCCATCACCGAACTATTTCCACACTAATTCTGTACGATTTTTACGGTGGTGGATGTTCGCCACTGGTCTTGGGTTATCTAACATTTCTTTGCCATCGATATACCAGCTTAGATGAACGGAAAATTGGAGTGGCAATTGATGTGATGATATTCCTTGTAGTTATCTCATCACAATGAAATTACTCCTCCCATGCCGCGCAACAGAACATATACCCAGATGTCACTACTGAGAAGAAACATGATTGTTCAGGGGATTTTTTAAGTCCAAAGAATTTGTGATGATGGTATTTTTTTCGCCTGTTCTCTTACCGATAAACTAAAGATATTGTGCGTTTCGGTAAGCACATTCAAATGGAAATCGTAATGGACGCTGTTGTGAGAAATTCTCTGGTGATAGATTTCGCTTATTTCGAAATAGAAATGGAATTGTTCAAATTCAATTCGAATATTTTCTAATCATTATTATTTCCCTATTCTTCATCTTCTTCATTCTTCTTCATCTTCCCGGTAATTATTTACACATTTTCATTTTTACAATAAATTTTCTTATTGTTTTCGTGTGTTTTTCCGTTTGTTTGTTGTTTGTTTTCCTATCCATTGTTGTTGTTGTTGTTGTTGTTTTTTTGTTGTTTTTTTGTTTTGATGACGACTTATAAATCCATAAAATTTAATGTAAAAACTTAACGTTACTAAAACGATTAAAAACAAATGAGAGATTAAAATTTACGCTGCTGTAAATAATATAACAATACAACATTTATTAGAAATTTTTTGTGTGGGTGGTTGGGTGGTTGATTGTGGGAGTTCGGTTGCTGGTGTGCGGGTGTATGCAACTCATAGAACAGCCGGTGATAAAATATAATTATAAAAATAATAATAATAATAATAATAATAATTTTCTTATTCAAAAATATCTCCCCACACACATATTTTGCGCTTCTTAAAGTTTTCTTATCTGTTATTATTTTGGTGTGCTATATATTTCAAAACGCCACTTCTTCTTTAATTGGAATATTTTTCAATCATTTATTGTGTACTGTTACTCTAACAGAGACACACACACACACACACACACACGAATATACACGTAAATTTGGGATGAACAAACGAGAGATGGGGTTGAGTATATAAATTTCCATTCTTCTGTGAGCCAATAAAATGTTATTAATACTTTTTTAGAACCGATAAATCTTGTAATTTAATTTAATAACAATTTTAAATGACATAATCCGTATTTTTCCCAAAATTAAATCTATAAAAATTGTGATAAATTAATTAAATACCGTTGTTTTGTCACAGCTCCAAAATGCATCAGAATAAAATTTAAAATAAAATACTACAGATTATGCCTCCGCCTGATATAAATTCTTGATAATTGCAAGAAATACTAATATTTTCTTCCACTTAAATATACCAGAATTAGTTTAAAGTGATACCAGTGTCTGCACATATTTTGCTCTCCTGATACAAATGGAAAACGAAAATGATCAGAAATTGTTCCAATTTCCAAAATATATACCACAATGAAATCCATAAAATATTTCTACTTGCACATTATCCACTCAATTCCACAACACAAATTCTTGAAAATAGTCTGTGAATTCAAAGTAGTTCTTTAGAATATCGGAAATAAATTCAAAAATTAATATTACCTACAAAAATTTTGTTCTCCTGTTACATAAATTTCAGTTAAATAGCTCTAAATTGTCAATGCCATGCAATCTCCTGTTACAAATGCATGGAAATGATCAGAAATGTCAATTTCCTAGTTCTACAAATATGCCAAAATGAATTTGAAAAAGTGGTAATGTCTGCACATTATGCTCTCCTGTTACAAATGCAAAAAAAACTAATGATCTGAAATTGGAAATTCTAAGCTCAGAATGAAATTATGAAATTTTATATTGCCTTCAGATTATGATCTTCTGTTTTCAAATGCCACAAAAAGGGTAAGAAATGATGATTTTCTAGTTTTAAAAATGTGCCAGAATGAATTTAATAAAATAATATTACTGTCTAGAGATTAGGCTCTGCTATGACAAATTTTTGTCAATTCCCAGCTTTCAAATGTGCCAAATGTAAAATTCAGAAAGTGTCACTGACCCTGCAATGATTATGATTTCCTAATACAAATTCTACAAAATTTTATGAAATTATGAAATTTTGAATACCCAAATATGCCAGAATGAAATTGAAAGGGCAATACAGCTGCCTGCGGATTATGCTCTGCCGATAGAAATTTTTTCCAATAATCCTAAAATCCTGATTTCCTAGTTTCTAAATAGGCCCGAATGAAATTCAGCGAGTACTAGTGTCTGCCGATTATGCTGTACCGATACAAATTGTTTAAAATTATCTAAAATTGTCAATTTTTCAGTCACAAATATACCAGAATGAATTTCAGGGAGTTCTATTACTTGCAGATTATGCGCTCCTGATACAAATTTTTGAAAATTTTCTATAATTGACAAAATCCCAGCTTCCAAATAAGTCATAATGAAATTCAGAAAAATGTTACTACCTGCAAATTATGCGGTCCTGATATAAATTCTTAAAAATTTTATGAAATTATCAGTTTTGAATACACAGCAAATGCCAGAATGAAATTTATAAAGTGTAACTGACTGCAAATTATGCGCTCCTGATACAAATTTTTGTAAATTTTATGAAATTATCACTTTTGAATACACAGCAAATGCCAGAATGAAATTTATAAAGTGTAACTGACTGCAAATTATGCGCTCCTGATACAAATTCTTAAAAATTTTACAAAATTATCAGTTTTGAGCACCCAAATCATGCCCGAATGAAATTCAGATAGTACTAGTGTCTGCCGATTATGCTCTCCCGATACAAATTGTTGAAAATTATCTAAAATTGTCAATTTTCCAGTCCCAAATTTACCAGAATGAATTTCAGGGAGTTCTACTACTTGCCGATTATGCGCTCCTGATACAAATTTTTGAAAATTTTCTATAATTGACAAAATCCCAGCTTCCAAATAAGTCATAATGAAATTCAGAAAAATGTTACTACCTGCAAATTATGCGGTCCTGATACAAATTCTTGTAAATTTTATGAAATTATCAGTTTTGAATGCACAGCAAATGCCAGAATGAAGTATTATTGACTGCAAATTATGCGCTCCTGATATAAATTCTTAAAAATTTTATGAAATTATAAGTTTCAGAGCACCCAGATCATGCCCGAATGAAATTGAGAAAGTACTAGTGTCTGCCGATTATGCTCTCCCGATACAAATTGTTGAAAATTATCTAAAATTGTTAATTTTCCAGTCCCAAATAAACCAGAATGAATTTCAGGGAGTACTATCACTTGCAAATTATGCGCTCCTGATACAAATTTTTGAAAATTTTCTGTAATTGATAAAATCCCAACTTCCAAATAAGCCATAATGAAATTCAGAAAAATGTTACTACCTGCAAATTATGCGCTCCTGATACAAATTCTTAAAAATTTTATGAAATTATCACTTTTGAATACACAGCAAATGCCAGAATGAAGTATTATTGACTGCAAATTATGCGCTCCTGATACAAATTCTTAAAAATTTTATGAAATTATCAGTTTCAGAGCTCCCAAATCATGCACGAATGAAATTCAGAAAGTACTAGTGTCTGCCGATTATGCTCTGCCGATACAAATTCTTGTGAAATGGTATGAACTTGTCAATTCCAAACTCTTCCAAATGCATTAAAATGAAATTTAAAAACTCGTCCCGATACAAAATACATTGTTTTTCTGAATAAATTAAAATTAACACGGGAATAAACAAGGAAACTGAACAAAATAAAAAAATAAACAAAATTTTCCAAATAAAAACAACAGACGACACCAGACACAAGAGCGCTCGCGAATGGTAAAAGTTTTCATGTTAAACATTTAATGGATGTTATAAATAACGTGTTTCCCCAAACACACACACACAAACGAAAACCAAAATTATTTGCATATAAAAACTAAAAAGAAAGTTCAATGAATATGAATTTGTTAGTTCGACGACGACGACGACTACCACAACAAACAAGGAAATGGAAATTTGAATATTATTTTGTAACTAAATTATTATTATTATTTCTATTTGCCATTCATAAATGAGTCAGACAATTTACATTTTTGCATTACAATATAAACAACATAGAAACGCAGGAGACGTGGACACAGACCCAGATCACATTATTGCAATCGTTAGAAGAAAAAAAAAACAATCCCACCATCCGCCACACCCTCCAAAAAAACATTATCGACCCATATAATGCCGATATTATGACGATTGTCTGAATATGATACTGTTCGCATCTCATGGCACACACACACACACACACACACAGCAGTCATTTAAAAACTGTCAACACAATATCAAATAAAATTCCGTTTGATGATCCGATTGATGTTTCAACGATTCAGGATCTAACAAGGATAACTTTTCAAATCATATAAAATGAGATATCTCATATTAATTAGCAATAGAATTTTTAAATTAAGTATTCACCTGCTATAGAAATGGTATTTTAAGGATCAAGGACATTTTAAGGATCTTCTAGGGATATGGTTTTTTTGTTTTTTTCCAAATTTTACAGGCTACACCTTGTGCGTAAACATAGAAGGATCATCAAATACATACAATTACATATTCTTAAATCAGGATAATTTGTGAGTACAAATTTCCTTTATAAGGTCCTTGATATTCGTAACACATAAGTTATACTCAAATTTTTTGTCTCGAATACTATATTTCGTCGGGATAATTTTAATAGAAAATATCCTTGGATCGTTGCAGCTTTAAATCAATCAAAAATTAATGGTTTCCAACCGACCACTGGTTTTGCAGATGACAAAAATTTAACATATCACAACGGCGACTTTGAATTATCCTTTTATTTTTTTTTTTTTTTGTATCCATCTCCTTTTCTCTTTCTATGTCTCTCTCTCTCTCTCTCTCTCTCTCACACGGTCTTTGTGTGTCAATCTATTGCTATAAATAAAACAAAAAAATGTTAATTCCTTTTTCTTAAACAAATGGATTTCCATAAATTAACAAGTCGTTACCGTTGCCGCGACGCGTTGATTGAAAATATATTTATTTATTTTTTTTGTCCCTGTACACAGCACACGCACATGTGTCCGAAAAATTCTGCACCAGATTAATTTACAATGCATTTTTAAGTTAAGTTTTGCGTCAATTGGATGGGAATGCGGTGGATGAGTGAATGGAATATGGGTGTGGGGTGGTCCAGTGTTCATCGGTATTCTGTTATTGATATGATAATCTGGCCAGCGTAGCCCATTGAAATGCGAAATTGAAACTACAGTCACTGTTAGCAGCGATGAGTAATACAAGAGTAATTTAACAGCAGCAAACGCTTAAATACATTAAGATCGTCACACCCACCAAGCACTGTGTACGCTAAAAAATTTCCTGGGTTTTTTTGTTATGAAAACATTTCATGTGTTTTAATTGTTTCTTTATTTTACTGAGAAATTATTTATCGCCACCGTTTGTGACACATTGGCATACGCGGTTTGCGTACAGAAAATATGTTAATGTGGCCCAAAAATTAAAAATGTTGCCTTTCGTTTATTGGCATTATGGTTCGTTTCCGAATTTGTATTAACAATACATCGTATGTGTTACTTAATAGTTACGGAGAAAATTACTTTTGTGACACATTAGCATACGCGGGTTGCGTACCGTAAATATGTCAAAGTGTCCCAAAAATTAAAAAAGTGATGTATTCCGTCTATTGGTTCGTTGTCGGACACAATGTTTATGTGAAATTTATACCATAATGTAAAAGTTTATATTTGTGTGTACGATGGTGAATGGATGTGCGGTGCGGTGCGACCGAGTACACAACTATTACAGAGGCAAAAGCGGGCACGGAACAAAAACAGATTATATATAAATATATGTTTTTTAATGTTGGTCTTTATGTGTGTAATCACATTGAAATAATGTTACACTTCTTCAAAGTACATAACATTTTTTATCCGTTCATTTTACGATAATTTATATGTCCTTTTTTTTTTGTTTTGCCTCGGTATGTATAATTATTTTATATCGCCGAGATTTGGGGGAGAGCCAAAAAGAAATAAAGGATTGTGTTGTTGGTGCACGATGTTGTGTTGTTAGTGTGTTTTCCTTATTCTGTATTTTGCATTTGTGATTTATTTGTTCCCATAAATTTATGTATAAATTCGAAATAAGATTTTTTGTTGTTGTCTTTTGTGTCTTTTTTTTTTAATTTTTTACGAACATGTGATAAATAAATTCGTGTAAAAAGGATATAAAGGTTTTTTGTAGATGTCCTTTTTTATTGTATATTTTACAAATTATATATTCAATTAATTTTGTTTTTCCAACATAAAACATAAAACAATTATAATTTAAATTTTAAAATAGATTTTAATACTAAGGAATTTCAATGTACACAGACCCGCCGCAAGCAAATGTTATGTGTCCACAGTGCCAATGGGTTAACTATAAATAATAAATAAGTATCGGTTGACAATTTGATGGTTGTGTATTAGAATTACTAAGGGTGTTACGGCAAGCTGAAAATGTCCGACGAATTTTGTTACACAAATAAGTTGGTTGGCCGCCGATGGTTAACTGCCAACTTCTCAAAAACAACCAATTATAAATTCTTCAATATGGCCACAAGAAAAGACAAGAAAACGACGGCAACATTCTTGTTAAAATTTGCAATATGTAAGCCGGCGGATCATCGTAATCTACTGCCACACATTAAAAATTTAACCCAATTACCGTTTCGATTGACTGTTGGCTCACTATTATTGCTACTACAAAAAAACTGTATTCGCATCAATAGTTCAATATTTTGTCTGCAATACGAAATTCTTAATGCCTTGTCTCTCTAAATGCATTAGATAATTTGCATTTACTTAATTTCGCTGCAATTTTGCATATATAATACACTAACGTCCATCAGTATTCCGCCTTCCAATCGATCACATTATTTGACACAGAATATTCTACTACTACTATTTTTTTAAAAGCAAACTTAAATAATATTGTGTGGATACTGAATTGTGGCGGGGGCCTCTATGTCGTTTTAGTTTCTTTTAACACATACCCTATCTCCTGCATTAGATAATTTACATTTACTTAATTTCGCTACAATTTTGCATATAATACACTAACGTCCATCAGTATTCCGCCTTCCAATCGATCACATTATTTGACACAGAATATTCTACTATTACTATTTTTCTAAAAGCAAACTTAAATAATATTGTGTGGATACTGAATTGTGGCGGGGCCTCTATGTCGTTTTACTACTACAAAAAAACTGTATTCGCATCAATAGTTCAATATTTTGTCTGCAATACGAAATTCTTAATGCCTTGTCTTTCTAAATGCATTAGATAATTTACATTTACTTAATTTCGCTACAATTTTGCATATAATACACTAACGTCCATCAGTATTCCGCCTTCCAATCGATCACATTATTTGACACATAACATTCTACTACTACTATTTTTCTAAAAGCAAACTAAAATAATATTGTGTGGATACTGAATTGTGGCGGGGGCCTCTATGTCGTTTTACTACTACAAAAAAACTGTATTCGCATCAATAGTTCAATATTTTGTCTGCAATACGAAATTCTTAATGCCTTGTCTCTCTAAATGCATTAGATAATTTACATTTACTTAATTTCGCTACAATTTTGCATATAATACACTAACGTCCATCAGTATTCCGCCTTCCAATCGATCACATTATTTGACACAGAATATTCAACTACTACTATTTTTCTAAAAGCAAACTTAAATAATATTGTGTGGATACTGAATTGTGGCGGGGCCTCTATGTCGTTTTAGTTTCTTTTTTAACACATACCCTATCTCCGATGTAAATTCACATTGTCTGAAATATGTGTAATCGTTGTCGTCATTACCACCAACCACCACCACAATTTAATTTGTTCAAAAACAAAATTTATACATATATTAATGTCAAACAATTAAAGAGCACATTTTTGACGGTGTTAACAACACGTTTAACATTTACATTCCATTCAACACTGTACAGGAAAAAAAAAGGAAAAATCAAATTCAAAATTGGTGTTAATTCACATCCATCTATCGTCTAACTGCTGTTACTGATGCTGTTAATGCTATTAAAATTTATGTACATATACGTATACTTAATCGTTTATAATTCCCATCGACCCCAACCACCATCACCACCACTACCACCACCACCACCACCACCACCACCACCACCATCAGAGTATATAACTGTAATAAAATGTATGTAAAATGACAATGTATATCCAATTTTCTGGTGTATAAAACAACACAAAAAATAAGAAATATATTATAAAAATGTCATATTTTATGTCATTTTATGTACAGTGATACGACGATAATGTGTTCACAGTATAAAACCGAAAGTCAAACAACAACAATAATAAATTGAGTTGACAGTTACCGATGGTGGGCACAACTGTGTACATAGAAACAAAAACAATTACACCAAATTGTATATAAATGATCAGAAGAAAGAAGATCCGATCACTGCGATCAATGGAAAATACTTAATTTTAAAATAAAATTAGTGCAACTAATACGTTTTATACGCTGATCACTTTGGGGCAATCGACTAAAATTTTGATTTTCTTGATCAGTGTTTTGCTACAATCATTTAAATGTAAATTCACTTTTGGGAAACTATTTTCCAATCGAAATAATAGTTATTTCGGTACAACTTTCTTTCTTCCAAAGTTTTAAACATACCCCCCGACCCCCGGGAACGGCTAATAGATTGCACATATTGCAAAACTATGATCTTTTGCGATCCGCTTTTACGATCCTCTGTTTTTTTTTAGATTTTTACAAAATTTACCGAAATTTTCTGGGTGACCCCTAAAAAATGAACCAGTTTTGCTACAATCATTTATTGTAAATTCAAAATAATTGATATTTCGTTACAACTTCTTTCTTCCAAAGTTTTAAACAACCCCCCCCCCTCCTACCCCGAACGGCTAATAGATTGTACATATTGAAAAACTATTCGGTGATCTTTTGCGATCCGCTTTTACGATCCGCTGATTTTTTTTAAATTTTTTCAAAATTTACCGAAATTTTCAAGGTGACCCCTAAAAAATGAACAAGTTTTGCTACAATCATTTAATTGTAAATTCAAAATAATTGTTATTTCGTTACAACTTTCTTTCTTCCAAAGTTTTAAACAACCCCCTCCCCCTCCTCCTACCCCGAACGGCTAATAGATTGCACATATTACAAAACTATTCGGTGATCTTTTGCGATCCGCTTTTGCGATCCGCTTTTGCGATCCGCTTTTGCGATCCGCTTTTGCGATCCGCTTTTACGATCCGCTATTTTTTTTTTAGATTTTTTCAAAATTTACCCAAAATTTTCAAGGTGACCCCTAAAAAATAAACTAAATGTCAAAATTTTTGCGGATGCCGAATTAGAAAAAAACCAACGTTTTAATTGTCATGGAGATACGTGGAATGCGCAGGGTGAGTTCAAAAGTAAAAGTAAAAAACACAAAAAAATTTTAAATAATTATAATTACAAAATGCTGTCAGTTAAATGGATTTTGTTGTGCACAATGGCCGACAGGGTGTACAGGATAACCCATTTAATTCGTCATTTTTCAATTTAATATGAAACTCAGTGTGATGTGCGAAGTAGTAAAAATTACGAGACAATACTTGTAAAGGTAAAGGTGTCGTCGACCGTTGTTGACCCAATTATCGAACTATCACTGTGTACCAGCATCATGTAAAACATAAAACACAGTACATAGTACAGTAATATGGAGTGCGTTAAATCTATAACATACGCATTTCATTTCATATGTACATCGTCTACCACACGAGTACGCTAAGTCGTCTAAGTCTTGGTACCGTATCGTACAAATATATTATTATTAGTTAGTTTATGACATGATGGTGCGTGGTGCATAAGAAGAAGTATAAGAGAATATAATAATCGTATATAAAATTCAAACCACCCCATCCCCAAAACAACAATTAAATCTAAATACCCTCGATTTTAAATATAACTTCACATTCGTATACATTGTGTAATACCTATGGATATACAAACAGATAATACACTACACTACACTACACTACACTACACACAGGCACACACACACACACACACTATATGTAATAAGTTTACTTAAAATGAATATACACAAATTGTATCCCTTTTTTAAAATTTTGGCATTGAAATGTGTGGTGAGATGGAGGCAGTGGTGATGATGATGTTGATGGTGGTGGTGGTGGTGGTGATGGTGGTGGATGAATATATCTGAATGTATTGTATATGGACGGGCTCAATGGTAATGTACTGGATGGTGTGAGATCATGAGAATGATATATACCTCACTTTATTATCCATTACATACCGTTTGCTGTATAACAAAACTACAAACTGCAGCAGCAAGTGAAAAAATAAAAAGAGTTTATGTGTTATCAAAATTGATAGAGGTATTTATGGAACAACATTTATAAATTGTACAAATTATACACAATATTTATATAGACGAGCATTTTGAATACAATAAAACAACAGACGTTTCAGTACTAAAAACAACAAAAAAATCTTTCTTATATCTTAAATTGGTTTTGTCGAGGGAAAATCTGTTTTTGGTGTGTGTGTACGATACCGTACCATAATATTAGAGACAAGAAATCGTATTCGTACATGAGCTAACTGTAAAAATAAATAATTAGGTGTACACGTTGAAAGTGGCTCTGACAATTTAAAAATTTCTCAAGCTTTCCAACCATTTTGGATCAATATTTTGTAAGTCATTCAGTGCAGTAGAACGGGTTTGCAAAATTTTCGAAATTTTAGTTATAAAGATAAGCCACACCGTCTGCCTGTCCATCAATGTAGCAAAAACAATTTGAAAATAAGTTATTTTAAGTTTTAATGTTAAAGCGTGATTTTTTTTGAGCAATCGGTTTCAAAAATTAAAAAAAACACATAAAAATAAATATTTTTAATTGGAAAATTACTTTTTTAAGTAGTAGCAAATTTCTTTTCATTCAGTTTTTGAAAATGATTTCGTTCATGTGACCGTCCGCGACTGCTTCGTAAAAAGGTCATCCGCTCGGCCCAATTTTTCATCACTCGTTCGAGAACTTCTGGTCGTACAGCATTAATCGTACGAGTTATGTTGGCTTCCAAATGTTCAATTGTCGCTGGCTTGTCCGCATAAACTTGTGCCTTCACATTGCCCCACAAAAAAAAGTCCAACGGCGTGATATCGCACGATCTAGGCGGCCAATCGACTGGGCCATTTCGCGATATAACTCGTTCACCAAACGCGTTCTTTCAGCGCAAATCGATTGTGGCATTGGCTGTATGGCATGTAGCGCCGTCCTGTTGAAACCACAAGTGGCCCACATCATGCGTAGCAACATTTGGGAAAAACCAGCCATCCAACATTTCTCTATAGCGCTCAGCGTTGTTGACCGTAACATTTGCGCCGGCCTCATTTTCAAAAAAAAGTACGGACCGATGATGCCTTCGGCGTGTAAACCGTACCAAACTGTGACTTTTTGCAACGGGTGCAACGGCGTCTCAAGCACTTGCTCTGGTTGTTCCTTGTTCCAATAACGCATATTTTGTTTGTTGACGTAGCCATTCAACCAGAAATGTGCCTCATCGCTGAAGATGATTTTGCGATAAAAATGTTTGCAAAACATTTTTGTTATTTCGGATGTAAATATCCAATATTTGTCGACGTTCCGACAGCGAAAGATGTTGCATTTTGTAAATGTTGAACCTTACTGAGTAAAAAAAAAAAAAAGATGGCGGAGATTTGACATTTCCATCCCTGTCAAAACCCTATTGGAAAAACGATTGCTCAAAAAAAATCACGCTTTACATAAATATCCATGTAAAAAATTATATAAAATTTATAAAAATAATATAAAGTTTGCCGGAAAGTTAGAGGAGTTGCTCACCTTAACACGCCTTAACACTTGGATTGTATAAAGAAAGCAAAAAACGAATATTTAGGGTTCAAAAAAGTGTTACCCAGTGTGCGGGTCTGTCTGATGGTGGGATTGTAAAGGAGTCATTTACTATGAGAAGCGAGTCAAACTGATACAGTCGATCGTTACCCGCACCACCAAATTAAGTGATACCTTTGAGGTACAAACAAAATCAAAATTTTTTGCTACGCCAAAAAGTTAAATTCAACATTCGTCGGCACACATCAAAAAACCTACCCCTGAATATTGTCATCGCATATCGCTTAAAGGCAGCCTCTAAAGTAGTTCTTGTAAAATTAATTCGATAATTCGATTTGCTTCGAAGCCAAACAGGTTTCTATCACTGCAAAACATTCCACATCGGGGGCCGATAAATGTGACAAATCAAACCAAATGAAACCAAAAAAAAAAACCATAAAAAGCCGACTTTCAACTTGTACACCACAAATCACAATTTATATATTATAAATATCGTACATGGGATTGTCGTAATTTTGTGGAATCATTTTGACTTACTTACACACTGCACAAACAAACAAAACGCAAAGCAATTTGAGTGAAAAACCTTTAAACAAAATATTACTTTAGTAATTATCATTAAAGAAACTAATTACAAGCTGTTGTTGTTGGTGGTGGTGGTGGTGGTGATGGTGGTGGTGGTGGTGGTGGTAGTGGTGCTGTTGGTGTCTTTATATAAATACATTTTGTAATATTATTATTATTATTATTATTATTATTATTACTACGAAATTGTACGGTGGTTTGTTTACATAACCATAAATATTTAAATATACACACACACACACACACACACACACACACACACACAAACACACACACACACAAACATTGTAAAATTATATAAATAAGTGAAAACTTTTATTGTTTCACATTTAGGTTTTTGATTTGGTTCAATAATTTACTTTTACCCATTCCTTTTCGTATTCTTTGCACACACACACACACACACACACATCACATCCTTTTTGCTTGATAATAATTTGATACAAAATACAATAATGAGTCTAATCGAAAAATTAAATTTTTAAAATTGGGCAATAAAATGTCAATAAAAGTTTAAAAATTGATAATTGGTATACCTAGAGATGGGTCGTTCGTTGAGATTGCTAGCGACCACAATCTATTAAAAATAGTTTTTGAGGCTAAGGAAGTTGTGAATTTTACTGAATGGAATAATGAATAAAAAATATTAAATTTTTATTTTAAACATTTAGAAATGTTTGGACACTTACAATAACACAATTTATCGTTTATTAGATTAGATTCATATTTGGTTCCAGTCAAAGAACAGAATGGTTGGAGGTGAAGATACAATTTTTGGAATTAAACAAGTTGTTCGCGGTCAACCAAATTGATTTGTCAAAACATCATCAAAATTCAATAGATTGATTGATGGCTTGGTGGACACGTAGTACGTGCATTGAGGAGGAACGTGTGCCGAAAAAACCGGTTAAATGGTTAACCAGAAGGTAGAAGGAGAGCCGAACCGGAAGACCTAAGACGAGATGGCTAGATGCCGAGTAAACTTTGATATAAAGATCCGTAAAATTTGGACGAGGAAGACCGTAAATATTGTCAAAATAATCAAAATCAATAGATTGATTGATGGCTTGGTGGACACGTAGTACGTGCATTGAGGAGGAGCGTGTGCCGAAAAAACCGGTTAAATGGTTAACAAGAAGGTAGAAGGAGAGCCGAGCCGGAAGACGTAAGGCGAGATGGCTATAGATGCAGTAAATTGTGATATAAAGATAATTAAAATTCGCGATTGAAAGACTTTGGCGGCTGCGGATAGGTCAGGTTGGTGAATCGTGTTGGATAAGGCTAAAACCGCATCTGGGTTATAACCGCATGGAGTAAGTAAGTAAGTAAGTTAGATTCGATTCAAAAATGGTAATCCAATGACCAGAGAACACGTTCTGCCCCTAAAAACTGTGCGGAATTAGTGTGAAATTATTGATTTTACTGTTAGAGAATGTCGGCTGATGAATTCAGAAACCAGAAAAGACACCATTTTGTACAAGATAAATTCGAATACAGTTCCACAAAATCATTCCACCATCTCAGCGCCTTCGCCTCAATGTGAGTTTTAATAAATAATAATTTTTTTGACTATTTTTTTAAAATTCGCAAATTCACAAATAAGAAATTTTTAAATAATTTTTTTAAAACTTTTACCTACGAGAGAGCGTTGCTGCTGTTTTCAATGTGAACACACTCAATTATTTATTTCTTTTAATTTTCTATAATTATACAATAGATTTATTTATTTATATGTTGGACATCCCATCCTCATCCACCATCCAACACCACCACCACCACCACCCCCAAACAAATAATAATTCCCAAATTAATTTGATACGCACAAACAAACATTATTTTAATGAGCTTATACAAATTTTTTTTTTTGGACAATTGTTCGTTTATCAATTGTTGTTGTTCGTTTCATCGCTACAACTAAATGTAATATATCAAAAATATTTGTGTGTGTGTGTGTGTGTGTGTGTGTCTAGTTTTAAAAGGACACACGATTAACATAAATAAAATATCAAACCAAATTTTAAATTTATAGAACATATCTTGAAAATACAGAAGGATATATTTTTATCCGATATTTTCCACATCGTTTTCTATATTTGAATTTTCTGTATAAATTTGTGTGTGTGTGTGTTTATATCCTTCGTAATCTATCGCCACACTATAAATACTAAATATAAGTAAGTAAAGTATATATATTTTAATGTATTTCATCGGAAAATCCTTTTTATATCTTTTTTCAAATGTCCAGAAATCCAAAGTATTACAATAAAATATGTGTAATAAATTTTCTCGTATGATGTGTACGTTGGCCGGGCAAGAGGGTTGATCGATAAGTATTGAGCACAACGACAAAACGGTAGAAAACACAACACCAGATGTATAACATTATTTGGAGCTAATGCCATTTTGTAATTGTATTGCGTGAGTGCAAGTTATTAACTTTTGTTTAGTTGCCGCTGTAGCTGTAACTAACATCCATCCACAAAAGTTACTTTTGCTGTGGCCACACTTCTAGTCCATTGGAATTTCGATTGACGATCGTACAAGTCGTACTTACAGTTCACATTAAACATTAAAAGTGTTTCAACAAAAAGTTCCATGTGGGGAGATTGTTTGAATCCAATCCTTTACATCCGTATAAACTTATTAATTGTAATCGATAAACTGCGTTTGTGACTGTGACAACAAATTTAAAAATCGAACGCATTCGATTTAATTTAGACGACACAAATAGTTTTGTGTACAGAAAAGGGCGTAACGTAAATTGATTGCATTAAACACAACAAAGTATGTGTACGCCTATTTTCTCACCGTTCACCAGCGAAACAAGCGATCGAAGAAAATAAGGGGAAATTTACAATTTACAACGGTTTTTTTTCATATTTTATGTGACAAAAAAAAGAATTAAAGAATAAATATGCGCCATTTTTTTTTTTTCGCTATTCTCTCAATTCTTCTCATTTACTTCGAAAGCGGTATTCAAAGTTGTTTTTCGAGTGTTGCACATGTTCTGTCAAAAAAAGTGTGTGTTTGTGTGTGCGCGTGTGTGTGCGTGTGTGTGCGTGTGTGTGTGTGTACGTGAACGATCGATCGAACGTCGGTGACATATATTTAAACTTTTTTTTTTGCTTTCGGAGCGCATCAACTTATTGCCATGCCATCGTCATCCATCATGAAATAAACAAAAATATCCAGAGAAGATGATGAAAAACGATACGGCACAAAAAATACCCAAAACACCGACAACAACAACAACAACAACAACAACAATTACTCGCGCACCAACAACAACAATCGGTTTGTTGGTTGTTGTTTTTTTTTTGTTGCCATTTTCAGTTTTAGTTTTTTTATTCTATCCCATAAATATCTACACAGAGACCACAAAGTACTGGACTAAGCTCTGTGCTATATTTGTTTTTGTTGTTTTTTTTTGTGTGGGTGCGGTGAGACTACGACTGTGTGTTTTCTGTGTCCATACGATATTCGGTGTTATACAAAATATATAAAAAATAAATGTATCATTTGTGGCCGTGTGTGTTGATCTCTAAGGATTTGTCTCGTTAAATTGATATAAGCTTTTTGCGATATTATGAAAATAAAATGTTTATGCGTCGCCATGACCATTCACATTTTAAACACACATTATTATAATAGAAAATTCTGTAACATTATCATTCGATTTGTAATAATATAATTGTACGATATATCTTTTAAGGCCACCGTTGGTATCGCGTTTGTGTGTGTGTGTGGTTTGTGTGTGTACGACGGTGACGACGCGTTAGTCCAGGTGTGTAAACAACGGACACTTAACGAAAGTACGTGGATTTGTGTATTGTTTACAATTAGATAACGGTCGTATTTGGTATTTACTCATGGAACATGGAATTGTTACAGATGCACTATGTGTGTGTGTGTGTGTGTGCGGGTATATGTGTGTAAAGTTGTGAGATAAGTGAGATATGTATTTTGCTACTAAGTGGAATACATAAATTATAATTTGTACGCCAGATTAATAGTTTAACATCACATCGAAATACTATAATTTATATTTTCAATGAAAATCAAAATCAACTATTGTTAGCAATTACTTAGCGCAAAAGTGGTTTTTTAATGGTGTCCCTACATCAGCCACTATCAGTTTAACATTGCTACCGCCACGCCTGGGATCATTAACACTAATCACTAAACTCTTTTTTTTAAACTTCCATTTCCGATCTTTACATCACCGGATAGATAGGCTGCACCTGGCCAATCGTCAATATGTCGATTGGCAGCAACACTGCCGTAATCACATATTGTTGTTAATGATGCGCGTTTGTGTTATTTTGAACAATTTGAATAGTCACATTTTAAAAGATCCATCCAAATGTTTTGCAAATGGATGGCCTCCCACAATGGGGAAAAAAACAATTTTTTCCTTTCGAAGAAACACCTTCATGGCCTTCAAGTTTGGGTTAAAGTAAAATCGTATTTTTTTTCTCCAAATTACATGTTAGCTGGGATAATTTTCTGGTCTGGTTTGCATGCGATGTGGCCCATAAAAATTGGGATTCCCATTTCAAAAAAAAAAAAAAAAAACAAAATTGGTTTCAGACTGTTTCCACTTTTGCTCGTTTCCGTTACTACGAAATATTTGGGTGGTTCTTTGGTACCCATAGCAAAACACTGTATTTTTTAACAATAATTTGTGCAAGGACGAAGTACAATGAATTGGCCAAATTTTAAATATCGTTTTCCTTTACAACAACAACAACAACAACAACAACAACAACAACAACAACAACAACAACAACAATTGTTGTGTAATAATAAAAGTATTTTCAAATATTCGCGTGTCGTTGTCATTGAATTATCAAACTTTAAATCACACACACACACACACACACACACACACCAAAATACACCAAGCACCAAAAGCACCAACTTTTTGCCTATTTAAAATATATAAAATAGATAATAATTTAATACCTAAAGAGAAAATAACCCTCATTTTAATCGCGGTTGGTTAGTAATGAAATTATTTGTAAATAAATGTTTTATAAGTGTTTTCCCTTATTTTCACCAAATTGGCTTCTTTCACACAATACAATTGTGCCCAAAAAGTTATATTTTATTTATAACATCTTATTGTATTTTCATTTTTTGGCGTTGTTGTTGTTGTTGTTGTTGTTGTTGTTGTTGTTGAAGGACGGATACAGCACACAAAAAAGGATATTATAATATTTCTATTATATTCTCGACGACGCAATTTCGTTCGCATATTTATATTCTTATATGAAAAGAGATTATAAAAAGGAAATATATTTGTCCTTGGGATTTTTTTTTTATTTTATTTCTTTCCCCATTTATCTTCGTATCAAAAAAAGAGGGGTTACAACACAAAACAAAAAAAAAAACAAAAAAAAACAACAAAAACAATACGAATAAGAAGAACATAAGAAGAAGAAAAAGTTTTTGTACTTTAATAAAATACCGTTACAGTAAAATTTTAGTATCATATTTTCTCAATTTAAATTATGGTGCTGCAACCGGGGGGAACTTTGTTAATTTATATCACATCCAATTAATTAATATAATAAAATTGAAAATATAATTATAAATATTTGTGTGTGTGTGTGTGTGTGTGTGGTAACACCCAAACACCGTTCAAAGTTTACCCAACTTTTAAAAAAAATTTCGAGGGATACCGAATCAAACCACCAATTGGATAGCCCCCTACCCAAACGAGCTAACTAAACCGATTTGTTATCATGCTGCAAATCAAACGATTCAGGATCTGTGTGAAAAACAACAGAAACATATCCGCTATTCTTCTATTCGGTGTTTTCGTTTTCCACACACACACACACACACACACACACACAGTCTACAAGTATCTGTAAAAAGGATGTTCACGTAACAATACCACAAAATTGCTGAAGGTTTCCATCGCCGGTGTTATTTTCTGTACATAAAATCTAAAAGTTTATATGCGATTTATTCATTTTCTTGCACAACACGTTCCGTAGAGCCTTCCATAATCCAAAATTTTGTCGATTAAATCCCTCATCATACAATGTCCACCGATGGAGGAACACGCCGCCGGGTTCATGATCGTTAACAGCCAAGACTGAAGCTGTTCGGCTTTTCATTTAGCTCAGCCCTGGTTGTCGTATTGCATCTGATAACACCAAAATTATTATTCGAAGCTGACGTTTATTGAAATTACATGAATTTTCTAGAATTTACTTTAAATCGAAATTTATTTATTGTATATCGAAATTATCGAATTGATTGATTTCATAATTTTAGTTGGACACCAAACGTCGAACAGTTCGGAAGGTAATAATTTTAAAAATTTTGTTGCGAAAAATAATCGAGTGTTTATTAAAAAATTTTTGTTCGAAATATTTCTAATTTTATAAAAAATTATATTTTTATATCAAAAAATTAAAAATAATTAACAATTTAAGAGTGAAATAATTAATTAATTTAGTTTCATTAAAATGACTGAAATGCAACAAAAATTAGTAGCAAAAGATTTACAATCGTCATCGGATCGGTCGCGAAAAATTGGAACCGACGAGAAGAAGAAATTTATTTGTGAATTATGTACGAAAAAATTCGCTCGTAAATTTGTATTACTAGTGCACATGCGTACACACACCGGCGAGAAACCTTTTGAATGTCATGTGTGTGTAAGAAAATTCACTCAGAAATCAAATTTAACAAACCATCTTCGAACACATACCGGCGACAGACTTTTTGAATGTAATGTGTGTGAAAGTAAATTCAGTCAGAAATCAAATTTAACAAAACATCTTCGAACACACACCGGCGAGAAACCGTTTGAATGTCATGTGTGTGTAAGAAAATTCAGTGAGAAATCAAATTTAAGAAAACATCTTCGAACACACACCGGCGAGAAACCGTTTGAATGTCATGTGTGTGTAAGAAAATTCGGTGAGAAATCAAATTTAAGAAAACATCTTCGAACACACACCGGCGAGAAGCCTTTTGACTGTAATGTGTGTGAAAAAAAATTCATTTCGAAGGCACATTTAAATGCGCATTTGCGAACACACACCGGCAATAAACCGTTTGAATGTAATGTGTGTGAAAGAAAGTTCCGTAGAAAGTGTCATTTAAATACGCATTTGCGAAGACACACCGGCGAGAAACCGTTTGAATGTAATGTGTGTGAAAGAAAATTCATTCAGAAGGCAAATTTAACGATGCATTTACGCAGACACACCGGCGAGAAACCGTTTGAATGTAATGTGTGTGAAAGAAAATTCAGTGTGAGACAAAATTTAAGTAATCATTTACGAACACACACTGGCCACAAACCGTTTGAATGTAATGTATGCAATCGAAAATTTGCAGAGAAAAGAAGTTTAACTAATCATTTACGAACACACACCGGTGAGAAACCGTTTGAATGTAATGTGTGTGAAAGAAAATTCAGTGTGAAACATAATTTAACTATCCATTTGCGAACACACACCGGCGAGAAACCTTATCATTGCTTCGTATGTAAAAATAGATTTAGGACAACGGTTGCACTTAAGCATCACTTAATTCGTGAAAAACATTTAAATGGACACAATCACATGAAAATTCTTCATAATTAAATTTTGCATCGACGAAATGACAAGTTTTTATTTAAAATAAAATGCAATTTTCCTGGAATATTAAACGTGCCGAAATGACGCTTCAACAAATTGTTGATGGAACGTAATCCTAAAAGTGTATACGTTTGAAGTAATTATTAAATTTCACAATTAAAATTGACAATAATTTTTGAAATCACTTTTGTTTTATAATCATTATTTTCAAATATTTCAATAAAATTAATTCCAATTTAAATTTCAAATATTCTGTTTTTGTCACGTCTTAAACTGAGGCCAGAAAAAAGAAAGCGCACGCACAACGGTGGCTCTTGAGATGTGTCCGTATCCTTAGACTTTTGCATTGAATGGCCTACCCAAATGTCGTACCAAAACACTAATTAAAGTTCGAAATAAAATTAATGCATCTGGTAACACCAAAAATATGATTCGAAGCTTTCGTTTATTGAAATTGCATGAATTTTCTAGAATTTACTTTAAATCGAAATTTATTTACATCGAAATTATCGAATTGATTGATTTCACAATTTTAGTTGGTCACCAAACGTCGAACAGTTCGGAAGGTAATAATTTGAAAAATTTTGTTGCGAAAAATAATCGAGTGTTTATTAAAAAATTTTTGTTCGAAATATTTCTAATTTTATAAAAAATTAAATTTCTATATCAAAAAATTAAAAATAATTAACAATTTAAGAGTGAAATAATTAATTAATTGAGTTTCAATAAAATGACTGAAATGCAACAACAATTAGTAGCAAAAGATTTACAATCGTCATCGGATCGGTCGCGAAAAATTGGAACCGACGAGAAGAAGAAATTTATTTGTGAATTATGTTCGAAAAAATTCGTTGGTAAATTTGTATTACTAGTGCACATGCGTACACACACCGGCGAGAAACCTTTTGAATGTAATGTGTGTGAAAGAAAATTCAGTGTGAAACATAATTTAACGTTGCATTTACGTACACATACCGGCGAGAAACCTTTTGAATGTCATGTGTGTGTAAGAAAATTCAACAGAAAGGTTAATTTATTTACACATTTGCGAATACACACCGGCGAGAAACCTTTTGAATGTAATGTGTGTGAAAGAAAATTCACTCAGAAATCAAATTTAACAAACCATCTTCGAACACACACCGGCGAGAAACCTTTTGACTGTAATGTGTGTGAAAAAAAATTCATTCAGAAGGCACATTTAAATGCGCATTTGCGAAGACACACCGGCGAGAAACCGTTTGAATGCAATGTGTGTGAAAGAAAATTCATTCAGAAGGAAAATTTAACGATGCATTTACGCAGACACACCGGCGGGAAACTGTTTGAATGTAATGTATGTGAAAGAAAATTTGTACAAAAAATAGATTTAACTAGACATTTGCGAAGACACACCGGCGAGAAACTGTTTGAATGTAATGTGTGTGAAAGAAAATTCAGTGAGAAATCAAATTTAACAAAACATTTTCAAACACACACCGGCGAAAAACCGTTTGAATGTAATGTATGCAAGAGAAAATTTGCAGAAAATGGACATTTAACTAACCATTTGCGAACACACACCGGCGAGAAACCTTATCATTGCTTCGTATGTAAAAATAGATTTAGGACAACGGCTGCACTTAAGCATCACTTAATTCGTGAAAAACATTTAAATGGACACAATCACATGAAAATTCTTCATAATTAAATTTTGCATCGACGAAATGACAAGTTTTTATTTAAAATAAAATGCAATTTTCCTGGAATATTAAACGTGCCGAAATGACGCTTCAACAAATTGTTGATGGAACGTAATCCTAAAAGTGTATACGTTTGAAGTAATTATTAAATTTCACAATTAAAATTGACAATAATTTTTGAAATCACTTTTGTTTTATAATCATTATTTTCAAATATTTCAATAAAATTAATTCCAATTTAAATTTCAAATATTCTGTTTTTGTCACGTTTTAAACTGAGGCCAGAAAAAAGAAAGCGCTCGCACTACGGCGGCTCTTGAGATGTGTCCGTATCCTTAGAATTTTGCATTTGGTTAGGCCAAACCAAATGTCGTACCAAAACACTAATTAAAGTTTGAAATAAATTTAATGCATCTGGTAACACCAAAAATATGATTCAAAGCTGACGTTTATTGAAATTGCATGAATTTTCTAGAATTTACTTTAAATCGAAATTTATTGTATATCGAAATTATCGAATTGATTGATTTCACAATTTTAGTTGGACACCAAACGTCGAACAGTTCGGAAGGTAATAATTTGAAAAATTTTGTTGCGAAAAATAATCGAGTGTTTATTAAAAAATTTTTGTTCGAAATATTTCTAATTTTATAAAAAATTATATTTTTATATCAAAAAATTAAAAATAATTAACAATTTAAGAGTGAAATAATTAATTAATTGAGTTTCATTAAAATGACTGAAATGCAACAACAATTAGTAGCAAAAGATTTACAATCGTCATCGGATCGGTCGCGAAAAATTGGAAACGACGAGAAGAAGAAATTTAATTGTGGATTGTGTTCGAAAAAATACACTCGTAAATTTGTATTAAAATTGCACATGCGTACACACACTGGCGATAACCTGTTTGAATGTAATGTGTGTGAAAGAAAATTTCCACGAAAAATAAATTTAACTAGACATTTACGAACACACACCGGCGACAAACCATATGAATGTAATGTGTGTGAAAGAAAATTCAGTCAGAAATCAAATTTAACAAAACATCTTCGAACACACACCGGCGAGAAACCGTATGAATGTCATGTGTGTGTAAGAAAATTCAGTGAGAATTCAAATTTAAAAAAACATCTTCGAACACACACCGGCGAGAAACCATTTGACTGTAATGTGTGTGAAAAAAAATTCATTTCGAAGGCACATTTAAATGCGCATTTGCGAAGACACACCGGCGAGAAACTGTTTGAATGTAATGTGTGTGAAAGAAAATTCAGTGAGAAATCAAATTTAACAAAACATTTTCAAACACACACCGGCGAAAAACCGTTTGAATGTAATGTATGCAAGCGAAAATTTGCAGAAAATGGACATTTAACTAACCATTTGCGAACACACACCGGCGAGAAACCTTATCATTGCTTCGTATGTAAAAATAGATTTAGGACAACGGCTGCACTTAAGCATCACTTAATTCGTGAAAAACATTTAAATGGACACAATCACATGAAAATTCTTCATAATTAAATTTTGCATCGACGAAATGACAAGTTTTTATTTAAAATAAAATGCAATTTTCCTGGAATATTAAACGTGCCGAAATGACGCTTCAACAAATTGTTGATGGAACGTAATCCTAAAAGTGTATACGTTTGAAGTAATTATTAAATTTCACAATTAAAATTGACAATAATTTTTGAAATCACTTTTGTTTTATAATCATTATTTTCAAATATTTCAATAAAATTAATTCCAATTTAAATTTCAAATATTCTGTTTTTGTCACGTTTTAAACTGAGGCCAGAAAAAAGAAAGCACTAGCACTACGGCGGCTCTTGAGATGTGTCCGTATCCTTAGACTTTTGCATTGAATGGCCTAACCAAATGTCGTACCAAAACACTAATTAAAGTTTGAAATAAATTTAATGCATCTGGTAACACCAAAAATATGATTCAAAGCTGACGTTTATTGAAATTGCATGAATTTTCTAGAATTTACTTTAAATCGAAATTTATTGTATATCGAAATTATCGAATTGATTGATTTCACAATTTTAGTTGGACACCAAACGTCGAACAGTTCGGAAGGTAATAATTTGAAAAATTTTGTTGCGAAAAATAATCGAGTGTTTATTAAAAAATTTTTGTTCGAAATATTTCTAATTTTATAAAAAATTATATTTTTATATCAAAAAATTAAAAATAATTAACAATTTAAGAGTGAAATAATTAATTAATTTAGTTTCATTAAAATGACTGAAATGCAACAACAATTAGTAGCAAAAGATTTACAATTGTCATCGGATCGGTCGCGAAAAATTGGAACCGACGAGAAGAAGAAATTTATTTGTGAATTATGTTCGAAAAAATTCGTTCGTAAAATTGTATTACTAGTGCACATGCGTACACACACCGGCGAGAAACCTTTTGAATGTCATGTGTGTGTAAGAAAATTCAACAGAAAGTATAATTTATATACACATTTGCGAACACACACCGGCGAGAAACCTTTTGAATGTCATGTGTGTGTAAGAAAATTCAGTGTGAAACATAATTTAACGTTGCATTTACGTACACATACCGGCGAGAAACCTTTTGAATGTCATGTGTGTGTAAGAAAATTCAACAGAAAGGTTAATTTATTTACACATTTGCGAATACATACCGGCGAGAAACCTTTTGAATGTAATGTGTGTGAAAGAAAATTCACTCAGAAATCAAATTTAACAAACCATTTTCGAACACACACCGGCGAGAAACCTTTTGACTGTAATGTGTGTGAAAAAAAATTCATTCAGAAGGCACATTTAAATGCGCATTTGCGAAGACACACCGGCGAGAAACCGTTTGAATGCAATGTGTGTGAAAGAAAATTCATTCAGAAGGAAAATTTAACGATGCATTTACGCAGACACACCGGCGGGAAACTGTTTGAATGTAATGTATGTGAAAGAAAATTTGTACAAAAAATAGATTTAACTAGACATTTACGAATACATACCGGCGAGCAACCGTTTGAATGTAATGTGTGTGAAAGAAAATTCAGTGAGAAATCAAATTTAACAAAACATTTTCAAACACACACCGGCGAAAAACCGTTTGAATGTAATGTATGCAAGCGAAAATATGCAGAAAATGGACATTTAACTAACCATTTGCGAACACACACCGGCGAGAAACCTTATCATTGCTTCGTATGTAAAAATAGATTTAGGACAACGGCTGCACTTAAGCATCACTTAATTCGTGAAAAACATTTAAATGGACACAATCACATGAAAATTCTTCATAATTAAATTTTGCATCGACGAAATGACAAGTTTTTATTTAAAATAAAATGCAATTTTCCTGGAATATTAAACGTGCCGAAATGACGCTTCAACAAATTGTTGATGGAACGTAATCCTAAAAGTGTATACGTTTGAAGTAATTATTAAATTTCACAATTAAAATTGACAATAATTTTTGAAATCACTTTTGTTTTATAATCATTATTTTCAAATATTTCAATAAAATTAATTCCAATTTAAATTTCAAATATTCTGTTTTTGTCACGTTTTAAACTGAGGCCAGAAAAAAGAAAGCGCTCGCACTACGGCGGCTCTTGAGATGTGTCCGTATCCTTAGACTTTTGCATTGAATGGCCTAACCAAATGTCGTACCAAAACACTAATTAAAGTTTGAAATAAATTTAATGCATCTGGTAACACCAAAAATATGATTCAAAGCTGACGTTTATTGAAATTGCATGAATTTTCTAGAATTTACTTTAAATCGAAATTTATTGTATATCGAAATTATCGAATTGATTGATTTCACAATTTTAGTTGGACACCAAACGTCGAACAGTTCGGAAGGTAATAATTTGAAAAATTTTGTTGCGAAAAATAATCGAGTGTTTATTAAAAAATTTTTGTTCGAAATATTTCTAATTTTATAAAAAATTATATTTTTATATCAAAAAATTAAAAATAATTAACAATTTAAGAGTGAAATAATTAATTAATTGAGTTTCATTAAAATGACTGAAATGCAACAACAATTAGTAGCAAAAGATTTACAATCGTCATCGGATCGGTCGCGAAAAATTGGAACCGACGAGAAGAAGAAATTTATTTGTGAATTATGTTCGAAAAAATTCGTTCGTAAAATTGTATTACTAGTGCACATGCGTACACACACCGGCGAGAAACCTTTTGAATGTCATGTGTGTGTTAGAAAATTCAGTGTGAAACATAATTTAACGTTGCATTTACGTACACACACCGGCGAGAAACCTTTTGAATGTCATGTGTGTGTAAGAAAATTCAACAGAAAGGATAATTTATATACACATTTGCGAACACACACCGGCGAGAAACCTTTTGAATGTAATGTGTGTGAAAGGAAATTCAACCAAAAACCAAATTTAACGTTGCATTTACGTACACACACCGGCGAGAAACCTTTTGAATGTCATGTGTGTGAAAGAAAGTTCCGCAGAAAGCATGATTTAAATACGCATTTGCGAACACACACCGGCGAGAAACCGTTTGAATGTAATGTGTGTGAAAGAAAATTCATTCAAATGGCACATTTAAATGCGCATTTGCGATTACACACCGGCAATAAACCGTTTGAATGTAATGTGTGTGAAAGAAAGTTCCGTAGAAAGCATTATTTAAATACGCATTTGCGGACACACACCGGTGAGAAACCGTATGAATGTAATGTGTGTGAAAGAAAATTCAGTGTGAGACAAAATTTAAGTAATCATTTACGAACACACACTGGCCACAAACCGTTTGAATGTAATGTATGCAATCGAAAATTTGCAGAGAAAAGAAGTTTAACTAATCATTTACGAACACACACCGGTGAGAAACCGTTTGAATGTAATGTGTGTGAAAGAAAATTCAGTGTGAGACAAAATTTAAGTAATCATTTACGAACACACACTGGCCACAAACCGTTTGAATGTAATGTATGCAAACGAAAATTTGCAGAGAAAAGAAGTTTAACTAATCATTTACGAACACACACCGGTGAGAAACCGTTTGAATGTAATGTGTGTGAAAGAAAATTCAGTGTGAAACATAATTTAACTATCCATTTGCGAACACACACCGGCGAGAAACCTTATCATTGCTTCGTATGTAAAAATAGATTTAGGACAACGGCTGCACTTAAGCATCACTTAATTCGTGAAAAACATTTAAATGGACACAATCACATGAAAATTCTTCATAATTAAATGTTGCATCGACGAAATGACAAGTTTTTATTTAAAATAAAATGCAATTTACATAAAATATTAACCATTTTGGATTGACGCTTTCACAAATTGGTGACGGATATTACTTATACTATCGCACGACATTTGAAATAATATTATACAATTTCCAGCAAATAAAATCGACACTGTAATTTTTTGTAAAACTATTTTTTTTTTATTTTTTTTGCCTAATTATCACAAAATTACAGAAATTTATTAAAATTAATTATTATTCAAATATGAAATGTTTTGTGTTTATCATTTACAAACAACAAAAAGATCCATAGCGATAGGGAAATTAGTTTCAATTGGAAAATACATTTTACGCATTTATTGTGCTTATTTCTAAATTAAAATTGACATTGTTAAACTTTCAAATTCAAATATTAATAATTTTCAATCGACAGTCGTCAATGTTACCACACACACACACACACACACACACACACACACACACACACACACACACACACGGACTACATTTGCATTTACTTATTGACCCGCCGACCAAATCTTCTTGCCTGCCATGCAATGCCATATAATACCCAATGTATTGTTTGAATATCTTTGAATTTAATATATTTATCCCGAAATGAAATGAATGCAAATAATAATAAAATAAACAAATTTATTCATACAAAAAAATATACAAACAACTTTAAAGTAACAACTGCAACAACAAATAACAACACTAAAAAGACACTATATGTTTATTAACCCACTCTCTATCCACATCTTAATACATATCTTCATAGCCATATCTAAATATAAATATATATCTATATTCGACGTACGTGTACCATTTCGAATGACAAAGTCAACCCTCATCTGAATACATTCATTTTATTGTTAGAATATTTCTTTTATATTCAATGCAAAAAGAGAGAGAGAGAGAGAGAGAGACGGAGAGACGGACAGACGAAGAGACGGAAAGAGACGGACAACAGAAGTCTGAAAGTGTAACCCATAGAAAAAAAAATAAAATAAAAAAGTCACATCCATCCGAAAATTTATTCAATTCAATTGATATCACCTTAAAAAAAATGAAAAAAAAATAAGGAATAAGAATAATAATAAGGAAATAAATAAAAAAAAAAAATCCTTAAACCTCCCCCTCCCCCCGCACTCCAATGAACTTTTACTTTATATTTTTTCTTATACTTTATTGCATAACTTTTGCTTTATATTTTGTTGTTGTTGTTGGCTCCGATTGTTGTGTTATGTTTTGGAAAAATTATGTATACGAATATAATTTCACACAGTGTATTCAGGCAGTCAGTGTATCCATCAAAAAATGATTTGGTTTCGCACAGTTCCCAAAGTCTCACCGCACTATGATTTGGCCAAAAATACAATTACAATAATTCTAGCATTTGCCAAATGTCAAAGAAACGATTGCCCAAAGAGAGAGAGAGAGAGAGAGAGAGAGAGAGAGAGAGAAAGCACAAACATTTGGATATGAAAAAGTTGTTGTTTGCTAAATGGAGGGTGCCGCGTGTGTTCGCAACCACAGGTTCCAACAAAACAACAACGAATGGTGGGAGAATGTTTTAACGATCCCATGAAATTTTGTATAAAAATGAAAGTTTCATTTTGTTATTTATTTTCACTGGAAAAACAACTATAAAGACTTCGTAAAATTTTGGACGTGTCACCATTAAAATGGCTCATTTTTTTAAATCGTTCCACTGTTGATGACTTCGACCCACAATTTTTAAGCCATTATATTATATTTACATTCGCACACAAAATACCACAATATTTCCAAATACAAATCCATTCTAAATTTACCGTCTAATTATTCAAAATTGATTTGATCCGTCAATTTTCGTTTCAGCACACCATCAAAAAACGATTACAAAAGTAACATTATATTCCCATCATTGGTCGGTACATTTTAATACATCCTGTACGTGTACCGTAATAAAAGCAATAAAAAAAAATGTAAAAAAGGATGATGAACTGAAAAACTTAACGGTTTCATATTAAAATTTGGTCACACTTTGATTCTTCAGTTTTTTTATGCCTTCCTTATTTTTCTATTTTTTTTGTATAAATTGTGTGTGTGTGTGTGTGTGTGTGTGCGTGCGTGCTCTCGTGCAACGAATAAATAATATTTTTATTTTGTTGTTGTTGTTGTTGTTGTTAATATAAAAACTTTTCAATATTCTTTTGTTTTACTGTTTTTTTTATACAAGCCGAAAAAAAAGTGTTGAAGAATTTACCTTCAAAAAAATTTGGTGAAAATATTTAAAAGGGATTTTGTGATAGACGCAAATCGGCACACAACACACAAAAGGTTAAAACAGTGGACATTGAATTAGATGTTTGCAATCAAATGATTCTGTACTTAATGAATGTGGGGGTGTGGGAACGCAAGATATATATACAATACAATTTGTGGTTTTTAATTGGGTTATGGAGCTTGCGATGCCATTAGTTTTTTTTTAAGATTTCATAGACTTTCATACTTTTCGATAAAATGGTAATAGTCGAATTTTTGTGAATTATCATTTTTTCTCACGATCAATGGATCGCAAAGCGGGCGGCTCTCGTCATTAAGAGACCAGCAAAACATTTGTTAAAATCAAATGAATGGATTCGATGAATGGATGACTTCGAAACTGTAAAATCGGTTTCTATACTCCACACAAATCACCAATTGCAAACACAATATATAGTTTTTAAAAACAAAGTCATAGTAACAAGTTATGGGAAAAAAAATCCCTCGAAACTAAGTTAAACATCCAATAGTTTAATTACCACAGAAGATCAAAAACAAAATCCTGAATAATAATTGATTACTTATCGGTGTAAGGAGCAATTACGAGAATTTTAAAATTATAAAAAAAAATTTAGTACCACCCACTTTTTAATTGAATTCAAAATTAAAATAATATTTCTCTCTCCCGCTATATTTTTCGAAATCACTCTCCTAATATTACCGATCATCATATCAGATCGTTGAACTGCAAGCAAAACATTGGTCGCAGTCGTTCGCCTCCTGTCTTCGAGTGTTCAATGAAATAGCTATAAATTTTTAAAATTCAATTAACGGTTAATTCAATTACTTTTTTCGTTCCATTTCATTTCGCTGCAGAAGAAATAGATTTAATTAAAATTACAAAAACAATGGAATATTCAGAAGTACCAAATTATATTGAATTTCATCATGCCATAATACAAAATAACATTAAAGTGTTAAGGAAACTGATACCAATTGGCATACAATTTAACTTATTTGAATATCAAATTGTTTATAGAGTTTTTCGTACAACACTTAAATATGGAAGTTCGGAGGTATTAAAAATTTTACTTAATAATATGCCATTAGAGAAACACATGAAACGACTAATTGTTTCCGATGACATAACTACAATCAAACGATTTGTTGAATGTGATGCAATTTTTATGAATAAATATTTTGCCAATAGTTATCCATTGCATACGGCCGTCAATTATGGTTGTGTGAAATTGTGTAAGTATTTAATTGGATTGAGTAGCGTTGACATAAATAAAAAGACTGAGTCGGGTGAAACGGCATTACATCAGGCGTGTGAATTAAGGAGTATTATAATTGTGAAATTACTCTGTGCACAAAGTTATATTGAAATAAATGCTGTCAATAATTTAAATCAAAATGCATTACATTATGCATGCAAACGTAATGAAAACCTTGAGGTTGTTATGCATCTACTAACTACTTCGATTGATAGAAATTTAATAGACAGCCAAGGAAATTCACCGTACGCTGTCGGCTGTCAGGCAGATTCAGTTGAAACTCTTCATTACTTGTCTGCTGAAAAGGAAGAATTAAAAATTTACATCGATCTACAGAATCCACATGTCGCAGCATTTAAATTGAAACTTGAAGAGTACTACGCAAATCCCGCAAACTTTCATGATGATGATTAAATTTTCATTAATATATTATTTCAAAATTTTTTTTACGGGTGTGTGTTTATTTTTCATTTCTATAACAATTTTTAATGTAAAATAATTTTAAAATTTTTAAAATAATGTTCCCTAAAAGTTGCCTTATATTTAAGGTAACCGTAAAAATAATTTTTTAAATAAATTTTTAGAAAAAAATATTAAAACTTGAATTTTTATCCGTTAAATAAAACATAATCTATCGTACACACCTATCTGCGTTGAGGCGTCTCTGATTGGAAAACAATGGTGGCTAATTGTTTTCTTCATTGCATTATCGAAGTATAAGATTTGTCAGTGATCGACTGATGTCAATGTGGCAGTTCTATTGGGAATATAAATGGGTGGAATGAGAATGCGTCTGGAAGTACAATAGAGCTTTTGTCATGCAAACAATTTCGCAAAAGTTTTTACACTTTTCATAAAGATCAACATTTTCAAGGTAATCCGACAAATGAACATCAAACATATCTATGGAGAATATTGGAGGTTAATACAAATATGCAATGGACAACGATAGTCGCTAATAATGAATTTTAAATATCACGTGATTAACTCAAAAACCTTTCTATAAAAATGCGACCAGACGTAATGTTGACAATAATTATGCCGCAAATTTTGGACAGGGTTTTGACAGGAAATAAATACCTACAAAAATATACGGAAAATTACAAGAGCTGTGGCCGGTGGATATATTCATAAGTCAACGGTTGCCATAGAAAACGATCACATTCCATATTCCGTCTTTCCGCGTAAACCCGTCGAATGTATGACATAAGCGCATATTCTGAATTATGGGCGTTTACTAAATTTTAAAAATATTTAGTACCACCCACTTTTTAATTTAATTCAAAAATAAAATTATATTTCTCTCTCTCGCTATATTTTTCGAAATCATTCTCATTTTATTACCGATCATCATATCAGATCGTTGAACTGCCAGCGAAGCATTGGTCGCAGTCGTTCATCTTCTGTCTTCGAGTGTTCAATAAAATAATTTTCAATTATAAAACTTAAATAACGGTTATTTTAATTAATTTTTTCTTTCGCTACAGCAGAAACAAAATTTAATTAAAATTGGAAAAAAATGGCACAATTACAACAAGAACAAAATCGTATGGAAATAACGGAGCAATTTATCCAAGCGATAAAAGAAAACAACATTCTCGAATTAACTAAAATGATAGCAAATGGCAAACAATTTGACTTATTTGATTTCGATTTTGTTAACACAGTTTTTTCTATGGCAATTCAACGCGGAAGTGATCAGGCATTAAAACTTTTACTAAATAATTTTCCAGTTGCCGAATTTATAAAATTTATAATTTCTTGCGACAAAGTATATTCAATGCAACGATTACTTAAATGTGATGTAATTTTTATGAATAAATATTTTCACGATAATTATCCATTTCAAATGGCCGTTTTTTATAATTCTATGGAAATTTGTAAGTATTTAATTGGATTGAATAGCGTTGACATAAATAAAAAAAGTGACAAAGGCAAAGTGCCGTTGCATGAGGCGTGTTTATGTTCGAACATTAGAATTGTGAAATTACTTTGTGAACAAAGTAACATTGAAATAAATGCAATTGATAATCTTAAAAGAAATGCATTTCATTATGCATGCCAACGTAATTACAACATTGTTATTATTAGGTATCTACTAACCACTTCGATTGACTTCAATTTAATAGATAACAATGGAAATTCACCGTTCGCTACAGCCTGTGAGGCGAACGCACAAGCAAATGTTGAATACTTAAAGTCCATTACGAAGAAATTTAAAATAAAGATCGATGTTCAGAATCCACATATCGCAGCATTTAAATTGAAATGTCCAAGTATATTCGGAAAAAAAATAAAAATAAAATCAAAGTAATTTTAATTAGATTTTCATTAATATTTTATTCCAAAATTTTGTTAACTTGTGTGTGTTTTTTTAATTTGGGTAACAATTTTTCCGAATATATTTTAATGTAAAATAATTTTTAATTTAATTATTGTCTCTTAAAAATTATGGCAGTTTCAATGTAACAAAAAAAAAGAATATTTTTAAATAAATTTTTCGAAAAAAGTATTAAAACTTGAATTTTTTTTGGTTCATTTAAATAAAACATATAACCTCTCAGCCAACACACCACATTCGGTAACAGTGCGACGAACAAGTCTTTGGGTTAACAAAAATTAATCAAAGGCTAAAGTGGAACGATACGAACATATGCGGGAAATGTAGAAAAACATGTATTTAGGATGGATGGTAATTTTTTGGAACTAACAAAACTATTATTTTAAGATTGGCCAACGTAAAGTCTAATAATTAGCTAAGATTGTTGGAACATAATTCAGTCACAGTTTTGTTTTCGAAAACACAAATCATTCTCAATAAAATTTTGGACAGGGTTTTGACAGGAAATAAATATCTGCAAAAATATACGGAAAATTATAAGAGCTGTGGCCGGTGGATATATTCATAAGTCAACGGTTGCCATAGAAAACGATCACATTCCATATTTCGTCTTTCCGCGTAAACCCGTCGAATGTATGACATAAGCGCATATTCTGTTTTATGGGCGTTTACTAAATTTTAAAAATAATTAGTACCACCCACTTTTTAATTTAATTCAAAAATAAAATTATATTTCTCTCTCTCGCTATATTTTTCGAAATCATTCTCATTTTATTACCGATCATCATATCAGATCGTTGAACTGCAAGCGAAGCATTGGTCGCAGTCGTTCATCTTCTGTCTTCGAGTGTTCAATAAAATAATTTTCAATTATAAAACTTAAATAACGGTTATTTTAATTAATTTTTTCTTTCGCTACAGCAGAAACAAAATTTAATTAAAATTGGAAAAAAATGGCACAATTACAACAAGAACAAAATCGTATGGAAATAACGGAGCAATTTAACCAAGCGATAAAAGAAAACAACATTCTCGAATTAACTAAAATGATAGCAAATGGCAAACAATTTGACTTATTTGATTTCGATTTTGTTAACACAGTTTTTTCTATGGCAATTCAACGCGGAAGTGATCAGGCATTAAAACTTTTACTAAATAATTTTCCAGTTGCCGAATTTATAAAATTTATAATTTCTTGCGACAAAGTATATTCAATGCAACGATTACTTAAATGTGATGCAATTTTTATGAATAAATATTTTGACGATAATTATCCATTTCAAATGGCCGTTTTTTATAATTCTATGGAAATTTGTAAGTATTTAATTGGATTGAATAGCGTTGACATAAATAAAAAAAGTGACAAAGGCAAAGTGCCGTTGCATGAGGCGTGTTTATGTTCGAATATTAGAATTGTGAAATTACTTTCTGCACAAAGTAAAATTGAAATAAATGCAATTGATAATCTTAATAGAAATGCATTTCATTACGCATGCCAAAGTAATTACAACATTGTTGTTATTAGGTATCTACTAACCACTTCGATTGACTTCAATTTAATAGATAACAATGGAAATTCACCGTTCGCTACAGCCTGTGAGGCGAACGCACAAGCAAATGTTGAATACTTAAAGTCCATTAGAAAGAAATTTAAAATAAAGATCGATGTTCAGAATCCACATATCGCAGCATTTAAATTGAAATGTCCAAGTATATTCGGAAAAAAAATAAAAATAAAATCAAAGTAATTTTAATTAGATTTTCATTAATATTTTATTCCAAAATTTTGTTAACTTGTGTGTGTTTTTTTAATTTGGGTAACAATTTTTCCGAATATATTTTAATGTAAAATAATTTTTAATTTAATTATTGTCTCTTAAAAATTATGGCAGTTTCAATGTAACAAAAAAAAAGAATATTTTTAAATAAATTTTTCGAAAAAAGTATTAAAACTTGAATTTTTTTTGGTTCATTTAAATAAAACATATAACCTCTCAGCCAACACATCAGATTCGATAACAATGCGACGAACAAGTCTTTGGGTTAACAAAAATTAATCAGAGGCTAAAGTGGAACGATACGAACATATCCGCGAAATGTAGAAAAACATGTATTTAGGATGGATGGTAATTTTTTGGAACTAACAAAACTATTATTTTTAGATTGGCCAACGTGAAGTCTAATAATTAGCTAAGAATGTTTGAACATAATTCAGTCACAGTTTTGTTTTCGAAAATACAAATCATTCTCAATAAAATTTTGGACAGGGTTTTGACAGGAAATAAATATCTGCAAAAATATACGGAAAATTACAAGAGCTGTGGCCGGTGGATATATTCATAAGTCAACGGTTGCCATAGAAAACGATCACATTCCATATTCCGTCTTTCCGCGTAAACCCGTCGAATGTATGACATAAGCGCATATTCTGAATTATGGGCGTTTACTAAATTTTAAAAGTATTTAGTACCACCCACTTTTTAATTTAATTCAAAAATAAAATTATATTTCTCTCTCTCGCTATATTTTTCGAAATCATTCTCATTTTATTACCGATCATCATATCAGATCGTTGAACTGCCAGCGAAGCATTGGTCGCAGTCGTTCATCTTCTGTCTTCGAGTGTTCAATAAAATAATTTTCAATTATAAAACTTAAATAACGGTTATTTTAATTAATTTTTTCTTTCGCTACAGCAGAAACAAAATTTAATTAAAATTGGAAAAAAATGGCACAATTACAACAAGAACAAAATCGTATGGAAATAACGGAGCAATTTAACCAAGCGATAAAAGAAAACAACATTCTCGAATTAACTAAAATGATAGCAAATGGCAAACAATTTGACTTATTTGATTTCGATTTTGTTAACACAGTTTTTTCTATGGCAATTCAACGCGGAAGTGATCAGGCATTAAAACTTTTACTAAATAAATTTCCAGTTGACGAATTTATAAAATTTATAATTACTTGCGACAAAGTATATTCAATGCAACGATTACTTAAATGTGATGCAATTTTTATGAATAATTATTTTGACGATAATTATCCATTGCATATGGTCGTTTTTTATAATTCTACAGATATGTGTAAGTATTTTATTGGATTGAATGGCGTTGACATAAATAAAAAAAATGAAAATGGAAAATCGCCATTGCATGAGGCGTGTTTATCTTCGAACATTAGAATTGTGAAATTACTTTGTGAACAAAGTAACATTGAAATAAATGCAATTGATAATCTTAATAGAAATGCATTTCATTACGCATGCCAACGTAATTACAACATTGGTGTCATTATGTATCTTCTGGAATTTACTTTGCTTGATATCAATTTAATAGATAACAATGGAAATTCACCGTTCGCTACATCCTGTGAGGCGAACGCACAAGCAAATGTTGAATACTTAAAGTCCATTAGGAAGAAATTTAAAATAAAGATCGATATTCAGAATCCACATATCGCAGCATTTAAATTGAAATGTCCAAGTATATTCGAAAATTAAACAACAATAAAATCAACGTAATTTTAATTAGATTTTCATTAATATTTAATTCCAAAATTTTGTTAACTTGTGTGTGTTTTTTTAATTTGGGTAACAATTTTTCCGAATATATTTTAATGTAAAATAATTTTTAATTTAATTATTGTGTCTTAAAAATTGTAGCAGTTTCAATGTAACAATTAAAAAAATCTTTTTAAATAAATTTTTCGAAAAAAGTATTAAAACTTGAATTTTTTTTTGGTTCATTTAAATAAAACATATAACCTCTCAGCCAACACACCACATTCGGTAACAGTGCGGCGAACAAGTCTTTGGGTTAACAAAAATTAATCAAAGGCTAAAGTGGAACGATACGAACATATCCGCGAAATGTAGGAAAACATGTATTTAGGATGGATGGTAATTTTTTGGAACTAACTCAATAAAATTTTGGACAGGGTTTTGACAGGAAATAAATATCTGCAAAAATATACGGAAAATTACAAGAGCTGTGGCCGGTGGATATATTCATAAGTCAACGGTTGCCATAGAAAACGATCACATTCCATATTCCGTCTTTCCGCATAAACCCGTCGAATGTATGACATAAGCGCATATTCTGTTTTATGGGCGTTTACTAAATTTTAAAAATATTTAGTACCACCCACTTTTTAATTTAATTCAAAAATAAAATTATATTTCTCTCTCTCGCTATATTTTTCGAAATCACTCTCATTTTATTACCGATCATCATATCAGATCGTTGAACTTCAAGCAAAGCAGTGGTCGCAGTCGTTCGTCTCCTGTCTTCGAGTGTTCAATGAAATAGTTTTGAATTTTTAATACTCAAATTAACGGTTAATTCAATTACTTTTTTCGTTCAATTTCACTTCGCTGCAGAAGAAATAAATTTAATTAAAATTCAAAGAAAAAATGGCACAATCAGAAGAAAACAATTTGACAACATTTATCCAAGCCATAAAAGAAAACAGCGTTGAACAATTAAATGCAATCATAGAAAAATGTAAACTATTTAAATTATTTGATTATGATTTAGTTAAAAAAGTTTTTTGGATGGCAATTCATCGTGGAACTGATAAGATATTAAAACCCCTACTTAATAATTTGCCGGTAGACGAATTTATAAAATATATGATTTGTTACGACAAAGTAAATGCAATGAAACGATTTGTTGAATGTGATGCAATTTTTATGAATAAATATTTTGACGATAATTATCTATTGCATTTGACCGTCAATTTTGGTTGTGTAGAAATGTGTAAGTATTTAATTGGATTGGATGGCGTTGACATAAATAAAAAAAATGAGTATGACATAACGCCATTGCATGAGGCGTGTTGTTGTTCGAATATTAGAATTGTGAAATTACTTTGTCAACAAAGTAACATTGAAATAAATGCAATTGATATTCTTAATAGAAATGCATTTCATTACGCATGCCAAAGTAATTACAACATTGTTGTTATTAGGTATCTACTAACCACTTCGATCGATGTCAATTTAATAGATTTCATTGGAAATTCACCGTTCGCTACAGCCTGTGAGGCGAACGCACAAGCAAATGTTGAATACTTAAAGTCCATTAAGGATAAATTTAAAATAAAGATCGATTATCAGAATCCACATATCGCAACATTTAAATTGAAATGTCCAAGTATATTCGAAAATTAAACAACAATAAAATCAACGTAATTTTAATTAGATTTTCATTAATATTTTATTCCAAAATTTTGTTAACTTGTGTGTCTTTTTTTAATTTGGGTAACAATTTTTTAATGTAAAATAATTTTTATTTAAATATTGTGTCTTAAAAATTGTTGCAGTTTCAATGTAACAATAAAAAAGAAACTTTTTAAATAAATTATTCGAAAAAAGTATTAAAACTTGAACTTGTTTCATTTAAATAAAATATATAACCTCTCAGCCAACACACCACATTCGGTAACAGTTCGGCGAACAAGTCTTTGGGTTAACAAAAATTAATCACGGACTAAAGTGGAACGATACGAACATATCCGCGAAATGTAGAAAAACATGTATTTAGGATGGATGGTAATTTTTTGGAACTCAATAAAATTTTGGACAGGGTTTTGACAGGAAATAAATATCTGCAAAAATATACGGAAAATTACAAGAGCTGTGGCCGGTGGATATATTCATAAGTCAACGGTTGGCATAGAAAACGATCACATTCCATATTCCGTCTTTCCGCGTAAACCCGTCGAATGTATGACATAAGCGCATATTCTGAATTATGGGCGTTTACTAAATTTTAAAAAATTTTAGTACCACCCACTTTTATAATTTAATTCAAAAATAAAATTATATTTCTCTCTCCCGCTGTATTTTTCGAAATCACTCTCATTTTATTACCGATCATCATATCAGATCGTTGAACTTCAAGCAAAGAAGTGGTCGCAGTCGTTCGCCTCCTGTCTTCGAGTGTTCAATGAAATAGTTTTGAATTTTTAATACTCAATTAACGGTTAATTCAATTTTTTTTCGTTTCATTTCATTTCGCTGCAGAAGAAATAAATTTAATTAAAATTCAAAGAAAAAATGGTACAATCAGAAGATAACAATTTGACAACATTTATCCAAGCCATAAAAGAAAACAACATTCAAGAATTAACTAAAAAGATAGCAAATGGTAAACAATTTAACTTATTTGATTTAGATTTTGTGAATAGAGTTTTTTCTATGGCAATTCAATGTGGAGGTGATCAGACATTAAAACTTCTACTAAATAATTTGCCGTTAGCCGGATTTATAAAATTTATAATTTCTTACGACCAAGTAAATGCAATGAAACGTTTTGTTGAATGTGATGCAATTTTTATGAATAAATATTTTGACGATAATTATACATTGCATTTGACCGTCTTTAATAATTCTACAAAAATTTGTAGGTATTTAATTGGATTGGGTAGCGTTGACATAAATAAAAAAGATGTCTTTGACTCAACGCCATTGCATGAGGCGTGTTTTCGTTCGAATATTAGAATTGTGAAATTACTTTGTCAACAAAGTAACATTGAAATAAATGCAACTGATATTCTTAATAGAAATGCATTTCATTTTGCATGCCAAAGTAATTACAACGTTGTTGTTATTAGGTATCTACTAACCACTTCGATCGATGTCAATTTAATAGATTTCATTAGAAATTCACCGTTTGCTACAGCCTGTCAGGTGAACGCACAAGCAAATGTTGAATACTTAAAGTCCATTAAGGATAAATTTAATATAAAGATCGATATTCAGAATCCACATGTCGGAGCATTTAAATTAAAATGTCCAAGTATATTCGAAAATTAAACAACAATAAAATCAACGTAATTTTAATTAGATTTTCATTAATATTTTATTCCAAAATTTTGTTAACTTGTGTGTCTTTTTTTAATTTGTGTAACAATTTTTCCTAATATATTTTAATGTAAAATAATTTTTAATTTAATTATTGTGTCTTAAAAATTGTTGCAGTTTCAATGTAACAAAAAAAAAGAATATTTTTAAATAAATTTTTCGAAAAAAAGTATTAAAACTTGATTTTTTTTTTGGTTCATATAAATAAAACATATAACCTCTCAGCCAACACATCAGATTCGATAACAATGCGACGAACAAGTCTTTGGGTTAACAAAAATTAATCAAAGGCTAAAGTGGAACGATACGAACATATCCGCGAAATGTAGAAAAACATGTATTTAGGATGGATGGAAATTTTTTGGAACTAACAAAACTATTATTTTAAGATTGGCCAACGTAAAGTCTAATAATTAGCTAAGAATGTTGGAACATAATTCAGTCACAGTTTTGTTTTCGAAAACACAAATCATTCTCAATAAAATTTTGGACAGGGTTTTGACAGGAAATAAATATCTGCAAAAATATATGGAAAATTACAAGAGCTGTGGCCGGTGGATATATTCATAAGTTAACGGTTGCCATAGAAAACGATCACATTCCATATTCCGTCTTTCCGCGTAAACCCGTCGAATGTATGACATAAGCGCATATTCTGAATTATGGGCGTTTACTAAATTTTAAAAAATTTTAGTACCACCCACTTTTATAATTTAATTCAAAAATAAAATTATATTTCTCTCTCCCGCTGTATTTTTCGAAATCACTCTCATTTTATTACCGATCATCATATCAGATCGTTGAACTTAAAGCAAAGAAGTGGTCGCAGTCGTTCGCCTCCTGTCTTCGAGTGTTCAATGAAATAGTTTTGAATTTTTAATACTCAATTAACGGTTAATTCAATTTTTTTTCGTTTCATTTCATTTCGCTGCAGAAGAAATAAATTTAATTAAAATTCAAAGAAAAAATGTCACAATCAGAAGATATAAATTTGAGGAAATTTATCGATGCCATAAAAGAAAACAGCATTGAAAAATTACATTCAATCATATATCAATGTAAAAAGTTTAAATTATTTGATTATGATTTAGCTAAAAATGTTTTTTCTATGGCAATTCAATGTGGAGGTGATCAGACATTAAAACCCCTACTTAATAATTTGCCGGTAGACGAATTTATAAAATATATGATTTGTTACGACAAAGTAAATGCAATGAAACAATTTGTTAAATGTGATGCAATTTTTATGAATAATTTTTTTGACGTTAATTATCCATTGCATTTGGCCGTTTTTCATAATTCTACAGATATGTGTAAGTATTTAATTGGATTGAATAGCGTTGACATAAATAAAACAGATGTCTTTAACACAACGCCATTGCATGAGGCGTGTTTTCGTTCGAATATTAAAATTGTGAAATTACTTTGTGAACATTGTAACATTGAAATAAATACAATGAACAATTTAAATGAAAATGCATTACATTTTGCATGCAAAGATAATCTCAACTTTGATGTCGTTACTTATCTACTGAACACCCCGATTGATAAAAATTTAAAAAATAAAAATGGAAATTCACCGTTCGCTGTTGCCTGTCAGAGAGATGCACGTTCCATTGTTCGATACTTATTTACTGCAAGAAAAGTATTCAAAATAAAGATTGATTATAAGAATCCACATGTCGCAGCATTTAAATTGCGATGTCCAAGTATATTCGAAATTTAAACAACAATAAAATCAACGTAATTAATTAATTAGATTTTCATTAATATTTTATTCCAAAATTTTGTTAACTTGTGTGCGTATTCATATTTTTTTTTTATTTGTGTTACAATTTTTGAATATTTTAATGTAAAATAATTTTTTATTTTTCAAAACAATGTCCCTTCTAACTTGTTGCATATTTAATGTAAGCGTAAAAATAATTTTTTAAATAAATTTTTCGAAAAAAATATTAAAACTTAAATTTTAATCCGTTAAATAAAATATAATCTATCGTACACACCTATCTGCGTTGAGGCGTCTCCGATTGGAAAACAATGGTGGCTAATTGTTTTCTTCATTGCATTATCGAAGTATAAGATTTGTCAGTGATCGACTGATGTCAATGTGGCAGTTCTATTGGGAATATAAATGGGTGGAATGAGAATGCGTCTGGAAGTACAATAGAGCTTTTGTCATGCAAATAATTTCGCAAAAATTTTTACACTTTTCATAAAGATCAATATTTTCAAGGTAATCCGACAAATGAACATCGAACATATCTATGGAGAATATTGGAGGTTAATACAAATATGCAATGGAAAACGATAGTCGCTAATAATGAATTTTAAATATCACGTGATTAACTGAAAAACCTTTCTATAAAAATGCGACCAGACGACGAATGTTGAAAATGATTATGCCGCAGAATGATTTGCGAAGAAATTTTGGACAGGGTTTTGACAGGAAATAAATATCGGCAAAAATATACGGAAAATTACAAGAGCTGTGACCGGTGGATATATTCATAAGTCAACGGTTGCCATAGAAAACGATCACATTCCATATTCCGTCTTTCCGCGTAAACCCGTCGAATGTATGACATAAGCGCATATTCTGTTTTATGGGCGTTTACTAAATTTTAAAAATAATTAGTACCACCCACTTTTTAATTTAATTCAAAAATAAAATTATATTTCTCTCTCTCGCTATATTTTTCGAAATCATTCTCATTTTATTACCGATCATCATATCAGATCGTTGAACTGCCAGCGAAGCATTGGTCGCAGTCGTTCATCTTCTGTCTTCGAGTGTTCAATAAAATAATTTTTAATTATAAAACTTAGATAACTGTTATTTTAATTAATTTTTTGCGTTCCATTTCATTTCGCTGCAGAAGAAATAAATTTAATTAAAATTACAAAAACAATGGAATATTCAGAAATACCAAATTATATTGAAATTCATCATGCCATATTACAAAATAACATTAATGTGTTAACGAAAATGATAACAATTGGCATACAATTTAACTTATTTGAATATCAAATTGTTTATAGAGTTTTTCGTACAACACTTAAATATGGAAGTTCGGAGGTATTAAAACTTTTACTTAATAATTTGCCGTTAGAGAAATATATGAACCGTCTAATTATTTCCGATGACATAACTACAATCAAACGATTTGTTGAATGTGATACAATTTTTATGAATAATTATTTTGCCAATAGTTATCCATTGAATACGGCCATCAATTATGGTTGTGTAGAAATGTGTAAGTATTTAATTGGATTGAGTAGCGTTGACATAAATAAAAAGACTGAGTCTGGTGCTACGGCATTACATCAGGCGTGTGAATCAAGGAGTATTATAATTGTGAAATTACTCTGTGAACAAAGTGATATTGAAATAAATGCTGTTAATAATTTAAATCAAAATGCATTACATTATGCATGCAAACGTAATGCCAACATTGAGGTTGTTATTCATCTACTAACTACTTCGATTGATAGAAATTTAATAGACAGCCAAGGAAATTCACCGTTTGCTGTTGCCTGTCAGTCAGATTCATATGAAACTGTTCATTACTTGGCTGGTGAAAAGGAAGAATTAAAAATTTACATCGATCTACAGAATCCACATATCGCAGGATTTAGATTGAAACCTGAATATACCTCAATCTTTCATAATTATAATTAAATTTTTATTAATATATTATTCCAAAATTTTGTTAACGTGTTTGTGTGTAATGATATTTTTTTTTTATTTCTATAACAAATTTTAACGTAAAATAATTTATTTTTCAAAGCAATGTCTCTTCTAACTTGTTGCATATTTAATGTAAGCGTAAAAATAATTGTTTAAATAAATTTTTCGAAAAAAATATTAAAACTTGAATTTTTATCCGTTAAATAAAACATAATCTATCGTACACACCTATCTGCGTTAAGTAACAATGAGGCGTCTCCAATTGGAAAGCAATGGTGGCTAATTTTTTTTATTAATTGCATTAACGAAGTATAAATGGGTAGAATGAGAATGGGTCTGGAAGTACAATAGGAAGTACAACATATCTATGGAGTATATTGGAGGTTAATACAAATATGCAATGGACAACGATAGTCGCTAATAATGAATTTTAAATATCACGTGATTAACTCAAAAACCTTTCTATAAAAATGCGACCAGACGACGAATGTTGAAAATAATTATGCCGCAAATTTTGGACAGGGTTTTGACAGGAAATAAATACCTACAAAAATATACGGAAAATTACAAGAGCTGTGGCCGGTGGATATATTCATAAGTCAACGGTTGGCATAGAAAACGATCACATTCCATATTCCGTCTTTCCGCGTAAACCCGTCGAATGTATGACATAAGCGCATGTTCTGTTTTATGGGCGTTTACTAAATTTTAAAAAAATTTAGTACCACCCACTTTTTAATTTAATTCAAAAATAAAATTATATTTCTCTCTCCCGCTGTATTTTTCGAAATCACTCTCATTTTATTACCGATCATCATATCAGATCGTTGAACTGCCAGCGAAGCATTGGTCGCAGTCGTTCGTCTCCTGTCATCGAGTGTTCAATTAAACAAGTTCTAAATTATTAAACTTAAATAACGGTTAATTCAATTTTTTTTCGTTTCATTTCATTTCGCTGTAGAAGAAATAAATTTAATTAAAATTCAAAGAAAAAATGGCACAATCAGACGATATAAATTTGAGGAAATTTATCGATGCCATAAAAGAAAACAACATTCAAGAATTAACTAAACTGCTGACAGACGTCAAACACTTTAAATTATTTGATTTGGTTTTTGTTAAAACCGTTTTTGCTGCAGCACTTAAATATGGAATTGATGAGACAGTAAAACTTCTACTTAATAATTTGCCGGTAGTCGAATTGCTACATTTTATAATTTCTAACCTCCACGTAAATGCAATGGTACGATTTGTTGAATGTGATGCAATTTTTATGAATAAATATTTTGATGATAATTATCCATTGCATTTGGCCGTTTTTTATAATTCTGCGGAAATTTGTAGGTATTTAATTGGATTGGATAGCGTTGACATAAATAAAAAAAATGAAAATGGCAAAACGCCATTGCATGAGGCGTGTTCTCGTTCGAATATTAGAATTGTGAAATTACTTTCTGCACAAAGTAACATTGAAATAAATGCAATTGATAATCTTAATAGAAATGCATTTCATTACGCATGCCAACGTAATTTCAACATTGGTGTCATTATGCATCTACTAACCACTTCGATTGATTTCAATTTAATAGATAACAATGGAAATTCACCGTTCGCTACAGCCTGTGAGGCGAACGCACAAGCAAATGTTGAATACTTAGAGTCCATTAAGGATAAATTTAATATAAAAATCGATATTCAGAATCCACATGTCGCAGCATTTAAATTGAAATGTCCAAGTATATTCGAAAATTAAACAACAATAAAATCAACGTAATTTTAATTAGATTTTAATTAATATTTAATTCCAAAATTTTGTTAACTTGTGTGTCTTTTTTTAATTTGGGTAACAATTTTTCCGAATATATTTTAATGTAAAATAATTTTTAATTTAATTATTGTGTCTTAAAAATTGTTGCAGTTTCAATGTAACAATAAAAAAAAACTTTTTAAATAAATTTTTCGAAAAAAGTATTAAAACTTGAATTTTTTTTTGGTTCATTTAAATAAAACATATAACCTCTCAGCCAACACACCACATTCGGTAACAGTGCGACGAACAAGTCTTTGGGTTAACAAAAATTAATCAAAGGCTAAAGTGGAACGATACGAACATATGCGGGAAATGTAGAAAAACATGTATTTATGATGGATGGTAATTTTTTGGAACTAACAAAACTATTATTTTAAGATTGGCCGACGTTAAGTCTAAAGCTTTTTCTTTGATATCAGCTGTCAATAGTGAGGGAATGATATCCATTGATTAATTTTTAAGATTTTGCAGATTATCTTATTACAAAAATTATTATTTTAATAAAAATTATCAACTTTTTTACGCACTGCATTAGCGAAGTGAAAAAACTTTTTTGTTAAATTATTGCCAGCCAATCAGAGAACATCACAATTAAGACATACGAACAGATAATCGTTTTTCGTTCTCCGCTGAAATTGAATCGGCTAGATTCGGCGGTGCTGTTAACTCATACAAGTTTTGTTATCGTGTCATTCTATTGTCTGTGTCTTATGTGGTCATTGGAATCAAGAAAATGGGACAAATCTTTTAAGCAGTTAATCATAACGTTCAAATGTGAAAGCCGTAAATATGTCGGCGAACACATAAACATTCATTGGTGACATAAAACAATTAGCGAACACCAAATTCATTGAATTTCTATTGTAACTCAATGGCCTGGAATTGTGTTAGAATACGATGAAATAAATTAATTAAAATGATTTTCAATTTGAATTTTGAATTTTAATTATTTATTTTTCGAAACAATTGTAAGTATTTAAATTGAAGATGAAAAAATTGGCGTTTATTACTTCGTCAATGCAAAATTATTTTAATATTTTATTAAAATTGTCATTTCGTCGATGCAATATTTAATTATGAAGAATTTTCATGTGATTGTGTCCATTTAAATGTTTTTCTCGCATTAAGTGACGCTTAAGCGCAACCGTTGTCCTAAATCTGTTTTTACATACGAAGCAATGATAAGGTTTCTCGCCGGTGTGTGTTCGCAAATGCAACGTTAAATTATGTTTCACACTGAATTTTCTTTCACACACATTACATTCAAACGGTTTCTCGCCGGTGTGTGTTCGTAAATGTCTAGTTAAATCTAATTTTTGTGCAAATTTTCTTTCACACACTTTACAGTCAAGCGGTTTCTCGTCGGTGTGTGTTCGAAGATGTTTTGTTAAATTTGATTTCACATTGAATTTTCTTTCACACACATTACATTCAAACGGTTTGTCGCCGGTGTGTGTTCTTAAATGTCTAGTTAAATCTATTTTTTGTGCAAATTTTCTTTCACACACATTACATTCAAAAGGTTTCTCACCAGTGTGTGTTCGCAAATGGTTAGTTAAATGTTGTTTTAAACTAAATTTTCGTTCACACACATTACATTCAAAAGGTTTCTCGCCGGTGTGTATACGTAAATGCAACGTTAAATTATGTTTCACACTGAATTTTCTTTCACACACATGACATTCAAAAGGTTTCTCGCCGGTGTGTGTACGCATGTGCACTAGTAATACAATTTTACGATCGAATTTTTTCGAACATAATCCACAAATAAATTTCTTCTTCTCGTCGGTTCCAATTTTTCGCGACCGATCCGATGATGATTGTAAATCTTTTGCTACTAATTGTTGTTGCATTTCAGTCATTTTAATGAAACTAAATTAATTAAATATTTTACTCTTAAATTGTTAATTATTTTTAATTTTTTGATATAAAAATATAATTTTTTTTATAAAATTAGAAATGTTTCGAACAAAAATTTTTAATTAATAAACACTCGATTATTTTTCGCAACAAAATTTTTCAAATTATTACCTTCCGAACTGTTCGACGTTTGGTGTCCAACTAAAATTGTGAAATCAATCAATTCGATAATTTCGATATACAATAAATAAATTTCGATTTAAAGTAAATTCTAGAAAATTCATGTAAATTTCGTTATAAAGAATTATATTTTTGGTGTTGTCCGATGTGTATTGAATATTCATTTTGCAAATATTAAATAAATGTGGGTCAAGTTGACAAAAAGTGTGAAAATACATGTAATTCGTGTGGTTATTATTTTTAACAGACCAACGTAAATGTTTGTCGATGGACTACAACACTTTATCTGTCTATAATTAGGTGGTGGTAGCGGCGGATCGGATACTAAATACTAAAATTTCTAAATATATTATTATCGGCAATACCATTTTGTTTTCATAAATTATAAAATGTATTTAGTTTTTTTTTTATTGTATGTTCAATATAATTTTAAATTGTATTGCCTATGACTATTCATTTTGAGCAACACTGTACACATATATACCGTAATATAATCTAATTATATTCATATCATTTTCATGCCATATAATATATGATATAAAAGATTTGTGCAAATAAAATACATAAAAGAATTCCTTAAGGACAAATTAAACTTCAATAATTTCTTTATTGTCTTTTTCTCGTGCGTGTGTGTGTGTGTATGAATCTTCATTTGCCTATAAACATTAAACTTTATTTATAATATAAAATTTCATTCTTCTGCTGCTTGTTCAACTTCTTGGTACGGCAATTTCTCGTAACACCAAAATAATCAAATAATTTTCTCAAAAATAAATTACTTACATACAAAATGTTGTTCAAATATATATAAAATAACTGTATATATATCCAAATAAATACACACACACACACACACACACACACACACACACACGTATACACACACGAGATGAATACGTGTATATAAAATAATATAATATAATTAAAAGGATGAGTTGATAGCAAATTGATGTTTATTATACAAAAACATATAAATATCTTGGTATCGTCGTACACATAAAATTTCCTCTTTATAAATACGGTTACCGGTAAAAAGGATAAATATATATAAAATTTAAGAAATTAACTTACCCCGAAAATTACCTACAGACACACACACACACACACACACGCACTCACATATGTGTATATAAATAACTATTGGTAGTTTAACTTAGTTTTTTCAAAAAGGGGTTGATATTTAATATTAATTGACTGCATAGTTTCAATTTTTTTAATTCACATATTTTAATGGTTTAACACATTCACATGAAAGCCCCCAAACTATCACATAACCTCATTTTTATTCATTGTCATTCAATTTAACAGCTGTAAGTAAACACATTTCAAGTAAAATCCAACTATAGCCCATCAAAACTAAGTTAAACACCATAATATAATAATATAACGGTATAAAATATACATTAGCATAAATATGCTTTACTGCGTACAGAAACGAGAACCCAAACAACTTATTTAAATACAAAAAACCGGTCGTTGCTTTTAAAATAAATTACAATAATAACTGTAAAAGAAAAATGGAAATGGAAGAAAGAACAAAACAAAAAAAAACGGAAGTGCAAAGTAAAGAATAGAAGAAAACCAAAAGAAAATAAAACAAAAAAAACCTCCCCAATATTATTTTATGACACATTAAATTAAACGTTAATTGTGTACCTACCGATTTTATAACGACCTTTTTAAAAACATAACCGTTATTTTATTATAACACAATATTTTTGTATATATTAATACCCCCTACCTTCTAGCGTCGCTCTCTCTCTCTAAAAATTACACGAAAATATAATATTGTAATTGTAATTGTTCGTGTCCCATTCGTATCCATTTTTCATTTTGCCCAAAAAAATTTATAATCTTTTATCTTAACGGTATATTTATTTATATGTGAATGATTTTTTACCGTTACAGTTCGAATACGGGGGGGGGGGGGGGGGGGGGGCAACATTTAATTTTGTCATTTTGTCTTTTCCATTGGGCACAGAAAAATAGATTACGTGTGTGTCTGAGAGAGAAATATAGTATCTACGAATTTGGTAAATGCTGATAAATTAAAGATATACAATTAATAAAACTTTTTACACTATTGCCCATCATCATCGTACCCTTAAATATTCCATATAAATTTCATTCTAATTATTCAGTACTGTCAGTACTTTATCATCACACAACAACAAAAATCAATGTATTCATTGGTAAAATTTATATTTAAATTTGTAGTAAATACGGTTAATTACAATACAATAGTACAACACATGGGTTGATTATTCTCAGACATAAGCCAAGCCAAGCCATTCCTTCACAAATAAAAAAACAAATTTGTGTTTGTACGGGGCTGGTAATGTACAATAGTTTAATGTCAACTTTGTGCATTGTGTAGACCTCATTGTGCTGGAAAAGTGGGTAAAGCCGTTCAATGCCAAAATTATTTGGATCTTCTTACAAGGTCGATGCATGCAGAGATTTATGTGCAAAGATTAATTTGTGATTGCCACCGCCTTTTTGGTTAATTCTGCATGCGTTAATAATTCTGCATATAAATTTGTGCTGCCAATGAGATAATGTACAATAAATTAACTCCGTGCAAACAAATAATATTATAATAATAATATTATAATAATAGACGGACCGCGTCGCACCAATTTATGAAAATAATTGATTTTTTGGATCGTTCGTGACAATGGCGTGGCCATAAATAATTTTTTTTTATTTTTTTTATCGTTCCCATTGCGATGTTTAACTCTCAAAATGACAAATAATTATTAAAAATCAATATTATGAAAAATAAACGAATATTGATAAAAAAATGATATATTGTTTTCACAAAAAAAAATAGATAACGAAACTAAAACACTGCCGATTATTTTGTTTTCATAATTTAACAACAGATGTTATTTTTCCATTGACACAGCACCAGCCGGAGAGACACAATCCTTTTTTTTTGGTTTACAAACAATTTAAGTTTTTGTTGTTATTTATTTATTTACCAATACCAATACAATCATTTGTTTTTTTTTTTTGTTCCCCAAATTGATTGTGTGTGTGATTATTTTTTTTTGATTGATTGAAATTGTGTCCAATTCATAAACAATACAATTTATATATTTTAAATTTTATATTTGTATATCGAATATATATGGATGTGATTGATGGTGATGGGCCCAAAATACCTTAGAGTTATTGAAATTATGGTGTTCATTGTAAATGTTTGAGCTGAAGGTGGAATATAGGAAAAGGTGGCCAAAGAAAATGTGGTTGATTGAAAAAATTGGTTATGTAAAGATTACCAGATTATGGCTAGCCGAGAAGAGTATACACACACACACACACACACACACACACTCAGACATAATGTATCGGCAGCCTGTGCACATATTTTATTTGATTGAAAATTTTTAAATTACATTAATATTCGAAGTGCATAAATTTTATGTGTATGAATAAACAAATAATCTTTAATTGAAAATTATGTTTATGTTTTGGGTGGCGGCAACGATGTCAATGGTGAAAACGAAGAAGAAGACGACGGTGTCTATCTATCCATCCAACTCCCCCCTCCCCCCACCCCAACGATGACTCGAATACAAAAGTATAAAAACAACACAATTCCAATTTCTTATGTTTATTATTATTATTATTATAATTCGCGTTCCCGTTATTCCATGCCATCGCATTCTTTTTTTTTTTCTTCTATTTTTGCCTCATTGATACAACAAACAAACACAAACACACACAACTGTACAATAAATCGACAAACGCACAGACAATTTTTGCGTATCGCATCCATCCCGTATTGTATTGTGTTAATAATATAATGAAGTTTTCTTATACTTTTAATTCTAATTGCATTAAATATTCTGTCTGATCAGCACGGCACAAAACGCAACACACCGAAAATATTCATAATTTATAGATGAAATATAATATATACAAAATATAGTGTATAACCGTTATTTACATACAATATATATGCTGTACAATAACGGTATATAGTTGAATACAATATCTAACGGTATATAGTTGAATACAATATCTAACGGTATATAATAATAATTGAATAGAATAGAATATTGTATATCTGCATTGTTGTGTTGTGTTCGCGTCGTCTGTCTGTCTGTCTGTGTGTGTTTGTGTTTGTGTTTGTGTGTGTATATAGAGAATAAATCCATCAACGGATTGCTGTATGTTTTACTATACATTTCTTTGTTATATATAATATAAATTAACCGTTACACAATATAATAATATATTCATGTTATATCCATCAAATACAAACAATATTAACATTATAAAAATATACAGTTATTAGTAGAGTAATTGTAGTAGTAGTAGTAGTAGTAGGTTGTTGTAGTAGTTGTTGTAGTTGTAGTAGTAGTAGTAGTAGTAGTACACTAATTTTTTAAACTACAAAATAAATGGATTGCTGGATGGGTATGGAAATATATTTGTTGAATTGCATATTTTTTTTTGAGAATTAGATGAAGGTGTGGGGGTGCAAGAAAACATCCGGCACGAGTGCGATGACAAGGAGGCTACTTAAACTAAAACTTATGCATTTGTTTAATAGGATCAAGGACATCATGTACTGTTGAAATAATGTATGCAATGTGACGACACACACACACACACACACACACACACACAAGTGAAAAGAGAATTAGCCAAGAAATTGATGGTCTTGTCAAGGAATCAAAGACTTTAGTAATGATAACTTCTTTCCACATGTACATAAAAAAAAAAAACGCGTCACCTTGTAAAACAGACAATGGCGCACAATGAATGGCGTAATTACGCATGTAATACCATGTCATGTGAAAGAGAACTGAATTAGTATTCAAGTGGAATTTGTGTTATTAGAGATTAAAAGGACATGTCAAGGACTGCTGTGCCGTTGAACTTATGTATGCAATGTGACGACACACACACACACACACACACACACAAGTGAAAAGAGAATTAGCCAAGAAATTGATGGTCTTGTCAAGGAATCAAAGACTTTAGTAATGATAACTTCTTTCCACATGTACATAAAAAAAAAAAAAGCGTCACCTTGTAAAACAGACAATGGCGCACAATGAATGGCGTAATTACGCATGTAATACCATATCATTTGAAAGAGAATTGAATTAGTATTCAAGTGGAATTTGTGTTTTTAGGGATTAAAAGGACATGTCAAGGACGTTCCAGTAATATTTTTTCCGAATTATGCATGCACAATCAACATCATGTGAAAGAGTATTGAATTAGTATTCGAGTGGATTTGGTTTTCTAGTAAACACATTTAAAGGGCATTTCAAGGACCTTCCAATGATATGATTTTATTTTTAACTTATGCCTCATCTGAAACTGAAATAATATGCGAATATACTCATCGATGCCACTCTAAAACTTATGGTTTTTTGAATCAGAAAAACAAAAGTTAAACAAAAAATTACTCGAAAATGTTATATTTCGCTAAATTTTATAATCGCCCAATTATAGCAAAACAATAGAATTAGCTGATAATTGTCAACCGATGATCTCCACATTGAATTGAAATGATTGAATGACAAAGCAACACACCGGACATTTTAAAAATTTATAGTTTATTATTGTGTGTATCGCCCCCCCCCCCCCCAATTATTAACTTGTCATCAATTTTTACCGTTATTTCAAATATATATATTATTTTTTTTTTTTGCCATATGTATAAGTGACACACACACACACACACACACAAACACCAACTAACTATCAACCGTAAGAAATGTATAGCAGATGAAAAATTTCATGAATGCATAAATCACGGCGGCGTAACGGTATTAATAACACAATACGTATGGCATATATTTTAAACGGGGAAAAGGTGCGGCGGGGGGGGAGGGGGGGTATGCTATTCTCGCTAAAAATGATAAAAAAGAAATAAAAAAAAAAAAAAAGGTAAGCGTCCATATGTCACTTTAAAAAAAAAAAAAACACCAACAACAAAAAAATTCTTTTTTATTTTCTTCGTGTGTCCCATTCTTAGTATTCCAATATTCAATGGCAATGGTAAAATTGATGTGGTGGGCGATGGTGGTGGCAATGGTGGTGTGCTGGTCATTGTGTTGTGTTGACTATAAATAAGAAAAATAGGTAATACGAAAAAATAAATTGATGTAGACAAGAACATTTCATTTAAAGGTGTAGGTGGTGTGGTACAATACGTACACACGGTGTACTGTTGTGTATAAAGATCAGGTGACTGGATTTAATTTAACAAAAGTGTATTAATAGTCACAGTATAGTTATTTCTTGGTAATCACATATTCGTACCATCGAAATTTTTATTTTTAAACGTCTATCCAATGATCTGTGTTACCAGAACAAGTCCAAAACATAAAATTTGTACTGAATTTGTATGAAAAAAGTGCGATGAACTTATTGCCTTCACTGTTAGAATGTTAACTGATGAATTGGGTATAAATAAGTAAAGTGATTATTTGTATGATTTAGACTCAAATAACCGCCTATCTACGTCACAAGAACAAAAAAAAGTGAATGCATTTTTAATGTTTCTGTCATCAGCCACACGTATTCGCATAATCTACCGCACCGTACATCTATTTGCACCCAAAACTAAACGCATTGCCATCCACGGAGCCTTCTTTTCTTAACGCTGTGATTCCGAAAAAAAACTATTTCACACATTATTTTAAAAATTTTTGTGAATTCTAACGGTAAACACAAAACTGTTACATCTATAACACGGCACGCACCCACTTTTGTCAAATCCTGTAGTAATAGTTTTATTTTTCTCTATACTTTTTATACTATTTTTAATATTATTATGTTCAAGAAATAGTCTTTCTTAATCTTATCGAACCGAGAAAAAAAAAAAAAAACCTCCGCACCCCAAAACACCTCCATCTCAGAGTCTCAGACCAACAAAAAGTAAAAAAAAAATAAATAAATATTATGTCCCTTTTGTGTACGTACGTGTGTTATATATTTTTGGATGATTGAGATAATGTGACAGTGAAATAGTACACAAAAATAAATAAAAACTTATGCGGGTTATAATACACAATATTTTAGCAATGGACCAATTTCTTTTCATTCTTCTTGCTTCATCATCATCATCTTCTTCTTCATCATATCCACTTCTTTTATTTCGGTCCATTGGACGTACACAACACAATATTTGCTATAATAACGGTTTATTTTTCATCAACTATGTACAATTCAATACACACACACACACACACACACACACATGCTGACACCGAAACAATGGTGCATATAACTGTATTTATTATGTACATCGTTGTCATTGTGTGTGTGTGTGTGTGTGTGTGTGGGGACTGTCAAGTTTTATAGAAAAATTTAAAATAAAAAGAAAGTAACGGTAAATAAAAAATAAAAAAATCCTATTTACATAGGCATTATTTGTGTGTGTGTGTGTGTGTGTGTGTACAATGGACTTCTTCTTTAATACTTCTTTTAAATATACATGGAATTTATGTAGAAACGGTAAAAGCCTGTCATCAAGTATTTGCTATTGTTAAAAAAATTGTTGTTGTTGGTATTATTATTTTTAACTGTAAACTTTACAATACACAAACAACAAAAAACATGTGAAAAGGAAGAAAGAATAAATGATGGGGATAAATTGGTGGTAAAAAGCGTTAAGTAGCGGTTGGTCAGTTGGTCGTCGTTGATCGTCCACCAAATAAATGAAAATCAAAATGTAGTGGTAATACCATACAACCTAAGTTATGTCAAAATTTACGGTTGTGTTGGCGATGGTTACCATTAAAAATAACAAAAGTACAACACACTCAAATAACGTACGCAACAAATCAATTGTCACTTTATAAAAACAAAAAATTTATACGCATTAACAGTGAAATTAATTTTCTTATAAAACGTTTTTCTCTAAACCTCAGTGAGTTTATCTAAAAAATGGCAAAAATAACCATTCTGGCACCATCCACCCCCAATAGAAGTTAGTTTATCTTTTGAAGCAAACCAATGAGACACCCAATTTTAGACTACTTCGTATCGGAATCGAAGTGCTGCTCAATGCGTGTCCCATCGATATGAAAACAAATGGTAGCCGGAAGAGGCCAAGTCTACGTGAATACGGCGAGTGCGGGTGGGGTAGCAGCTCCAAGCCAAGTGCTTTTTATTGTATCGTTTTGCTTTGTGTACACAGTTGCATTGTCATGGAGCAAAATTACTTTGCCGTGTCTTCTGGCCCATTCTGGTCGTATTTCGATCAATTCATAATTCAAATTAATCATTTGCATTGTCGGTAACGATCAGCATTAACAGTTTCATTAGGTTTTAGAAGCTCGTGGTACACCACACCATTCACCAGACACACAGCATTCGGAACGATTAGGTTTTACAGTTGAAGTTAATGGATTAACCAATGATTTTTTTGCGTTTAGGATTCTTAAAAGAAATCCAATTTTCAGAGCCAGTAACAAATCGATGGAAAACTTTCGTGTGTGACAAGCAAAATTTCACAAGTGTTTTTACGGTTTTCCATCTGTCGTACAACTCAATTCATGTGGCATCCATTTTTCACACCACTTTTGGATCTTTCCCACATATCCGTCGGGCAACGATCCGATATTGTTTGTTGTGCAACATTTAACATTTTTGTCGCCATTTGCTTTTGATTCACGGTGTCATCTTCATCCTCCAATATTTTGCTTACAATACGCCGTCTTCAAACTTTTTTTGGTTGTCTTCCACGTTCATTATTTCTCACATCAAAATCATTAACTCTGAACCGTTCAAACACCTCCTAGTAGATCCATAAACACATAACTTTGAAAATTTCGGGTTTTTAAATGATTTTTATTCTTCATTAGTCCGTCTATCCGTTGGATTTCTTTGCAGCATTGGTCAACCCAACCAACATCAAACCACCATTACATCGGTTTTTTTGTCGCCGGTCAAACAATTATTCCTCTATCTCTGGCTGCATCGGAAGGCAGTTGCGTTCAAAGTGGATGAATTCGTTCAAATGTCCATCATTAGTTTATTAACTACTGTAGTTCACTGCAGTTTTTAATATTGCATATTGCAGCGATACTTTGGCTGTGTCAATTATGTGAAAATAATTGATTACTTATCGGTAAATCGGTAATTTTGTAAAATAAAAAATTTTTCTTAATAAATATCGCTGACTCTCTGCTGACGTACAGCACACACACACACACATAAAAGATACAATTTTGCTCGCCACGCCTACAAACAATCATAAAACGTATGCGCACACGAATTACTGTTATTATTATTATTATTATTATTACAACAATTTTTATTCGATTTTAATTTAATGGATTGCTAACCGTTTCGGGGTAAAGTCGTTGTAGTATTTAATTAAAAAAAAAAAAAAACCCCCGTTATCAGTGAAATAATTTTTTAATTTTTTATAGTTTTCAAAAATAAAATAAAAAATTAAAATTAAAAAAAAACCATGAATCACATAAATTATTTTCATCTTGATTTGGAAAAAGCCATTGCTAGCCATGATATTGAAACCGTAAATCAATTGATACCACAATTGCAGTTCTTAAAAACGGATAGCGAAATGATTTTGTATCCAATGTGGTTGGCACTTAAATATAATAATTTAAACATTTTTAGGTTAATCGTTGGTCCATATCCAATCAAAAGTTTAATTTATTCAATATGTTCAACGAATTCAATTCAACTGATGAAAGCATTGATGGACACCGGCACCAGCATATTTAATGAATACGTACTACAAAACGGACATCCATTACATTATTGTGCCGAATATAATTGTACGGAAATTTGTGAGTATTTAATTGATGGCATTCGGCAAGGAAACAAAGCCGATGTAAATAAAAGAAATGAATCAAGTTTTACGCCACTAATGATTGCGTGTAAAAATTCAAATATAGCCATTGTAAAAATACTCACAAATCATGGCGCTATTAAATTAGATTTATTGGACAATTACAATAGAAATGCATTCAGTTATGCATGTGATAATCGTAATAATTTGGATATTGTTAAAGTTCTGTTGCGCACACCAATGTGTGGTTTGTACGTGGAGGATTTGGGCGGCGATACACCATTTACCATTGCATGTCGCTGTAATGCAATGCAAATTGTCCATCATCTGTTAGTGTTGACCGTAAATGGTACACATCAATTTTATAATAGTACTTTGGCCGTTCATATAAACGTTATTATGTTTAAATGTTGGAATCCGAAATTATTTCCGTTTTAGTTTTTTCAAAAAAATAGCAAAGGAAACGTTTTGTATGGTTTTTGTTTTTGTAATCAGGAGAAAAAAATAAAATAAAATATATATATTTAAAAAATGTACAATAATTGAATTTTCAGTGTTTTGTAGGCCGACAAGAATTTGTGTGTGCGCAACGGAATTCAAAATTGCAGTGTTCATAATTCTCATGCTAACACAAATGACACACAATTTATATTAGTCCGAAAAATTTTCGATATTTAATTTCTAAAACTAAAAAGTGATTTGCCCCGCATCGGTCCGAAATCGATCTGGTAAATTCCAATATAATTTAGGCGGTGGCGGATTTCATTATCTGAATCTAACGGTTTTCTATTATTTATAACAAAATTCAAAATGATGAACATATTTTTTTGTAATGTTGAAATATATCAAAATGTTGTAAAAATTAAAGTCTTCGATTGAGCCATCTCACTTCTGGCATTATATATTTACCAAAAAAATTTTTAATACGCATTGTAATTTAATAGGAATTTCGTAAAATAAAGTTGAAATCTGCCCATTTTAAATGGGATCGTTCAGCTATGGTCGCCTATGTAATTATTTCGAAAAAATCCGTAATCTATACTATATTCCAATTGATCCAAGTGAACTGTAACATTTGGTTTAGATCTATCGATGAATTTGATTGAAATTTATTATATTACAAATACGGTGTCCCATTTTAATCGATAGATCCAAATATTATATATTCTAAAATACGTCAGCCACTAAAAAAATGTTTCAAACAAAAGTTTTAGGTATCCAATGGCGGAACTTCTTGAATTTAACCATTGAGAATTTAAAGGTTTTTTTTCTAATGGCATTCCCTTATTTTTGACCGCAGATTCGTAAAGATAGGACAATTTTATGTGTGTGCGTCACATTGAATTTAAGCTTGACCCTAACCTTTATGGCCATTAGATGGTCAAACAGTTTGTTGCAATGGGAACTGTTTTTTTCTTATGATTTTTGATTTTGATCGCATATTCAGAAAATTTGTAAAATTTTACGTCTGACATTGACTTTGAATTTGACAATTACCTTCAAGGTCATTTGAAAGTCAAAACTTTTCATTTTCATTGTGTCACTATATTTTTTGACCAGATTCAAAATATACAATTATTTCACAACGTTAAAAAATTCTAACCAAAAGTTTTTGTTTTGCGAAGTGGGACGTGATCTTAATGGCTGTGGCCATTAAATACAAAACTGGGCAAAAATACGTTAAGCCGAATTGGAAAATGTTGCGAAAATTTTAAAGTCACATATGCAACAATGTTAAAAGTAAATAGTAAAAATGACCCATATAGAAATAATGTTGTGTTTGCTTGAAATATATCACACATTTCACATATCATCCCTGTGTCGCCGGATTACCACACAATAAATAAATAAATAACAAATAAAGATAACGGTAATAATGCGTTACAAATAGAGAATGACGCAATGACGATAATATATTGACACTAAAATATTGGTGGGTATGTTCATAGACTCTCAATCACCTAAATGCCTATCTTAACTGCCTATTGTATGATGGCCTAAGGAAAATGATGATGGGCTATTTATTATAATACAATGAATGTGTGTGTGTGTGTGTGTGTTCTGTTTCATATGTGCAATTTTTCTATTTCTGTTTTCTATTTTATTAAATTCCCAAAGGACTAATTTTTATCAATTTCAACACCTTTATTTTTCCCTATTGTTTTTTCTTCACATGTGAATGAGAGATGATAATCATTTATATTTCCGTGTGTGGGGATGTGTGGGTGTGAGTGTACGTGTGTGTGTGTGTGTTTATATTTCTTTTATTTATTTTACCTTCTTGTTTTTTCAACTTTTACGACTCTTGTTGTTGTTGTTGTTGTTGTTGTTGTTATTAATATTATATTGTTTTCGTTAACAACTGCCACACGCTTTTTGGAGTATATAAAAATGAAATGAAACAGGACAAAAAAAAAAAGGTTTGCGAGACTTTATTGAGTTTTTTTTTTTGGTTTTTTTCACACAACATAAAAACAAAAATTGATTTCATTTCCTTGTATTTTTTTTTTTTTTTTTGTTTTGAATAGCTTATGTCGTTTTTTTTTTCCTCCTTTTTATTATTTTATAATAATGTCATAAATTAATAAAGGAAAGGATAATAAATATCCTTTTTTTTTCTTTTCCTTTTATTGTATGTTGCATATTTTATGTGAGTGTAGTAACGGCTTTGGGATTTTTTTTTAAATTTTGGTGAGATGTGGTTTCTTTTGGAAATTCGGTCGTCATCATTTAAATGATTAGCGGGTAAAATGGGAAAATGTTTGATGTTTAATAGAGTCCATTGAAACTGCAAAAAACAGTGTCGGTACACACATCTACGGCCACAGAAGCGAACAATTGGGTAAAAATATGAACAAAAATACAAACAATCTAAATTTTAGTGATACAGAACGGGACGTATTAGGACAGGCAGGTCATTATGCACTTGGCTATTAACATAATTGCAGAACCACATAAGAAACAACTAACTCTGAAATCTTATGCAGGTCACAGTATTGGTTCGTTAACACAAATGAATGGATCGTTAGAAACGTAGAAACTAGGAGTCGCTCAACGATTCATAGCTCCTAAACCAGTATATGTTCTGACAACTTTGGCTTGAATCTTCTGTGCCATTAGAAAACTAAAAAAAATAAAATATTAATAAGATACCTGAGCATCAACATGGACACAATAGATTGGAGTTCAGGACTTGCCTGAAACGCTCATACGATAGAAGAGTCCATTAGGTACTTGATGCCAAACATTGGTGAAATAATAAACGAAGAATATTACTGGTCGAGATTTTAAAATCAACAGTACTCTACCGCCATATACCGGGTGCCGACGCGCTGAAGGTTACCAAAACCACCAAAGAAACATAAATAGTATTAAGGCACTGAGAACAATATAGAAGTACCCATCAGATGATGCGACCGCGACACATGTCATAGCTGATAAAAATTTTGTAAAACACTCTTCAACTTAGAAATTTATCGAAATAACTGAGTTTGGCATGGATTTCGTTGAATTTTTTTTAACAACTATTCTTCGAATAACAAAAATTCAATAAAACTTGTGAAATTCATCAGTTTCCAAGTTGGGGGGTTAGCCCAACTGCCCCTTAAATTGATTTCCAAGTGTTTTTCTTAACAACACTTCAAAGAATTCCAATACTTGGGCTACATTCAAAATGTTATCATCAAAATTTCGGTTAAGAAATGGTCCGGTTAAGTGCAAAGAAAACCCCTCCACAAGCAACTTGCTTACCAAAGAGAGTCGACTGTATTTTTTAAATTTAATTAAGTTTGATCGGCTCTGCATCACAGTTGATTGTTTGATTATTAAAATATACGTATGTCAGAGGTGTTAAGGCTTACACAGTTCAGGGTTCATTTGAATGTTCCGACTAGTATTTAAAAACAAAAAAAAAAAAAAAAAACGCTCACGATGGTCGTCGCACTCAAAATAACTCAACACTTTTGCATATCATAATCCTATTCTAATATAAATAAATATACCAGATAATATCTATCATCATCTTATCTCAATAAAATGTAATAAATACCAAAACAATTTAATATTAAAGGATAAAAAATAATAGAGGAAAAATACATATACCGCACCGCACCGCACCGCACCCAATTGAGATACGAAATTGTTATTTAAATACAAGACGCACCAGCATCCACCAAAACTAAACAATGTAATAATGAAGGATTTCACAAATGTACATATTAAAATATCTCCCCAAAACCTCTCTCCCTACCGCTCCCCCAACCCCACTCGACGATAGCAAGAAAAAAGGAAATAATTTTGACTTTATTACCATAAAAATGTGGCACGGTCCCCATTTTAACATCATGAAAAAAAAAATACCATCATCAAAAGAGTAAATTCTTCAGAAAATAAATGTACTCGGTGGTGGTGCTGCTGCTGTTGCTACTACAAAAGTAATAACACAAAACATTTGAATAATCAAGGATGAATTTAAATGATGGAAAAAATAAATAAACCAAATCAAATATTCCGTTAAGTATGCAAAAGTATTTATAGGAAAAAAAAAAAAAAATAAACCTCTCAAATGGAAATGGATCCACTTCACACACATCCAAAAAATGAATGGTACACCAAAGTATGTGCCGCGAGGCCATAGAGTAACGAATTAGTTATAGAGAAAAGTTATCACAAACAATCCGTAAATTCTAAAATTACATTCAATACAATGTATTTTTATTTCATAATCAGAGCGGATACCCCTACCCCCTCACCCATCTTCCCGCTTCGGCTCTTGACTCGGACTTACACACAAAACTCTGTCTTTGAACGAATTGTATTGGAAAGTAATTTGGATTGCGACGGTCATCACCTACAATAAATCAATTAATAGTACATCTGCGGCCTTGTTCCGAAAGTGGTCGTGCAACAAAAATTGTTCAATATCGTGTGTATTTTAAGTGGTAAAAGTTGCTTGGAGCGAAAAATTTTCAATTTTTGAGTAAATAATCGCCTCCATTTTGTTGATTGTTTATTGTGTTAATTAAATTGTTCACAAACAATGGTGTTTTGAAGTGATATGACTTGCGATTATTCGTCGCCTACGACTTTTGCGATAAGGGTGCAGAATCGGTTCAACATTTCGATATCCTATAACATTGGCATATAGAACATAGTGGGTCAAAAAATTTCGGGACTAAACATATGACTTCAAATTATATGTTAAAATTTCCTAACAATCTGCCCATCATTAGTTTAAAACTTGCCGTACGCATTAGATGACACTTTGTTTGTTATTTTTCGAAAGAAAATTGCGATTCAAAAGGCAATTTCGTGTGGCATTCATTCTGTATTGTCAGTTCTGGAATGACCACCACCACCGCCACTACCACCACCACCACTACAGCGCATGGCTGACATTACGCCAAACATTGAATGCGTTGAGTAAACTACAACTCCGAGATTTGAATTATAGGCTTGAAACAGTGTATGCATGACGAAATCTAAACTAATTCACTATAAATTAACATATAAGTTTAGTTCAGTGCAACTGATTTTCACCTCTATGTATTCGGCTCGTGCTCTATGACCGCAGCCACCGTCGTCGCCTCACCAAATTTAAACCATAAAAAAACAATTACAGTATCACAAATTTTCATATAATTTTTATGTACTTGATCTCATTTTCAGTGTATTTAGTTTTTTTTCCGTACTTTTTTCTGCGGCGCAATCAAAAGAATTTGGATGAATGGAGAAAAAAAAAAGGGAATTATAATAACCCGCAGACGATGATAATATTATGCACACCCTTTGTCCGAAAAATAACCACCGCAATGACATTCTAATTTGGTAGAATCTGCCGTCTATTGGTCAATTTCTGATTGTGTACAACGACACACTTGTCACAAAATCAGATTAATGTAATACAGTTAATGGGGGGTTTTTTTTTTTTTCTGCCCATGGGTCAGTCCACAGAAATGTACAATGGTAAAAAAAAACCGGTTTTAAAATATGTAAAAATATTGTACAATCGAACGCGCCGCTCTTATTACACTTAATTAACGCACTCATAATACGACAATTAACATTTACCAATCGGATTTTGTCGCTACATGTGAATAACCACTGCAATGACATTCTAATTTGGCTATACTCGTATAATCTGGTAGAATCTGCCGTCTATTGGTCAATTTCTGATTGTGAACAACGACACACTTGTCACAAAATCAGATTAATGTATTACCAGTTAATGGGGAGTTTTTTTTTTTTCTGCCCATGGGTCAGTCCACAGAAATGTACAATGGTAAAAAAAAACCGGTTTTAAAATATGTAAAAATATTGTACAATCGAACGCGCCCCTTTTATTACACTTAATTAACGCACTCATAATACGACAATTAACATTTACCAATCGGATTTCGTCGCTACATGTGATTTATGTTTTCAACTCATAAAACTTCAATTTGCTGTATTGCTAAAAGGAAATCCATCCATTGAACTCAAATCAAAATGTATGTGTGAACGTTGAGGACAAAATATTTCGAAAAACTATAACGATTTGACAATTTGTTTGAATTGGATTCCAATTCGGACAGAGTGTGGGGTGTGTACATAAAATAATATTATATTATTATAATAGAAAACGGTGTGGTGTACGGTCTCATCTAATAAGAATATATTCTAAATAGTCATCTTGTGTGTGTGTGTGTGTGTCTATCGTCTTCGTATCTTCTACTTTTTATACTTTATATGTATGAACTTTCAACTTTGAAGCGGTGGCCCCTTCTTCTTCTTATTATTATTATTATTATTATTGTTTTCTTATTACAACAACAAAAATTATCCTTAAATAATAAACATTTTTTTTCTCTATTTCGTTAACGCACACACACACACTCACACACACACACATCCACACACACAAAAGTCAAAATGAAATGCTAAACATTTTAACGCTCCAAAAACAAAACAAAAACAATTAGAATTGAAAAAATGTAATTACTTAATTCTATTTAACGTTTATACATTGTTGAATAACTAAATGTTTCTGTAGGTCAGTTAGGTTTTTGGGCGAATGCCACTGATATGATATACGTCACGTGTTGGAAAACAGTTCAGTTATACAAATGATTCATAAACGATTAGAAATTTAAGATTCGTTAGTCATTTTTTTAATAAATTAATCTACTTATCGACAAATGGTTCATATCGTATGAGGCAACAGAACGAGTTCTAAATATGATACGATATTATCACTCAAACATTCACATTAAACATTCACATGTGTTCGACTATCCAACAATGAATGATACATGTCAATTTTTTGTAGGGACTATAAAGATCCCATTCCAGTTTGCTCGAAACATTTTCTTTCAACTGCAAATTTTTACTGCCCTCCTAACTGTAGAGTTTCTGTCAAAACAGTTTCATTTGTTATTGCCAGCACACGTATGTGTGAATACGTTATTGCTCTAATAATTACACATTTCACAGAGTATACACAAACTAACCGATTAACCTTTGCATTGCATCTTTCACCACAAAATCTATAGTGCCGCACAAACAATACATCAAACCTAATCTAATTTTAAGTTTTTACTATATTTCATTGGTAGTGAAAATAGTCAAAAAGTTGCTTTTTTTCTGTAAACGGATGTTCATTTTAATTAAAGTTACACAAAATTCTATTCTTTATCGTATCGTTTCAGAACTAAATGACAATTTTATTTAATAAAAAATATAATATTAAAATAAAAACAAATAGGAAAAAAGGGTCATCTTCTTGATCGTCTAAGTTTATGAATTCAATGAATATTCATATATAAAAAAAGAAGTCATACACACAGACACACACAGGCACACACACACACACCCAGACAGCATCAATAAAATGTACAAAAAATATAAAAACCCCAATTTACGATGAGGACGAAGAAATGAAAATTATATTTAAAATTAAGGAAATTGTTTTCTTAATTATAGACCCGAAAAAAAAGTCTATGGTTAAATTAATTTGTCATTTTGTATAAAGAAAAATTGATGAAAAGGGTGGTTGGAGGTGGTGGTGGTGGTGATGGTGATGGTGTTGGACTGAGAAGTGTAAACACGGACTAGGTAAATGGTAATGGGGTGGCATTTTAATAAGAACGAACGCAAGAGTGTGGTGACAAATAATATTGAAAGAAAGGTGCAATCTTCTTTACAATAATATTTCAATTACAAATACAAAATTTACGTTATAATTAAAAAAAAATTCGGTATTTTTTTTATTCTTCATTCTATTCTTTACTTTGTTTGTCCACATGTCACCAACTTCATACATATATTACAATTTATTTCATACAACTAATGTAATACATACACACACACACACACACACACATCTTAAATTTACCGTTATAAGTAAAGAAATAAACTACAGTTACTATAAGCATTATAAGAAAAGATGCGATTTGATGATGGTGATGATGGTGATGATGGTGGTGGTGGTGGTGGTGGTAGTAATGGTTAGTGTATAATAAATTGGTTCCCATCATTAGATTTAACTTTTAAAGTGTGTCACGAACGCAACTGATTCGCCGGATATCCTTAAAAGTACTTACAAATAACGAAAAAAAAACTAATCCCGATTTGATATGTCTTTATTTGTTTAGATTTTATTGTGGTAAAGAACCGTTATATACGCACACACACACACACACACACACACGCATAGCACAGTGACACAATAAATAATGTACTTATGCAGCGTATGTAAATTATATAGGTTTTTCCGAGTGCGTTTTGAATTTTCAATGAGATGTTGTGCATTTTTATGGTTGTTTATTGTATTTTGATTGAAGGGCGCGTAATGAAATGGGGTGTGTGTGTGTGTGTGTGTGTGTGTCAAAGTTTCACAATGTACTGTTATTTAATTAAAATTCAAATATATGAAAATAGTTTCATATTCAGTTATTTCGCAATATCTAAAGCTGCCTGCATTTTTTGAAATCAGAAACATTTGACACCTGTACACCACCGTATCCGTATCACCATAAAATCGTTGATCCATTGATTTACCGTTACAATCCTATTTAACCACCCATACATACGTGTTCGTTTATAATGGGTCTCTAAGCGACATAGTGTGAAATGTGTTTAATATTTCATTGTTTTTTTCTTCTCATATTTAATATTGATACACTCTATCGAAAGTAAATGTATGTTCATTTACTTGTACGTACATGTCACGTCGTTTATTACCGGCATTTGTTTTTTTTTGTTTCCTTACCACAAACTAGATATCACATCTCAATTTATTATGTGAAAATGAATTGTTAGAAATAAGACATGATGATGGGGAAAAATGAAAAAAAAAAAATCTTCGATATATATAAAACAGTAAACACAATACCAAACAATAACATCAATAAAAATGTTACACACACACACACACACATAAGAATATAAAATCTAGACAAATTAGCTGACATTGCAATGGGGCAACGTATAAAGACACAAAACAATAGAAAATAAACATAAAAAAAATCGGTTATCATCTGACGATGGGATAAATTCACAAAAACCAAAAAGATAGACCCCATAAAAATCGTTGTTCTTATTATGTGTGTGTGTGTGTGTGTGTGTGTGTGTATTGTTGTATAAATTACTGATTTGTGGATTGGGAATAAAAAAAACTAATATCAAATCATCATAATAAAGAGTCACCACACACACACATTTTGATATAGTTTTTGTTATATAGTCTTAAAAGTAAGTGTGAAATATTTGAAATCGTTAAAAGGTCCGTCACACATTTGGACAAAATATTAACTATACAGAGCGAACACAATACAGAAAAAATAGTAGTAATTGTACGTAAACGTCCAAGGTTGCATCGGAAGCACTTGACTCACACACACACACACGACTATTAATTCACGCGGCGGCCCTGAGTACCGTATAACTAAAGTACATTTTGAAAATGAGATGTGCTTAAAAAATATTTTATGACCATTCGTTTTCGTGTCTGTCAATCATCACTTTAAAAAATTGAAATTGTTATAAATAAAAACAAAATTGATAAGGGCGACGTGTGTGTGTGTGTGTGTGTGTGTGTGTGGTGACGACGACACGGTGACATGGACAAAACAACAATAAATTTTCGATAAAAGAAAAACCAATCAAACACACCACCACCAATCACCACCGTTATTACTACACCACCATAATTTCAAAACATGCTATCGATTACCTCATTTATTTCATTTCATTATTATTCCTTATTGTTAATCTTTCATAAAATATACTGACCACTATGTGTGTGTGTGTGTGTGTGTGTGTGTGTGTATGTGTGTTATTGATACAATATATCGCCGATTATAACTGTTTATTTATATTTTTTTCTCATTTATATCCCGTTTCAACGGTATTTTTATATCTTTTAACAATACATCGTCGTATATGTGAAACCAAAAACTATGTTAAATGAATTCATTTAACAAAAAAACACATTTGCCCCCCCCCCCCTCCTCCTCCTCACCGGTACACAAAACAAAAACCACCCAGAATATATATACATTTTGTTTTACAGTTAGTTTTGAAACAATGGGTTGAGAATTGAGATAAAATTCACTTTCTGCTGTTGCTGTTTTTTTTTTGTAGCTGTTGTTGTTGTTTTTTTTTTTTTTTGATGCGATATTTTCCCGCAATTTCATGTTCTTTAAACTTTTATGTTGTTTTACATTAACAACATCAACAACCGGCAGTAATAACAACAACAACAACAACAACACACGATATATGTCCAACCGTATACCGGCACCATACATTTTTAAATATGTGTTCTTCTTTTGTGGTTATGGTATTTTATATATTAATTTTTTTTACTTATCAGATCGTTTGTCCAATTTTCCAATATAAAAAAAAAAATTGAATCATGTATTATTTTGTACCATTGATTATATTTTATATAGGCATATGTGTAGCGCTTTGACAGTAGCGCTACATTAGTTATATTGTGTATATTTATTGTATGTATTGTAAAAAAAAAGTAAATAAATAAATAAAAACTCGTAAATTTGTACAAATTTTCTCGATTCCAATCCATATTTATTAATATTTTACTACTGGATTTAGTGGAGGAAATGTATTTTGTTGGTTTTTTTTTTCTTATTTTATAATCAAGATAATACAACTGTGTCCAAAAAATAAAATACAACTTTCCCTTTCCCCCTCCAATCCCTAAGAACGGTCTGAAAATTAATTTTACTGAATGGGGCCCTGCATCTACTCGATCGAGTGTCCCCAAGACTTTTGAATTGTTAAAAATAAGATGGTGTTAAATCAAAAGACTATGGAGTCGTTGTCTACTCACACAGATCAATTAAAATTAATAGCCTAACATAAGATGACAGAGAATGGTTATGTGGGGTCATATAGCGATGACAAAATTAATCGGTCGGTGTCATTTGATGGCGAAAGCGATTCAAAATGTTTACTGGGTACGAACGAAAACCGATTGTAAAATGGTATATGTAAAAAATATAAAAATATAATGTATTTGTGTGAGTGTGTTAATGTAAAATTATTAATAATAAAATAAGAAATTTTGTTAAAAATTGTGTGTATGGAAAAATAAAAGAAACAAAATTAAAACCTGTAAAATGTACCGTTAAAAAAAAATGTAACAATAAAAATATAAATTAATAAAAAATAATCTAACCTTTGTTATTGTAATTTGAATGCCTTCGCTGTTTTTCTTCAATAGACAATATACAACAATATTACGACGGTCGTGCCACGACGACGACGACAACGACGACCACGAAACCAACGATGTGGTTGGTGTTGATTTGATTTTCGTATTTTACAACAACGATTTTTTTAAATACACGACGACAACGACACACACACACACGACGATTGACTACACATTTTTATAAGAGAACAAATAATTTTTGTAATAAGAACACATTGAAAAAAGACACAATAAAAATCAAATTAAATAAATGAAAAACACTCACTACACAACAACAAAAACTACACGACGACGACGACGACCACGACGACGACCACGAAACCAACGATGTAGTTGGTGTTGATTTGATTTTCGTATTTTACAACAACGATTTTATCAAACACACGACGAAACGACACACACACGACGATTTTTTTTATAAGAGAACAAATAATTTTTGTAATAAGAACACATTGAAAAAAGACACAATAAAAATCAAATTAAATAAATGAAAAACACTCACTACACAACAACAAAAACTATACGACGACGACGACGACGACGACCACGACCACGACCACGAAACCAACGATGTGTAGTTGGTGTCGATTTGATTTTCGTATTTTACAACAACGATTTTGTCAAACACACGACGACACACACACACACACGACGATTGATTACACATTTTTAAAAGTGAATAAATAATTTTTGTAATAAGAACACATTGAAAAAAGACACAATAAAAATCAAATTAATTATATTAAAAACACGCACTACACAACAACAAAAACTACACGACGACAACGACAACGACGACGACGACGACGACTACGACCGTGTGTTTTTGGTTCGTTCTTAAATTTTTCCACTTTATTACTACAATTACAACAACAACAAAATATGCGCGCGACCTCACCCACCGACCATCTTTTACAAACTGAAGGAATTTGCTATTGTAATTATAATTTGTAACTGTTCTTTGTATCAATTTATTTCTATGTGCTGCTGATGATGATGATGACAAAAATATGTATAAATGTGATTTGTATTAATGTGTGGCAGAGTCAAATTAATAGCTAATTTGGGAAAACAAAAAAATTGGGCTATAAAAAATGCCCGAATTCTTTCGTCGCCGGCTAACATTGAAGATAGAGATTATTTTTTTTCTTCCAAATATTTGCATGCCAAAGTTCAAAACCTTAGATTTTCCATTAGTTCATATAATCTGGTGTTAAAAATTGTAATTTTTGTAAATCGTTAATTATAACATTGAGATCAGGGCACCGAACTCTTTCGAAATTGTTATTTCCTTTCATCATAACAGATTTTCCACATTGATAATGTTATTGGAAAAAATTTAAATATTTTCAGTTGATATCCGTTTGGAATTTACAGGATTGTGTGACTTTAAAGTGTAGATTTTTTCTGGAATTTTAACATATGTTCAAATAATTTAAGTACACCAAGTTTATGCATATGAAACTGTAATTTAAAAATTGAAAAGATAAAGTTATTGTGAAAATGTTCTATAGTCGAAATAAACGATACAAAAATTCATGATTTTGATGTGGATGATGATGATGAAGAACCGGGGGAAATCACCCAAAATTAGTTTAAAGACACTTCAAAAATAAAATGCGTTAAAACTTTGTCAAAGTTGTTAAAGCAACGGTTTCTAGAAGTGTGTAATTCCCGAAAAGGAACCATTGAAATTTTGCTTCAAAGGCCGGAGAAAATTATACCAAAATTAGTAAATTACTCTTCACGGGGAGTACATAGTTATTGTACAATTAACGAAATGTAGATGTTTCTTTAATTTCGAATTATTTTTTTATGGTATATGCCCAAAATGAAGTGCGCAGATATTGTTGGTCTTAGATTAGTAGTTATTTTATCCCGGAAAACCAAACCAAAAAATGGTAAACCAACTGAAAAATTTCCCATGCAAATAGCGGCGGCAATAGTGAAACCGAAATATTTTGTTTCAAATGAACCCACGTGATACCAATTTGAATCTTAAGTAATTATTATAATAACAATTAATAGAAGAAAATTTGCATAAATATAAATCACCAACCAATCAAATTATTACATTTGTCAACATAATCATCATCATCATCATCATCATCATCATCTACATCATCATCACTAACATCATATATGAAATAAATGGATAATAGAACAGAGCATGAGCAAATTTCATCAGTTTGTAAATGATAGTCGGTCGGTACGGTCGTGCGCGCATTTATTTTCGTTAGTTTCGTTCGCGCTCTTTTATTGTTGCTGTTGTAATTGTTGTAAAAAAGTGGAAAAAATTTAACAACGAACAAAAAAACACACCGTCGTCGTCGTCGTCGTGTAGTTTTTGTTGTTCTTGTTGTTGTTGTGTAGTGAGTGTTTTTAATTTAATTAATTTGATGCGTTTTTTTGTGTCTTTTTGCAATGTGTTCTTATTACAAAAATTATTTGTTTACTTTAAAAATTCATCGTCGTGTGTGTGTCGTCGTCGTCGTCGTCGTCGTCGTCGTGGTCATCGTGTGTTAAATCGTAAAATACTAAAACGACTAACAACACCAACCACATCGTTGCTTCGCCGTGGTTGTCGGTGTCTGTGTCGTTGTACTGGCCTTCGTAGTCATCGTCGTCGTGGTCGTGGTCGTCGTCGTCGTCGTCGTCGTGTAGTTTTTGTTGTTGTGTAGTGAGTGTTTTTAATATAATTAATTTGATTTTTATTGTGTCTTTTTTCAATTGTGTTCTTATTACAAAAATTATTTGTTCTTTTTTAAAAATGTGTAGTCAATCGTCGTGTGTGTGTGTGTGTGTCGTTGTCGTCGTGTATTTAAAAAAATCGTTGTTGTAAAATACGAAAATCAAATCAACACCAACCACATCGTTGGTTTCGTGGTCGTCGTCGTCGTCGTCGTCGTCGTGGTCGTCGTCGTGGTCGTGATTGTCGTCGTAATATTGTTGTGTATTGTCTATTGAAGAAAAACACCGAAGTTATTCAAATTACAAACAACAAAGGTTAGAGTTTATTATTTTTTATTAAATTATATTTTATTGTTACATTTTTTTTTAACTGTAAATTTTACAGGTTTTAATTTTATTGCTTTTATGTTTTCACAAAAACTTTTACGCACACAATATTTAACAAAATTTGTTATTTTATTATTAATAATTTACTTTAACCACTCACACACACACCCACAGAAGTTATTTTTCTATATACTCTTTTTACCGTTGCAATCGACGGCGACGTAAACAGAACCAGATCACAATAGATATGAAACATTTTTTTTTTTTTGTAACTTTATGTTCAATTGTTTTTGGGCATATTTTTTTGTCATGTTGTAAGGATTACCATCAATTTGTTGATCATTACGTTCGACCAATCTGAAGCTGAAAAGAGTGAATTCGGTAATAATTTGTCAATAATTTATGTGCAGATTGTGTTCCACATTAATTACTATTATTTAAGAAGAAATTGTTGTCAACGATTGAGTTAATGTATAAAATTACATTTGTTGCGTTGTTAGCGTGGAACACACACATCGCCTATTCTGATCACTTTGCTTGAAAATAGACAATACCATTGTAATCCCAACAAACTGAAAACCCCATATATAACTCCTTCTTTTGATGAATATCGAGTGCTTTGATGATGTTGTTTACACACTAGTCCGATCTTTCTTGTTTCCATGAACTTGTTCAATTAAAATTTATCGACTCCAATTGAAGAAATTTAAAAAAAATGAAAATTATATTTTATATAATTCCTGTATTGTGCGTTCACCCTGTAATAATTATACCATGATTTTTAATTTTAGGGTTTTTATAAAGTGTCACAAATTTTTGGTTTTCCTGTTTTTCCTGTTTTTCCTGTTTTTCCTTTTTTTGTTATTATTTTATTTCCCATTCATTCAATATAGTTCGGGGGTTGTCTATATTTTTGTGTGTGCTGGCGGTGCTATTGTTGATGTTTTTTCTTTTTTCGCCATAGATTATTAACGTTGAATATGATACAACCGTCTGTCCCAAAACGAATGCGAATTGATTTGTGATATATATCACCTGTAGCGCGTCTCATCAGTTCTGCTACCAAAATTGGTGCATTGTGTTTTCAATTAAGAACTATGGAACGTTTAATTAACGTTAAATTGCTAAATGGGATATATTTTTCGAACAACGTTCAAAATACTATTGTCTTGTATCGCACATTAAACAAAATGCCCGAAGATTTTAACAGTTTGTTATGGTCACCAGATTATGGTTATGCCATACTTAAATTACGAAATTAGTAGCTAATACTTTCAAATTATACTATAGCGGCCGCATTTTCATTCGTTTTGGGACCAAGGGTTTACTCTATACAAAATATTTGTGTATATATTTTGAAGTTTGTAGTACATCGATGTGTAGCACCACAACATTTTTTAGGATATCCTTGCAATGTATTTGTTGTTGTTGTTGTTGTTTTATTTTTTATCCAATATCCTTTTTTTTTTCCCCATAAATGCGCTACTTTTATGATTGGGTACAGACAAAAAAATATTGATATTGATTTCACACACAATAACGGGAATTTTTTTTTTTTTTTATTTTTCCACAATTGATTTAATGAAACGGAACGATATTGTGTAATCATTTATTAGAGGAAAATATGCGACCGATATTATGCTGATACCGGGCACCGATACAAGTTATACCATGAACCCGACATTGGGAATATGTTTTTGATGGCTATTTTTCGGTGGTATGTGAAATTGAATTAAAAATTTACAGTTACATATTAATACAATGGCTATATTATGAATGTGTGTAATACATATGTGTAAATGTGTGTGTGTGTGTGTGTGTGAATGAGAATACGGTAAAAAAAATTTAGTATATGAGTCATTCAATAATTGTGTTACTTTATTACATCAATTTTTAATAAACACTTGAGGTCCACTAAAACAATTGGGGGGGGCGGAGGGCATCGTTGAAATGAAATTACCCTATGATGGATGGTGATTTGAGGTACCGCCGGAAATGGAGGTGATGTATCTGCTTGTTCTCGCATCTGCCATAACATAATTACAACAGAATGTATACCCTTTGTCCTATATGTAAACCATAAGGAACAAGTTCAGTACCATCTTTTAGTATTTTTTTTTACTGATTCGGGTCTGTGAACATACCTCAACATCAACATTATGATGCGATAATTGTCCAATTGCAAAACACAAGTGATTTGAGTGATTTCGAATATTCGTCGAAAATGGTCGAGAAGCAGATGACTGTCGTTGTGGTGGACCACATGAAGTGTGATTACTGAAGAAAACATTAAAAAATTACGTGATTTCATACAGATGTTTTAAAAATTACCCAGAATTGTGCATTGCAACATCATTTGTTTGCCGAAACCTCTGTCATACGACACGTTCACCTATACCTTGTGATTTTACCTATTGCAGACGTTGAGCTGTGCTATGCAAAAAGTCAATTTAAATAAATACCATAAAATGAATCAATTATCACCAACAAAATCATAATAATTTATTTGTTATCAATTTTTCTATTCCAATTTATTTATTTTTTTATGAAATATTTATGCCATTCACACCTTTAACAACACTATCTCGCTTCCTCTTTCTGTATCTCTATGTGTGTTGCTTGTTTGCTTTCACTTTCAGTACTTTTATAGGCAATAATGTAGCGCGCCAGGAAGTACTTTACCCAATATTAGCGTGTCGTGCGCTATATAATTGTTTTTTGTTTGTTTGTTTGTTTGTTTGTTTGTTGTTATTTTGATATTTTAATAACTCTTTCTCTCTCTATCGCACACGATATAAACTATAAATTATTGTCTATATAATTAGAAAAATAATCACACCATCGCCGGGCGCGTTTTCTAAATTATTTTATTACACCTACACTTTGTGTTTTTCATTATTCATTTATAAATCACACCAAAACCAACCAACGAAAAGGAAAATAAATAAATAAATAAATAAATTATTGACGGTATAAAAAAATTGGAAAATAGAAAAACGATTTTCTATTTTCCAATTAGTTTTTTTTGTTGTTGTTGCTTTTACGATAAGAAGTTTTCATTATAAATTGAAATTATATTTTTTTTTTTTTTTATTAAACGGAGGTTGGTGAAAAATCCCTTACGGACACTATGTACCCGAGCACATAGTAGTGTGGGGCTTGCACCCACTAAAAAACACCACCTTTTATCAAACCCAATCCATAAGATCGACAATTGATTTTACCTTCATATGTATTTTCACGTGTTTGGAAAGATGTCAATTAACATGCTTGCCATAGCTGTTTTAGGCCATTAGCTCATAAGGCTTGGTTCGCTTGAGTCTACGGAGGCTATCCGTGTTTAGTATACCCTCCAACTCCATATTTGGGTGTAGATCCAATCTTGCTTTGTGAGCCATGCAGACCCTTTTTATCTCCTGCGATACCAGTTCTAACCCCAGATCTCTATGTAGATCCCGGTTACGCACATACCATGGAGCATTGACTATTCCACGTATCACTTTGTTCGTGTACAGTTTGTATCATTTTGATATTTGATTTTGATGAGCAGCCCCATAGCTGCAGTTCATACGTCCAGATAGGTTTTAAAATTTGTTTATATATCAGCATTTTGTTCTGGGTATTTAGTTCTGAATTTCGTCCCAGCAGCCACCACAGTTTTCTGTATCTTATATTCAATTCCTCTTTCTTCTTTTATATGATATGCTCTTTCCACTTTAGTTTTACATCAAGAGTCATGCCGAGGTATTTGACTGTATTTGCATATGGTACTACCTTGTTATTGATGAATACCGGTATTAGTGGCACTTTTTTATATGTAAAATTGATGTGTGTAGACTTTGTTTCATTTAGCTTGATTCTCCATTTTTGTGTCCAACTTAAAACGAGGTTTAGAGCATTCTGAGTTTTCTTTGTTGCATTTTCTATATCGTCCTCAACTACAAGGATCGCAGTATCATCTGCGAATGTGGCCGTTAATATATCCTCGCAACAAGGAATGTCTCTTGTATACAATAGGTAGAGCACAGGCCCAAGAACACTACCCTGTGGAACACCTGCATTGATTTTTTTTAATTCAGAATATTCGGTGCCACAACGAACTCGAAAATATCTGTCTTCCATATATGACTTGAGTATTTCAAAATACTGTCTTGGCAGATCCCTATGTAGTTTATATTCAAGTCGCCTGTGCCAAACCTTATCAAAAGCCTGTTTTACATCCAGAAAAACCGCAGTACAGACCCCCCTCTCCTCGAGTGCCCTCTCTATGACGTTGGTTATACGATGTACTTGATCTATAGTAGAGTGTTTGGCCCGGAAGCCGAATTGATGATTTAGAATTAGCTGTCTTTCTTCAATGATTTCACAAAGTCTTTTAAGCAAAAATTTTTCCATAACCTTTGCCATTTGTGGCAATAAGGAAATCGGCCTATATGATGAAACCTCAGATGTTGGTTTACCCGGTTTCCGAATTACGATAACTTCAGCAATTTTCCATTTCCTAAGCACATATCTTAATTTAAAGCATGCATTAATGATATGCTGCAATTTGGTAACCGCCACATTAGGTAGTTCTTTTAATATACTTGTGCAGTGATAAGATCGTATCCTGGCGCCTTTTTATTACTGAGTTTATTGCATAACTGTTTGAGTTCAATTAAAGAAACCGGGGATATAATTGATTCATCATTCCTTTCCCTAAAAGTTATATTTTCATTACCACTGGTTGGTGAGTACGGTTTGAATACTCCCGATAGATGCTCCGCAAAGAGATTCGCTTTTTGCTTCGGTTGACCAAACCACACCCCTAAATCATTTTTCTTAGAGGCGGGTCATGCATTATAGGTCTTCTGAATCGCTTTGCTGCCTTCCAAAGTGAATATTCCGTATCCTTTTGAGATGTTAGGTTATGTAGAAATGTATTAATAGAACCATTTTTTACTTCTTTGATTCTGAACTTAAGTCGATTACTTAGACGATTGAGGATTGATTTGTCCCCTGGATATCTTGTGGATTGCCATTTTCTTCTGGCCTTTCTTTTTTCCAATATTAATTCTTGGATATCCATAGGATAAGACGGAGATGTTAGATGTCTTACTCCCCTAGTTTGTGTGCTAAGTTCTGCCGCTTGTTGAATATCCGCAATAAATTGTTCGGATTCATTATCGATACATTCTCTGGTTTCAAGAGAGGCCCGTAGATTAATAAATTTTTTTATATTTTCTCTGAACATATTCCAGTTTGTGCTGTTGTTGGTAAGTTTTATGCGAGCCCCTCGGAGTATTGCAATAATATCGGAGTATGATCAGACGTTCGGTCATATTTACCCTCCACATATGCGTTATTGCCATTTATTCCCTTGATAATGAAAAAATCAATCAGATCAGGTATTTTGGCCGGATCCGTTGGCCAGTATGTTGGTGATCCGGTTGAAAGAAATCCACACTTATATCTCATCCCGGATTTGTATAATTTTGTACCCCTAGCATTGACCATTCTCGACCCCCAAAAGGTATGCTTGGCATTAAAATCTCCGCCTATAATAAAGCTGTGTCCCACATACTTTTAAATAGGGTAGTGAAGTCTTCTTCGCAGTATGTGTAACTAGGAGAACATTATGTAGCCGCTATTTTGAGTGTTTTACCCCTTGTTTGAATGTTTATTATTGTTGTTTGTATTGCTGTATTTATCTTTTCTTGATCTTCAAAATGCTGTATATTTTTCTTAATTAAAACGGCTGTTCCACCCCTTGCCGATCCATCAGGATGTGGCGTATGATAGGTATTATAGTTAAAAATTTTTATGTTTTCGTTTATTTTTAAGTGTGTTTCCGATATTAAAAAGATGTCGATTTTTTCAGTGTTTAAAAACAGCTCAATTTCATCAATATGATGCAAGAGACCGTTTGCATTCCAAGTAGCTGTAATGCTGAAATTATATGAAACGAAAATAAATAATTTATGGTAATTTGAAATGTAGGAGAAAAAGGAATTGATGTCCGTCCAGTAGATGTATTTGGAGAAGTTGTAGTTACGGTCGGAGTTGCGTGAGTGTATTGTTGGGTACATCTTAATTAGCTGGGCTGTACATCATCGCATCGAGGTTATTCCATTCGAATAGTTCTCTCTCCTCCACCTAACTAATTGTTATTTGAATTTTTTGTTATCACATCACTTGAACCCCAGGTATTCTTGCAAATACAATTCAATGTATTAACATTGTATAGGGACTTAATTTCACAATAAATATTCAAATGACGTATAATTTCAGTTTATTTATTTATTTTTATTTTTTTATAATATGTTTATAATAAGATTATGTTTCAGCTACGGGCAATTTATGTTTCAAATATGTTTGAAATAATAATAATAAAATATCTACTGTGGTCGAAAATAGGTCGCGCGCACGCAATGAATGAATGAATGAATGAATTTATTATGTTTTCGAATGATGGCAGTGGGTGGAGTAGATTACCTAATCAACTACCTGAAAATTGGTTAAATTTTAGTCGAATTTGATAAGATTTTGTATGTAGATTTACGAAGAAGTGTATAAAATATTGGTCTTATAATTTCAATTTAAACATTAGTACGAAATTTCATTAAAATCTATTGAAATTCGACTAAATTTAGTCAAGTTTCAGAAACTTGATTAAGGAACGGGACCCCCCATGGTATCGATTTTCCAAAAATTTTCATAGCAAATGGTCATTATAATCAAAATTTTGTACATGCACACGATATTTCATTAAAATCAATTGAGATTTGAACAAGTTTAGACAGATTTCAGGTAGTTTCGAATGATGGCAGATTGTGGAGTAGATTACCTAATCAACTACCTGAAAATTGGTTAAATTATAGTCGAATTTGATTAGATTTTGTATGTAGATTTACGAAGAAGTGTATAAAATATTGGTCTTATAATTTCAATTTAAACATTAGTACGAAATTTCATTAAAATCTATTGAGATTCGACTAAATTTAGTCAAGTTTCAGAAACTTGGTTAAGGAATCTTTGATCCCATGGTATCGATTTTCCAAAAATTTTCATAGCAAATGGTCATTATAATCAAAATTTTGTACATGCATACGATATTTCATTAAAATCGATTGAGATTTGAACAAGTTTAGCCAGATTTCAGGTAGTTTCGAATGATGGCAGTGGGTGGAGTAGATTACCTAATCAAACTACCTGAAAATTGGTTAAATTTTAGTCGAATTTGATTAGATTTTGTATGTAGATTTACGAAGAAGTGTATAAAATATTGGTCTTATAATTTCAATTTAAACATTAGTACGAAATTTCATTAAAATCTATTGAGATTCGACTAAATTTAGTCAAGTTTCAGAAACTTGATTAAGGAACGGGACCCCCTATGGTATCGATTTTCCAAAAATTTTCATAGCAAATGGTCATTATAATCAAAATTTTGTACGATATTTCATTAAAATCGATTGAGATTTGAACAAGTTTAGCCAGATTTCAGGTAGTTGGTTTACCGAATCTGACCCCATGGTATCGATTTTCCAAAAAACTTTTCTAGAAAATGTTAATTATAATCAAAATTTAAAGGTATTTACGATATTTCAGTAAAATCGATTGAAATTTTTTCTAAAATTTTGTCACATTTCAGACTGTTGGTTTAGCGAATCTGACCCCACGATGCTCATTATAATCAAAATTTGAACATGAGTACGAAATTTCATTAAATTCAAAATTGTGATTTGACTATGTTTAGTCAAATTTGAAGGAAGTTGGTATCGGCTTACCAAAAAAAATTTTCTATAAAATGCTCATATAATCAAAATTTCATTAAAATCGATTGAGATTTGATTGAATTTAGCTAAGTTTCAGAAAATTGGTTAGGGAATCTTTGATTCTTGGTTAGGGAATCTCTGATTCTCGTAAAACTTTCATGGCAAATGATCATTATAATCAAACTATGAACATGCATATGACATTTCATCAAAATCTGTTGTGATTTGTTCAAGTTTAGTTAGATTGCAGGAATTTGGTTAGGATATCTGCTCGCTACGGTATTGGCTTTCCAAAAACTTCCCTATAAAATGTTGTTTATAATCAAAATTTGAATAAACACACAACATTTCATTAAAATCGATTGAGATTTGACACAAATTTAGCGCAGTTTCAGAAAGTTGGTTATGGAATATGTTACGATTTGGTTAATTTTAGTTAGATTTCAGGAAGTTGATTATTAAATCTAGCCCCCACGGTATTGGCTTTCCAAAAACTTTTCTAGAAAATGCTGATTATTATCAAAATTTGAATAAAAATACAAAATTTCATTAAAATCGATTAAGATTTGACTAAATTTAGTCAAGTTTCAGAAAGTTGGTTAGGGAATCTGACTCCCCCACGGTATCGATTTTTCAAAAACTTTTCTAGAAAATGCTCATATAATCAAAATTTTAATAAAAATACAAAATTTCATTAAAATCTATTGAGATTTGACTAAATTTAGTCAAGTTTCTGAAAATTGGTTAGAGAATCTGGCTCCCCACGGTATCGATTTTTCAAAAACTTTTCTAGAAAATGCTCATATAATCAAAATTTGTTGATATTTACGATATTTCAGTGAAATCCGTTGTGATTTGACCAAATTTAGTCTAGTTTCAGAAAGTTGGTTAGGGAATCTGACCCCCTCACGGTATTGATTTACTAAAAACTCTTCTAGAAAATGCTCATGTAATCAAAATTTGTTGATATTTACAATATTTCAGTGAAATCCGTTGTGATTTGACCAAATTTAGTCTAGTTTCAGAAAGTTGGTTAGGGAATCTGTTCCCCTCACGGTATTGATTTTCCCAAAACTTTTCTAGAAAATGCTCATATAATCAAAATTTGTTGATATTTACTATATTTCAGTGAAATCCGTTGTGATTTGACCAAATTTAGTCTAGTTTCAGAAAGTTGGTTAGGGAATCTGGCGCCCTACGGTATTGATTTTCCCAAAACTTTTCTAGAAAATGCTCATGTACACAAAATTTGTTGATATTTACGATATTTCAGTGAAATCCGTTGTGATTTGACCAAATTTAGTCTAGTTTCAGAAAGTTGGTTAGGGAATCTGTTCCCCTCACGGTATTGATTTTCCCAAAACTTTTCTAGAAAATGCTCATATAAACAAAATTTGTTGATATTTACTATATTTCAGTAAAATCCGTTGTGATTTGACCAAATTTAGTCAATTTTTAGAAAGTTGGTTAGGGAATCTGTCCCCCTCACGGTATCGATTTACTAAAAACTTTTCTAGAAAATGCTTATATAATCAAAATTTGAAGATACTTACGATATTTCAGCAAAATCCGTTGTAATTTGACCAAATTTACTCATGTTTTAGAAAGTTTGTTAGGGAATCTGGCCCCCTCACGGTATCGATTTTTCAAAAACTTTTCTAGAAAATGCTTATATAATCAAAATTTGAAGATATTTACGATATTTCAGTGAAATCCGTTGTGATTTGACCAAATTTAGTCTAGTTTCAGAAAGTTGGTTAGGGAATCTGACCCCCTCACGGTATTGATTTACTAAAAACTTTTCTAGAAAATGCTCATATAATCAAAATTTGTTGATATTTACGATATTTCAGTGAAATCCGTTGTGATTTGACCAAATTTAGTCTAGTTTCAGAAAGTTGGTTAGGGAATCTGACCCCCTCACGGTATTGATTTACTAAAAACTTTTCTAGAAAATGCTCATATAATCAAAATTTGTTGATATTTACGATATTTCAGTGAAATCCGTTGTGATTTGACCAAATTTAGTCTAGTTTCAGAAAGTTGGTTAGGGAATCTGTTCCCCTCACGGTATTGATTTTCCCAAAACTTTTCTAGAAAATGCTCATATAATCAAAATTTGTTGGTATTTACGATATTTCAGTGAAATCCGTTGTGATTTGACCAAATTTAGTCAAGTTTTAGAAAGTTGGTTAGGGAATCTGTCCCCCTCACGGTATCGATTTACCATGAACTTTCTTAGGAATTGCTTATTATAATCAAAATTTGAATAAACACACAAAATTACATTAAAATCGATTAAGATTTAACTAAATTTAGTCTTGTTTCAGAAAGTCGTTTTGGGAATCTGGTCGGCCTCCTCACAATATCGACATTTTCTTTAACTTCATGAGCAAAAGTGTTTGGCATGGCCCTAAATTGGGACACGTTACTTCTGCATAAACAGAATAAATTTTAATTGTCAATCCATTGGTTTAAATTTTATTTAATCCATATTGACAACCCCTTCCCCCCCCCCCTCCCCCCATCCCTCCCATCTCTTCAACATTTCGGATCAATTTGAAATTCTTAAAATATTGGTCTTACATACAATGCCTAAATGTGATCACGAGTTTTTCAGCCATATGTAAAATTTAAATTTTCACAATTGAACAACGGCACCGTTAACGACAAATATCAAATGTTAATTTTGTTATAAACGTGTGAGAGTGAGATAGCGAAATTTATATTTTTGATCACCGTAGTATAGTCGTTGATGTGTTGTTAATAAATTACAGTTATATATTTACATGCAGCGGCAAGAAAATGGTAATTTAGCTATTTTTTATGTGGATATATTTAAAGGAAAATATCATCTTATAATATACCGTTATTTTTATTCACATATTACTGACATACAGTAAAAAAAAAAGTCGTTATATAAATTTGCCAATTTTTAGAATATTTTACTTTACATATATGAACATAAACACACACACACACACACACACACACATATCCACACGTATAATTTATAGACGATACACGTCGTTAAGAGTAGAAGAAAAACGTGTGTGTGTGTGTGTGTAATATTTATAAATAAATATATATCAAAAATAATATATTAACTGTCTCATCCCATGAGGGTACCCACCACTTTCATATATATATATATTCGATATCGGCTCGCTCGCGCGTCCCTCAACCCACACCCATTTTTTTTATTTTTCCAGGAATATTGCAAAAAATTAAATGCAAATAGATGGAGTACAACCAAAACATATTATTATTATTATTATTATTATTATATCCTTAATATTAAAATATATACCCACACACACACACACACACACACACACACACACACACACACACACACGTATTCGCATATTGTTATAAGAAAAAAATTCATATTATTATTATTATTATTATTATTATTATGTGGAAGAGGGTTTTTTATATTTTCGGCGATATAACGCCGGTGATTTACATCTTATGCATGTACGTATTTTACAATATAATGGTTTGGACGTGTTCTTTAGCGATAGTCATAAAAATGAATAAAAACAAAGTCAAATGGCAAAAAAAATACAATATATGAAACGGGAAAAGGCAATGCCGCCGAACAACACACAAATTTAATAGTAGTAAGATGATTTTTTTAAAATTCCTGGAAACATAAATATATTGTATAAAAAATATACAATTTATCCCGATATGTGCCGACGACATGTGTGTGTGTGTGTGTGTGTGTGTGTGTGCAAAAGTATACTCAAAAGAATGTATTAAATAGCCAAGGATACCCACGAATCGTATCGTATGTGTGTGTGTGTATGAAATTTTTACGAATATAATCGACTTTTTAAACATAATAATAATAATAATAATAATTCGCTATAACTATTATTGTAATACGATATTTTACTATATAATGTGCGAGGAGGAGATCGTTACGTATACACAAAAACGAAACGATACAATTTAAATTTATGGCAGCGATTTAAAAATATTTTATGGATTTAAAATATATTAAATATATTTATTTCTGTTGTTTTTACTAAACAAAGTATTATTTTTTAGTTTATATTTTTCCCTTTAAAAACACACAGCCGGTTCTGATTTATTGTTAATTTATTTGTTCGCTACGTTATCCTTCACTTCATTTTGGTTTGTGCTGTAAAAATTTGTATATAAACACAAACACACACACATGCACACACACAGATACAGTATATTTTTTATTAATATTTAACACCTTTTTAATTGAATCGTACACAACATATAATACCCATACCTCGCTGTGTCCCCTTTGTGATGCGAGCAATTCTTTTACGAAATCACTTAAATAACGGTATATGCAAAATTAACTGTAATTAAAATAATTGACACTTTAATGGTGGGATTTGAAGAGTTGCGGTTTCGAATTAGTTTAAAAATTGTAAATTTTACTATGAAAAACAGGTTTTCTTCCAAAATACTAAATTTTAATGATTATAATTAAATCATTGATTGAGCCAAAAGCCACTAGTTTTTATGCCGTCCGATCTGGGACTTGGTACATTTTGTGTTGATAATTAAGTGTTGTTTTTGTTTTGAATTTGGTGGTTGGCGTTCAACCTCCAGTTAATGAATTTGTAAATTTGTAGCTCATATACCGACACATACTTCACCACTACACTTATACAGCTCCATTACTGCACTTGAAACTTACACGCACTCATGACACTGTGTGTGATCATTGAAAATTATTAACTATTCTGTTTTAAGTACAGACCGTTTTACTATCCATCGGATAACCTGTGAACGCGTTCGGGTTCAATTGACTATTTGCAAATAATGCATTATACAAACACCGCATCACATTACATGTGGCCCGCTGGGTTATTGTAACGGTTAAATTGAAAAAAAATTTTAAATGGCCAACAAGTAAAGGTCCCAATGTTTATTTATAAGATATTTTTAAATTATAGCACACATTTTAAACGCCAATCAAGACAGACTATTCTTTGGCCATCGCATCTATTTTGTAAAAATCACACAGCAACCAGTAGTTTTTAGGTTAAAGTTTTTAATTTTTTTTCGGACACCATCAATTTTGACATTTTAAATTTTGATTTAATTTATTTAATTTAAATAGCGAGACTTAAAGAAAAAAAAAAAAAAAAAAAACCACTTATCCTTAACCAATTGTTATTTGTATTTGTATAAAATTAAATCATTTACTTAAGGACAACCCATTCGAATCGGCCATTTTGAATTCTGTAAAATTTATTTTACTTTACATTCTAATCGAATCTATTTTCATTTGTACACCATTTTTCCCTCATTTTCTTGCCGTCAATCCGACCACATTCTTCCCGAATTGTCCGAAATAATTGTTATCCATAAATTTGGAAAGATCCATTGGTTCCAGCCGCCATAGGTGTCCAGTGCAATATATAAATATGCATTAACAGTGGAAATGGCAACCAAAAGGATTGAATCTAAATTCAGTTTCCAGTAGAAAATAGGCGTAGAAAAAATGTGATAACAAGAGTTGGGCGAAAAGGGGCTCATTTGTTATCCCATTTTTGTCTGAAAAATTAAAAATTTGTTATTTTAAGGAACTTTTGCCGCCACCTAATTTAGTTTTTTTTAATAATTCCTTTTGGCCATACAAAATCATTCAAGCATAAATTCATAAAATATTATGTACACGCGTGTGTGTGTGTGTGTGTGTGTGTGTGTGTGTGTGTATGTTTTGATTGTTTATATTTCAATTATTATCTACATTTTCTTTTGCATTATTTGAAACGGTAAAAAAAGAAATCCCGTGTTTTTTCCCTTCCCCAATCCCCCCCCCCCCCCCACACACATTTATTTGTTAACTGTTTAAAGGAAAATGTGTTGTTTTATGCAATCACACAATACGAGATGACCATAGTCCACTGGAATGGTACAGTGATTATTTATGGCAATGAGATAATTCGTTACACACATGTGTGGGATGGTGTACTTTTCTCTCTGCCAAAAAAATTACGGTTTTGGAACCCGAAACATACAATAAATTCTATTCAATTTACGCTATCAGAGGTGTGCCGAAATGCCTGTACATTTTTCAACAAATTTTCTTTCTTATACTTTAAAAGAATTCGCTTAACGGTTGTACAAATTATCGAATCTTTCCCCATTCGGATTAACGAATTATAACTGTACTAAAAATTATGCTTGAAGAGTTTTAATGTGTGGGAGTGTGTGTGTTGGGGTTTTTTTTCTTGTATTTTTAGCAAAAGGTATACAAAAATATTAAATATGCTTTATTAAATAAACGGACACCACCATCGCCAACAACAACAACAATGATAAAATAAACATTAAAAAAAAGGATTCATTTAAACTTTACATTGAGAAATTTGAGTGTACGACGACGACGACGTCGGCATGGGTTTCGAAAAAGTAAAGGAAAGAATAAATAGAAATTTTGTTTTTTTATTTTGGCCAAAATAAACCATAAGAAAATTTTTTACATGCGAAAATACACAGGGCTTTGTATGTTTTTCATTAAATTGGGTTTTGGGTGTATGATGTTTGTAGGTGGGCTGTGTATTTTTGCGAAAAGGTATATATGAAAAAATATGAAAAAATGGGATAGGATCAGAAATTTAACAATTAAATTATTTACACATGAATGCTATTTACAGAAATATAGAAAATTTCACATGTCTCCTCACTCACCGGAAACAATATTTTGTCTAGCAAATATCATTGTCGGATACTAAAATCTGTAGTCGCTTATGATAAAAAATATACATTGAACAGCACAATTGCATCCTAAAAACCTTGCTGGCACATCGACAACGACGGTCACTCACCGAAAACAACATTTTGTCTAGCAAATATCATTGTCGGAAACTAAAATCCGTAGTCGCTTATGATAAAAAATATACATTGAACACTACAATTTCATCCTAAAAACCTTTCTGGCACATCGACAATGACGGTCACTCACCGGAAACAACATTTTGTCTAGCAAATATCATTGTCGGATACTAAAATCTGTAGTCGCTTCACATAAAATATACATCGAACAGCACAATTTCATAGTAAAAACCTTACTGGCACAACGGAAATGACGCTCCATCAGCTTAAACAACAATTTGCCTACCAAATATCATTGTCGGATACTAAAATCTGTAGTCGCTTCACATAAAATATACATCGAACACCACAATTGCATCCTAAAAACCTTGCTGGCACATCGAAAACGACGGTCACTCACCAGAAACAACATTTTGTCTAGCAAATATCATTGTCGGATACTAAAATCTGTAGTCGCTTTCCATAAAATATACATTGAACACCACAATTTCATTATAAAAACCTTACTGGCACAACGGAAACGACGCTCAATCAGCTTAAACAACAGTTTGCCTACCAAATATCATTGTCGGATACTAAAATCTGTAGTCGCTTCACATAAAATATACATCGAACAGCACAATTGCATCCTAAAAACCTTGCTGGCACATCGACAACGACGGTCACTCACCGGAAACAATATTTTGTCTAGCAAATATCATTGTCGGATACTAAAATCTGTAGTCGCTTTACATAAAATATACATTGAACACCACAATTTCATAGTAAAAACCTTTCTGGTACATCGAAAACGACGGTCACTCACCGGAAACAATATTTTGTCTAGCAAATATCATTGTCGGATACTAAAATCTGTAGTCGCTTTACATAAAATATACATTGAACACCACAATTTCATAGTAAAAACCTTTCTGGTACATCGAAAACGACGGTCACTCACCGGAAACAATATTTTGTCTAGCAAATATCATTGTCGGATACTAAAATCTGTAGTCGCTTCACATAAAATATACATTTAACACCACAATTTCATCCTAAAATCCTTTCTGGTATATCGAAAACGACGGTCACTCACCGGAAACAACATTTTGTCTAGCAAATATCATTGTCGGATACTAAAATCTGTAGTCGCATAGCAAAAAAACCACACCAAAAACTTCAACTACCATCAAAAAACCTTACCACCACACACTGACAGCTACATTTGAAAACCGAAATTCCCTTTTTACACATCGTAACGGTAATTTTTGACGAAACACAAAGTGCTCCACCTGTCGGACATGTCATACGAAAAACATAACACTCGGTTTTAAATAAATTGTCATAACTTGTTTTCGCTGCAATTTCGGTGTGGTGGAGGTGTGGGAGGGGATAGGCGGGAGGGAGGAGTAACAAGTACCCCTTTGACGCAAACAAAACTAAAACCACCCATCCGCCGACTCCTTATCAAATACTTTAACTTTTACACCAAAATTTGGCAAAGCAATACCGCGTTCCTGCTATCGTTGATCGTTTGAAAATTTCCAAAATATGACTATAGTTTCGTATGATTGATGGCGGCCATTTTGAACTAAATTAATTTATTTTCAAAAATGTTTCCTAAATGATGGGAATTGAATTTGAATCTTGTTCGATTTACATTTGACTCAATTTAAATAATAATAATAATTGCAAACAGTGGTGGTTGCGTCCATTTATGTTGTCGCCATTTTGATCTGTAACCCAAAACAAAATGGGAGTGTATAATGGCGGCGCCAATTGGCAACCATTTTTTTTTTTTGTGAATTCGTTGGTAATTTCTGAAATGTTATACTTTTCAAGGTGGTCGCGCTTCCGATATTAATTTGTAATTGTCATTTTTTGGGCGCGCTCAACACAAAACAATTTAAAAAAATATATAAATTAATTAATTAATTAATTAATTAATTAATTAATTAAAAATCAAAGGACAAATTAATTGTTTTTTTTTTTTTATTAATATTTTTATTTTTTTTTTTTTTTTATTTTTTTTATTTTTCATTTTAATTTTTTTAATTTTTTTAATTTTTTTTTTTTTTTTTTTTTTTTAATTTTTTAATTTCATTACTAAAATTCTAAATTGTTTTTTTTTTTTTTTAATTAACATTTTATTTATCAAATGTTTTTCTTAATTTTTTTTTATTACAATTTTATTTTTTTAGTTTTAATTTTTAATTAATTTTTTATTTATTTTTTTTTTTTTTCTTTCATAATGATTTTAATTTAATTTAAAAATTGTTAAGTTTATTAAAAAGATTATGGGTGTGTGTGTGTGGGTGGGTGTGTGTGTGGGTGTGTGTGTGGGTCTGTGTGTCGGTGTGTCGATGTGTGTTTTTTAATGAAATTTAATTTTAATTTAAATATTTTTGAATTGTTTTTCATTATTTAATAATTAATTAATTGTTAATTTCTATTTTTGTTTTAATTTTTTTTTTTTTTTTTGTAAAGTTTTTTAATTTTTTTTAATTTTTTTTGTTTTTTTTTTGTTTTTTTTTTTTTTTTCTTTTGTTTTAATTAATATTTAAGTATATAGAATTTTTTTTGTTTTAATTAAATACATTTAATAATATATAGAATATAATTAAGAGGAAAACAAAATTAAAAAATTAAAAATTAAAAAACAAATTAAAATTAATTTTTTTGATAAATATATTTTTTGTTTTTTGTTTTTTTTTTTTTGTTTTAATTAGGATTTTTTTTTTTTTTTTTTTTTTTTTAATTAATTAATTAATTCATTATTTATTTATTTATTTTGAATTTAATTTTAATGTAAATAAATAAATTTTTGTTTTATCAATAAAAAAAATTTTTAATTAAATTAATTAATTTTATTTTTTATAAATATATTTTATAATTGGTTTTTTTTTTTTTCGGTTTTACATTAATTAATTAATTTTTTTGTTTTTTTTTTTTAATTAATTTTAATTAATTTTTAATATTTAATTTTTTTAATTTTTAATTAATTTTTTTTTTTAATTAATTTTTTTTTTTTTTTTTTTTTTTTTTTTTTTTAATTATTGTGATATGAAATGTTACCCTCAGATATATTTTTAATTTTTTTATTATTTATTTATTATTAATTATTAATTATTTTAAATAATTTTAATTTAATTAATTAATAAATTGTTTTTTTTTTTTTTTTTTTTTTTTTTGTCTAATGATAATTTTGAAAATTTTTTCGTTTTTCTTTTTTTTTCTATTTACAAAATGTCATGCAAATTTTTTTTTTTAATTTTAATTAATTTATGAATTTTTGATTAATTTGATTAAAAAAATTGGTTTTTCAGTTGGGGGAGGGGGGGAACGGGGTGAGAGTGTTTTGAATAAAATAAAGTACAAAATTTTGTATGAGTTTGTGGTGGGGGGGAGGGGGGGAGGCTGGGGCCGCCCAACATTTGGACAATTCTTCACTTCTGATACACACTCTGTCACTTGAGCCAATTGAATTTATGAATGACGGGGTACAATCTTCAATTGGGTTCTAATCGTCATGTAATTAATGTGTGGAGCGAATTTTGAATTCATCTTTCGTAAAACAGGTTAATATTTGTGGAATTATAGTTATCGGGTATTCAAAGTTCCATTGTCGATCCGATCGAAGTTCATCATCTTGGTTTCAAAGCAAGCCATTCATCGAACTCACATCAAATGTTATGCGTGACAGTGCGCGGTCTTCAATAAGACTCACTTTGATCGTTGACCAAGTGGTAATCCGATGGTACCCTAACTCTGGTGAATAATTAGGGAACATGGGGTATAGAATTTTAAATTCAATTACTTCGAACGTATTTTTGCTACTGCTTTTACAACCACGTGGTCTTTGTGTGCAGCATTATCGTGTACATCAAAATAACTTTGAATTGGTTGTTTGATCGAAATTGGACGATTCTCATTCAGTACATGATTGAAATGTTTTTCGTTTTCGAATCGGATGTTGATGGCAGGCAGATCTGGATCGATCCAAATGATTTGTTACCGTTTGTGGGTTCCAGTAGCTGCAGATCCATCCACTTCTTTCAGTGTTACTATTTGATACAAAGAAATACCATCTGCGGTGATGTTGTAAACAATGCGAATGGCAAACCAATCAATTCGTGTGAAGAACAGTGGCGGCGAATCGTTGCATTCAAATGAAAATAATGAACGCGACCGGCCGAGATTCGATTGAGACTGTTTCATTTCCATTATCCAATTGCCAATCACCGTAAAAAAATTTTGTTTGGGTTTGGAGCGAAGGGAGGAGTGGTGTGAGGGTGGGTGGGCGGTTGATTATTATTATTATTATTATTATTATTATTATTAATATTATTATTAATATTATTATGATTTAAATTAAATATTAATTAATTAATTAATTAATTAAGTTTTTATCAAAATCTTAATTAAAAAATTTATTTTCTAATTTTTTTTTTTTTTCAAAAAATTAATTATATTTACACATTTTTACAATTATTAATTAATAATTGTCTTTGACTTTGTGTGTGTATGAGTGTGTGTGTGTGTTTTTGTGTGTGTATGTGAGTGTTGTGGTGTGTCGATCGTATTCGTTCACTTATTGTCCGATTGAGGGTGAGAGGGTGGGGAGGCGGATGGGGATTTATTTATTTTTAATTAATAATTATGTTTCTATTAAATGTGAATCTAAAATTGTTGGATGATCGGTTGATGGCATCGATAGATCTTCAGCCATTGTAACATCATTTTCGTGATGTTGTTGTTGTTGTTGTTGTTGTTGTTCTTGTTGCGCTTGTCGATTCAATTCCGGTTCGGATTGTTCCAGTTGTAATTGTGGATCATCATCAATGTCATCATCATAGTCTTGATCGCAATCTAAATTTTCTAAATGTTCAGTTTCACGTTTTATCATATTTGATATGGAATGATGATGATGATGATGATGTTGTTGTTGCTGTTGCTGATTATGTTGATGTAATTGTTGCTGATGATTATCATTAATATTGTTATCATTATCGTTATCATTATCATTATTATGATTATGATATTGTTGCTGTTGTTGTTGTTGATGCTGATGCAAATGCAGATGCTGAGAAGATGCAGAATGATGATGCGGTGGATGATGTTGTGGATGATGTTGTGGATTATGATGATGATGATGATGATGATTATTATTACCATTTGGATCTGTTTCTAATTTTATCGATGGCATATTTCCATTCATTGCTCTATATTACAATTGGTTTTTTTTAGGATTTTTATTTTGAAAAATGTTTTTGATTTGTTTATTTTTTGTTTTTTTTCGCACATTCACAAAAAACAAAAAAAAAAAAAAAAAATGAAAAAAAAAAAAAAACAACAAAAAAAAAAAAAAAAATAAAAAAAAAAAATTAACCAAAATTGGAAAAAAAAAACAAAAAGCAATTTTCAATTTTTTTTGGGAAAAAATTTTCATTTTTAAATAAATAAAAATGCCATTTTATACATACAAAAAATCAAATCGTGTGGTGGAACGGGAACGTGACGACGACGACGGTGAACGTGTTGGACTCGCCGAATGACAACGCAATTTATCTTGACGCAAATATTGATGTTGATGATGTTGCTGTTGTTGTTGCAGTTGTTGATGATGATGATGTTGTTGTTGTTGTTGTTGTTGTTGTTGTTGTTGCAGTTGATGATGTTGTTGCAGTTGATGGTGTGAATGCTGATGGGCTTGATGTTGTTGCTGTTGTTGTTGATGATGATGATGATGATTTGTTAAAAATGTTTCGTCTAATAAATTTGGTGGACAACCCCAAAAGCTCTGCGTGTGTGTGTGTGTGTGTGTGTGTGTGTGTGTATGGAAAAAGAAAGAAAAAATATATTTATTTAAATTTGTGATTTTATTGTTATCTAAACTCCCCTATTGGAAGACCATTTATTGTTTTTTTCCAACGTTAACAAACCGCATCCGTCAAAAGGGTTAACCAATAGCATCCATTTTATGGTTGAAAAAAAATTTACATTTGCTTTTGTGAATTAAAAAATCATTTGGTTAAAGTTTTCCCAACCACCCGCCATTTACTTTAAATTTTTATGAGCCGAATTTCAACCGAATCCTATTCTAAACGGTTCAAACGGCTACTTTTATTTTAATCCACATTCACTACAAATTTCAACTCATATAAAAAATGATAATAATAGAAGAATTTGGGGTGTCGGACACTATCCCTTAATCGAATGCAATCAATTGTTGATATTACTACTGTGTCCAAAAAATAAAATGTATTATTCCAAATGAAATTTTGTTACCGTCAAAGTAATGTTGTGCTGCCCCAAACACAATACACTTGAACCATATTTTTTTTCCGGCTTGTTACTTGTGAAACAATCTAAAAAATTAATTTCTCCCCGATCATCATTTCAAACATGGATGAAATTTTTAAATTTTAAATTGTACCTTATTTTTTGGACACAATATTGTACTTTTTAATTATTAATTAAAATTACCTGTAAATTAGCATGCAACGCATCTGTATTATACAATGTTGGACTATGTATTGGATTTTGCATACCCCTAGGCATTAATAAAATAAAAACAAATTCAATTAAAAAACAATTAAAAAAACCAAAAAAAAAAAAAAAAAAAAAAAAATTAATAAAATTCAAAAAAAATAGTTAATTAAATTTCATTAAAAAAAAAATTAATTAAATAAAATGAAAAAAAAAAAATTAATTTTAATTTTAATTAAATTACAATTTTTTTTAATTAATAATTTTTTTTTTTTCTTAATTAAAAATTTCACTTCATTCATTCATTTTGTGTAATTTAATTAAAATTAATTTTTGTTTTATTTTAATTTATTTAAAATCTATTAATTATTTAATTAGATAAAAAAAAAGAAAAAGAAGAAATATTTTAATTATTATTAAAAAAATATTTAATTAATTAGAGAAATAAATGTATTGTAAAAAAATTAATTGAAAAAAGATTTTATTAAAAAATTAAAAAAATTATTAAAGAAAAGTAGTAAAAAAAAATTAAATAAAAGAAAATAAATTTAGTTTTAAAAAGAATTTTATTTAAAAAAAAAAAAGAATTAAAAATTTAAATCGATTAAAAAAATTAGAAAATTAGTTAAAATTAATTAATAAAAAAAAAAAAAAAGCACAAAAATTTTTAAAATAAATAAATAAAATAAGAAAAGCAAGAAGCGATTTGAAAAAAATTATTAAATTAATTTAATTTTTTTTAAAAAAAAACATGCAAAAATTTGAAAAAAAATTAATTAAATTTTTTTTTTTATTCAGAAAAATAAAATTTTAAATAAAATTATTTCTAAAACACTAACACATGCAAAGAAAAAAAAATTAATATTTCCCCCTTTGCCCCTACCCAAATTAATTTTTTTTCTAATTTAATTTAGAGAAATTTGAAGCAAAAAAAAAAAATTAGAGACATGCAAAAAAAATTTTTTTTCATAAATTAATTAATTAATTTAGAAAATTCCCCCAGTACTTCCGCTTTCCCTCCCACCCCTCCTCACCCCGTGCCCCCACTGTCTAATGCTTTTTATTATTTTTTTTATATGTGCGCCATCTAACATCCTACCAACCCCTCCACAATCCCTTCCCCAAAATGTCCGTTTTCCATCCATATTATTTAACACCAATTTTCTCTTAAATTTAATTAATTAAAATTACATTTAAAAAAAAATAATTAATTTAATTTTTTTTTGGGTAATTTTTTTTTTTTTTTTTAATTTTTATAAATTTATAATTAAATTAATTTTTTTTCAAATTTTTATTAACTGCTCTTGGTTGGTTGGTCTCTCTGCACGGTTTTGTTGGTTTTTAATTATTTTAATAAATTAAATTAATAAATTAACCCAAAAAAAAAAAAAAAAAATACAAATTTAATTATTTTAATTTAATTTAAATTAAAAAAAATAGCGTCACTATTTTTTTTTTTTTTAATTTTAATTTTTATTTAATTTTTTATTTAATTTTAATTTTTTTTTAATTACATGCAATAAAATAAAAGCTTTTTTTTGGGCCGGCTGCGCCATATTTTCTTACTGGCTTTTTTTTGGTTTTTTTTTCCGAATTTTTATATTTTGTAATTTTTGGTTTTTTTTCTATTTTTATAAATTATTAATTAAATTTATTTATTTTTGTAACGGTTTTTTTTTTATTTTATTTAACTAATTAAAAAACAAAAAAACATTCAAAAAAAAAAAAAAAATTAATTAATTAATTAATTAATTAATTAATTAAAACAATTAAAAAAAAAAAAAAAAAAATTGTCTAGAAAATTTATAATTTTAATAACGGTGATAATTCGATATATTTAACGCCACCGCCGCCGTCGTCGTCCGTCGTTCGTCGTCCGTCGTTCGTCGTCCGTCGTCCGTCCTCCATTCGTCGTGTCAATTCGTGTTGGCATGCACCGATTACGGTATTTTATTATTACAACTGTGACGGCGGAATCGGGATAAAAATTAAAGTGGTACGAAAAAATGTTTCGAGTTTTTACGTTGATTAATCGCAGCCCATCAGAATTGGATGGGTTCGTCCGTTCGGCGAGACGTGGATGTGCCAATGTGCGGCCATCTTTTTTTTTTTATTTCGTATGTGAAAACCAATGTTAAGAATGGGGCCACATCGCACAAAAACTACGAGCTCCTGGAACTTTGAATAATGAAAAAGTCGTCGTATAATTTTTAAATAAGTCGCAAGCGAACACTTTTCAAAAGGGAATGTCGTAAAAATTTTTGGAATTTCTAATGTATTTTCCATTTGGAATTTAATTGTGAAACGTAAATTTTTGGAATTTTTTTTTGGTAATTTTGTGCATTTAAGTTGTAGGTGTAGCGATTTAATCTTAAATCTTTAAGGGTTGGGAGATGGTTCGAAAAAAAATTTTTTTACCTATTGAAGGATCGAATAGTTGGAATGGGTGGGTAGATAGTTGAAAAATTGATAAAAGGGGAGGGGAAAAGGAAGTAGAAGAAGTAACAGAGCGGTGTGTGGTTGGAAGGAAGGAATGTTACAGTGTTGAACGTGGATGTAGCAGCAGAACGGTGTTTAGAGGAAAATTTTAACATTTTTTTTGTAAAAATATTTGTTTTACAAGTTTTAAAGTTTTTCGGGAGTAGTAAGTGGTTGGGGGTTTGACAGTTGAACGGCAGTTTGAAAGTGATTTGTAGGAGAAACTGAGGTAGCAAAAGGGAGAGATTTTTAAGAAGTTTTTATAATAGAAAAAGTAGGAATGTGAGTAAGTGAAAGTGAGTAAATGGAGAGGATGTAGTAAAAGTTGATGTAGAAATGAAAATAGTAGGGTAATTTTGTGGGATTGGTTAGCGGCAAAGTGTAATAATTAAAATTAAGAGAAGACAGTTTTACTTAAACGTTATTTTGATTTTCTTGTAAACTCGTACATAAGTATTTAATGATAAATTGGCGGCAGAGATTGAAACTTGGACGGGAAGAGCGGTGGTTAGTAAAGGAACAGTAGAAAGTTAAGTTTTTGGAAAAGTTGTAGAGTGGGAAAACGGTTGGGCAACGGGAACGGTGAAATTTAAGTTTTCGGAAAAGTTGTAGAGTGGGAAAACGGTTGGGCAACGGGAACGGGGAGTTGACGGTAGAAATTACAGAATTGTAGATGATAGGAAAAGTTATATAGAGAAAGCCGAAGGGAAGGTATCTAAGAAGGTTGTTGGGTGGGTAATAAAGCGGGTGAGAGAAGAGTAAAAAGAGGGTTAGAGTAAAAAAAAGTTTACAAAATTTAATATTTAAATAATTTAAAATATTTAAAAATAAATTTCAAAATTTTGGTTGAAGGTTGAAGGCTGATGACAGTAGCCGAAAGTTGTAAGGAAATTAGGAGAAGAAAAAGAAGGGTATGTGCAGCGGTAACAGAACGAGAAGTAGGAGCGCGGTTGTCATTAGGAATTCGAGGTGTTCCGTAGCGGGAAAGCAAAATCGTTTGATGGGAGAGTAAAAGGGGGGGGGGGGGGAAGGTAAGGTTTTGGTTTACTATATCGAATTATCACTGTATTTTTTTGTATATTTAAATAAAATAATAAAATCTCTAAGAGATCAATTCCAATTACAAATTAACGGTAAATTGTAAATTTAATTTAATTTTTGGGTAATTGCTGTTGTTGTCGTTGGCGTTGTGTGTCCTATAGAAATTTTATAATTTTTAAGCTACTTTAAAATACAACTAAAACAACAACAACAACAACAACGACGACGACGACAACAACAACAACAATTGCAGCAATTTAAAATTTATAAAAAAAGGCATTTTCTTTTGTTTTCTTTCTATTATTTTTAAATAATTTTTTTTTTTTTTTCTTTCGCCCCCCCCCCCCCCCCCCCCATATTTCTCTTAATTAATTAATTAACGGAACAAAAAAATAAATAACAATCCCAAGCAACAATTACTGAAAATAATATGGTCGTTTTTTTTTTTTTTTTGTAATTATTTTTTGCGTTTGCTAAATTTTAATCTTTTTTTTTTTTTGTATTCGTTTATGGTTTTTTTTTCGTTTATGGTTTTTTTTTTTTTTAAATTCTATTAACAATTAACAATTAACAATTAATTAATAAAAAAAATTAATAAAATAATAAATGCCTAGAAAGAAAAATAAAAAAATGAAAAAAAAATACAAAAAAAAAACTCTCGTCTCCAATTTTTTTTAATTAACCAAAAAAAAATTCAAATTATAAAAAAGTAATTTCCCTATCAACATTTTTGTTCTCTATTTATTTGTGTGTGTGTGTGTGTGTGTGTGTGTTTATTTTTAAAAGCATTTCATCTCTTTAAATTTTTTTTTTAATTTTTAATTTTTGTGTTGTTGTTTTATTTGTGTGTGTGCCACAAAATGCTTACTGTGAAGATGTAAAATTGCTAGAAAAATAGTTGTTGTTAAGATGTTGTTGCGGTTGCGGTTGCGGTTGTTGCGGTTGCGGTTGATGGTGTTGATGATTATTTTGATGATGATGATGTAAATGATGATGATGATGATGAGGATTTATCGGTGTTCCGGTTACCGATGTTATAGTTGTGCCGGCGGCCGCCGCTGCTGCTGCTGCTGCTGCTGCTGCTGCTGTTGTTGTTATTCCTGATGCTGCTGCTGCTGTCGTCGTTGTCGTCATCGTCGTTGTCGTCGATGCTGCGGCGGTTGTCATCACCGATGACGATGTTGGCGACGGCGATGGATCATATTTTCTCGGACGTCCTCGTGACAAATGTCTTCGTTTTACAAATTCATTATCGTCAACCATCCAAAATGAACCAAAATCATCTTCATATCTCACAAAACATTTGTGCAATGATAAATTCGTACGAATTGCATTCTAATTTCGGTTTTTCGATTATTATAGTTTTTGTTGTTGTTTTATAGTTAACGGTTTTTTGGTTTTTTTTGGTTTTTTTGGTTTTTTTTTTTAATTTAATTTTATTACAAAAAATTATTGTTTATTATTTTTAATTTTAATTAATTTTAATTAATAATTATTGTTGAAAAAAAAAAAAATACAAATACAAAAAATTATAAACAAAAATAAATAACTAAAATTACGTTTTCTGAACGCACCCTTCCCTCCTCACCCTCCTCACCCTCCCCCCTCCGCACTCATTCAATAGTTTTCGCACAGACATTTTCCATTTGCGCCGGTGTCTCTTCGTTAACGTGTCTACGAACAATGACGACGACACAAGAGACATTTTTTTTTTTCTTGTTTTTCTACACAACTTTTTTGGAGATTTATTTTAAATTCGAAATAAAATGTTTTTTGTAGAATATTTTTTTGTGATTGGCTTTTTGGGGATTAGTCATTGACAAACACAATGACGGTAACCATGTGAAAGTCGTCACAAGGTAAGAGTATCTGTGAATGTTGATTGTGTGTTTCGAAAATCACTCGCATCACACATCGCTGGATGGATTTTTTTCAGGTAAAATAAGCGAAACGAACAATTGTTTTGTGATGGGGAATGTTCACAATAATTTTTGTAACAAAAAGCGTTAAGTTTCTTTCTGAATAAAATTACTTAACAATAATTTATCGTAAATGCTGTTTTGTTGGTACACACAAGATAATTAGACGATGTTTAAACGTATAAAATGGGTGTACATGTTTGACATTAAAATATGTTCAAAAGTTAATCGAACCTGAAATGAAACTCACCTTGGTATTTGCTAAAAAGGTGACACATCGCTGGAGGATGTGAACTTTACAGCGCGGAGGTCGACATTGAATTTTCAATGGTTTCAAAACATCAAATTCTTGTATTGACGGCCGACTGAGACGATTTAATCGACGAGACGACGTTGATGGATCATGAAAGAATATTGAAAACTTTTGTGGCATATGGAATATGAGTGGAGAATATTGTATTGTATTGAAATTAACTCTTAGAATTTTAAAACCAGAGCAGTTGTGTGGGTGAAGTTATAGGAACCATTAGAAAATTTATTATTCCAATATGGTGATTTCACGGTATCATCTGAACACCAATAGGAATATAATAAGTATTGATAGGACTTTTCCATCAATAATTTTTTGTTAATTAATAAAAGAATATTTTACACAAACAAAAAAAACGATGTGCCACAATCCAAAACACACAAAAACACATATTTCTGAAATTTTTCCGTATTTAAAATAATCTCCAAAAATATATATAAATATTAATTAATAATTGATTACAGAATAACACCACACCCACCACACCGAGAGACACCGTGTCAACCCAAAACTGCTTAAAAATCACAAACAATTATCAATTTTGATACATTTGCTTAATTTAGCCCCGCTTTGTCTTCTCACAGTGTTTAACCATTTTTTCTCTATTCTATCGTGTGTGTGTGTGTGTGTGTGTGTGTGTCAGATTGTGTAAGTATATGTTCCCCATACTCACACACACACACACACACACACATACCAACAACAAAACGAATACATTTTTTCTTATAATAAATACAAATGATATTTATCGTTTGTCGTACCCCTAAAAGTGACCGGTTACCACCACCACCACCACCACCACCACTAACCAGTGTCACCATACAAAAATTTCGCTATTTTTAATTAAGAATTTCTTAAATAATTATAATTTTTTAATAAATTTTTTGTCTTAAAATTCTAAAATAGATTGTTGTTGTTTTTTAGCTTTTTATTAAATTTCATTTTTTTTAAAAAAATTAAAAACAAAAAAAAATAAAGCTTATTTTCAAACAAAATGGCCGATGTCTAATAGATTAAAATTAAAATACTACTACTATAAAAAAATGTGGTTAAGCGCTAATAATACCAACAGAAATGAAAATTAAAAACAATTAAAAATTGGAATAAATGTGAAAGAAAATTTAAAAAATTTAAAAAATTTAAAAAATTTAAAAAATTTAAAAAAATTAAAAAGTTATTAAGAAAAAAAAATTAATTTTCCAAAAAATTAATTCTACAAAAATTAATTAAAAATTAAAAATTAAAAAAATTTCCACACACCACCCAAAAAAAACACACAACAAAAAACACACAACAATTGTGTGTACCAATTAAAAATAAAAATAATACCCCCTCCACTCCCCCCCTAAAATTTTCGGTTAAAAAAACAAAAATCACACCCACCATTTTCAAAACAAAAAATACTAAAATTAATTTTATAAAATTAAAAATTAAACAAAAATATAAAAGCACAGCATAAAATTAATTCTTTAATTGGTTTAATTTAATTATAAAAAAGACAGCGACAGAGAGAGAGAGAGAGAGAGAGAGAGATAAAGAGAGAGAGAAAGAGATAAAAATTAATTAAAAAAACAAATTCTACTAATTCGAAAAAAAACAACAAATAAATGAATTAATGAATGAAAGAATTAAAAATTAAAAATGGTACCACCAAATTAATAATAAATTAAAATTAATTTTTTTTTTAATTTAATGGTTCCCCAAAATAATACGTGAATAAAATTGAAATTTTTATTAATTAATTAATTAGAAAAAAAAAAACAATGAATTATAAAAAAAGAAAGAGAGAGAGAGAAAATAAAAAAAAAAATATATATTTTAAAAAAATTTAAAAAAAAATTAAAACTATTTTCTACCAAAAAAAGCAAAAATATTTTTTTTTAATTATTTATTTTTTTTAATTAAAAACAATTAATTAATTTCTAAAAAAATTAATCGAAAGAGTTTTTAAAAAGTAGTAGTTAAAAAAAAGAAGAAAAAAAATTATTTTCAAAAAATAAATAAAATTTAAATTAAATTAAAAATTAATTTTTAATTAAAGCTTTAATTTTATTTTCGATAAAATAAATTTTATTATTATTACCAAAAAATTTATTTAAAAAATAGAAAAATATATACAAAAAAGAAACAATGAAAATATAAAATAAATTAAAATTAAAAAAAAAAAAATTAATTAATTAAATATAAATTAATTAATTAATTAATTAATTAATTAAAAATGAATATCAAAAAAATATATATTTTTTTTACATTATTTAAATTTGAGATTTTATAATTTGAAAATTAAGAGAGTGACAGAGTTACAAAAAGAGAAACAGAGAGAGAGAGTGAGTGAAAGAGTGAGTGAGAATGTGTGTGTGTGTGTGTGTGAGAGTATGTGTGTATAAGAGAGAGAGAGAGAGAGAGAGAGAGAATGTGAGAGAGTAAGTGTGAGTTAAAAATAGAGAATGAATGATTTTTAATGTTTTGTATAAATTTTTGATTTGATTTTTTTTGAGACGTACCCTACGTGAGGGAGTCCAATGGCCGTTCCGGTTACTACAGATGATACGGACGATGATGATGATGACGGCGCTGCTGAACATCTTTGCGGTCGCCTTTTATAAAATTCAACTTCGTCAACGGTCCAAACGGCACCCTTAACATTTTCCACTCGCATAAAACATTTGTGAAGCGATAAATTATGTCGTACGGCATTCTAAATTATACATGTGTGTGTGTGTGTGTGTGTTTGTGTGCACATGTGTGTGTGTGTGTGTGTGTGTGTGTGTGAAGTGTGTTTTGTGTGTTTTGTGTTTGGTTTATATTTATTTTTTTTTAATTTTTCCACATCACACATCCAATCAATTAATTATTTATTATTATCAGTTTTTAAAAACAAATTAATAAGAAATAAAAATTAAAAACAAAAAAATTAAAAACAAAAAAATTAAAAAAAAAAATTAAAAAACAAAATTAAAAAAAAATTAAAAAAATATAAAATTTTTAAAAAAAAAAAATTAAAACAAAAAACAAATTATTTTCCATAAAATTTTTTTTATGAGAAACTTTCTGACTTTTAATTTTTTAAAAATTAATTAATTTAACGTTGGTTTTTTTGTTACACTTATTTTAATTTTCACATGAAATAAAAGAGTCTCCAAAAAAAAACATAAACATTTTCCATTTCCTTTTTTTTTTCCCAATAAAGTTAAAATAAGATTTTTTGTGGAGATTGAAATGGTCAGAGGCCCAAAAATAAAATACGTGTGTAAGAGAAAGCCGATCCGAACTACCGATTCGGTTCCAATGTAATGATGATATGGTTCTGTGTAAATGCCGGGAAATTGTCGGCAACAGTAATAATTCAATGCACCCGGATTGAGATTAGGTGAGCAAAGTTTAACAATCAATAAACAAGAACAATATAAATTCGAATGGACTTTAGGTGTGAATGGTTTAGATTTTCCAAAAATATTACTCTTGTTCCGAATTTCCTCGGCATTTGTTTTCGAACTGCCTGAACTACTTTAACAGTTCAATGCTCAAGTTTAACATTAAATTTAATATAATAGAAAATAATTGGTAGAGAAATGTCCAAAAATGGGATCAATTTCGTTAAATTCCATTACAAAATATTTTGCCTTTCCAAATTTTCTTTGAAACTCTCTCTCAAAATTTTTGTCATATATCCAACCACCACCACCTCTGGATAAATATATTCACATGAATTTTTAGGCAATGGAACACCGCCAAAAATTAACCGATTCTCAAAGTACATACAAAATTTGATAAAAAATCACGTTCTCTGGACATTTTTGCATCAAATACAATCCAAGGGATGTATTTTCATTACGAACTACCGATATATTGTCACACATCGTTCCGCATTCTAAATCTAATACATACAAAAAAAAATTCCAAACAAAATCGGATGAGAAATGGACAAATAATATTGGTTGCCGCCACAAAATCGCTAGGCTTCTCCTGAAGTTCATAATATTAGAAAATGACCGAAATTGTTGTTTAAGAATTATTTCCAGCCTAATATTTTTTATAGACATATTCGCAGACAAAACAAACATTGAAAATTTATGGTTGTTTTTTTAACAATCGACTTTCGCACAACCCTTATTTAATTTTTTTTTTTTATTTAAATGTCAAAGCCTGTAACGGAAATTATGACAATAAAAAAAAAAACTTGCAATAAATGCCCCTTATTTTATACGAACAATTATAAAAATAATCCCGTTAATTTATGTTGTCAATGTACTGTTTGACTGCCCCCCCATTAAATTAAATCCATTAAATTATGTGTTCTTTTACCATTTACTGTTAATTACTGTACAAACAGAAAACACACTAACATCCGTTATCCGTTTATGGGTTATGTTTAAAAACAACATGGCAACGTTGCTGCGCAACCAAAACGCATTGGTGCAACATTACAATACGTTAATTATTGCTAAATTATTTCGACGATGCGTATACAAAAAGTCTCTAATAACATACAAAAATCATCATCGTTGTCACCTTATTGTAATCATATTGTCAAAACTTTTCAATAAATGCAACGTTGCCAAATATTTTTTTTTTTACAATTTTGTGAAGTATTTCCGTTACGATGTCATTAATTTCCCTTCGATTCCCTCCACCATTTTTCCACAATGCCATTATCCATTCCATAATAATGGAATACCACCATTTCAGACGAAAAACAACAATAACAACCAGAAAAAAAATACCGAAAACCCAGCGACAGTGACTCAGTGACATTTTATTAAAAAAAAAAAAAATTAATCAATTTAAAAAAAAAAAAAAAAAAAAAAAAAATTAATTAAAATTGGCAACAATTAAAAAATGATCAAAAGTCACTTACCTTCCAAGTAGCTGCATTGCGTCGAAAATAACAAAATGTATTTTGAAACCAATTATAGATTTCGTTAAGCGTAAGTTGTTTATCGGGTGATTCAATAATTGACTGAATATTAATTTTAAAGAAAAATAAGAGAAAAGTAAATGAAAATGAAAAAAATAAAAAAAATTACACACTGTTGCCAAATTTCAACAATAAATTTTAATTTTAATTTTTTTTTTTTCACACAATTACACAAACGTGAGTGTGTGTGCGTTTGTGTGTGTGTGTGTGTGTGTGTGTGTGCATGTGTGTATAATGTAATTTTAACGCCACCACTTACTTGTCTAATTAATGAGGCATACGTAAACGGTGGTCTCACATCAGCATTCTTATAAAATTCTCTATTTCGTTGTATTTCTGTGAGAGAGAAATAGAAATTATCAAAGCCTAATGTGAAAAATAGAAATTTAAAAAGAAATAATTTAAAGATGAAAAAAAAATAAAAAACATAACCTCAAAAAAAATAAAAAAACATAACCTCAAAAAAAAAAAATATATACTTTTTATTTTTTTCTCTCTCTAATTAATCACATAACCCACCCCGATCTCGTACCCAAACACCACCCCCCCACCCCCCCCCCACCCCCCCATTCTACTATTTATTTACTATCTACATTTTATAACAATTTTCTAACCTTGTTGAACATCTAAACCAGCCCGTTCTAACATGTACGGCAATCCTTTTTTGTTTAAATTATTTAATTATTTAATTAATTAATTATTTTAATTAATTTTCGATTTCGCAATTATTTACGGACACACACCGTGTTTTTTAGTGTTTGGTTTTACGTCACCATAAAGTAAATGTGTACATTTTAGTTGTCGTTTTGTAAATGTTCCGACGACGACCGATGTTTATTTTGTGTGTGTTTTTGTGTGTGCGGGTGTGTGTGTGTGCGAGGCAGCATTAATTATTAAAATTTTATTTAATATATTATATTTATTGGAACAAAAAAGAAGAAATTATTTTATTTCGAAAAGAAGAAGAAGAAAAAAAATTAAAAAAAATTAATTAATTAAAATGGCAACAATGGAATATTTTTTTTCATTTATAAATTTATACAATTAGTGTGGGGTTGGGGTGGGTGGTTTGGTAGAGTTGGTGGTTAAATAATAATAAATATTAATTAAAATAGATGAAAAAATATTTAAATTACCACCAACCAACCAACCAAACAACCAAACAACCACAGACAGATGTTGCCAATGTTGCCAAATTTAATTAAAAAAAATTTTTTTCTTTCTTTCTTTTGTTTTTTTTTGTTTTGTTAAATATAAAAAACCTACCACCTGCTAATGATAATGCTGATTTATCTGTGATACGTCTTCGTATTGGTCCGACATTCGATGAATTTAATACGGGCGACCGTATATTAGGAACTGAACCAATTGAATTATTTAATTGTATTGAATGTGGACTTTGTAAATATGCAGATGTACTATTTCTATCTCTATCATCACCGTTACCACTACCATTACTACTGTTGCGGCCACCACCACCACCACCACCTCCAGATTGTGATAAAATACCAAGTCCCTATGAAATAAAAAAATATATTTTGAATTTTACGTTTAAACAACAATTGTTACACAAACCGCGCTAACCTTATCATTTTTTAAATCTAAACTAGATGTTGTCGATGATGAAGATTGTAGTTGTTGTTGCTGATGATGCTGCTGCTGCTGTTGTTGTTGTTGTTGTTGTTGTAATTGTTGTTGTGGTATTTGTTTTGACAAATACAAATGATGCATCATTGCTTGAAGTCTATCTCTCTCTTTTTGTAATTGAATTTCTAATTGAGATACTACTTGTATTTGAACACGTGCCTGCGCTGCCGATCTATCATCAAGACAATGCTCTAAATTCAAATGTCTGCGTGTGTGGGTGTGTGAAATTTACAAAATTTAATATAAAATTCATTAAAATAATAATATATTTGTGGAGGTGTTTGCATTGCGACACAGAGTTACTGGAGGGAGTGAAGCGAAACTAGAAAAAATGAAAAGGGAACACAAAATGAGTGTAAATTTTTGCCAAAAATATTGGTCACTTCTGATACACCGTGTAATCAAAATTAATTAACTAATTGTTTGTACGAATTTTGTTCTGATCAGAGAGAGAGAGTAACCGATCAAAATGATGATTTAACCTGTGGGTCAGCAATAATTGTGTATTCGAAGTTATGTGATGAGCAAGCAGTGAACGAAAAATTCCATAATTTTGTGCCAAAAACAAAAAGATGGCGGCACTTGTATGAGAAAATCTTTCAAACCGTCATCAATACACTGGGTCGTTTTTAAATAACAACAATTTGAATTAACATATTAAAAATAGAACCCGTAGTGCGTAGAGTGCAACTATTGAAAGTTGGCGCGAATGTCAGTGAAATTTAATTTACAACTTGTTTCGAAAAAATACACTCAACGATAAGTTTATGATTTATGATTTCGAGACACGTTTTACAACTACCGTTTTTTTTTTTTTGAGGATTTAAATGAAAAAACCCCAAGAGCATCGAAGAAGTTTTGAGAATTTAAAAATCGTGCTAAAATCCGGTAAAATGATTGCTTTCGAGATGAAAATATTCTGTCTGTCACAGTATATTTGTACGTGTTTTAGACCCATTTATAGCTACCGGAATATTCAAAGATTTACTGTGAACAATGTATTTGGACGTAGGTTTTCAATGGCTGCAATCAAAAATTAGGGTATAGTTTTGCAACTTCACCACCACCCCGTCCCACTTATGAATAAATTTCCCCAAAAAATATACTATGTGTTCATTAACTTACTTGGAAAATGATTGTAAATCGTCCAAAACTAATTCACATCCCGGCCATTTACACATACCATGACCGTACAATGGATGACCGGATTTTTCTTCCAATAATAAACGATCATCAAATAAATTATTAATACTATTGTAATTATAATTATTATAATTATTATTATTATTATTATTATTATTATTATTAATTATATTATTTATATTACTAATACTATTACTATTACTAATACTATTACAATTATTAGCACCACCCACTAAAATATTATTTAGTTCATCGCGTCGGCCCAACATTATTGAATTTAATAAATTTGTAAATTTATCACTGTTATTATTATTACCGTTATTGTTACCGTTATTATTACCGTTATTATTATTATTACTTTTACTGTTATCGTTACTATTCGCCAATAATAGTTCACTAGACGAATGATTACTGTGTATTCGATTAAATTGTGCATCGATAAAATTATCGGTTAATTGTTCGTTTGTCATTAAATTGGATGGTGTGGTGGTTGTGGTTGTCGATGTGGTCGACACCGATGACGACGTGGTTGATGTTGACGATGTTTGCGATGCGGATGGATTTACAGTTGCGGCAGCTGCTAATGTATTTGATGCCGACGACGACGCCGATGACGACGACGACGACGATGATGCCGAAGACGACGACGACGATGATGCTGATGCTGCTGCTGCTGTTGATTTTGTTGATGTTGTAGCTGATACAGCAACGGCTGCTGCTGCTGCTGCGGCTGCGGCTGCAGCAGCTGCTGTTAAATAATTATTATGATGTATGGTTGCCGCCGATGCGGATACTGATGTATTATCAATTAATGATTCCTGTTTAATTGGACTCATGTGATCGCGGTGATGAGACGATGATGAATGGCCTGCTGGGGTACGCATAGCATACAATAAAAAGTACATTAATTAATTAAACTATTTCACAAAACATTTAAAATGAAAGGAAAAAAATTAAACGATCAAATAAAATTGGGGGGAAACTAAAATGCCCAGGGCGAGCGACGAGGGGGGTGGGCGGGCGGTGCGGCGGCCACAAAAATTAAATATTTATATATAAATATAAAATTTTTGATTGGTTTCACGTGCGATGGAGTAACTTCAAGTAATAATAATTTTGCTTTGAATAAATAAGCCCGCGACACGATAAGAAAAAAAAAAAAACGATCAAAAAGTCGGGATCAAAACCAAATTAATTAAATTTTAAAAAAAAAATATAAAATGGAAGTCACGAACGCATCCACGTGAAACAGTCGTTTTTTTTTTTGCTAACCCCAATCTTTTTGATAATTTATTTTTTTACTTTTTTCGTTTTCATTTTTTTTTCTATAAATTAAAAACGGTATTTTTTTTTTACCTGCTGTTTTTTTTTTTTTTCAGTTTTAATTAACGATTTTTTTTTTTGGTTGCTTAATTTAATTATTTGAATTTAAATTGAAAATCAAAACAAAAAACAAACAAAAAAAATTATTCTTTGAAGTCACTCCCAGAAATTGATTTATTGATTTCGGTTCTTTTTATTTATTTTTAAGCGTTAAAATAATAATTTATTTAATTTAAAATTAATTTAATTAATTATTTAATTAAAGGAAAAAAACAAAAGAAGAAATTACAAATGTTGTTGGTGTTGTTGTTGTTGTTGTTGTTGTTGTTGTTGTTTGAAAAAAAAAAAAAAAATCAAAAAAAAACAAATGTTGATTGAAGTTTTTGTTTTGTATTTGTTACTTAAAACCGATGACGATCGATGATGATGACGTTTGTGTGATAATTATTCAAAAAAAAAGTCCTTGAAATGTCCTTGATCCTTGAAAAAATTATAATACTCAAAAACTGTGTTTAATTCTCTTTCATTTGAGGTGCGTAACGATAAAATGTGAAATTTATTCGAATAAGATCCTTGAAATGTCCTTGATCCTTGAAAAAATTATAATACTCAAAAACTTTGTTTAATTCTCTTTCATTTGAGGTGCGTAACGATAAAATGTGAAATTTATTTGAATAAGGTCCTTGAAATGTCAATGATCCTATGATTAAATGTAAAAATTATCCATACACAGTCCTTGAAATGTGCCACATCCTTGAAACAATACAAGTATTTTATTTTGGCTTTAACTTTACCATTGCCGCTCCGAGCTACACAACGCATAAATGTAACAATTATTTTAATTATAAGCTCCTTGAAATGTGCCACGTGTCCTTGAAACAATAATAATATTATTCATCAGCCCGTTTCATTCACTTTGATACCACACGTACCGCCAGAATTACATCAAACTGAATTGATATTTTTATAAGGTCCTTGATGATCCCATTGTAAACAAAAGAATTACTCAATGCACTGTTTAAACCGCGTTTTGGTTTTGACGGAACAGCAGAATTAAATGTGTGACAATTATTCGTATTATAAGGTCCTTTAAAAATGCCGGTCATCCATTAGATCCTTTGTTGGAGTAGTAAACAAAAAAATGTATATTGAATTGGAGTTTTCGCTTACTTACGCTTTGTCTAAAACAAAGCTGTAGACAGACCAATCTATAATTTGTTGTGATTCCACAAGTCACATAACCCCAAAAAGCCATCACAAAATTAAAATAATATGAAAATTTTATTGATCCTTTAATTAACAATAATTTTGTTTGGCAGAAAAAAATTGGTAAATTTTCCAAATTTTATTGTTGATTGTTGATTTTCGTTGCCGGTAACAGTTGCGGCGCTGACACAATTTCGGATCACCACAACCAAAAACCACGTGTCATTTTAATTATACGTAAATATAATTCAATAAACAGAGTACAGTTAAAAAATTGTACATATATAGGGTGACCAGAATTAAAATAAAATAAAACTTACCTTGTTGCTGTTGTTGCTGTTGTTGCTGTTGTTGCTGTTGTGCTAATAATAACGGTTGTAAACCAATACCTTGATGCATTAAATATTGTCGTTGTATAATTTGTAATTGTTGTATTAATTCTTGTTGTTGTATGGCTAATTGTTGTTGTAATTGAACATTTGCAGTTGATTTTTTATTTGACTTCACCTCATTGTTATTATTATTATTATTATTATTATCATCACTATTTTCATTATTTAATAGTGTTGTGGTTGATGCGGCGGCTGAGCCTGTAACCGTTAAATTATTAGCTGAAACATTTTGTTGTTGTTGTACTAAATGTGTTTGTTGCAATAAATTCATTTGTAATTGTTCTTGAATGTGTTGCATATTTTGTTCTAATTGTTTACGTGTAAAATCAAATTGTCGATGTTGGTGTTGTTGATGATGATGATGATGATGATGCGGCGGCGGCAGCGGCGGCGGCGGCTGCAGCGACGGTGGTTGTGAATGATGTTGTTGTTGTTGTTGATTTTGCATATAAAATGAATGATGTTTCATTAATTGTTGTAATTGATTTGGTGTGAAAACGTGTTGCTGTAATAAATGTTGCATTTGTAATTGTTGTTGTTGTTGTTGTTGTTGTTGTTGTTGTTGTTGTTGTTGTTTATGTTGTTGATTCATGCGTACGGTTGAGGCGGCCGACGACGACGATGACGTTGCATTTGATGAAAATATTGATGGTGATTTTGTGGCCGTACGTTTTGATGGCAAATGATTTATCGGCGATTGTTGATTATTTAATAATGGTGGCGGTGGTGTAATGGTTTGTGAACGTCGTCGACGTCTCTGGTGTTGGTGTTGTTGTTGTTGCTGTTGCTGTTGTTTTTCCGTGGTTATTGTTGTATGTGCGGGTGGCGAATGATGACGTTGATGCTGATGCTGATGATGATGTGAATTATTAGGTGATGGTGTTCCATGGGTTGGTGAATTTGTTGGTGTACGTAATAATAATTGTGATTGAATATCAATAAATTGATGATAATTATTAAAATCATGTCCATTTATTAAAGCAGCAGCAGCAGCAGCAGCAGCAGCAGCAGCAGCCGCAGCCGTAGCCGTAGCCGAATTATTAGCAACCGATGAAGAAGTACCACAAATTATCGGTGACAATCTATTGAATGTCGGTGTTGTTGTCGGTGTTGTTGCTGCAGCTGCTGCTGCTGCTGCTGCTGCTGTTGTAGAATTTACTATTGTTGATGACAATCCATTTGATCGCATACCATTTAACGCATTATCTTCTGTGTCGTCATCATTAATATCACGATCATTTTCATCATCTTCGTCATCATCTAATTCATCGTCATCGTCCATATCATCTTCATCGTCATTACCACCGCGATTGCCTCTACCACCTCCATAGTTACCATCACCGTCGCCTCCATCATCATGCTCATTATCATCATTCAAATCATTTTTTTCATCATTATAATTATTACCGTTACTATTGCCGTTACTGTTACTGTTACTATTACCGTTATTATTACTGTTACTATTATAATTATTATAATTATCGTTTCTGGCACCGTAATTATTATTATTTGTTGTTGTTATTGTGGTAGAAGTCATGGCCGACGTTGTGTTCGGCGGCGTCGTCGCCGTCACCGTTGTCGTCGCAGTCGTCGCAGTCGCAGTCGTTGTGGTTGTGGTTGTTGATGTTGATGTTGTTGTTGTTGTCGCTGTCGCTGTCGTCCTCGTTGTTGTTGTTGTTGTTGTTGTTGTTGTTGTTGTTGCTGATGATAATTGAACATTTTTATGATTCTCTAACAAATCATCCGTTAATAAAACATCATGTATTCGATCATTCATTTGATGATGGTTCCATGTTTCATGTTCATGTATATCTAATTGTTGTTGTTGTTGATGTTGATGTTGTTGTTGTTGGTGTTGTTGGTGTTGTTGTTGTTGTTGACGATCTACTAAAAGTGTCTGCAAATAGATTAACGAAAAGAAATAATTGGATAAAAAATCGTTCCAGTATTTAAACGTAATATTTAATGATTTGTGTATGCAGAGCGGAAGTCTTTGGTGTTTAGATGTGGTGGCGGAGGGTGTGAGGGGGGGGGGTTGGGTTTGGTTAATTACCCAAAAAAAGACTTAATTTATTAGTACGATGGAATGAAAAAGATACACAATTTAAATAACCATTAGATTTTTGATTAGATAATCTTATGTGTTTTTGCTATCCCGTTCCCGTTCCCGTTCCATGTTTCTATGTTGACCGAGAGACTATAGGACGACGACGATGACAACGGCGACGGCAATTAACTTAAACTTAATATTTGTCTATTTTAAAATGAGAAAAAAACAAAAACTTTGTGATAATTTTTTTTGTTTTGGTTATGAGGGCAATTTAAAGATGGTGGGGAGGGGGTGATGGTGGTGGTGGTGGTGGTGGGAAAGAAAAGCAAAAAAAAAAATTGTATCATTTCTTAATTTAATTTTCTTTTAACGGTTGTTTGCAACGTTCAACGTTTAACCCTTTTCAGTGTTTTTTTTTTTATTTTTATACTTGTTGTTGTTGTTGTTTTATTTTATTTTTTTTTATTTTCTTTTGTTTTAATCACTTTCTTTTTTTTGTTTTGTTTTCATTCATTTCCCTCGCGCGCGCCCGCCCTTTCATTTCACAGTTTTTATCTTTTCGATGTGTGTAATTTTTTATTGTTGAAACAATTAGATTTCCGACTGTGAAAAATGTTTATTTTTTTTCTTTATTTGTTGTTGTTGTACTTGTAATTGTTTTAGTCCTTTTTTTTTTTTCTTGTTTTCTTAAATCTTTTATTATGGGGGAGGGGGGGGGTGGATTTGCGGCGGATGGGGTTGTATTTTTTTAAATTTTTTTATAAATGAACAATTGATAATTGTTTTTGATATGATTTTAATAAATTACTATTATTTTTTTTGAGGTTAAATTAAATGTTGGTGATATTTTGATTGTGTGTGTGTGTGTGTGTGTGTGTGTGTGTGTTTTGTTGGTATTCATTTTTAAATTCAACAAATATAACAAATAACCGATTCAAATCAATAATTTGATGTGACAGTTAATATTTTAATTTATTCTTTATTGCATCCAATTGTCAATTTGTCCATTTGATGTACGGTGGAAGCGGTGAATGGGAAAACTTTTAGTTGTTCGCACAGTCTATCAATAATACAATAATATTGTGGTGGTTATTTAACGATGAAACAATAATTGTCGAAAAAATGTAGTGAGATCAATGACAAAATTGATGCAGGAGAAGCGAGCGAGAAAGAGAGAGAGAGAGAGATATAATTCACACACACCTCAATTACAATTGCTTAAATTTTACTCTCTCTCTCTCTCTATCTCTATTTCACTTCGCCTATGGGTCACATCTAATCGCGAACATACACAGACGTGTGTATTTGACGATGATTTAAACCTGTTATATCGGTGTAATTTAACAAAAAACAAAATTGGCGGCCCCATCCATCAAACGGGAAATTCTTAATACCATTTTCAGTTTTCAAATTCCATTTTTCAAACAAACAAAAAAATTATTACTGCGTTGTTATTATTATTATTATTATTGCCGTTATTATTACTGTTATTATTACTGTTATTATTATTATTGCCGTTATATTATTTCTTTTGTATTCACTAGAACAACATTTGTAGTGTGTTGAACAATAAATAAAATAACGGTACAATTCCAATTCCATTCCAATTTCAATATTCAATGCACAAAACAGAGATTGATAATAAAAATAACAGTAAACATAAAAATTTATGTAAAATATATGTGTAAAATAACAAATTGTCACACAATATAACGGTATAAAATTCATAAATTTATGCCAATGTAACGGGGCGGAGGTGTGGAAGGGGTGCACATGTAACAGTAATATTAAAATATAATACAATTTTTCCTCCATTCACATTTCATACCGGCGATAGATTGGTATTTGTTTATTATTTTTATTTGTTCCGTCGAATAACTGTTTATTTATTCCTTTGGTAGCAGCCGCCATAAAACGATATCGTATCGCAATAACATAAAGAAGTGGCAGGGAGATGGGGGGGGGGGGGGGGGGGGGGGGAAGAAATAATAAAATGAAAAAAAAAAAATTTATACATGACAATCGTCACCCCTCCTCCTCCTCCTCCTCCTCCACCACTAGCACACACACATTGCACCACCGCATAGATTACGGTACAATATGTAAAGAAAATATATGCAGAAAAAATAATGTTACCGAAAACGGAATGTAAAATACGTGATTGGGATTTTCATCTTGAGGTTATTGTTGTTGTTGTTGTTGTTGTTCGTGTCGTTGTTGACACAAAAAAAAAAAAATTGGAAAACCGGGAATTGTTAAACTTTCAAATTAGCATTTTTGAGTATCATTTTTATCCATTTTAATTTCCAATTTTATTTACAATACAAAATTGGATGGATAAAAAACCCCCATTTGACATTTGACTGTAAACAACATCCCTTATCATTTATTGTGTACAAAAATCAAAAACACTATGTGCATTGACGTTTGATCGTTTCATACAAATGTTGATGTTTTCAATACAGTGTCGCAAACAAAAATTCCAAATTTAACTAAACAATTTTGCATTTCGTTAATGTCAATTTAACATTGTATTGTGCATTGTACTTTTAGTAAAGTTTAACACTTCTTCAACCCATCCACACATATGTATCACACTGGCGCTGAACCAGATTGCATATATTGTAATTTGAAACCAAATGATAATCGCGGAAAGTGTTGTGATGGCCCGTGTGTCCGAACAAAAACTTGCCATTCAAATTACAAAAGTGTATCCTTGATTTGATGGCATGTTACAAAGTGTGTGTGTGTGTGTGTGTGGTATCGTACACCGATGATATTTTTTCAATTTATCGTCAACGAGCGCTCAGTTAGAAGTGTTAGCCAACATTTTAAATAAATGAATAAATTTTTGTCAGGGTAGTAAATGTGTTAAATGTTAAATAAATTCACATGGTTTATTTATTGGATCTATAATAAGCTAAGTTTTTGTTGGCGATATTTTGGTAAGACGTTTTGGATTATCGTAATGAATTCACTACAATTTGCGAAGTATTGCAATTTCACACTGTGTGTACAAAACAATACAACTTACGATGACGACGACGACACCTATCCAATTATCCCATTAGGATTTAGTTATAGACCCAATAATAATAATAAAGAAAAAAAAAGACGTATTCATTGGTATACCCCTCCAATATACTTGTCTAATTTTTATACACTACACCGCACTAACCAAAACCGATTTGCATACAATTAATTGGGACATAAAACAAGAAAATATTGTATTTCTTGTTGTTGTTGTTGTTGTTGTTGTTGTTGTTGTTATTATTACTGTTAAGACAATGTAATCGCTTGGCCTAAGTCAAAACGAAGGAATGAAATTTATAATTTATTTATAGACACACACACACACACACACACACACAAATGTTCAGAGACAAGTGAAAGTAAATAATAAATAAATAAATACGTAGGTACGGAACGAAAGATAAAGAGATAGACAGACGGAGAAAGACGGACGCAGACAGATAGAGAGAGAGAGAGAGGGTAAATATAATTCTTAACCTCTAAAAAAAAACAAAAAAATATTAAATAAATGTGCAAAAAAAAATAAAACCATTTCGCTTAACTTTCAAATTAACGTACAAATTAAACAAAAAATAAATAAATTATCAGGTCAGGAAATCTTTTCTACTTTTCTCCCTTTGTTTCCCACACATTTTTACGTTACGTTACGTTATCATCATCCACCCCCCCCCCCCCCGCATTTATTTTACATGACATTTTTTTGCGTCCGTCTAACGAGAATATTTATTTTAATTTATACGTTTTTTTCTCCTAAAGCTTAAACACAAAATGTGACTAGATTTTACGTTAATAAACAATAAATTTGCATTTTTAAGTTTTTTCATTACATCTTATTTTTGCTATGGTGTGTCGGTCGGTCGGTGTCGGTGTGTGTGTGTGTGTGTCGGTGGTGTGTGTCGGTGTATTTTATAGTGAAAAATTAAATGATAACACAATAAAACAATGGATAAGTGTACAATGGTACAGTGTGTCGTGAAAATGTTGGGAGTTAACTGAATACAACGCCGGCAGAGACACGGAGGCGAGGAAGGTGAAGGGAGCGAAATCTATTCAAATAACTTGTGTATAAAAGTGGCCGGCATAACTTTTGTATGTTAGTAATTGACACTAATACACCCCGTTTTTTTTCCGAATCGAATACATGACAAAATTAAATGCGCACTCTCATTTAAATGTCGAAAAAAAATAGTACAGTTAATTAAATTTTTTTATTTTGTTTTCCACACTCGCCCACTCTCATTTCATTGTTGAACCAAATTTATATGATAATAATTGGATTGCGTTCACATAAAATTAAGGGTGTCGCCTCGTCCCGTAATAACTCATGGGCTGAAAAGTTACCGAAAATTCTAAGAAGTTGCATAAAATTAAGTGTGTCACCTCGTCCCGTAATAACTCATGGGCTGAAAAGTTACCGAAAATTCTAAGAAGTTGCATAAAATTAAGGGTGTCGCCTCGTCCTGTAATAACTCATGGGCTGAAAAGTTTACGAAAATTCTAAGAAGTTGCATAAAATTAAGTGTGTCGCCTCGTCCCGTAATAACTCATGTGCTGAAAAGTTTACGAAAATTCTAAGAAGTTGCATAAAATTAAGTGTGTCGCCTCGTCCCGTAATAACTCATGGGCTGAAAAGTTACCGAAAATTCTAAGAAGTTGCATAAAATTAAGGGTGTCGCCTCGTCCTGTAATAACTCATGGTCTGTAAAGTTACCGAAAATTCTAAGAAGTTGCATAAAATGAAGTGTGTCGCCGCGGCCTGTAATAACTCATGGGCTGAAAAGTTACCGAAAATTCTAAGAAGTTGCATAAAATTAAGGGTGTCGCCTCGTCCCGTAATAACTCATGGGCTGAAAAGTTACCGAAAATTCTAAGAAGTTGCATAAAATTAAGTGTGTCGCCTCGTCCTGTAATAACACATGGGCTCAAAAGTTTCCGAAAATTCTAAGAAGTTGCATAAAATTAAGGGTGTCGCCTCGTCCCGTAATAACTCATGGGCTGAAAAGTTACCGAAAATTCTAAGAAGTTGCATAAAATTAAGTGTGTCGCCTCGTCCCGTAATAACTCATGTGCTGAAAAGTTTACGAAAATTCTAAGAAGTTGCATAAAATTAAGTGTGTCGCCTCGTCCCGTAATAACTCATGGGCTGAAAAGTTACCGAAAATTCTAAGAAGTTGCATAAAATTAAGGGTGTCGCCTCGTCCTGTAATAACTCATGGGCTGAAAAGTTACCGAAAATTCTAAGAAGTGGCGACACTAGAATTTTTTTTTCATATGATTTTTAGTTAGTACCAACCTTCAAACGATACATGTCAAAATTTGAGACAGCAGTCCCCGACCATTATTACTTTGTGAGAGTGTTGCGTTGTGAGTGTAACTACTTTTGGTTATTTGAAACAGAAAAATGGAAAAACACGAATTTCGTGCGATTGATTAACACGTTAATCGCCATGTCAGTCATATGTGTCTGACGCTAAGAAGTTCTACATGAGCCATGTCAAACATATATGTTTGATGTACGCGATTCGGTAGAGAAGGCCACGTCCATCACAAATGTCCGACGCAAACGATACATTTGCATTATGTCAGGCCTATCAGGAACAAAAACTGGCTTACCACAAACAATAAAATGAAATATGGCTAAAATAAAAATTTTTTTCTGTGATACATTTTCCAGTTTCCTTGATACATTTTTTTACTAAATTATCGAATGAAGTTACCATGGCCTATGTGAAAATTTTTCTGATATTATCGTCGTGGAGATTAACGTGTTAAACATTATTTTTTTGATTGGAAAAAATATTTCTGAAGCCAGAAAAAACGGCTTGACGAGCATTATCCCAACTCCAGCTCCTTCAGCGCTCTTTCAACAGTACATTTGTGGTTTGCGAAAATTTAAAAAACCGGCCATCGAAGCACCGAGGACGATGTGGACGCAGTGGACGTCCAAAAAGGAGGCTGTTACTCTAGAAAATATCAAAAAAGTTTACAAAATAATTTTAGATTAAAGTGAAGTTGATCGACGAGATAGCTGAGGTTCTGAAGATATATCGAAGGATCGTATTGGACATATCGTGCATGAATATTTGGGTATGCAAAAGCCCCGGTGCAAAGTGGGTGGTGCGCGCACGAACTCACAATCGATCAAAAACAATAACGCGTCGATGAATCAGAGCAGTGTTTGGGCTTGTTCAACTGCAATAAAACAGAATCAATTGCGTCGATATGATGTGACAATGGATGAAACATGGCTCCATCAATATACTCCGCAGTCAAATCGGCGATCAGCATTATGGACAGCAAGCGACGAACCTCGTCCACAACAACCAAAAACGTAACAGTCGGCTGGCAACGTTATGGGCATCTGTATTTTGGGATGCACATGGAATAATTTTACATCAACTATCTCGAAAATGGAAAAACCATCATAATAGTGAATAGAATAGAATAGAAACAGGTGTAGTTTCACGCAAGACAACGCACCGTGTCATAAATCAATGCAAAACGATGGCAAAATTGCATGAATTGGGATTCGAATTTCTTCCACATCTACCGTATTCTCCAGAACTGGCCACCAGCGATCTGTTTCCTGTTTGCAGACCTCAAGAGAATGCTCACCGGAAAGAAATTTAAGAACAATGAAGAGGTTATATAGCCTTGTTGGAGCGTTTGAAGCATAAAATCGTTAAGAAACGACCGCTTTTGAAGAAAAAACAGGTGTTGTTTCACTCAAGACAACGCACTGTGTCATAAATCAATGCAAAACGATGGCAAAATTGCATGAATTGGGCTTCGAATTGCTTCCACATCTACCGTATTCTCCAGATCTGGCCACCAGCGATCTGTTTCCTGTTTGCAGACCTCAAGCGAATGCTCACTGGAAAGAAATTTAAGAGCAATGAAGAGGTGATCGCCGAACACAGAAGCCTATTTTGAGCAAAAAAACGAAATCGTACTAATATAAAAATGGTATCGAAAATTTGGAAGATCGGTTGGAATCAGTGAGTCGTCCGCGCGAAGGGCTGATGAATAAAGTTTAATTTTGCAAAAGAAAAAATGTGTTTTTTTCTTAGAATTTTCGGAAAACTTTTCAGCCCACGTGTTTTATATTTGTTTTTTTTTGTATAACAGTAATTTATGTAGTCGACACTCGTCAATGATTTGATACACACACACACACACACACACAGCAAACAGTTATAACGATTAAATTAATATCGCACGAAAGGTTTGGTAAAAAATCATTTGCATATCGTTTTGATTGCCTTTTTTTTTTAAACACTTAACAGACGCACAAAATTGTTTGTGGATACACTTGAAAAAAAATAAATAAACTACCATCCCCACAACTTTTTTACCTTGTCTCATCTTCCGCCCTCCCCCCCCCCCCCTCCATCCACCCAAGCGAACAACATATTTCACTTTAATAAGTGTAAAAAAAAAAAAATATTGTGACGATAAATTTTTTTTGTGTCTCCGTTGACTTTTCGCTTGGTATGCAAAAATAGAAAAAAAATTAAAATTCAATGAATAATGAAAATTTTTAGTTTTTTTTTTTTAGGTTATAATTTTTCGCAATTTGGAAAAAAATAAATGGTAAAATTAATTTCAAAATAATTGTCAATTATAAATGTTTTTATAAATAATAATAATAATAATAATAATGACCAGAGATGGGGTTGAGATGCGGAGCGACAGAGAGATTGAGAGAGAGAGAGAGAGAGAGTGAACGATTTTTTAATTAAATATAAATTAATGTAACTGTAATTGTGTTGTGTTTGAAAATTGTTAGTATCGAGAACGCATCCCTTCCTCTAAGGCCATTCAAAATGCAATTTGCAATTATTTCCAACGTCGAATATTACACACAGATAATTTTTAAAACAAAAAAACAGTTAACAGTTATTATTGCTATTTAAATGTATTAGAACAAGCACACACGCACACACACACACGCACACATACTCATCAACTAACGGTACTATTTCAACAAAACATTTATAATATAAATAACATAAAAATGCACGTCATTCTTCGGTAAATAGTACCGTTTTTTTTCTTTCATTTTATATTCTATTTATTTACCGTTATTTTATTGTATTATTTTTTTTTTCCACACACCAACACACACACACACACACACACACGTAAGGTAATAACAATAAATAACTGTAATAATAATAATGATAATAATAATAATAATAAGGACCATCGAATGGATAGATATTTTAAAATATTTGAAATATGCGTGCAGTGAAGGAGAATTGTTTTTGGCAAAGAAAAAAAAAATTATAATGGATGGCGGGTGGGGGGGCGGGGTGGGGGGTTAGTACATACCAGGTATAGGAGTATGAAGTGAGCCGCCGCTGCCAATAAATGGCTGTACTTTTATTAGTAATTGTGAAAGAGCCTTAATGCGATGCGATTTTTTTATTGTTTTGACATCTGTCAACAACAACATTCAGAGTGTGTGGTAAATTCCATTTGTAATACAACAACATAAAATTTTATCGTGTTAAAAATGTCTCGAACGAAAGGTACTCCGTGGCATATTTGGTGCCGCCGTCATCAGAACATAATGGTTGGAGGCGAAGATACAATTTTGAATTAGACAAGTTGTACGCAGTCAACCAAATATTGTCAAAACAATCAAGATCAATAGATTGAGATGGCTTGGTGAACACGTAGAACGCATGGAGGAGGAGCGTGTACCAAAAAAACTGTTAAATGGTAAACCGGAGGGTAGAAGGAGAGCCGGAAGACCTAAGGCGAGATGGCTAGATGCCGAGTAAACTGTGATATAAAGATCCTAAATTGGATCGGGATTGGAAGACATTAACAGTGCGGATAGGTCAGGTTGGAAAAGCGTGTTGGAGAAGGCTAAAACCGCACCCGGGTTGTAACCGGCCATGGAGTAAGTAAGTAAGTAAAAATATCTAATTTTTGTGCCTTCAACAAACGATTTGCGGGTATCATTAGTTTTTTGTTATCATTTAAAGTGAAACGCAGCTGAATCTCAACGAAGAATGCTTGTAGAAGCTTTTTGGTGATCATGCTCTATCGTTAGCAACATGCAAAACATGGTTTCAACAATTTAGTAGAGACAAAGATTTTGATTTGAGAAATGAAGAACGTGGAAGACCACCAAAAAAAAGTTTAAAGACAATCAGAATTGCAAGCATAAGTTGGACGAAGATGATACACACAAATTCAAAAACAACTTGCCTTAAGCCTTAAATGTAGATGAAAAAAACAATTTCTAATCGTTTAAAAGCAATGGGAAAGATTCAAAAGTGTGTGCAAAAATGGGTTCCCACATGAATTGATGTGAAAGGCAACAAAAAAATCGAAAAACCATTTGTGAATTGCACGCGTCAACGATACAAAAGGAAGTCTTTTTTTTGCTGCATCGAATCGTGACTGGTGGTGATGAAAAGTGGATATATTTTGAAAATCCTAAACGCAAAAAATCATGGATTACTACACGAGGTAAAGCAGCAACATCGATTGCAAAACCAAATTCGGATTCGATAAGAGCAGAATGCTTTGTGTTTGGTGGTGGTGATCAGGAAGGTGTGGTGTATCATGAACTTTTGAAACCTGGTTTAGAAACTGTTAATACGGTTCGCTACCCAACAACAAATAATCGATTTGAACCATGCCATTATTAGATAACCGACCATGGAATGGACAGAAAGATAGAAAAAACCGGTTAAGATAATTTTGCAACATGATAATGCATCAGCACACAAAGCAAAACCAGTTCATACGATACGATAAAGTCGATTGGGATGGGAGCTGTTATCACACCCGCCCGATTCACCAGACTTGGTCGCCTTCGGACTACCATTTGTTTTCATCGATGGGACATGCTTTGCGAGAACCACACTTCAAAACATCTGCGGAAGTTGAAAATTGGCGTAATCTGAATCATCGGTTTTCGTCCAAAGCAACACCATTTTTTCGACGTGGTATACGAAAATTGCCTGAAAGGTGGTGGTTAAAATGTGTAGACGGCGCGATAGAAGTTATTTTGAATAAAATATTTTTGATTTTTCTATTCTAAATAATGTGTTTTTTCAACCTTTAAAAAAGGCTCATTTCATACTTCTATACCTGGTATTATAATATTTACTGTTATAAAAATAACGGTAATATATTATAAAAATTTACTTTGTTGCACGCACGTGTGTGTGTGTGTGTGTGTGTGTTGTAAGTTTTCGGTTTCGCATCTTCATCCATCTTATTTTGTCACATAAAACAGTGTAATTTTATGTAAAATATTATAAATGAGTTTTAAATGGGGATGGAGGCGTTGGGTGAGAGAAGGGTTGATGTTACACATATGGTGTCTCTTAAAAATTGTGTGCCCATAGAACGTTAAGAATATGATATATTTAATAGATTTTTTTTTTAAATTTACCATCCAATTGGTATCTATTTCCCGCATTGGTTTCATTCAAGGTCTGCGGTACAAATGCGCCATTCCTAACACTTTGCCTTAAATTCTAATACGGTTCGGTGCCAACAACAATAATATATTTTTTTATAATATTATTAATTAATTTCACATAAAAATTGTGTGATTATAACTTTTCCTCCGCCTCCATAACTCACTCAGGGTTATCATACGGCGACCCGAGGTATTTACACTTTGGCCACAGGGGTTTTACTGTACATAAATATTACCTTAACGAGAAAAAAATGAATAAACTATACTTGAAAAAAAATTGGATATGATGGGAAAAAATAAATTTAAATTGTACATTCCACAACAAGGGCACAACGCGAACAAGAAGAACCCCCAACGCAGCGAACAAAACACAAAAAAAATTTTATATATAATTTATGTTTAAAACGCGTTCGCTTACAACCAGAGCCTCTTCGCATTTTATATTCATTGCATCGTACGTTGTCTATCTAATAACACAAGAAAGCGCAACATTGGGATAATATATCGCGAAGCAATAATATTTCCATATTTTTCACATAATCTATTTTTTTTTCCTTAATATTTTCACAGTTTTTTTGGTATTTTATGCCATTGATGGAATTCTTTTCTCACATCTCATACCACGCTGTACATGCTGTCGCTGAAAAACAGTTTCTGCGGTTATATTTTTAAATTTTGTAAATACAAAGACCACCGATTCACAGTATAATAATAGAGACACACACACCGTGTGACAGTCAAAAATAATGACAGTGAAACTGTGAAAATATGGTTGTGGTTGAGAGAGGGGGGTGAAATAACGTTGCCCCTTTGAAGTGGGGATCGGTCAAGTTGGTTGTAAAAAATATGGTTTCATTTCATGTGACAAACCAATTAAGATGTTAAGAATAGTCGAAAAAACTAACACAATATGTTCAATGCATAAGATAATTTCTAAAATTTGTACTTTGAAGGCCCAATTTGGTAGAAAAATGTATTACCAAATTTCCCATAAAAGTTCCATTAAAATTAAAACTTAAATAGTTTTGGGTATTTTGTTTTTGCGTACGATCCAGCACCGTACTCCAATTTCAATGCTCTTTAGAATGTATGGATTGGAATAAGTTTTAAAATAAATGACCATAAAAATGGAGTGTGAAAGATATTAACGGTCAACCCTTCGCCATCGGGATGAATTATCAAATGGGGTAGTTGAAAGCCAACGCGAATGTTGGACACGATTTGGTACATTGAATTTAACACTTAAAAATTATGGCAAATTGTGCGAAGAGAGAAATGTTTATAAAATTATTTACTCAATCGTATTCAAATACGACCCAAAATAAATTCAATCCAACACGGATGTGGAAATTACAAAGATATTATTATCCATCCATCGGTCGATTTAAATCCATCGTTAGCAAGTGCATAAACTTAACCGAAATTGTGACACAGTCGAACGATGAAACAAACGGTGTTGGTCTGGCGATATTAAATGTTTTACAGTGAATTAGAATTAGAGAAAGAATTTATAATTGGTGAAATTTTACTGTTACTGTGAACCGCGCCGTTTGGTGTCCCGTCAACGAACAGAATGGTTGGCACTGTGAAGATACAATTTTTGGAATTACGACAAGTTGTTCGCGGTCAACCAAACTTTGATTGTCTAAACATCATCAAAATCAAAAAAATAGATTGAGATGGCTTGGTGGACACGTAGTACGTGCATGGAGGAGGAGTGTGTGCCGAAAAAACCGGTTAAATAGTAAACCAGAAGGTAAGAAGGAGAGCCGAACGGAAGACCTAAGGCGAGATGGCTAGATGGCGAGTAAACTGTGATATAAAGATCCTTAAAAAATTCGCCGGATTGGAAGACATTGGCGGCTGCGCATGGAGGAGGAGCGTGTGCCGAAAAAACTGTTAAATAGTAAACCAGAAGGTAAGAAGGAGAGCGGCGCGGAAGACCTAAGGCGAGATGGTTAGATGGCGAGTAAACTGTGATATAAAGATCCTTAAAAAATTCGCCGGATTGGAAGACATTGACGGCTGCGCATGGAGGAGGAGCGTGTGCCAAAAAAAACTGTTAAATAGTAAACCAGAAGGTAAGAAGGAGAGCCGAACGGAAGACCTAAGGCGAGATGGCTAGATGCCGATTGAACTGTGATATAAAGATCCTTAAAAAATTCGCCGGATTGGAAGACATTGACGGATAGGCTGCGGATAGGTCAGGTTGGAAAAACGTGTGTTGGAGAAGGCTAAAACCGGACGGCGGGTTGTAACCGGCCATGGAGTAAAAGTAATTAAGTAAAAACCGCCGCGTTGCCTTTCACCATCCAACCGAATCTGAATTTTAGAAAATTATCTAAAACTATTGAAAAAATTTTAAAACTTCTCATTTTTCCAGACCGAGTTTTTTCTTTTAGCATTTTTAACCTTTTAGGTTATTTTGTAACGGTAAAAAAACCCGTTAGATTTTCAGTAAAATTTCAAAACAACTTCGGTTACAATGAATTCTAAAAATATATATCGATTGTAACGGGAGTCTTACGATCGAACAAAATGGCCGAATAATGTGATTGAAATGGTTGTGCGCTTTTGTTTAAATTATTTAATGAACGTAACTCCACCACAACTCTCCTCCGCCCCCCAGTATATCACGGACGTTAACCGTTTTAATGAGAAACCTTCGCAGAATGTAAATGTAAACTGTAACCATCAAATAATGTTAAAAAAATGATGGCGGCGACCGTTGCGAATTGCGTTAGTTAACCGATGGCGGCGCTACAGTTTTTACATATATTGTCGTTCGCCTTGGGACAGAGGGTATGTTGGTGGGTGTGTGTTTGTGTGTGTGTGTGTGGATGATTTGCTCCATTGCATTTTTCATATTATTTTTAAATATTTAATATTTTCTTTTCGCATTTATTTATTATTTGATTTTATTTTGTTGTTGTTGTTGCGCGGCTGGGTGGCCTTTCGGGGGGGGGATGATTTAATTTTTATTACTATTTTTTGTGACAATGAAGCGATGACGACGACGGTGGCGGCGGCTATTTATTTTCCAAAAATACAGATAATATTTGTGTTTAAAAAAAAACACGATTTTGTTTTGCACCCCCAAAAATGACATGACACCCGACATGATCGAGGGTTTTTGTTGTTACACCCTCTTGTATATTAACAATAACAGTAATAATAATAACAGTAATTCGGAGAGATACAGTTTCAAGTTTTGTTTATTTGTTGATGGACATACATTTTTTTCGATTATTTATTTAAGGGTAGTTTTTTTTTTTTTTTGGCGTAGTGCCCAAAGGCTAATTACCATTATTTTTTTTTTTATTTCTGTTTTCATTCTGGTCTCTATTATCATTTTTAAATACAAAAATATTATGTTTCACAATTGTGTGTGTGTGTGTGTTTGTCTATGGAAAAAGTTATGAACAAAAATAGTCGCATGGATTTTTATAAAATGAGGAACTAGAATAATTACCATCACCAACACTACCACCACCACCATCTCATCATCTTCTTAAACACCAACGCGAAACCACACAAATTTAAAAGATAATGGTTATTTTGTAAATTAAATAATATTTTATTTTTCAAATTAACATCCGCATAATTTTCCCTAAGCCTAAGGCGACTGACTTATTTATATTTCCCATAAAATATTTGTTATAATATTAATATTCTTTCCAGACGATTTCGATTTAAACAAATGTCGTCACAAATTGTTAAGTGGCTGTGATTTTTTGATTCGTGTATTCACAGTAGCCTCTACGGGATCCATAGTTTTTATAGAAAATGTTAAAGAGTCCACGAAAACAATGGACAATTTAAAAGATTGAAGTCTCCTTAATTTTTGTACATTCGGAAATAACACAAGTTAGTGACTGCATCCAATGGAATGATTATGATGTACGAGTATAAATTGTCTATGCCCTGTGGATTGGATGGTGTAACATCGAAATTGGTTAGGTTATGTTACAGCGCTTTGATGAAAATAAACACTGTGTTTTAGTGCTGACAGATGACCCAGCTCCCTCGCCGGTCGCACAATGGGAAGAGAAGTGCCGTTTCCGTAATTTATCAGAAATTCACTTTGTGTAACAGAGCGATAGCTTATGAGCGGCGGGAAACAGCGAACAAAACAGACTGAACTTATCCAAAAAAAATGACCTTAACCAATAATTTTTGTGTTTTTCAATTTGACAGTACAGTCCAGGAGTATTAAGTACGCGCATAGCATTGTATAGGTATCCAATCAATTTGAAATTGCTAAAGCTAAAAAAACACATTTGGAAGATAATGATTTTAAAATATTGATGTTTTGCTAAAGATTGTTCTTTCTTATAAGTGAAGTCGTGAATGTTTATGACAATCAAAACAATCGTCTGCCGTCACAGAATTGTGAAATTCCTTTCAGAACTAAATAGCTATGGTAATGGATGACATTAAAATAGGTGACGGTACAATATACGACTGTCAATTAATGTCGGATACTAAAAAACTGGTTGGTTGTTAATCTAAATCGAATCCAGAATGGTTCAGAACTATATACTTTACCATTGGTTTGATGGTTTTTTTTTTGTGGCGTCTAATGGGAAAATGAATCAATGGCATAACATTTGAGAACGGCAATCTAAATTACATATTTTTACGGTTTTCTATTCGTGTACAAAGCACCAACGATGTTCAAATCATGCAGATCTAAAAAGAATCTTATAGGCATTTTGAGAGCAATTGTTAAGTGATATGATGGAGGCTGGAGGATGAAGATGACACCGTGAATCAAATGCGAATGGCGGGAAATGTTAAATGTTGAACAAAAAACAATTTGCTGACCGTTGTCGAAACCTATGCGGTACAGATCCAAAAGTTTGTAAAATCGGTGTGACACATGAATTGAATGCAGGACAGATAGATGGAAAACCGAAAACTCACTTGTTAAATTTTGTTTGAATTGTTAGTGGCTCTGAAAAATGGATTTATTTTAAGAATTCTCTAAACGGGAAAAAAATCATGGGTTAATCCACAGGACAATCATCAACATCGACGACGAAGACCGGAAGATGAAGATGGTGTGTGACTGCTGTGGTGGAACTAAAAAGGTTTGGTGTACCACGAGCTTCCAAAAACCTGATTAAATTGTTAATGCTGATGGTTATCGACAACAAACAAATCAACCATTGAACCATGCATTTATCTAAAAACGTTCAGAATAGACCAGAATGGCCAGGTAATTTTACTCCATTACAATGCACCTGTGAATACAAAACAAAACCGATACAGGATACAATAAAAAGCTCTCGGCTGGGAGTTGTTACCCGCACCCATCGCCATATTCACTAGATTTTAGGTTCCTTCCGACTGCCAAATGTTTTCCATCGATGGGTCACACGCTGAATGTGTGCCAATTCTGACCAGAAAATTAGGTGTCTCATTGATTTGCTTCAAAAGAAGACGAACGAATTCTATTGGAGTATGGTATCTCCACCAACAAATTACCAGAAAGGTGATCAAAATGTGTGTAACAAAAACAATGTTTGACCAATATTTTGCGAATAAAATTTGTTTTAATTTCCCATTTTTTTTACTTGCATTAGCGAATTATTTAATATTTTTTGTTAAAAAATTCGAAAATCACCTGTCTTCTTGATGCTAATGTTGTGGCCATACTTTAATTTTTAAAATTGTATAACGAATATTGGGGATGATGTGATGATGTGATGATGTGAGATGTGTTTGTGAAATTAATTAATTTCTATTTAAACAAAAATATTTTTGTTTCACAAAACCACACACACACACACGCAACGGCACACGCACACGCACACACATTTATAAATTTAAAAACAGTTATTTTGTTAATCGCTAATTGCGTTTGGTTGGCGGTCGGCCGGCTGGCCGCGGGAGTTTTTGGTGTTCTGTATTAATAATATTATAATGTGCGTGTAACACACACACACACACACATTTATTGTGCAATTGTGGATGCGGTGGATGCGTTGGATAATGTTGCCGATTACAATTATTTATAATTCACTTGTTTATGGTTTAATCACAGCATGTGGTGTGTGTGTGTGTGTGTGTGTGTGGTGTAATAGTGCGTGTGAATGTGTGTAATTTGGAAAAAATTTAATTCACACACTTACGCACACACGCACACACACACACACACACAATAAAGAAACGCATACACTTGCTGCACACACACACACACACACATGCACACACATTTTTTTTTTTATTTTTAATTTAATTTAAGGTGCGTTTTCACACGTTACGACGCACGGCACACGCTTTTTTGTATATGTAACGAACAATAACAATAAATGTGGTGTCAATTTTTTAGGTGTCCATTTTCTATTTTTTTTTTGGTAAAAATGTCAGGCACCGCAGACACAAAAAATATATTTTCTATTTATTGGGTTTTTTTTTATTTTTGCCCAGAACACAAGAGCACACAAAACACAAAACAATTTACAAGTAATAGCTACGTTTTTCTATTGATGCTGGTGCTGGTGCTGCTGCTGCTACTGCTGCTGATGCTATTGCTACTGCTGATACTGCTACTGCAACACACATACACACACACACACACACACACACACACAGATAAAAATAAAAAATTAAAAAAAAATAGCAAAATAAATGGGATAAAAAAAAAATATAAAATAAATAAAATAATAAAAAATAAATAGCAAGCAAAAATAGCAGCAATAGCAACAGCAACAGCAATATAATAATAAAATAGTTTCATATTGGCAATATATAACGGTACTGTTGTTGTTTTTGAAGTAGTGGTGGTGGTGGTGGTGGTGGTGAAGGTGGTGGTAGAACTAGTTTTAGTTGCAGTAGTAGTAGTAGTAGTCGTAGTCGTAGTCGTAGCTATTGTTGTTGCAGTACACAGTTGCAGTCGTATCTCTCATTTTGTAGTTGTAATGGGTTGTAGTTGTTCGACAACAACACACAACAGCAACAACAACAACAACAACAATGCAGCAGCAACGCGAAAACAACAACAACAACAACAACAATATTATAACTTTTATCTTTATCATCATCATCGTCGTCGTCGTCGTTGTAGTCGCTGTTGTCGTTGTCGTCGCCGTCGTCGTCGTCGTCTTCTTGAACAACATTATTATGTTTATGCATTTTCCATTGTGTGTTTGTGTGTGTGTGTGTGTGTCTGCTGTACCTACCACAACCATTTAAAGTTTCGACTAAAAACAAAAAATTAAAAAAAAACTATATTTTAAATGTACCACCAATAGAACATCTCCAATAATGCAAAATACTACTGTTATATACAAAAGTTATATACAATACAATACAAAACACACACACACACACCTACACACACACACACATACACACACACACACACCTACCCAAAAAATAGATTAACAATTAAAAATAAATAGCAATAATAGCGAATGATAAAAACAAAACACAAATGCAATTGAAAAAAAACAGTTTTTTAAAATATAATATATTTGCGCCTAAATGTGAAAAAAAAACCACCTAAAACTATACTATTTTTTTTTGGTTTTTTGTTTTTTCCCTCCGTCTTACCTAATAATAATTGTGCAATTAAAATGAATAAAACAATTGAATAGACATATTTTTGAGATTACTAATTTGAAGATGTTGCACAAATGATTATTATTATTATTTTTTTGATTTAAAGATAATACATTTGGGGGGGCGATGGATGGATGGGTGGGTGATGGGGTGGTTAAATGGTTGTGGATGGGATAAGGGTATTAGAGACGGTGGTTAAAATTGAATGTTAAATAGTTTCATTTTTTATTGTTTCATGCACAATTTAAATAAATGTATTTTCTGTCTGCCAAAAGAATTGTGGTGGTGGTGGTGGTAGTGGTGGTAGTGGTGGTGGTGATCGTGGTGGTGCATTGTTATTGCTCTATTGTTGCTGCTGTTGTTTTTTTTTCAATTTTTTAAAGGTGGTCGTCTGTGTCTGTGCAAAAAATATGCACATTCGTTATTTTGTTTTAATTTGTGCAAAAATAATAGAAAAATAGCAACATTTGAACACAATTTTACTATTGCATAAATTTTACACACACACACACACACACATTCGTAACGGGAGTTGTATCTATATATAAAAATGTACAGTTATTTTAAAGTAAGTAGTACCGAAGAAGAACTCCGCCTTTTACTAAATATTTATAACATTTTCCATATAAATTATTATTGTTATTATTATGTGTGTTTGTGTGTGTGTGTGTGTGTGTGTGTTTGTGTGTGTGTGTGTGCAAAATAGCAATAGCAATAGCATCCGAAACAAAAGCATTGCATATATTCATTTATATATAAATATTGTGCATTATTTGATCGAATAACTATACACACACACACACACACACTCACTCAAACACACACTAATTCGCTTGTACTATACAAAAGATAAGAATAAACATGTAAGTGGTTGTAGCAAGAGACAGAGATTCAAAAGAACTATAAATGTTAAAATAATAATAATAATAATAATAATAATAGTGAAATTGCACAATAAAATGCAAAATACAAATTGTAAGAACCAATCCAAAAAACCACCCACCCCCCCACAAAGGTATGTTATGTAACTGTTTGTGTGTGTGTGTGTGTGTGTGTGTGTGGGCGTACGAGTAGTTTATATTTTTATTTAAATAATTTGGTATTTTGTTGCAAAATGAAATTATTGTATATTTTGTGTTGTCGGCTAATAAAATGTGTAAAAGTAACATTTATATAGTTTTTTTTTCTTGCGCACATATTTGTACTGTAAATATTGTTTGTATTCATAATTTCAAACATATAATATTGTTTATAGATGATTGTGTGAGTAAATTATTAATATTTTTATAACATGTAAACCCCCCGACCCATCTCCCCCGCCGCGACATTTTTGTGTACACCAATTTCAAAGTTGTTACAACACCAGAACCGGTTTTTAACATACACAAAATCTATTTCCCATTATAAAATGGCCGTATAAAAATCATAGAACCACCGCGCCATCTGATGATTTGAGTGTGTGTGTGAACGTATCTCAACCTCAAGTGTTAAAATTTACATTGACAAACTTACGACTGTAGAAACGATTTAAAGTCGATTTTTATGCGTTAGTAAAAATTTTTTTTTTAAATTTTGTTATAAAAAATGGTATCGAAACAGCTGCAAAATGGTTAAAATTGTTTATGGGTTGTACGTAATCGTTCAAAAAAACAATCCAGAAGAACATTTACCCCATACATGGGACAATTATCAAAATGTAAGAAAATAAGCCTATCCAATAATTTAAAGTTATTAATCCCTCGTAAAACAATCCCTATAATCGAACCACTGAAGAATAAGCCACTCTAAACTTTTTAAATCACTTTGACGTAAACAAATTAATCTAATAATTAGTAGGTGACGTCAGTAAACCTGCTCTTTTCTAAATTTACTTAATAGCATCAGACAAAAGGGTATGGGGAATACCTATAATCCTCATCTTATTCGGAACCCATTTCGAATTTGAATATACCTTACGTTCGAAATCTAACACCAACTATTTTCAATACCAATCATCAACCCAAAACTCCTCTTAACAATGATCATAATCAAATAAAAATAAGACATTTACTATTTGTTAATTTAAAACACAAATGGTTTTGAAAGATAATGAAAACAAATGGTAGAGATGGTGTTTTGTAATTCAGATCTCAACCAACCATCGTTACTGAACCAAAACCCCTGAACACAAGTACAATGATTTTGTAATAGTTTGCTCAAACAAAAATCTTTAAGCTTCAAGACATTCATGGAAATGAAAGAATGAAGTAAACTGTAATATAAAGATCCTTAAAAAAATTCGGGATTGAAAGACATTGGCGGCTGCGCGGATAGATCAGGTTGGAAAAACGTGTGTTGGAGATAGGCTAAAACCGCACGGCGGGTTGTAACCGGCCATGGAGTAAGTAAGTAAGAAAGAATGGGGGTTTATCGAAAACAATAACAACAACACATTTTAACTAATGAAAAATTGGCAGAAAGTTGAATATTGTCGGTTGCACAGACGTCGAATTGAGCATTGCAAAAATTCCATTTGAAATCGATTGTTATTGTGGTGATTGGACGACCATATGGTGGGATGCTTTCAATATGAGTCAGAAACCAAAATCAGCGTTAAAGTGGTGATGGAGACGGGAAACGATTTATTTTTACGATTCCAAAGGAATTTTTCAAACAATTGGTTTCCGCCAACTGTGCTGTGAATGTTGTTAATGCCGTGTATTTGTCGTGAATATCAAAAATCAGTCAGTGCAAAGGTTATTGCTGCACCAACACAAACGTTCAAACACTAAATTACCGATTTTTTTTTTTTCCATCACTAAAGTCAACCAACCAATTCAATGCATTACCGTAAGTAACGGTACAAAAATTCCAATCATTGAAACCAGAATGATTGTATTTTAACATTGATCATTTGATCTGGCTGGTAAATTTGGATCTGTAAATGTCAAAAAATATTGATTAGAATCTTGTTATTAAATTAAATCAAAATTTATGTTATGTGCTGGGTGCGGGTAAAATACATGGCAATATATCGGTCGGTCGGCTAAAATGTTGGTCAATTGTTTAGCGGACGTGATAAAAGATGCGACAACTTTTGGGAACAAATTTTGTATGGAAGATGATGGAAAAGTTTTGTTTGATGACTCTTTGCATTTTGGTATGCCGAAGCTAAATGTGTGGGAATCGTTCAAAGTTAGGTGTGATATCAAATTTTTGTGAATCTTATGATTCAAACAATCGAAATCTGAAGACAGGTTTCTGTTTTTCGGAATAAATGCCTTCGCAGAATGCTTTCGGTTCGATTGCATTAAACAATTGATAATGCAGAGCTTTGGATGACGAGTTGTGCTGCAACTAAAACATCGATTGGAATTCATATATTCGAAAATGTAAATGGAGATGAATCAAAGTGTCGGAACACATAACAAGGGAATTCATAGGGAAGTAGACGCGTAGGCCAAACCAAGAGATGCAATATGGTGCAGAAAATTTTTGTGACCAAAATCCGATTAAATTGGTGCATTTTTATTGATGGTCTATGATCCACCAGCGCCGGAGTAACAGAAATAGATGATGAATGGAAATATATAATTCGTTTAAAAATCCTAAATAATTGGTGTGTACCATATCTAAAGAATCCATGAATGCATTAAAATTATTTACACACCGCTTCCACATTAACGTCCAGTGGTTGTAATGTCTTTGATTGGCATTTGTTCGTTTAGTTCGCCCACTCAGCACCTCTTTCCTTTTTCAATATTAGAATTTCCACACATGTGTCAACGATCGCTAAGTGTGTACCCCAACCGGTTTCTCTGTGCCATGCGACTCATTTATTTTTTTGGGTTGGAAACATCCTGTGCTGCTGGTGTCTACATAAATTTATTGCAATTTATACGCGTAACAATGTACCAACGGAGGACGGAGGACGCTGGGTGAGTTAATCGCTGGTGTCTTATACTATTTTTTTTGTATTCTTTTACTGTCGCCTCTGAAAACATAAATAAAATATATGGGAAAAAAAAAACCGGAAAATAAAAACAAGAGACAAAAAAAAAACAAGAACAAGAACAAGAAGAAGAAGAAGAAGAAGAACTTTCCAATAATGAAGAAAATCCCGTTTTTATTTTTATTCATTTTCTTTTGTTTTTTTATTCCTTGTTTTGTGTTTTTTTTTCCTGTTAATTTTAATTGAACAAACTTTTGTTTTTTTTCTTTTATTTCATTTTCATTTCGATTTTTGATGAGTTTTTCGTTCTTTTTACTACTGTTTTGTTGTTACGTGTGTTTTCTTTAAAGATGTGGTTTGGTTTTTGGTTGCACAATTACCGGCCGTGGTGGTGGTGAGGGTGTTTGCAACAACAACAACAACAACAACGAAAAAAACAGATGTTTCCTGATTTTTTTTTTCATTGTATAAAAATCAGTTACAGTGACTGGAAACATTATTCGAACAGAAATGTAAAACAGAAATGTTAAAAATTAATAAATTCTATGTACAAAGTATGAACGACTCTGGGCGCTTCAATTCCTTTCAAATGCATTTTCATTTTAAATTGATTCTGTATTTCGATACAGTTTGATCATTTCCAACCACCAATTTTATTCTAATAAATTTGTGTGTCGATTGAAAACCAAATTCTATGAATAATTTTCATGGAGTTGCCAGTTACGTAGCACAGCAATAGTTTCAGTAGCAGATTTCGTTGGCCTGAACAATTTGAACGCACTTCTTCAAATTCAAGTCTTTCGATACAATTTGATCATTTCCAACCGCCAATTTTATTCTAAGATTTCTAAGATTTTATTCTAATAAATTTGTGTGTCGATTAAAAACCAAATTCTATGAATAATTTTCATGGAGTTGCCAGTTACTTAGCACAGCATTAGTTTCAGTAGCAGATTTCGTTGGCCTGAACAATTTGAACGCACTTCTTCAAATTCAAGTCTTTCGATACAATTTGATCATTTCCTACCACCAATTTTATTCTAATAAATTTGTGTGTCGATTGAAACCCAAATTCTATGAATAATTTTCATGGAGTTGCCAGTTACCTAGCACAGCAATAGTTTCAGTAGCAGATTTCGTTGGCCTGAACAATTTGAACGCACTTCTTCAAATTCAAGTCTTTCGATACAATTTGATCATTTCCAACCGCCAATTTTATTCTAAGATTTCTAAGATTTTATTCTAATAAATTGGTTTGTCAATTGAAAACCGAATTCTATGAATAATTTTCATGGAGTTGTCAGTTACCTAGCACAGCAATAGTTTCAGTAGCAGATTTCGTTGGCCTGTACAATTTGAACGCACTTCTTCAAATTCAAGTCTTTCGATACAATTTGATCATTTCCCATCGCCAATTTTATTCTAATAAATTGGTGTGTCGATTGAAAACCGAATTCTATGAATAATTTTCATGGAGTTGACAGTTACCTAGCACAGCATTAGTTTCAGTAGCAGATTTCGTTGGCCTGAACAATTCGATCGCACTTCTTCAAATTCAAGTCTTTCGATACAATTTGATCATTTCCTCCCGCCAATTTTATTCTAATAAATTGGTGTGTCGATTGAAAACCAAATTCTATGAATAATTTTCATGGAGTTGCCAGTTACGTAGCACAGCAATAGTTTCAGTAGCAGATTTCGTTGGCCTGAACAATTTGAACGCACTTCTTCAAAATTCAATTTTACTGAAAAATAATTTCGTATGTTTAGAAAAGTGACAATGTGTGATAGGTGTTGTGAGTAATTTTCATGAAATTGCCTAAACATTTGATATCCAACGGAGGCTCCAGACCGAACGTTTCCCAAAATCTAAACAATTTGGTTATATTTTTCATGCAATTCGTTATTTGATGCGAAAATTGTGAATGTGTTGTAAACAATTTTAATGTGGTTAGAATTTCAGTAGCGGATTTGACTAGAATATCGGAAAAACTCACTGTTTTTGCAGGGAATCCTTCGATTGTGGTGTGCCCATTCTTTTATCAATGTGAAAACGGTAGACAAAATTAAAATACTTTGAGATAAGTTTTTTTTAATAAATAAATTTTTTAAATATGTAAATTTTCACCATACTCCCCCGCAAAACCAAAACAACACAACTATCAAGTTGGGTGTGTGTGTGTGTGTGTGTTTGTGTGTCTGTACCATATTTAAATCCTTTGTGTGTGGGAATACAATACATTACACAAAATTGCATAAAAAAAATATATTATTAAATTATAGTCGGAAAATGGTTTTTACTCCTCCTATATCGTGTACATTTTATTGTTTGTACACGGGTACATTCCATGCGATGCATTCCACTATAAGTTCACCAAATTTTACAACACCAATATCCTGTAGCCAAAGTATACAAATACTTTACATTACATTAAATACATCTTTGCACACACACACACACACACATACACACACACACACAACTTTGTACACATATCATTCGTGTTTATTTGTACGTTCACATCTTTCCATTATCTATTTATGTACAATATATCTTGGTCCTTATACGCCGTTATTGATGTCATATTGTCCTTTTACATATAACTGTTTCTATAAGATGCATGTGCGAGTATTATGTGCAATTTTAATAATAAATATATAACCCGTACCCGCTTATCTTTGTCTACATTTGTACAATATTTTGTGGTACAATTCGATGGTGTACGGTGGTGGTAAGTAATGCACAATTTTCTATATATTATTATCAAATTCTTTGGTGTTATAAGGCATTATCGGCAAACACACACACACACACAAACACAAACAAACACAGAACGACGACAACGACAACGACGACGACAACGACGACTACGACGACGACGACGACGACGAAACGTACAAAGAATGAAAATAAAAAATTACGGTATTTTTTCTAATATTTTTAATAAAAATACACACAAAAATATGTTACTTTTAAAGGCGGGAATTGTTTCAAAAATTTGACACAATACAGACAGACGACAATTTATGTGCAATTAAATGTATATTTTAATATTTACACCCATACATTAATACATAATTGCATGCAATGAATATGAACATAACCACACACACACACACACACACACACACACATTTATATAAATATAAATAATTTTCAATTAACTGTAAACAAAACAGTAGTATTTTAGCGATGACAAAAGTGGAGGGAAACAATAATATTTTTAAGATATTTGCAGTATCGAAATGTATTGGTAATGCGACTGTAACGGTTAAGGTCGTTTATGGCAGCAGCAGCACCGTTACTTTGAGTGATTCAAATCGATTTTCAAACAATTACTTTGAATGATATTGTTTTGTAAATTTGCACAAAGATAATGCTGACAATGGCGATGCGGCTGCGAAACGTTCTGGACATCCAAATGATGTAATGTAAATCCTGAAAACATTGTGCTTTAACGTTGGCCACCATTTAACTAACAGATGTGGATATATAGTTCGTTAGAATGGCACCATATATGTAGCGTATGGGTGGGTTATCGAGATTAATAAGTTGGTTCGGGCGCCAAGGGAAATGTTTTTCCATTGCACTATTCGGGGAAGACGGGCGATTTATCTGAATTTTGAATATATTTCGTTTGCACAATTTTTTTCATTTTCGCAGACGAATGTTTTTTCATTGCAGTATTCAGGGAAGACGGGCGATTTATCCGAATTTTGAATATTTCGTTTGCACAATTTTTTCATTTTCGCAGACGTATGTTTTTTCATTGCACTATTCAGGGAAGAGCTGAGATTTATTTGAATTTAAGATATTTCGTTTACACAATTTTTAGTTTTCGCAGACGAATGTTTTTTCGTTGCAGTATTCAGGGAAGAGCTGAGATTTATTTGAATTTAAGATATTTCGTTTACACAATTTTTTTAGTTTCCGCAGACGAATGTTTTTTCATTGCACTATTCAGGGAAGAGCTGAGATTTATTTGAATTTAAGATATATTTCGTTTGCACAATTTTTTTCATTTTCGCAAACGAATGTTTTTTCATTGCAGTATTCAGGGAAGAGCTGTGATTTATTTGAATTTTGAATATATTTCGTTTGCACAATTTTTTCATTTTCGCAGACGAATGTTTTTTCATTGCACTATTCAGGGAAGAGCTGAGATTTATTTGAATTTAAGATATTTCGTTTACACAATTTTTTCGTTTTCGCAGACGAATGTTTTTTCATTGCACTATTCAGGGAAGAGAGCTGCGATTTATCCGAATTTTGAATATTTCGTTTACACAATTTTTTCATTTTCGCAGACGAATGTTTTTCCATTGCACTATTCTTGGAAGACCGGCGATTTATCCGAAATTATGGGATATTTCGTTTACACAATTTTTAGTTTATGCAGACGAATGTTTTTTTATTGCACTATTCTTGAAAGACGGGCGATTTATCCGAAATTATGGAATATTTCGTTTGCACAATTTTCTAATTATAAAAAATGATTCCGGCACTTAGGCATTGTTGATTTTCGACAAAAAAAAAGTCAAGTATTCTAGTCTTTCAGTGCAACTGCACTTACCACGACAACCAGCCGCGGAACTTTACACTTTAGCAAAAAAATACGTATTTTCGATTACAATTGTGTACGCACACACAAACGCACACATACAAACACACAACTGCACACATGTACAAACATACACACAAAAAACACACACACGCACACACACACGCACACACGCACACATACGCACACATACGCACACATACGCACACATACGCACACACACGCACACATACGCACACATACGCACACAATCCCGAACACACAACAAAACACTAACCAAATTCACAAATTATTATAACCAAAATATCTGAAAACCATTCGGAAAACTTATGAGGCCAGTTTAATAAATAAATACTGGCCCCTTCCAAAAATATTTTAATGCACTCAATATCCTCCATTGACTGACAGTGAGTTCCGTCACAATTATTTTTATTTACAATGAATTTTTAAATTTACCTATATTTGTTTTGCCTATGGTATGCATTGGCGAAGTATAAACTAAAATAGTTAAAAATTATATGAATTGTTAATTGATTATTTAACAAAACCATAAAAATTGATATTTTTTATAATTTACAATTAATGACGGGGCCATTGGCCATAGTAAAAAAATATAAAAATTGGAAAAATTTATTTAATTATCACAGTAAAATGGAAAAACAATTTTCTCCCAATTTTTTTTTCGCAAAACACAATAATTTCTATTTTGATTTTATTTTTAATTTTTTTCCCATTTCTTTTTCTTATATACATTACACACACACACACACACACACACACACACCCTTATGACAAAACATCGATACAGGATGGTAATGTTTTTTTCGGTTAAAAAAACGAATCGTAAATCACATGACGACTGTTATTAAACAGAATTTGTGTGTGTGTGTGTGGAAGTTGGTGTACGAACACGACCGCGTCCAACCTGTGCAATTGGCCAGGTAGCACAGGTAGACTGAACATATTTATTTACACTTTTATACAAATGACCAGTTGCATATAAAATGATTATGGGTAACAAAAAGATATCGATGATCTGACACGAAAAAGATTCAACAGCGGTGTAGTTTAGGCCATTGTACACACTGTCCGATGCCGAGACGACGATGGGTAAAAAATGATAAACAAACAAAAAATAAAGAAGAAGTTTTTCCATACAAAAAATCTGATTCAATGTGTTGCCGCTGGCAATATACTAGAAAGAATTAGAAATAGAAGACTACAAGAAAATAGCATAAAGGGGGGACCCCAGTTTCAGAAAACATCACACCACCACCACTATAAGTGAATGCCGCAAAGGCTATGAGTATTGTATGAATATCGTTTGCAAGTATTTGAGCCAATCTTAGTTAGTGATTTAACAATTAATTAACAATTACCGATTTTAATTCGGATTTTTGGAAAGTTTAGTTTAACGCTTAGCACACGGTTAGCAGGTCGATCTAATGGCTGACCAATGAAATGAAATTAGCAAGCATTGCACCACAAGCATAATGTTAATTTGTATCGGGTGCAAGAACAAATATCGCTGTTTGAAGAAATTGCATTTTAAATCACCTCCCAAGCAACACACAAAGATTGTATAATGTATGAAATGAAGAAGAACAACAACAGACTGTAGGTAGAAGGGAATGAATAACATCCTTTAATTGTACTGTCTTTATCCACAGTCAAAGTTTAAGTTTAAAACGGTTAAGCACGTTCGAGTACAAGTACAAGTACAACACAAACACAAGATAAACATTAAGTTCTACACCTGTTCTAAACAAACAGCATCACACAATATACAATATATTAAATATAAATAACTGTAAAATATATACCGCTATTTTACATCCATCCATATAAGTGCGGGGGGGAGGGGTGGGGGTGGGGGTATATTTAATACATTACATAATATAATATATAACTGTAAATCGGTGCTATTCATTTTCACTCAACCTTATGTAATATCTTTTATCTACATATCAATAATAACGCTATACAAACAATATTTCAAACGGTACAATATACCAATCCCCCACATACTCCGTTATATATATATAAACACACACACACACACACACATATGCTCACATGTTTAAATATAAATATATATTGCATACAGTAGGTGCTCTCTATAAACAAGTTTCTGTAGAAAGATATTATGGAGAACAAAAAAATTAGTTGTTTACATTAACGAATTATTAATAGGGGGGGGGGGAGAGAATAATTTAGCTGTACCAGTTTACATCCAACAATCAACTATTATCTGACCGGAAATCTTTATAACTGCCTTAAGTATTGTGGTATTGCTAAAATTTCGGTAATTACCATTAATGTACATCAAAATTAAATGGTTCCCATGTAGACAGTGGCGGCGGTGCGCGATGGACATAAAATTGATTTCATTTATAAATCACTGTTCACATACGATAATCGGTGCGTGTGACACAATGATGATATGAAGTCTATTATAAAATACTTTTAGAACAATACGTTTTTTGGCTATTTTTATAAAATTTTTGTACTATATCAATCCACTTATCCATCCATTTGCGTGTACCATACTATACTTAACCAATGTTTATACCCTATAGACATCGTACACACACACACACACACACACACACACACACCGTTTATTAAATATATTCTATGCGAACGTGTACATACGTGTTATAGTTATATTGTATCTATTGTACGTTTGCGAATGAAGGGTGTTCTCTGTACGCATTTATTGCATATATTACTGTTTATTGTATTCTATAATATTTAAATATATTGATATGTTTGTGATATGTATTTTCGTCCCGTATACATTAGAAACCCTCTGTCACAAAATCGAATGACATTCGGATTATTAAAAAAATATACGTAGAAATATGAATTGAATTTCCAAATAATAATTGTAATTTATGTAGTTGTGTGTGAACCTCTCTCTCAGTCACCTCAACATACTTTGTAACAAAACTGTTTTTATTGGCATTTTGAGAATTTTTAAACAATTTCCACCAAAATGTGGACAATGTTTTGGGTTAATCATTGTTTTTACGATCGAAATTTCACAGTGAACGTATAAATATTTGTACAGCGTTGATTTTAATACAAGAATTTGGTATTTGTATATGTTTTGTTACCACTACCACCATCACCACCACCACCACATGAATAAATTAAATTAATGGCCACCAAAATCGTTGATGACCGACCATATTATAACGAAATTAAATTAAAACTACTTAGATTTTCTTTTTTTGATGCCATCAAAAGCGATGCTTTAACATGATGTTTTAAATATGATCGTAAAGTGTCTAATTGTTTGATTTGATGATGATGAAATGGAAATCGAAAGTTGACCAAAACCATACCCAATTTCAATAAATCAAAACATCGCTGACAACTTTATTTTTACAATTCTAATTAATTATAATGTGTTCGCCCCCAGGAATTTGTGTCCGTAGATCAACGAAACAGATCGCTGACAACTTTATTTTTACAATTCAATTAATTATAATGTGTTCGCCCCAAAGAAATTTGTGTCCGCAGATCAACGAAACAGATCGCTGACAACTTTATTTTTACAATTCTAATTAATTATAATGTGTTCGCCCCAAAGAATTTGTGGCCGCAGATCAACGAAACAGATCGCTGACAACTTTATTTTTACAATTCAATTAATTATAATGTGTTCGCCCCAAAGAATTTTTGGCCGCAGATCAACGAAACAGATCGCTGACAACTTTATTTTTACAATTCAATTAATTATAATGTGTTCGCCCCACGAAATTTGTGTCCGCAGATCAACGAAACAGATCGCTGACAACTTTATTTTTACAATTCAATTAATTGTAATGTGTTCGCCCCAAAGAATATTTGTGTTCGCAGATCAACGAAACAGATCGCTGACAACTTTATTTTTACAATTCAATTAATTGTAATGTGTTCGCCCCACGAAATTTGTGGCGGCAGATCAACGAAACAGATCGCTGACAACTTTATTTTTACAATTCTAATTAATTATAATGTGTTCGCCCCAAAGAATTTGTGGCGGCAGATCAACGAAACAGATCGCTGACAACTTTATTTTTACAATTCAATTAATTGTAATGTGTTCGCCCCAAAGAATTTGTGGCGGCAGATCAACGAAACTATTATAAATGTAAAAATATTGAATTTAGGGTTACAAACGGCACGATCTTCCGATGAAGGAAATACATTTTCTCAAATACCGTTATACATTTTGAAAATTTTTCTTTACACTAAACGGAAATGTATGTCACACCACGACGACGAAACAAAGGAACATTTAACTGTCACACACGACGAACAAAAAACAAAGGGACAGTTAACTGTGCCATGTCACACTACTTTGACTAATTGGAAATTAGTGGTAGCTACTATGAAATTTTACGTATCCTCATTCCGTTTGATTTGCGTTGGGACACCGGGCTCTGTATAATAATAACGTATAATTTTGCTAATATTTATTTATATGCGTTGACGGGAAATTTGCTGATACATCAGAAAAAATATGGAAAAAAAAAAAAAAAAAGGGGATGGGGCCAGGGGTGGGGGTGTTTCAACAACAATTTCATTTTTCAATATCGATATGTTGTTTATGATCCCCATAATAAAATTACAAAATATTATAATTTCGAAAAAACTGAATCGGTGTTTATATTATTTATTTTTATTAATATGTGCGTGTGTGTGTGTTGTCGTTATATGTTGCCCCCGATTATTTTGGAGTACACACACACACACACACACACACATGTGTGTGCTAGGTAAATTGACAAAAAAATAATACCCCCCATTCATATGTAGGTTATGTTTTTTATGACAACAACAACATCATTTATTATTGCGCACATATGTGAAATTGACCTCTATTTGATTTTTTGATGCGATTTTCAACATTCCCGCCACCCGCCACCTCCATAAAACAATCCTCACCCCATATTTGTTTATCACCACCACCATCACCACCACCACCACCACCACCACCACAATAAATGATAATACTAATAACAATAATATTGCACTTATTTTGTACGGCGACAGTATATCAAAAAATGTGTGTACGCATTGAACAAGAATGATGAGAAGATGAAGTTGGGGGTGATGGTGGTGGTGGTGGTGGTGGTGGTGATGGCGATGATGGTGGTAGAAGTTGATAAAAAACAATTCATGCAAAATCGCTTTCGTACAATAAAAAAAAATGTCTCCCAAAAAAACAATATATCGAAAACAATAAATAACAGCTGTGACTTAAACTGTTCGAAGAAGTTAAGGGAAACGTTTTTTTCTGTTTTTTTCTTCTCATAAATACAATTTATTTTATTTTTTTTTTATCTTTGCCCCACTGTTGTTGTTGTTGTTGTTGGTTTTTTGTTCATTTTTGGACGACAAAATGGTATTATTAAACGGAATAGCAGCGCGCGCCCAAACAAAAACGGTTAATGTAGGAGAAAGAAAAAATATGGAGCCGGTTGAATTGATGTGTTGGGCTGCCATCGGAAAAATGTCACCCGCATCATCACAATCTAAGCTAGGTTAATCGAATTTGATAGTTGGCCAATATGGCCCAGCTCTGGACGAGGTACCTATTGAATTTTGGTAGTGTGTGTGTGTTTGTCAAAAATTGTTCAGTTGAATTCTCAACCATCGAATTTAACAGTTAAACTTTGAAGGTTAAAAAATGGTACAAAATAGTTATCGAAAGTGTTTACGTTGATGGGAATCAGACTGTGTTTGGTGTTGCACCGCATTGTGACTCAATTTTAAAAAAAAAATTTTTTCTAAAATTTTGTGCCCCCCAATTTGTTGTTAATCTTATGAACACACATTTAGAATGAATTCAAAAATATTAATATTGGGTGGATAACTAAAGTCCTAAGTGGATAATGTGATAGGTGTCTCTTAAGTTGTATTGCTTGTTCGCAGTGTGTGAAGTGGCAATGCTTTACTATTTGTAGTTGTCAAATCCACCAATCATATTCAGTATTTTGACATTCAATTGAAGTGTAAACAAGTATTAGTTTTTTTGAGTTTATTAAAAATGGAAAATTTTGTACCACAGACAAAACAGCATTTACGCGGGCAGTTCGGTTAAGTAATTTTATTCGGGAAGAAAATAGCAGCCGAAACTTATCGCTTTTTGTTATAAATATTTATGGTGAACATTCACCCTCCGCCCGCCCGCGTCACAAAACAATTGTGAGAGTATTGATTTTCGGCGACGGTTTAAAAATAATGATTTTGATGTTAGTGATTGAGGAACGCATTGGTGCGTTCCAATGGAACTGGAACATTTTGCTCCGATACAAACTAAATTTCATCAAAATTATATAAAAAATTCCCAAAATAACCAGGATACCTAACTATGATCAATAATAAAACTACCCAGAGTATCGATTTTCCAGAACCACCTTTGGAACTATTCATTTAATCACATTTTACATCGAAATACAAAATTTCATTAAAATCGGATATGGAATACCAAAATTAATCAGGATACCCAAATGTTGATTAGTAAAACTGCCCAGAGTATCGATTTTCCAGAACCACCTTTGGAACTGTTCATTTAATCACATTTTACATCGTCATACAAAATTTCATCAAAATCGGATATGGAATACCCAAATTAATCAGGATAGCCAAACGTTGATTAGTAAAACTGCCCAGAGTATCGATTTTCCAGAACCACCTTTGGAACTGTTCATTTAATCACATTTTACATCGACATACAAAATTTCATCAAAATCGGATAAGGAATATCCAAATTAACCAGGATAGCCAAACGTTGATTAGTAAAACTGCCCAGAGTATCGATTTTCCAGAACCACCTTTGGAACTGTTCATTTAATCACATTTTACATCGACATACAAAATTTCATCAAAATCGGATAAGGAATACCCAAATTAACCAGGATACCCAAACGTTGATTAGTAAAACTGCCCAGAGTATCGATTTTCCAGAACCACCTTTGGAACTGTTCATTTAATCACATTTTACATCGACATACAAAATTTCATCAAAATCGGATAAGGAATACCCAAATTAACCAGGATACCCAAACGTTGATTAGTAAAACTGCCCAGAGTATCGATTTTTTAGCATTACCTCTTAAGAACTGTTCATATAATGCCACCATGAACACATATACAAAATTTCATCAAAATCGGTTAAGAAATGATAAATTTCCCAACTTTTGGGAAGTTAGCGTCTCAACTTTAACGCCCCCCCACCCCATTTGGATGTTATTAGGGATAAAAAATTGTTTTAAAAGTACCAAATAATTTTGAGAATATGTGACGACATACCTCAAAAAATGTGTTGAACCATAACGTTATGGAATTGATTTTGAAATTTTTTTAAAAAAATTTTATCTTTCAAACACATTTTATCCAATTCGAAATGGGCTTAAATGCTGCGGAAATTGTGTGGATAACGTTCAGGAAGGTTTTTTTTCCGAAAAATTATAAATGTTCAATATTTATCTTTAATATTTTATCTTTGACTTATTTCAAACACATTTTATCCACTTCGAAATGGGCTTAAATGCTGCGGAAATTGTGTGGATAACGTTCAGGCAGGTTTTTTTTCCGAAAAATTATAAATGTTCAATATTTATCTTTAATATTTTATCTTTGAATTATTTCAAACGCATTTTATCCACTTCGAAATGGGCTTAAATTTAGTAAATCCTGTGGCGGATAATTTTGGTATAGAAAAATATTCCTAAACAATTGAATTTCATTTGATAATTCACAAATGCCTTATTATTTTTAACTTTTAGTCTTTATAATTCACAAATGTAATACATCAAAATCGAATATATAGAAAAAAATTAAATTTATTGTATTTCAAGTATAAAAATTGATAGTCAAGTGCACAAAGTTTAGTTAAGTTAAGTTAAGTTAAGTGTTAACCCCACACACAAACACACACACATCATCATCATATGTTCGTAGTGATGCGGTGGTTTTATTATTATATAAAAAATGGTTGAAATTATTGGAAAAAAAATTCAAAAATTGATGTCAATAATTTAAAAAATTTTATGTCATAAAATTGGCGCGGAAATTTGAAATGAACGCTTTGTTACAATATCGGTTTCGGCTGAAACAGTTTCACTGTGCCATGTAAATATCTCTTTATCCATTCAGTGATGCGTTTCTCTTACTAGCAGTTTTTATGAGCTCGCATGCCGCAGCCCAGACCCAGACTGCGAAAATTCGGATGTCAAAAATGACATATGTGATCGGTTTTTATAGTTGCGGATTGTGTGCGGCCATAAAAAATTCTCTGTTCCGCATCAAAATTTTCCGCCGCCAAAATATAATGAAAGCGTTTCATTAAATTCTCTCGTTTTACGGTTGTCAAATATGACACATTGATATGACATTTCGAAATTACGAAGTTCGTGTATAACAGTGCAACCAAAAAAGAGTGATTTCGATGCTTCAAAAGTAGTGGATTGTAAAATTATAAGTGTCAGTATTTTGGCGAAATCCGTCGTTGTAGGGATTATTACATTGTTATTATTATTGTTGTGAAAGTGAACCAACAACTGTCAAAGTGTTTTATTATCCGTAACCGGTTGTCAATACATTGTCTGTCCCCATAATACACCGTAATGGCTTAATGTTAATAAAAATGGTTCCAATCCAATGGACACAAAAAATGTCATTTGATGCACTTGCATTGGGGTGTATAACTAAGTTCTGGTCCTAATGTGATAGGTATCGTAACTGCTATTGCTTGTACGCAGTGTGTGTGAAGTGACAATACATTGCTGTTTGTAGTAGTTGAATCCACCTTTTTTCTATTCAGTGACATTGGACATTTCAGTGTGAAGTGTAAACAAGTATTTTATTTTGAATTGATTAAAAATTAAAAAATTTTGTACCCCAACAAAACAGCAATTGGGCGGAAAGTTATGTTAAGTAATTTTATTCAGACGAAAAACAGTTTCCATATCAGGAAACTTATCGCTTTCTGTTACAAATATTTATGGTGAACATTCACCCCCTCTCCACCCCGCCACAAAACAATTGTGAGAGTATTGGTTTAGACGACAGTTTAAAAATAATGAATTTGATGTTAGTGATTGAGGAACGCATTGGAGCACCAAATAAATAATTGAAGACGAAAAATTGGATGTTTTACTTATGTGAGAGAAGTGTCATGTTAAAAACGGAAGAAAAATTAGCGTTGGCATTAGATGTTACCCAAGCACAAGTGTTTCCAAATGTTCCAGAGAAAATGGGAATGATTCAAAAGATATCGCATTGAACATTAACGGAAAGACAACAAGAAAATCGGCAAAAACAATGTGTGTGAGATTTTGTTTTAGAGACATTCAATATTGTATCGAATTTTGTGACTCGGGATGAAAAGTGGATCCATTACGATAATCCAAAAGGTCTGAAAATATGGGTAGAAAACAGGTGAACCAGGTCCACCAAAACACCAAAACGCAATATTCATAGTGTTCTAAGATTATGCTGTGTATCTGGGTGGGGACCAGCGTTTGGTGTAGTGTACTAAGAGCTGCTAAAAACCTTGTCAAACCGGGATCACTGATGAACGTTACCGAAAGCAAATAATTCAATTGAGCCAAGCATTGCATTAAAAACGACCAGAATATGCCAACAGACATGTGACCGTGTGATTCTGAGCAGCATGATAATGCAAGACCACACGTTAAATGCACTTGGCTGGGCAGTCCTACCCCACCCACCATATTCCACCAACCATATTGCTCCATCAGACTACCATTTGTTGCGGTCGATTCAGTCAGCCCTTTCTGCACACCGGTTCAATTCATACGAATATATGAAAAAATGTTTGCAATCAAGGATTACTTTTAGAACCTAAAAAGTTCTTCTTGTATGAGGTGTATCCATAATTTGCACACAAAGATGCGTCAAAATGGTTGTCGCTTCGCTGATGGCAAATACTTTGGAATAAAATATAATGAACCCCGTTGTACTTTTAAATTGTTTGTGTTTTTCTTACCAAAATATCGACCAAAAAACTTAGTTCAGGACCCAATACTTTAGTTCGTTGGGATAAGTTTCGATAACATTTCTCAAAAGCAATGAAATTTTCAATTATAAAAACGTTTCTTTCTAACCACAAAGTATGGTTAAGTTTTTTTTTTAAAGTCTCAATTCAAAACAACACAATTTTTATGATCGGCTTCGTTCAACTGTGTCACCATTTTTTTTTTGAGTTTACCCATTTCACATTGAACCCGATGGAAACGAAATCTTTCAGATGAATTTTCGTAAAAGTTAATGTTTTCTTATCGATAGATTCTTGTAATCTTAATTTTGTCCACAACCTTGTTTGGTTTGGATTTGGATTGAGTAAGTAATTTTATAACAGTTTCTCTATGTCACATGTTAAATTCGGTGTACCTTTTGGAAATATCAATAACTATAATTCTTACAGATTAACAAAAAAGTAAATGGTGTTGTTGCTGTTGTTGTTGTTGTTGTTGTTGATTGACAATGATGTCCCGGCGATGAACCTTAATACCATAGTTGTGTATGTAAATCAAAACAGTGTCTGTATGTCTGGCGATTGATGTATTACTTGTATTGAAAATATTTTACGTGGCGCTTCGTTTGCACACAAAACACACATTTGTACGCACTTCGTACCTGCATGTCACACACACACACACACACACACAAAGTATTAAATATTTGTAAATAAGTAATTTTTCATCAATTTAATTTGAAATTTAATTTGTGATAAGGGTTAAAAAAATGATTTTTGTAAAATGGTCTTTAATCAACCCAGCCGAATAAAAGACAAAATAATAATAATAATAATAATAATTGTCAATTTCTTTCATTCTTCCATTCTTTCTATTTCTCTTTATTGCCATCACTTTCTTTGCACATTTACCGTACGATTTTGGAATATATGATAAAATAACGGGACCTATATATAATTTTTCATTTTAAAAAAACATTAGGATTGTGTGTGCGTGTGTGTGTGTGTGTGTGTGTGTGTGTGTGTACGATTGAGGTGCCTACGATGAATTTATCGGAAATTACTTATTAAATGTTATGGTTATTATTTATTTGTGGTGGGTGGGTGGTTGGTTGGTGGTGTCGGAGTAATGGGTAATGGGAAGGGGTTTTTTACATATTTGTTCTATTATATACAAATATGTTCAATCTTGTAATATCCTTTTTCATCTTCTTACATTACATTCAGGTAATTTATATACCAATTTTATTGTATCGGCGGCTACCACACACACACACACACACAATATTGTGCGGTGTCATATACGCATTCTTTACTTAAAGCATCGACTTATACCGGGGTATGTAAATGCACATATACGTTAATACTATAGACAGACAAACTCTTAACACCAAACACCAAGTACTTTTCTATTATTTACAAAACAAAAATATCTATTTATTATTTTATTTATATACCCCCTCACCCCCACCCCCCCCCCCCCACCCGCCACCATCAGCAAATAAAAGGGAACATAAATATTTGTCTTTTCGCACGGGCTCTGTGTCAAATGCGTGAGTGTTTGTCTACGTATGTTTTATTACGTGTAATTTGAATATATATATATAAAAGTAACGGTATATTAAATGCTGTAAATGTTGTAAAACACCCAAAAAAGTTAATATGTTGTCGATGAGAATGTGTCATTGTGTCTCATTTGTGGTTTTTGCTATAGAAAATATAATACAAAATTACAAGTTTGTGCACATTTTTTTGGTTTTAAATGTGGGGGGGGGGGGGGGGGGGAGATGTGGGGACAAAATAAGTACAAATTTTCATAGAAAATGTTTTACAGCTAATGCTGGTGTAACCCGAATTTTTTTAGTGGTCGTATTGACTTACAATTAGTTTTCAGATAGTTTTGATATTTTTATGTTCTTTACATCGTACAGAAAGACCGCCTACCCACACCACCTGCCCGCCGACATTTCTATTGTTTCTGAAATGATATAACTTCAATTGAGATTGATTAACATAACCTCATTTTATTTTTTATTTTATTTTTTCCGGTACGATTCATAAACGGGAACGAAATAAATATTAATGTATTTTTCGATATGAAGAAATCAAATGTTGTTGCTCGGCGATACATCTGTGGTACTTAATCCTCCTGAACATTATAATTTATTTGAATCCCTATTCAATTGACGCTTCGATATGAGTTGTAACACATTGAAATGTAAAAATATTTGTAAATTGTATCCAAACCACACTATAATCAGTGGCAGAGAAATACTCCTGGCACTTGAAACATAAAATTTTGCTTTCGGTTGTTATTGAAATATAAAGGAGGGCTCACTGTTTTGACACATAAAATTACGGTACACACACCAAAAATGAAAATCGACACTAGATGAAAATGTGGTGGTTGGGGATTTTATGTTATTAATATAGTTTGGAGTACATTATCGTAGTACAATGGTATTTTTTAACCAATATTTTATTATTGCTATACTTTTGCCAATTTGAACGAATTTGAAAATAAATGAATGTGTGTGTGTGGGAATGTGTGTGTTATTTAAGACGATATATATTGTGTACATCCATTCAGATCCATTTGAAGATAGATAGACGTTGTCTCCATCGTATGCACCGTCGTATGCCCAAAGATAATAAATATGTTGAGACTATAAGGGATTATTTCTTATAATATATTGTAATAATAAGTCGAATGTCGTTTCACAATTGATATCGTTTTTGTGTATATGTTGATGATGCAGACTATTGGAAAATATAAGACGATATACTTTGTTATTTGGATTCGGTAATATATGAAATAAGTGCTGTAACCGCAGCCGGCACATTTATTATTTTATATTTTATGAACGCAATCAATAATTAACGTAACGTGTAACAAAAAAATATGTATCGCAAGAATGTGTCGCTTCTAAATAAAAGAAAAAATCCCGTTATTCACAAAACGAATTATTTACAAATCCAAATATTTGCCGGATAAGTTTTAAAGGATCTTATCCACACATTTGAGTAAAGTTCTGTCTCTTTATGGAATTTTCTGTTTAAATTTATGAATGTTGATCGAATTGTAATTTAGCATTTTTCTGAACGCACCCTTGCCGGATAAGTTTTAAAGAATCTTACCCACGCATTTGAGTAAAGTTCTGTCTCTGTCTCTTTTTAAGAAATTTTCTGTTTAAATTTATGAATGTGGATCGAATTGTAATTTTGCATTTTTCTGAACGCACCCATGCCGAATAAGTTTTAAAGAATCTTATCCACACATTTGAGTAAAGTTCTGTCTCTGTCTCTTTTTAAGAAATTTTCTGTTTAAATTTATGAATGTTGATCGAATTGTAATTTAACATTTTTCTGAACGCACCCTTGCCGAATAAGTTTTAAAGAATCTTACCCACACATTTGAGTAAAGTTATGTCTCTGTCTCTTTTTAAGAAATTTTCTGTTTAAATTTATGAATGTTGATCGAATTATAATTTAACGTTTTTCTCTGAACGCACCGGTATGAACATTTATAATTTATGTTTCTCTGTGAGAATTGAAAAAGAATGTAACCTATTGTGAATAGTTTATGGTTGTCCTGCGGAGGATCGAGCCCATTTTTAAGACCCTACAATGATATTTTTTTGTATTTTTTCATGTATTTTGAATGCAACAGCTGATGTGAAAGAGAATTGAGTTAAGGGTAGGTATGGGGTTGAAATGGAATTTTAAAGATTATGGACATTTAAAGAATCCGGCAAGGTTATTTTTTCAAATAATTAATACAATAGCTCATGTGAAAGAAGGTCAAACTAAGATTCAGTGAAAAAATTTCAGTTTCAAGGATGGACACCATTCTAAGGACTATGTGAGGATATTTTTTTTGTTGAAATTATTCATGTGCTACACTTCATTTGAAAAAGAGAATTACACCAAGATTCGAGTTAAAAAAATTGGAGTTTCAAGGATCGAAGATATTCTAAGGACCCTGAAAGGATATTTTTTTTATCAAATTTTGCATTTGTCACACCTCGTGTGAAAAAGAGAATTACATCCAGATTCGAGAAAAAGAATTGTGGTTTCAAGGATCGAAGAAATTCTAAGGACCCTGCAAGGATATTTTTTTTATCAAATTATTCATGTGCTACACCTCATTTGAAAAAGAGAATTACACAAAGATTCGAGAGAAAAAATTGAAGTTTCAAAGATCGAGGACACTTCAAGGACTATGCAAGGATATTTTTTTTATCATATTATTCATGTGCTACCCCTCGTGTGAAAAAGAGAATTACACAAAGATTCGACGAGACAAAAAATTAGAGTTTCCAGAATCGAGGACATTTCAAGGACCCTACAAAATTCTATTTTTAATCAAATTATTCATGTGCTACACCTCGTGTGAAAAAAAGAATTACATCCAGATTTGAGAAAAAAAAAATTGGAATTTCAAGGATATAGAACATTTTTTTTGTTGGCAAATTATGAATGTACAACACCTCATGTGTGAGAGATAATGACAATTAACACGTTAATCGCCATGTCAGTCATATGTGTCTGACGCTAAGAAGTTCTACATGAGCCATGTCAGACATATATGTTTGACGTACGCGATCTAATAAAGTTACTATGGCCCATGTGAAAATTTTTCTGATATTATCGTGACGATTAACGTGTTAAATTAGTAATTCAAGAAAAACTAAAGTTTCAAGGATAGAAAACAATGCAAAGGGACCGACCGTACAAGGACATTTTTAAAAATTTTATTTTCAAATTATGTCTATGCAGCAATACCCCGCACAGTAAAAGAGAATAATTAAATTGGGTTATCGAAATGGAATTTATCTCGAAATTTTAATGTCTCGTCATCCGGTCGGCCGGCCGGTGGTTGTACATCATTTTTTTTTCCTTCTATATTTCTATTGTATTTTTTTTGTACGCACATTTCACAACAACAACAACACATTATTCCACTTATTTTTTTATTGTATCCATTATCTGTCAAAACGTGTGCACTTAACGGTGTGGTGGCGAACAGGGTGGGTGTTAGAGTTTTACGGGGGGGGGGGGGGATAGTGACCAGAAAAAAAATAACTCTTATTTTATACATTTTATTACGTCAACATATGGCGAAAAATTGTATGTGGATTTTTGTATTATATTTTTTTTCGATCCTTCCTTTGGTGATGAAAATGTGAAAATTGTATTTTTTAAATGGATAAATTTTTGGTAAAAATAACAAACTAAAGAATAGAAAATGACCCAAACCGAAATGAAAACATATTTTTTTTATCGATACACACACGCACCCACACACACACACACTCGATATTTATTATTATTATTGTTATTATTATTATCGGGGCCAATAAATATCAACACACACACACACACACCAACACACACAAACACACACTCACACAAAATTATTTATGGATAAAATAATAAAGGATAAAATAAAATATATTGGGGCAGTAAATGTGTTGGAGATGCGTTTGTTAATTTGTTATTGTTAGAAGAAAAAAGATGAATAAATATTTGGGGGTTGGGAGGATGGGGTGGACTGTGCGTAGGTGATATTAAATAATATCTATATGTCCAATGTTGGATAACTGTGAAACAATGTGCCCGTAACTTTCAACTAACTACATTGCCATCCATATACATTCCCTTATATTCATTCATCAACCTCTCTGCCAAACCTCTACAAATTCCCATACAATTATCGAATTACCTCTACTAAACTATTCTGTCAATTTTCTTTTTAACTTACCCACCTGCAGGCGCTGCAGGCGCTACACCTAGCCCAAGTTTTTTTCTATCTAAATTATTGTTCAACCCCGTCCCTCGGCGACAATTTATTATTCAACGTTTATGCCATACAATTATCGAATTACCTCTACTAAACTATCCTGTCAATCTTCTTCTTAACTTACCCACCTGCAGCTGCAGGCGCTACACTTAGCCCAAGTTTTTTTCTATCTAAATTATCGTTCAACCCCGTCCCTCGGCGACAATTTATTATTCAACGTTTATACCATACAATTATCGAATTACCTCTACTAAACTATCCTGTCAATCTTCTTCTTAACTTACCCACCTGCAAGCGCTGCAGGCGCTACACCTAGCCCAAGTTTTTTTCTATCTAAATTATCGTTCAACCCCGTCCCTCGGCGACAATTTATTATTCAACGTTTATGCCATCAACGACTGCGACGGGTAGCTGATTAAAATAAGAATTGGGAAATCTTACAAAAATCACTTAATGGGGTAACATTATTGACTCCGATCCCAAAAAACACACACACACACAAGTCCACATTTAAATGGACGATTTTGTGTGTGTGTGTGTGTGGAAATAGAAGTTTTTTAATTTAATTTTTATCGGTAAATTTTGTTCCGTTTTCAAGGGAATTGCTGCTACCCCAAAGCCCTTGCCTTTGCCTATAATCTAATCCATTTTGCTGCTCTCTGATCTTAACCAATTCTCATCTCCATTCAATGTACAATAGTTGCCATTTTATAGTTAAATAATTTCCAGTACAAATACCCAATGCCGCCCTCTCCACCGTAAACGAAAGCGGAGATTAGGATTTTTTTTTGTTTATTGGAACATCATTTCTAGGATGAATAATCCTTCTAACTGAGCATTAAATTTGACTAGAACAAAAGTTGGATGGGATAAACTGCACCATTGAAATTCTGCACTTAGTTTGCAGATGAACCGAAGCTAAATTGAATTTATTTAATCAATAGAAAATATTTATTTTTAAAAAAAATTTCCAAAAATAGATTGAGGACAACGATTGCCCAAACACATGCAATTGTATTAATTCAATTATAATTTCCGTTCAAAACTACCCCGCCCATCTCCTCCAAAATGGTTTGACTGGCCAAAATAACGTGTAACGACATTATTTTTTCGTTAAAAAAAAAAAAACACAAAAATAACCCATCTTTTAAAGACATTTTAATTTGAATTTAACTTTACCGCAACCACACCCCACCGCGAACACCTTTTCGTAACCACTGCCATTCTACCCCGTTTGTGGCCAATAAATCATTTTATCCCAATTATAATTACAACTAAAATCGCTTAATTATAAAAATTATTTTAATAATAAATATTTTTACATAAAATTTATTCCATTTAAAGTATAACCATTTTAACACACACACACCCCCCTCACCCCCACCCCCATTCATGGGACGACCCCCTCCAATTTAATGTGTTTTACCAAATTCATCTTTTTAAATTCAATAATATTTATTCGATTTTACATTTCTATAAATTACATTTAAAAACTTTATAACCAACAAAATAATATCCAAACGCATAAAATTATAATTGTAATAACTCTGAACGCCTCCCCATCTCTAATGGTCCAAGTCACCCTACCTTCGCCCCCGCCCGCCTAAAAACCTTTTTCATTTTTTTTCTCTTATTTATTATTCCTTAATAACAATATATTTTAGAGTTTTAATGTTTAACTTTTAAAATATTTTACTTCTTTTAAGTACTTATAAGTTTTTGAACTAATAAAATAAAATGATAATAAACAACAACAACAACATTAAACAACAACAACACCAACAATAAGAATAAGAATAAGAATAACAAACACCAACAACAATTATCTAACCCTCCAACAAACAAACAAAAAATTATGAGTTTTGTTGTTATTGTTAGGTGTGTGCGGGTGTGTGCGGGTGTGTGTGCGGATGTGTGTGTGTTTATTTATACGTATAAAAACGCATCGCGTCATTTCAGTGTAACGGTCCACAACAATAAAAATAATGTTTAACCAAATAAAATTGTAGACGACACGATGTGAAATGTGTCTCAATGAAATCTAAATATAAATGTATTTAAAGTAATCGCGTACGGCCGTTAGCCGACCCAGTAGTCACATTCATAGTTCGCATTCATACGCACACACACACACACACAAACACATAGATAAACTACAAATATACCGTTAACAATAAGTATTACACGATTAATTTTTAGTCTTCATCAACATTTTTATAACGGGAAAAAAATAAAAGCAAAAATTTGTGTGTGTGTGTGTGTGTGTGTGTGTGTGTGTGTACTAAATTACCCGTGTGTGTTTAAAAAAAGTTCAAGTAAAAGTTTCAAGTTTTGAGGAAAACAAAAATAAATAAGGCAAAAATGGCAACAACAACAACAACAACAACAACAACCGTTTTCTTTATTATATTATTTATTTATGTGTTGCCCATCAATTTTGGTACAGGGTGCGTTCAGCTAAAAAAATTCATTGTATCCGATTGTATGGTCTAACGGTGGTTTAAATGTTGAATCCGAAACGAACGTTTTTTTTTAAATACCGATTTAATTCCATCGTTGCCATAGATTTTATATGAAATTTTAAATAAAATAATTTATTATAATTCGCTATTTGCAAAGTAACTGGTTTTTAAATTAATCAACCTTTTGGGAAAACCATTTGGTTGCCCATTTTGTACGTACAATAATAATTTTGATTTATTAGCGTTGGTGCTACTTACTTACTCCATGGCGTTATAACCCGCCGTGCCGTTTTAGTCTTCTCTCCAACAAGCTTCACCAACCTGACCTATCCGCGCAGCCGCCAATGTCTTTCCAATCCCGAATTTTTTTAGAATTTTTATATCACAGTTTAATCGGCATCTAGCCTTAGGTATTCCGTTCGACTGTCTCCCGCTACCTTCTGGTTTACTATTTAACCAGTTTTTTCGGCACACGCTACTCCTCCTCCATGCGCGCGTACTACGTGTTCACTAAGCCATCAATCAATCTATTTTGATTTTTATTGTTTTCGACAATCAATTTGGTTGACTGACCGCGTACAATTTGTCGTAATTCCAAAAATTATATCTTCGCAGTGCCAACCATTCTGTTCTGTGACGGCGACACCAAATAAACCGCGGAGTAAACGCCAGACTATGTTTTGTTGGGCTGGTTATTTTTAAATTTTCAGTATTTGTACAGTCGCTTGTAATAATTAATAAAGGTCTAGTATCTTATGTTTGACATAAATATTTCGACGGATTTCGAATTAGATCGCTATTTGGGTTTTTTTTTGCTCTCCTAAACCACTTCCTCCTTTTCGAACAGTACACAGTCGCTTGTAATAATTAATAAAGGCCTGCGGGAGTATCTTATGTTTGACATAAATATTTCGAAGGATATCGAATTAGACCATAATTTGGGATTTTTTTTTGCGCTCCCTAACTCCGTCCTCCTTTTCGAACAGTACACAGTCGCTTGTAATAACTAATAAAGACCTGCGGGTGTATCTTATATTTTACGTAAATATTTCGCCGGATCAGACCATTGTTTGTATCGTTTTTTTGTCCCCGGCCCCTCACCTCCCTCTTACCGCGAACATAATTTAATTAATTACTTTGATCCATATAATTTCGTCTACCCTTCGGACATAACTACACCATTACAATAACAAGTTACAGTCTCACGGTCCGATAAAAATTACACAGTGAGTGTGAGTTGTTCTTATTGGGCATGCGGCACACAAATGGAATGAAAATTTAAAGTTGTGTTGAATCGGGTGGGGCGGATGGGGAAAAGAAAACGGACGTTTTATCACACGCTATAAATAAATACGATTACGTTACGTCGAGACAATTTTGCGAGATAGACGGAGAGAGAGAGAGAGAGAGAGTAAACTACAAGTACTGAGTAATGTTTGATGTTCAGCCGAACACAAAATTGTTAGAATTGTAAAATCAGTCCTGTTGCATACTTGAAGCCAAAATAAATTCGGTTGCCTCCAAGGAGGGGGGGACGGTTGGACCCCATTTTGTTAACACATATCGATGCAATTCGATGAGATTAATGAGGAAGGAGCAGCGGCCAAAATTCTGTGTGTATAGGTGTGTGTGTGTGTGTGTGTGTGTGTGTGTGTAGGTTTATGATGATGCGTTTATAAAATTTTTACCAAAACACCCTATTCCGAAATATTTTTATAAATAATACAGTTTATTTATAAGGACACGATAAAATTGGGTTGGTTATTTATTTGGATGGGAATGTGAACTAGAGAAGAATGGATTGGAAAAAGTTTTAGTTTATTTTATTACAAAAACACACACACACACAGACTGATTTTTCTTTTAATGATCTTTAATGCTTTTGGAATAACTTTTTTTGTTGGTTTTTTTTTTTTTTCCTTCGTACACACATTTACGTCTTTTGAGTTTGGGGGTTTAGTTTTTTGTTTTTTTTTTCCCATTCTTTTGGAATTCCATTTCTTATTTACTTTTTTGTTTTTTTTTTATTTTTAGTTTATACTTTTTAAATTGTTATTTTGGAAAATAAACATAAATAAAATGAAAATCAAATCAAATTGGATAAAATATATAATATTAATTACCGATAAAATGCGGAGAGCGTAAGGATAAAAAGTTTTTCTTTTTCAAATTCGGTTAAGAATATGTTGTTTAATTGTTGTTGTTGTTGTTGTAGTTTTAAACATCTCTGAAACACTGTTTTATTCATTACCCGCAATAGTAAAATAAGACTGTTTTATACACTGCGGCGGTTTATTCGATGCGGTGCTTAAATGTGAAGAGAACTTGTTGGAATACATTTTTATTCGAATCGATGAACAACACATTAATTGGTCTGTGTGAAAGAAGCAGTTGGCGTCTCTGTTTGGTAGTCCTTTTCGATGATAATAGAATAAGTTTTTGAAAATAGTAAATGAAAAAAAAAACAAAATGAATTTGTATCCCGCGGTAGTTAGTTCTGTAAAATCAAATAATGGTGGACAACGTGATGGACCAAGGAGTCGATCACTACTGTGGTTAAAAAATCCAAAGGGAAATACATGTGACTTGTCACGGATGCTAAAAATGCAGAAGGAAGACAGACAAGGAAGAGTATTAGACGGGCGCTAATTAACAAAAATAACCGTGTTACCGTGCACACCGCAAATCCAATGCAACCGAACAACAACATGCAATTTTCTCATTGCAACATTGCACATAAACACAACCAATCACTCACAAACAAACACACACACACACACACATCAACTATATAGTTCCGTTATTTCGTTTGTGTATATTTAAATTAAATTAAATTAATTGCGAACGGTAGGAGAAAGTGAAAAAATTGGAAAATAAAGAAATATAGAAAATTAAACAGTTAAAATTTTTAGTTATTCAATCGAACACGTTAGTGAAAAGATATTATTCCTTAACACAATAAACAACAGGGGTCAATTAATTATCCTTTTGCGAACCACATCCTTTTGTTTTGTTTCCTTTGTTATCTATTAATCTATTCTATGCCATACATAAAATGTAAAACTAATACCAATATAATAAATAAAAATATGTCAATTGCATTAAAAATCTTGCACTAACATTTCTTTTTTTTTTCACCCCTAACACACACACAGACACACACACACACACACGCGGATTTTTTTTTTTTTTACTTTAAATCCAAAATAAAAACAAAATTCAAATTAATCAAATTGAAAAGTTGGCAATTGATAAATTGTGTTTGTCATCAAAAGCACAACAATGAACACACACCTTTTGTCACACACAAAAACACACACACACAAACACACAAGTTTATAGAAAATATTACAATGTAAAACTAACGGTTCTTTGGATTATGTCAATGTCGTCGTTGTCGTCGTCGTCGGCATTGTTATTGTGTAACAGTTAATTACAGCTCTCTCTCTCTCGTCGTCATCGTCGTCTATAGTTTTGTCGTTCGACACATTAAATAATAGAATTACTTTTTTTTTCCCAATTCTTTATAAAATTGTTTTTTTAGAAATGAAGTGCTCTTCGTGTGTCTTATTTATTTATAAATAATTACAGTTATAACAAAAGAAGGACTTCGTGTGTTTTCCATATTATTGTACTTACTTGTAAAACAGTAACAACAACAAAAACAACAACAACAACAACAACAACAACGACAACGACAAATTAACAGTTATTTTTTTTCCACATTTTTTTGTTTGGACAAATACCAGGTGGTAGGTGGGGGTAGGTTGGTAAATGGATAGGTCGGAAAACCATTGAAATAAAAAGAAGACACAGAAGAAGCAGGTGAATTGAATGATTTGAAGGGGGAGAGGGGTGGCTATGAATAACGGTGAAAGATTCTTCTCCCCATCCCTGTCTCTCTATCTCTATCTCCCCATCTCTATCAATACAATGGCAATTGGTGAAAATAAATTAACCAAATGTTATTTAAGGATGAAACTTAAAATGAATTTTAAAACATAATCGAAATACTCTAATTTATTTTGACATATGCTGTTTTATGTTATACCAATACAGACCTGTCTGCCTGTCACACTTACGGCTATATATAATCTGAATAAATGGACGACACTTTTGTTTATGGTATCAATTGTTGTTGTGCGGCGATGGGTAACGCCGATAAAAAACAGGGTCGGGACACATATTCGTTCTCCAATTATGATTTATATATTTTATTTGGAATTTCAGTTTTCTATTACTGATAAGACACGAGGGTGTTGTGATGAAATGTTTCTTATAACTTACTTAATATTAATCAGATGTAATATATTAAAGAATACAGTGAAACCTCTGCCATACACACCGTTAAGAAAAAAATTTGAATAATAATAATAATAATAAATGTTTGGGATACGAATGAGGCCGGTTTAAGTGATGTACATTTTGCACAGACACAATGTTATTTCGGTGTGACAGGGTATTTCGAATGGGATGTACGGGGTGGGAGTGATATATTAGTTACATATTTATATGTTAAATGTTGCATACATTAATTCTGAATGAATATTGGGTTGTTGGATGTTTGTAATTTCTATACTTTTCTCTCTCTCTTTCTCTCTCGAAATGCTTGCATCCGCTAAGTCAAACGCAATATTAACTTAAGCCCAATCATTAGGAGTCGGTTGTACACGAACAGCGTTGCCAAGAATAATTCAAAAACAATACACAACGAATTTGAAATGGTGTACGACTTGAAGTCAACACAAAACGTTGAATGACGTTTTGTTCATAAAAACTCATTTTGTAATTTATAACAACGCTCGGACGTTACACATTGCAAAATTCGTTTAAAAACACTGAAATGGGAATCTGCTGTTCACCTGATTATCGTAAATTTCACGTAATTTTACTTATCCCGATCGCAGAGCCAGACGCAACAATAACAAACAGTTGCCGACTAAAATTCAAGGCGAGTGTAAAAGAATTTATTTTGAATGTGTGTGTGTGTGTGTGTGTGTGTATTACAAAGAACTTGTTTGCACTTTTACTATGTGTTTTTTATTTGAATATGGCAACACTTTTGAGGCGCACACACACACACACACACAGTGATAGCTGGGAGGCGCACACACACACACACACACACTCCGTGATAGCTGGGATAACAAACAGTTGCAATGCAAGTGTAAAAGAATTTATTTTGAATGTGTGTGTGTGTTTATTACAAAGAACTTGTTTGCACTTTTACTATGTGTTTTTTTTATTGAATATGGCAACACTTTTGAGGCGCACACACACACACACACACACAGCGATAATATCATCTGTTCAATTGCGAGCATTGTAGAGGTTTCACTGTACCAACATATGGAGATTCGTTTAAGAATAACGCGCCACACACACACACACACACACACACACACACACACACAGGCCGAATATGGAATTTTTAATAAATCTTTTAATTTTGTAAATAATACAGATGGGGAGAGAGAGAGAAGGCAAAAAGATAAAGAAAAAAAGGAGCGGTGGGGGGGAGGGGGAAGGTTAACAATTGTTACCTAAATAAAACGTAAAATTGTTGATTAATTAATTTTTGATTGAGATAAAAAATGGTTTTTATATTGCTAACGGTATTTTATATCCATTTTAAAATAACAAAAAAACGGTATCGGTGCGCTTAGTTGCAATGTTGTTGTTGTTGTTGTTATTGTTGTTGTTGTTGTACAAAAATGTTTTGCTTTAACGGCGTCTTCTTCTGACACTTATTGAAAATTAGAAAATTTATTATTATCAAAATTTTTGTACAGGTTGTACAAGGTGTGGTACAGGTTGAGCTATCCGGTGTACCGGACTACTGTGCATAACTTTTGTAATACAAATTAAATAGTTTATCGAATGCACCCAATAGGCAAATTAGTGTGAGACGCTACTAAATAATAAAATTTATGTGCTGATTCTTTGATTTTCTTCTTATAATCATGTTGTTTTTTTTTTGTAGTCCATATGAAATCCCACACATGCACACACACACACACACACACACCACACAATAAATAATAAAATGAAGTGTCCGATTCTCTGTATTACAATATTATTATTATTATTATTCCAAAAAATCCCACATAACAATTGAGTGTCGCACCGTGTGCCACACAACATCGACAATGTGCGACCAATTGTGAAATGTGAGACTACAATTTAATATATATTGTATGAAACAGATGGTTTTTGGCGGCTTGACATTTCCGTTCAGCCTAATAATACTTTTTAAAGTTGTCGTCGCCCATTACAACACGCAACTGGTTATTTTTTATATTATTTTATGTTGCTGCTTGGGACTTTCGCCGGTCATATCTCCATATAAAATTATCACCGTGGGGACAAACTTTTGTTATTTGTAAAATAACATTTATAGGAAAAAAATTTAAATACAATAAAAAATTGTTCTTCTCATCCATCCAGCCGAAAAACATCAGAAAATGTTATGGTGAAAATACGAGAAACAAATAAATTTTCCTTTTGGTTTGAGATTTGTGTGTGTGTGTGTGTGTGTGTGTGTGAAAATTTGTCGTATGCAATTTTTCATTTTTAGCATAAGTATAAAATGTGGTGGTTGTTGCCGTCATCCACCGCACTCCCACTCCGCTCCAAACACCAAACTTTTCCATATATATGAGACTACTTATCGTTGAATACGAATTTGTATAATAGTGGTCGATGTCCATGTGTCCGTACGTCTGTCCATCTGTTTTATGTTTGTGGGATTGGGATATGTGTGTGGATGGGTGCAAATTATTTTGGTGTGTCTAATGGTATTCGACGTTGTTGTTGTTGTTGTTGTTGTTGTATGCTAAAAAAAAGTCTCTACATATTATTAGTATTATTATTATTATTATTTTGTATATTTATGTGTTGTAGGTGATGATGTGTTTGGTTGTCCAAAAAATGTTCTATATATATATTTGCATTTATTATATTATTATCTAACGAGTCACCCCTCGGGCCGACGACGGGTTGGTTGAGGGTTGTGATTGTTCGGGTATGAGTATTATTATAGTATTCTATTATTTTCAATCGAAGGATATACAGATAGTTTGCAATAAGTGAAAGAAAGCAAAAACCGAGATTGAATTTGATGCGGGTGTTGTAATAATAATATAATAAAATATATGCAAACACACACACACACACCACACACACACACCCGCCACCCGCATACACCCTCGCACATATATGGAAATAAAATAAAGGTGCTGAATATGCAGATAATATTCTTTTGCTTAAATGGACAAGAACAACCAACAAAATGTATGCGACATGAAAAATTTGTGTAATGGTCAGAGAAAATGGTGCGGTGGTACATATGATGAACATTACGGAAATGCGGTAAGAGATGAGAAATTGTGCTATTGTAATTTTTTCTGTTGTGAGAAAAAAAACCGATTATTATAATAAATATAAAGTTAACACTTGTGTGCACAACACACTGTAACTGTTTTCGATGGTCTCGCCAAAACCAAAAACATAAATTGCATATTTGTGTGTGCGAGCGCGAACAGGTAAAGTGAATAAAAAATTCGTGTACAATTCAACGATTTCAATAGATTTATTAGTGTGTGCTACTACATTTAAATATTGACTCAGATCATTATCTAGTTCGGATAGTACAACAAAAGCCAGAATTTCGACCAGTAATAGCACACAAAACGTTGGGTTGAAATGGGCAGTCGAGAGACTTAAACAGTCGGCCCGTAAAACAATTGTACATGGATACAATGGAACAACAAATTATTACAGATTTGGAGGCTGAACCAGCAGGAAACTAATGTATAATTAGTATGTGGAAGAAATTAAAATCCATGCGTTGAAGGTGCCGCAACAGAGGTGATTGGAAACGGGATGATAGTAAGAAATGAGTGGTTTGATGATGAATGTAGAAAAATGCTCGGGATACAAAAAATGTATCCAGGCTGAAAATGCTAACGCGGGCTACCCGGCTAACCACTGTGGAAGACTATCGCGAGATGGGGGAATTTCGAGCGTAAATTGATTTGTAAGAAAAAACGAGAATTGGAACGAAAGGTTTTACGTCGAAATGGAAAACATTTATCAGGAACAACGATAATAGAAGATTGTACCGGAATGTTAATCGTTTTCGCAACGGATACAATCAACAACAAACTTTTTTGTGCAAAAACAGACATGGTCAGGTGCCTCGAAAGATGGGCCGAGTACTTTAAAGATAAAATGTAAATATGCCAGTGAATACTGTGGAAGATGTGCAATTTCAACCATTTATAGCTGAACCGCATCAATACACGAAGTAAAGAATGTTATTCAGAAGGTCAAGAATAATAAATTACCTGCAAATCTGATAACTTACCAGGTGCGAACTCTTTAAATATGGTAGATGATGCATTATGGTATTAATGGCACGAGCTAATTGTAAAGATTTGGAATAATGAACAGGTGCCCGATGTGTGAGGAAGGATGATATTATCTGTCCATTGTACAAGAAGAGTGACCCATTAGATTGTAACAACTACAGAGGAATAACTTTATTAAACATTAGCTATAAGGTATTTGCTAAAATACTATGCCATAGACTTATTCCATACACCAATGAAATTATCTGGGAGAATACCAGTGTGGAACCACACCGCAGATCGATCTACATCTGATCAAATATTTAGTATACGGCAGATCTTGGATCTTGTACGGAATTCAATGTTGATACACACAATTTTGAATTAGACAAATTGTACGCGGTCAACCAAATTGATTGTCAAAACAATCAATATCAATAGATTGAGATGGCTTTGTGGACACGTAGTACGCGCATGGAGGAGGAACGTGTGCCGAAAAAACCGGTTAAATAGTAAACCAGAGGGTAGAAGGAGAGCCGGAAGACCTAAGGCGAGATGCAGTAAACTGTGATATAAAGATTCTAAAAATTCGTTGTTTGGAAGACATTAACTGCGGATAGGTCAGCTTGGTGAAGCGTGTGTTGGAGAAGACTAAAACCGCACCCGGGTTGTAACCGGCCATGGAGTAAGTAGTAAGTAAGTGTGCTACGATGTGTCACACTACGACGGCCGATGAATAACAGTCAGTAGAATTATCACTCATGTGCAAAATCCATCCATTTAAATTTTGACATGTAACACATGTATTATCTGTCAAAAAATGCATTCAAAAGAAAACTATATTTATGGTATATAATCTGTTTGGACGTGTCCACGCGGTCCCCATTTAAACCGCATACCATTATTTCAATTTTTCACTTTATTTTCGACAAAAATTCCAATTGACAAAATTTGTTTCACATAAATTTTACAGTGTAGCGAATATCATTGAAAAATAAATCTAAAAATAATATCAGTACCGGTCTGGCCATAGGACACCATAGGCGCGGCGATACGTTGCCGGTGAGACGCGGTTAACGCCATCGGAATGTTAACAAATTTTTAAAACAAAAATTCCATACGATAAGCATTTTTATGGGTCTTCTTGAAAATTAACCAAGAGAATTTATATATTTTAAAATTATAGTTATTCCGAAATAATTGAGAGAACAGATTCGAAGTGATGGCGTGTTTGGTGTGTGTGTGTTTGTGTGTGCATTGAGAAATGGCAATTATTTAAAATTAAAAATAATAAAAAATTTAGTTATTTAAGAAATTCATTAAGGGATGTTCTGGTTCTGGTTCTGGTTCTACCAGAAGAACATTCCCAATCTACAAAATATATTATAACGGAATAACGAAACCAAAATGGGGAACGTTTGTGATGATTTTTATTCGCAACGGGAATTATGTGACCTGAAAAAATGGTGTGAGGGTTAAAGGGTTTCACTGCAATAACACCGCAAACACTTGGACTTCGAAGTAACATACCTAAAACTATTGTTCTGGTTCTGGTTCTACCAGAAGAACATTCCCAATCTACAAAATATATTATAACGGAATAACGAAACCAAAATGGGGAACGTTTGTGATGATTTTTATTCGCGACGGGAATTATATGACCTGAAAAAATGGTGTGAGGGTTAAAGGGTTTCACTGCTATAACACCGCAAACACTTGGACTTCGAAGTAACATACCTAAAACTATTGACTTAAATGTAATTTGAATTAATTGAATTCAAAATTTTAAATCCTGTCAACAGTTCGTTTGGTGATTATAGTTCATTGTTCAATGACTCACGACTGTGTGACCATAACAGCGACGGCACCTGTAAATTTTGTAAGTTCCCATTTTGACTTTGACTCTGTAACTACCCACACCCATTGGTAAAAACTTGTAAATTATTTTATCAGATTTATTGCTTGGGTATTACATCATCGTTTTTGGACCACAACCATACAAATACAATTAGACTGAGATGGAGCGCGGTCAATCAAATATCTGACATTTGTTCCGTTTGCAAAACATAAAATTCACAAAACTGTGAGCAATTGGAAATGTTACAGTAATAGAAGGCGTTAAATTTGTCTTGTCATTGTAATATAAGTTTAACTTGAGCAGCACATGTATTTTTTATCTCTGTTGTTGTCGATGTTATTTGCTGACCCTTGTGACGACGGGTGACACACGAACAAAGTTTGCGTTAAACTCTTAATATACCAAAAAATTTGCCAATTGCTAAGTCAATTGCTTTAGAAAATCTATTATTTTTTGCGAAACACATGAACATTAACACATTTTATAAAACGTAAATATAATTAAATTATTATTATTAAGTCGATAATCCTTTTTGGGCTGCGCACACACGAAATGAAAACAACACCAACAACAATTTCCGTATAATAATCTTTTATTATGGCAAAATTAATTTTAGTTAAACAATTATCGAAATTAAGTATTGTGCCCTTGTATTTATTTATAATATTCTTATAATCATCTAACAATCTACTCCCAACCCCATGAACCTACCTACCTACCTACCTACCTACCCCCGCCTACCATCGAACAGACAACAACAGTCGCAAACACTAAAAAACAAAGTGCCGATAATCCGTCATTTTTATTTTCTATGTACAAAATTAAATGATGTAAAGAGTAGCGGCGTCGATTTGGGATGGGGGTTTTTGGCACATTTTATTTAGTTTCACATAAATAATTATTTTAAGATTGTATTGTATTGCATTGTATTGTTTGGATGCTGTTGCATTAAAAGATAAATTGAATAAATTATAAATGTATTAAATCTTATTAATAATGGTAATAATAATAAAATTAGTAATATAATGTTTTTTAGGTTATGTTTTGTAGTTGGTGTAGGGTGATGATTTATTTAATTAAAAATATATTGTATGTATTGGGTTTTTTGACTGAATAATGCGTAATGCAATAGACTATGGGAGGGCGCCCCCCCCCCCTTCCCCCCCCCAAATGTCAAATAAATGTGAAAATAAAATGTGTATTTTTGAATGGTACAAAAATGGGTATAACTTTTTGTAGGAATTTGTTAGGAACTGAACTTTGATAATTTCGTGTCCAAAGTAGTACATTTCAAAATATTTGGCAGTAAAAAAAACCAGTTGTCCAAGTAGCCCTAACTCACACCGCTCCCCTCTGGGTAACGTTTTTATCTTGACAAAACCGACACATACCAAAAAATGCGAATCAAATTTGAGAAGCAGAAAAAAAAACCGGTTTCATTGCGGTATAACTTTTCGATGGCAATATTCGCAAATTTGAGGGGCGGGGAAGTGGGGGGGGGGGGGGGGGTGCCCTTTGTTTGTTACAAATTTTTTTTACAGTAACTTCATCGATGGCCCACCTATTTATAATTGGTTAAATATTTAAATTGCATACCAAAAATGGGCCAGCGGATCAGTTTCGAACGAAAAAACTTTGTACGACTACTATCAATTTCAAATGACCGCTATTTTAAGCCACATCTGCACATATCGGCTCGGCTTGACACACACACATATTTTGAAAATATTTCCATACAGAAATCCCATTCAAATAATTGTTGACAGCCGCCACACTGGAATGTGGTATCATTGTTTTAAGTTTACCAGTGTTTTTTCTAATTTAATGAGTACAAAAGCCATTGATTTGAATCTTACACACGATTAACCTTTTTCCAAACCATTGTACAGATGGTATACGATGACAACAGGAACTACGGTTTGGTTAACAACTTAACATTAATTTAAGGTTATATTTTGGACAAACTCCTCCTGAGATTTTATTGCTGTGTGATTGGAAATTAATTGATTGATTGGGGCTCTAAAATGACGGAATTCGATCCGGTACAAAAGAAACAATGGGCGAAATATTTTATAGACAAAATTTTAGCCAAAAGTGTTCCAGTCGCCGAATGCAACCAATTCAATTCAATCTTAAATTAATATCAAATACAAAAAACCATTGACAGCTAATCGATTTTTAGTCGTTGTAATTTCTCAGTGGCGGCGCATCATTCATATGGAAATTTTTTGAATCGCAAATAATTTCTGAGCAAGATTTGTACGACTAAAATTTAAATCAAACAGACAAACAGATGTGTAACGGATAGCCAGCCGGTCGTCCACCATAATCATGATCGTAAGCGATTGCAAAAGTTTCTTTCGGTATTTGTGTCGCGTCACACACATTTAACAATATTTTAAATGATTGGCGCTGTGTGTGTGTGTGTGTGTGTGTCGATGACCAACCTGTTACCAATTTCTTTAGTTTTTCATCCCAAATAATGTGATTGAACGTAATGTAGAGCAGGCGGCGGTATTTAAAGTTGATGGATCATTCCGGAACACAATTATTTATTACATTAACAACACATACTCCACATTCTCGCACACACACACACACACACACACACCTACCACATGTGCTTTTCTCATATAAATTACATTATTAATATAACGTCGCCACAACACACACACACACACACACACACACAGACGAGTTTTATTATTTTAAGACAGTGGATATATCTATATTTTGCGTGTACCGCTGCTGCTGTTGCTGCTGCTGCTGTTGTGTGAAACGACCCCATGCAAAATGGGATGAATATTAAAGATGTGGGAGAAATATTATTATTATTTTAATAATAATTAAATAAATAAATATAACAAATACATTTGTTATTGTTTTGTTATGCGCGAGGATAGGCATAAGGAAATTGATGGAACGATGCCTAATTTTGTTGAAATGGTTTTTGTTTTCATTAATTTATTTAGTAAAAACAATTGAATTTCTTTGTCTCTTCTAGTAAATTTATGTGTGTGTGTGTGTGTGTGTGTATACCTAACACAAAAAAAAAAACATATATATTCACACACCCTCGGTCCCACAACACACCGGAATGGATTAACAAAGATACCAAAAACACTGAACTGCCCACATGTTCAACAACTGATGCATGACAACATCCAAAACTTGCATAGCTTAAAATAAGTGCGTCTGGGTAATCGAAAATTTGGTCGTAACGGTGACACCTTTCATTTTTGCCTCACCTTAAAATCCACATCATAACACATGGGCCGAAAAGTTTCCGAAAATTCTAAGAAAAAAACAATTTTTTTTGCAAAATTAAACTTTATTCATCAACCTACGCGCGCGATACACTGATTCCAACCGATCTTCCAACTTTTCGATATCATTTTTAAAGTACGATTTCGTTTTTTTCCTCAAAAATAGGTTTCTGTGTTCGGCGATCACCTCTTTATTGCTCTTAAATTTGTTTCCAGTGAGGTCTGCAAACAGGAACAGGTCGCTGGTGGCCAGATCTGGAAAATACGATGGATGTGGAAGCAATTCGAAGCCCAATTCATACAATTTTGCCATCGTTTTCATTGATTTATGACACGGTGCGTTGTCTTGTGTGAAACAGCACCTGTTTCTTCTTCAAATGCGGTCGTTTCTTAGCGATTTCATGCTTCAAACGCTCCAACAAGGCTCTTTATAATAGTCACTATTATGATGGTTTTTCCATTTTCGAGATAGTCGATGAAAAAATATTCCATGTGCATCCCAAAATACAGATGCCCATAACGTTGCCAGCAGATTGCTGCTGTTGTTTGGTCGTTGTGGACGACGTTCGTCGCTTGCTGTCCATGATGCTGACTGCCGATTTGACGCCGGACTGTAATGATGGAGCCATGTTTCTTCCATTGTCACATCATATCGACGCAATTGATTATGTTTTATTGCGGTTGAACAAACCCAAACACGACTCTGAATCATCGACGAGTTGTTGTTTGTTGATCGATTGTGAGTTCGTGCGCGGCACCCACTTTGTACCGGGGCTTTTGCATGCCCAAATATTCATGCACGATATGTTCAACAAGCTACTTCGATATATCTTCAGAACCTCAGCTATCTCGATCAACTTCACTTTAATTTAAAATTATTTTGTGGACTTTTTTGATATTTTCTGGAGTAACAGCCTCCTTTTTGGACGTCCACTGCGTCCACATTGTCCTTGCGGCTCATATGGCCGGTTTTTTGAATTTCGCAAACCACAAATGTACTGTTGAAAGAACGCTGGAGCTGGAGTCGGGATAATGCTCGTCAAGCCGTTTTTTTTTTGGCTTCAGAAATATTTTTTCCAATCAAAAAATAATGTTTAATCAACGCAACGAAATTCGTGTTTTTCCATTTTTCTGTTTCAAATAACCAAAAGTGGCTACACTCACAACGCAATATCTCACAAAGTAATGGTCGGGGACTGCTGTCTCAAATTTTGACACGTATCGTTTGAAGGTTGGTACTAACTAAAAATCATATGAAAAAAATTCTTCTTAGAATTTTCGGAAACTTTTTTCAGCCCATTTGTTATTTCATTTGTTGTTCACGCACTAACAATCGATTTAAAAAAAATTTTAAAACACTCACTCAAGTGTTCAACGATTACTTTACAATACTGGATTTGGTGACCGTTTTTTTTGTTTTTTATCATTTTACTAATCCACCCGTTGCACCAAAACTTCTTTGATCTTCATCAGCAAAATGCTTTGATTTGATGGAAACGTTTCATTGTAGCAGTTTGTTGTTTTTTTCGTTTCACACATGTGTAATGTGTTTATTTTTACCATTCCGGTTTTGTATGGGACAGCCGCTTGTGTGTATAAATTATATTATATTATAGTTAGTTACTTACTTAGTTAGTTAGTTCGTTAGTTAGTTAGTTCGGTAGTTAGTTAGTACGAGACGTACTAATGTTATTTATTTGCGTATACATTTCAACAACAATAAACTGTTGTGTATTTTGCCATTTATAAATATTATTCATCCCTAAAAATTATATTATAAAGTACATGTAAAATAGTAGGCGAACAACAACAACAAAACACACATCAACATCAACATCAACATCAACAATAATAATAATAAAACAAACAAACAGACAAACAAACAAACAAACAAACAAACAATGTATTCGCATACGAGGCAAATGAGAAATGTATACAAAATGTAACATATACCCGGAAAAAAAAGATGGTTATCCGTTAAAAAACAACCATCAGCCCCCATATGGAACACGCGAAAACCCACTCCCCGCTTCAGTGTTACTCTTCCTTTTACACAAATCAACACAGCACACATTAAACACACTATATCCGTACGACCGACCGACGGTTGGCATGTGTACGGCAAAAGATCCCCAACTTTTTCTATTTACATTATTTTTTTTCCGTCGGTCTCTTACGCCCGCCAACATTTTTACGATTTTACATTTATTATTATTATTATCTGTTTTGCATTTGGCATTTGGCACAGAATCTGGAAGAAAAATTTTCAATAGTTAACGACAACCAACGACACAACAATGTCCGGCAAAAAAACCGTAGTAATAACATTAACTAAAGGCCATAAACATACTGCGGTGAGTGACGGGGGGCCCCTTTTTGAATAGAATAGCAAAGAATTTTGTATTATATCGGTGAACACATACTGTGAACGGTGAACGATTCGGCCGGTTATTGTCAATTTTCTTTTGTTGACTTGCGTCGCAAAATGGAAAGCAATTGAAAAAAACAAAATTTTATTTTCAAAAAGTTGGTTTTTTTTTTGGACAACTGATAAGAATTAAAATGTCAAAAAATGTCCCATTGGTCACGGCACATATTTTTGTGGTAGTAAAAAAATGGCCCGTCACTCACCGCAATATGTTTTGGCCTTTTAACATTGAATTGGATACGGTAATTCGGCGTCTCTGCTGTTATTTTAATGAGCCAAGTCAAGGTGTCACACAACACAACCGCCATCTATTGCTTTGTCCTAATGAGCCAAGTCAAGGTGTCACACAACACAACCGCCATCTATTGCTTTGTCCTAATGAGCCAAAGCAATGTGTCACACAACATTTTCAATCCAGTTTTTTGCATACAATAAATGACAGCGTTTAGTTTTGTTTTTATGTGTGTGTGTGAGGGGTGAGGGAGGAGAGGGGGGTGGAGTGGTGGAAGGTTGTCGAAAAATGTACTACAAAACAGTTCCGTTTTTAATGTATTGATAAAAATTCTTGCAAATTTTTGTTGAAATGTTTTTGTTTAATCCTTGAACTATCAAATTGAACTATGAAATTGACACAGAATTTTAAAAATATAATAGTTGCAAATCATTGCCGTGACTATTAATCCTTAATTCCAAAATTTTACTCTATTCCTTTGATAAATTCTCTTTCATGTAATGTAAAATAAAAAGGTCCTCAAAATGTGACGCTGATCCTTAAAACAAAACATTTACTTCTTAATTTCTTTTATGTGTTCATTTCTGTTCTTTGATCTTTGACATGAGAAATTGTTGTTTTAATTTCATAAATAAAAAATCCTTGGATGGGGGGTGGGTCCTTAAAGTGTCGTTGATAGTTGAAAAAACCACTTTGTACTAGAATCTCTTCTCTCTTCTGATTTACATACAGCATCGCACGCATATTAACAAAACAACAAAATTTTCTTGTGACGGTCCTTAAAGTGTCGTTGATTGTTGAAAAACACCACACACACGGACTAGAATCCTTGTAGTTTTTAAATTCTCTGTCACAGTGGCAGGTGCGGCACACATAATTTCAAAGAAAAAATATCCCCCTTTTAAACGTTCCCAAAATATCCTTTTTCATCCCTAAAAAAAAACATCGATCTCTACTCTTAATTTTTTTTTCTTCCTTAAATGAGGCAACCACCATGAAAACAAAAACTGATCCTTGAATCAACAATTCAAATCGATTCCTTCCCGCTTTTTTTTTTATTATTTATAATCGCTAGTTCACTCACGCAAACAAATCACAATATTCAGTTATCGTTACGTTTGAGTGCGCCCATCACACTCTAAACCATTTCGATTATTTTCCGGACCGACGGTGTGTGTGTGTGTGTGCATGGGTTAAAATACTAAATAACATATAACGATAATCACTTATTATTATTCCAATGGATGGTTTATTTTATACCACATTTATCCATTGCATATGCGAAACATAAATAAAATAAGTGTACACAGTCGCATCTCATCTCATCTCATCTCATCTCATCATCACAATATACGTTATACGTGTACCGTACGTGTACAAAATCATACGTTTACGTTTACGTTAGAGAAACGGTTACAATAATAATAATAACAGGCTTAAAATAGCATTGAGTCAGTTTATTTCTATATGAACAGACAAACACTTTAGGGGATGGTTTGTTTTTGTTGGGAATAAAAAGATAGATGAAAATATTTTCAATGACCGCAGCATACAAGCACACACACACACACACACACGCACACACACATCGCATTTATATACGAAACATTAGAAACAAATATATGGGGCTACAGGTAGATCTTGTACGACACAGAATAAATTTATGGTTAACTGGTTTGTACTAAAAAAAATTGAGACTGCAGACGGCTGTAGGGAAATTAGGCGATAAATCTACATCATCTATAACGTTTTGTACATATACGAATTTGTGACGAATCGCCATCGTGTTCAATGACGCTGCAAAAAACAATTGACATAGTTTGAACAGAAGTGAATGTAAACCATAAATTAAATGACGATATCGATGCGGTAGTAGTAGTTTAAAGTTGATTATGTTTAGCTGTCAAGGATCACACAAACCCGCAAACCCAGAATGTTATGAGAATGTTGTTGTTGTGTACTGTGTTATATGAGGCATGTCTGTGTGTGTATATGTATCACCCCATATTGAAGATTTATACACAAAATGCAGAGTGAGGGAAGACCCCAAGTCACAAAATTTTGCTTGTTTTACAGAAAATTCCATTATTATTATTGTTATTGTTATTATTGTACCGTTATGTTATTTTCTTTCAATAATTTTACTGTTTTATTTATAGTGTGCATCGCCCTCCGCTACCACCGCTATGCCCGGTGTTTAAAAACACAGCGACGAATGAATATTTATAAAAACTTTTTCTATGAACTATTAATTTTTACAAGTTTTGTTGGTATCTCGGTGTTGTACACAACACCACCATCACCACCACCACCACCACAAAAAGTATATTCAACAGTGTACAGTAGATTTGCTGTGTTAGCTGGACATGACATGACATAACCTCACTTTTGACATATACAAATAAATAGAAAATGTCATTAGTGTCAATGTGTGTTTTAGAAATTGTTAAAATTAATTATTAATTTCTGGATTGAAAGTTCTTTTGAGTGTGTTTTGTGTGATTTAATAATTTGCATTGTTTCAATTTAACATTAACATCAAGTTCATTCATTATCCAAAGAGATCCATTTCATTATTATGGGAACAATTGACTGTATTCGTATGCAAAATAAAATAGATGGGGATGTGTGGGAAAAAGTAACTAAAGTGAGGTTAAGTTAATTTTATTAATATAAATAATATAACGGTATTTTTATAGAGAGATAATGGATAAAAGGTTTATTTATTTAACTATATATCGTAAAGCATACACACACACATTAACACACACACACACACACACACACACACACACACACACACACACACACACCCACACACACAGTTATGCAAAATTATACTGAAATATTATTATAAATACAATTTAAAATGCATGTGATACGAACAATTACTTGGGATTTTCGAACGAAAGGTATTCCGTGGTATATTTGGTGCCGCCGTCATCACAACAAAATGATTGGAGGAGAAGATACAATTTTTTGAATTACGACAAGTTGTTCGCGGTCAACCAAATTGATTGTCAAAACAATCAAAATCGAATCGAATTGAATTAAGATAGATGTTGGACACATAGTACACGCATGGAGGAGAAGCTTGTGCCGAAAAAACTGTGTAAATAGTAAACCAGAAGGTAGCGGGAGAGCGGCGCGAAAGACCTAAGGCGAGATGGCTAAATGCCGAGTAAACTGTGATATATTAGGACATATTTTTTGGCTTGAAAATTGCATTTATTTGTATAACAAAATGATTGAGTACATCAACCAATATAAAATGCCCATCGTTAGCTATGACTTCTTCCCATCTTTTGGGAAGTTTGTTGACTCCTCGTTTAAAGAACTCCTCATCTTTTGTCCCAATCCATTCATCGACCCATTTTCGCACTTCTTCAGCATTTCGAAAGCGTACATGTGTCAGGCTGACCTGCATCGATCGGAACAAATGGTAATCAGAAGAACACCTTTCTTTCTACACCACCAAATGCAACAGCATTACCTTCTGGCAATGAATATCGCTGTTTTGATTGTGAAGTTGATGGTTGGCCGGCAGATCAACATATGATGCTTTACGTTTAGAGTTGTCGTAATACACCCACTTTTATCGCCAGTTACAATTCGACTCAAAAAACTACGGTTTTTTGTGCTCGGCAAAATGTTTATGGCATGCATCGATTCGTGCTTTGAGTTGATTTTCATTCAGTTGATGTGGGACCCATTTTCCTACCATTCTGATCTTTCCCATCGTATGCAAACGTCTAGAAATGGTAGCGGCATCTACATTAAACTCTAATGCAAGCTTTTGTTGCGTTCGACAACGAATTTTCAGTCAATAATGTCTGCAATTCTTCGTCTTCAAATTTTTTTTTTTGGCTGACCTGGCCATTCTTTGTCTTCCACTTTAAAATCACCACTTCTGAAGCGGGTAAACCGCCGTTCACAAGTTTTTTGATTTGGATCATGTTCACCGTAAGCTTCGACCAAACAATCGATAACTATTAGCGCAGCGGTTTTCTTCAAATTAAAAGAAAGTTATTAAATTTTCACGCCGCAAAACAACAACTTTCCAGGCACGTAATTCTTCGACATGTTCGAAGCAAAAAAAAAAACTTTGTTGTTTTTACTTCACTTCAACGAAACGAAACATATACTGAAATTTATAGAGTAATGACAGACTAGAAAAAAAAAATAAATATGGCCGCGGTGTGTTCCGATGCACACAACGCCAGTTACGCCAACTGTTATCTAAATCGACATTATTAATGCAAGGTGCCAATATAAAGATCTTTAAAATTCGGGATTAGAAGACATTGCGGCTGTGCGGATAGGTCAGGTTGGAAAATCGTGTTTTGATGAAGGTTAAAACTGCACGCCATGGAGTAAGTAAGTAAAGTGATACGATTAATTTCAGGCAAAAAGATGTAGTCTAATGAATCTCCTCTCAAACACACAATTTATAATTCCATTTTAGACAATGCACGCGGACAAAGAAAATTACAAGAAATAAGTAAATTTAATTTTTTTTCACAATGATGCGTTACGACCCACACACAGCAGCATAAATGCAGAACATAAAAATTCACTGCAATGAAACGCGGCTCCGCTGATGCGGAATTTGTGTGTGCAAATTTCTACAATTAGATGCATTATAAATACAGTAAACCGTCGTCGTTATATTGAATACGGTGACATTTACATAAAAAAAAACCAGAAGCAAATGTTTTCGGTTACTATAAACAGATTATTCGAGAATATTCAATTTTCAATTAAATTTTGAACATATTGAATCATCATTGAAGACGACGGGTTTTGTAACAATAATGTGTAACATAAAAATCAAATTATAATTGGATGAGGGGTGAGGTGGGGGGGGGGGTAGGGAGGGAAGGGGGTAAACAACTGTATATTTACATTTACCATTTATTAATATCGCAGTAGCAGCAGCAGCAGCAGCAGCAGCAGTAATAATAATAATAATAAAAACACAATAACAACAACAACAACAACAACAACAACTCATCGTATCGTATCAACTAAACCCCCTCCCCCTCCCCAAAACTCAATTATATATTGCCTCTCAATGTATCTATTATTATTTCCCAAAATATATTCATATTAAAAACATATACAATTCCCGTATAACTGTAAAAGTAATATAACTGTAATAATAACAGTAATAATAATAATAATAATAATAACTGTAAAATAAGAATAGATATTCGTCGTCTTAAGCTAAATATATTACAGTAACAACAACACGACCAACAACAACAACAACAACAACAACACGAACAACAAGCCAAAAAAAAAATACCAGAGTATTTTAAAAGAAATGAACTCTGTTATTTTTATTGACAGTCATTTCCGAAATGAAGTGTTACTTATACAATAATAAATAGGTAACGGTAAACATATATACGTCTTTATACGATATCCAAGTGTATTAATATAGATGTGTATAACTCATACACTCACAATCACACTCACACTCACCCACCACCTCACAACCAACAGTCACTGGAATCGTGTGTATATATAAATCGCACTGAAATGGTATACCCCATAAATTGAAGTCTATAAATCCAAATTGTGTACGTTGTGTCACCGAAATACTAATGCAAATGGTATCGTCCATTTGTCATATGTGCGCAACAACTGTGTTGTAATTTCAGTAGTGTGAATCGTTCTTAATAAAATTGTAAAAATTGTAAATGTTTCGATTCGATGACATTTCCGTTCAATTAATTATACAACGGCCCATTAAATTTGTTAGTTTTTGTGTGTTTGTATTGACGAATGTGTGAAACTGGTAATCGACGTCGTTCAGAACTTTTGACATTTAATATTTAATATATTTCTGTGTGTCACCCACCGTACCCACCGTACCCATTAAGAACTGTTACTTAACTTTTACGAACCGATGTTAATAATGGTTTTATTTATAACTAACTTTGGAAAATTATATCAAATAAATTTACATGATTTTTTTTTGGTCCGTTTATAAATTGCCGCCGAACCAAAAACTGTATGTTTTCCAAAAAAAAAACAAATGTAAACTCAAAAACTAAGCCATTTGAAGTTGTGTATGTGGTAAATGGTAACTATTACACTATGATGTTTTTCCAATAATAGTCATATTCGCCCCATTGAATGCGACCCAACTAGACCAACGACCGTTGAAACATGACACAATCAACGGATTAATTAAAAAATCAAATATTTTGCACATAATTTCCGAAAAATTCGGTTTTTGGTACTGTGCAAAAATATTTCTATTGTCTATGTGTTTCTTTCAATTTTTACCATTCTCATTCATTTTGGGACACTGGGTATAAATTATTTATGTGGAGATATTTTTGTACAAAAAAAAAAAAGGTACATACTTGGGACAAAAAACAAAAAGACAAAAGCAAATTACAGATTTTTTTCACAATGTGTGACTTGATGAATAAGTGAATAAATTTGTATTTTGAGAGCAATGCCGCGTTCAATAAATTGTATTTTTTATTTTTTTTGTGTGGGACTTTAACATTACACAGACACACACACACACACACACACAGACAGACAGACAGACAGACAGACAGACAGATAGGCTGCCAGAGTGGAAGGTAATTTCTTATAATAATTCTGATCCGAATTCGAAATGGAATGGGTAAAAATATAAAAAAATAATAAATAAATAAATTGGTTGTTTGAAATGATAAGAACACGGAAGAATGCATTGGAAAGGTATTTCATTGTTATACACACACACACACACACACACACACACACACACACACACATATACGCTAGCTCATCTCGTATTTAACGATGGCAAATGTGTACAAGACGTGTTTTCCAATGGGGCAAAACAAAAATTTTAATGAAATAGGGGTGCTAATCAATGTCTTATTTATACATATTAAGATTGGAATCACATTCGTAGTCGTCCTCTGTTATTGTGCCGACAACATTTATTTGATTTTATTTTGACACAGTGTAATGAGATTTGGGTGTTGTTATTGTATTTCATAATCTCTGGCACAATAATAAGTATTTGTTGGAAAAAATATATTGGTGGTGGTGGTGGTGGTGATGGTGGTGGTGGTGGTATGGTGACTGGTGGTGTATTATATGTAATTGCTTTATTAAAAATAAAATAAAATAAAATCGAAACGGTCTCAAATGAAATATTTTAATTTATTTCTAATTTCCGGGCAAACAATTCATGTTCATCTCAGTTTTACCTAACACACACACACACAAAATCTCATAAGATAAAATTGAAAATGTATCCCTATCAAAGCTTTTGCTAATAGAATTATTTGTTTCGCCAAAATTTTCTTCGGACCACTTTACATACGATGAAGCCAATGTCAATGTGCATATATTAAATTCGATCAAAATCCGATGAGAAATTACCGAATTACAGTTTAACCAGAAACTAGAGAAATTTAGGAATGTCTACTTGGTGAAAATTATGCGCGCCTGATATACAAATTCTTAAAAATGATTTCAAAAATTGAAATATTAAAGTTTTTAAATATAATAGAAATAAATTTAGGGACTACTTTTGCCTGGAGATTATGCGCGCCTGATACACAAATTCTTGAAAATTGTCCAGAAATATTTAATTTTAAGTTCTTTAAAGTCACTAAAAATAAATTTAAGAAGTACTTCTTCCTGGAAATTATACGCGCCTGATACAAATTCTTGAAAATGTTCAGAAATATTTAATTTTAAGTTCTTAAATACACCAAAAATAAATTTAAGGACTACTTCTGCCTGGAAATTATACGCGCCTGATACAAATTCTTGAAAATGACCAAAAATACTGAATTTTAAGTTCTTAAATAAACCAAAAATAAATTTAGGAACTACTTCTGCCTGGAGACTATACGCGCCTGATACAAATTCTTGAAAATGACACCAAATATACTTAATTTTAAGTTCTTAAATACACCAGAAATAAATTTAAGAAGTACTTCTGCCTGGAGATTATGCACGCCTGATACAAATTCTTGAAAATTGTCCAGAAATATTTAATTTTAAGTTCTTTAAAGTCACTGAAAATAAATTTAAGGACTACTTCTGCCTGGAAATTATACGCACCTGATACATTTTCTTGAAAATGTTCAGAAATATTTAATTTTAAGTTCTTAAATACACCAAAAATAAATTTAAGGACTACTTCTGCCTGGAAATTATGCGCGCCTGATACAAATTCTTTAAAATTGTCCAGAAATATTTAGTTTGAAGTTCTTTAAAGTCACTAAAAATAAATTTAAGAAGTACTTCTGCCTTGAGATTATGCGCGCCTGTTACAAATTCTTAAAAATGACCAGAAAAATTTAATTTTAAATTCTTAAATACACCAGAAATAAATTTAAGGACTACTTCTGCCTGGAAATTATACGCGCCTGATACAAATTCTTAAAAATGACCAAAAATACTTCATTTTAAGTTCTTAAATACAGCAAAAATAAATTTAAGGACTACTTCTGCCTGGAAATTATACGCACCTGATACAAATTCTTGAAAATGACCAAAAATACTGAATTTTAAGTTCTTAAATAAACCAAAAATAAATTTAGGAACTACTTCTGCCTGGAGACTATACGCGCCTGATACAAATTCTTGAAAATGTTCACAAATACTGAATTTTACGTTCTTAAATATACCAGAAATAAATTTAAGGACTACTTTTGCCTGGAGATTATACTCGGCTGATACAAATTCTTGAAAATATTCACAAATACTGAATTTTAAGTTCTTAAAGTCACGAAAAATAAGAAGTTAAGAAGTACTTCTGTCTGCAGTTTATGCACGCCTGATACAAATTCTTAAAAATGGCAATGAAATATGAAAAACTCACAAAACTTTTGTTTTTTTTAATCTACAAAACTGGTTTTCATTACATTTTAAAATGGTTTCGTATTTCGTTATGTAATTTATGGTTCGAACTAAACACATACTCACACACACACACACACACACACGAACTATATTTTAACACCAAATGAGTATTATTTTAACGTAAAAATTAAAAATCCGCGGACGAAGCGGAACTGTTACGAAACATTGTTAGAATTTGTAGTTGTTTATTTAGCATTCCGATTCAACGGACATTTTAAAACAAATAGTCCGCATCATTAGAATTTTTTTGTTCCGGTTATTCGATTCGGACATTGGCCCACATTTTTCTCGCAAAATTTCCCTTCCATCCATTCCACATTCATTTTTCTATCTATTTAAACTAAAGTGTATTAATATATTTTCGTGTGTTTTTTAAATTATAATGCATTTCTATACACAATTGAACACACACACCCGCACACACACACACACACACACACACACACACACACACCGTGTGAACAGATAAATTTATTTAACAAATAAAAAACAAAAGATATTATCACAATTTTGATGAACATTGCGAACTAGAAAACATACAGAAAAAAAACAAATACCCAAAACAAATAAACCCCTAAACAGTAAAGCTACAAAGTGTGTGTTAGTGTGTGTGTGTGTGTGTGTGTTTGTAAATAACATATGTATAACGGTAAAACGGTAAAACAACAAGAAACATATCCATTAAACAAATATGTGCGTTTTTATATTACAATATATTTGTTCGCCCAGTGTCAATATATGCGATGGCAGGAGTAGTAGACCAACAGTAGTGGCAAGTGGTGGCTGACAACTGTAAAAATAAAGTACAGTTATAGGAAAATAACAACAACAACAACTCTATAATAAAGTCTCGCAAGAAAAAAACCAAATAGATAAATAAAATATTCTAATAAAAAATGGGAATGTTTTGTAAATAAATGATTAAAATATAGAGTACTATTCGGTTTTTTTTTTTTATTATATATTTATGGGTAACCGCAAAAATTTCCGGTTAATTTACCGTTAAATTTTAAATTTTTACAAAAATACTTTATTACAATTACACATGGGAAATACTAAATACGGTACTGTTAATATATATTTGTAACAAGAATGTCCTTGTGACGGACGTCCTTGATCAGTAAAACACTAATTGAACGCAAAATTTTGTTTAACACGTTAATCGCCACGGCCATGGGCCTTCGACCAAATCTCATACGTCCGACATATATGTCTGACATGGCTCATGTAGAACTTTTTAGCGTCAGACACATATGACTGATATGGCGATTAACGTGTTAATTACACTTTTCAAGAAATTATCTCAAATATTAAATTTTAAGTTCTTAAATATACCAGAAGAGAATTTAGGAACTACTACTATCGGGAAATTATGCTCGCCTGATACAAATTCTTGAAAACGGTCAGAAATACTGAATTTGAAGTTCTTAAATACAACAGAACAGAATTTAGGAACAGCTACTGTCTGGAATTTATGCTCGCCTGATACAAATTCTTGAAAATATTCAGAAATACTGAATTTGAAGTTCTTAAATATAACAGAAAGAAATTTAGGAAGTATTACTGCCTGAAAATTATGTGCGCCTGATGCAAATCCATGAAAATATTCTTAAATACTTTAGTTTTAACTTCTTAAATACAATAGAAAAGAATTCATGACAATGGTCTCAAATATTGTGTTTTTTATGTTCTTAAATATAACAGAAAGATATTTAGGAAGTGGAGATTATGCTCGCCGGATACAAATTCTTGAAAATGATCTCAAACATTGTATTTTAAGATTTTACATATACCAGAAAAAAATTTTGAAACTACTACTGTCGGGAAATTATGCTCATCTGATACAAATTCTAGAAAATTGGTCTGAAATATTGAATTTTAAGTTCTTAAATATAACAGAAAGAAGTTTAGGAAGTATCAGTGCCTGGAGATTATGCTCGCCCGATACAAATTCTTGAAAATGGTCTCAAATATTGTGTTTTTTATGTTCTTAAATATAACAGAAAGATATTTAGGAAGTGGAGATTATACTCGCCGGATACAAATTTTTGAAAATGGTCTCAAATATTGTATTTTAAGATTTTACATATACCAGAAAAAAATTTTGAAACTACTACTGTCGGGAAATTATGCTCATCTGATACAAATTCTAGAAAATTGTCTGAAATATTGAATTTTAAGTTCTTAAATATACCAGAAAGAAATTAAGAAAGTCTACTGTCTGGAAATTATGTGCGCCTAATATAAATCCATGAAAATATTCTTAAATACTTTAGTTTTAACTTCTTAAATACAATAGAAAAGAATTTTGGAAGTATTACTATCTGAAAATGGTGTGCGCCTGATACAAATTCTTGAAAATGTTCAGAAATACTGATGTTTAAGTTGCCAAACAATCAAATCCAGAAAATACTACTGTCTGTGCGATTATGCTCACCTGATTGATACAAATTTTTGAAAATCGCCTCAAATACTATATTTTATCCATTTAAAGGTCCTTACAGTTGTTGGTCACGTTGTGAACAAAAAAAAACTTATTGTACCATTTGACCAATTGTGGTTTATTAAAACTACCATATTTGTGTGTGTGTGTGTGTGTGTGTGTGTGTGTGTGTGTGTGTAGCCGCCAATACAAGTCCATTCACATATTCATAGTAACAAATAGTTTCTGTTGTGTGATTCCGGAAATTTTTAATATCGTCCACACACGCACACAATGTACCATGATTCCTTCCACAGTCCCATTAACATTTATGTGCACATCGTACGTATATACCGTTACTGTTGTTATAATAATAATAATAATAAGAATAATAATAGAAGAAGATGAAGAAGAAGAAGAAGAAGAAGGTGGTGGCCATTTGATGGAAAAGATATGATGATGAAAGCGTTAAAAATGAGGTGCCAAAGAACAACAAAAAACACGATAGGACTACACGCTATACAATTGTACGTATAACGGTGATACCACCGACTATTGTGTTTTGTTTATTCCTTCGTTCGTTTGTTTGTTTGTTTGTTTGTTTGTTGGTTTATACACTTGAAAAGCTGTCCACAGAAAATGGAAGAAGAAAAAAAAACGGTAAAATGTTTTGTTTTTTTTTGTTGTTTTTCCCGTTATGTACATTTTTATTTTATTTTCGCCTTTTTACATATGTGCGACGACGAAGTGATCTATCACAAAGCTCTGTGTGTTTGCTGAGATAGAGTGTATTATTATTATTCTTATTATTATTCTTATTCTGATAATACCGTACACATTCTGTTTGGTGTCACATAATATTAGACATAACGGTGTGTATGAGTGTGTGTGTGTGTGTGTGTGTGTGTGTTTGATTTGATAACTGTATTCCGTGTACATACAGAAAGATAAATAACAGTTCTTTAGTTTTGATAATGTGTCTTGTTAGTTTTTTCTTTATTGCACATGATTTTCTTTATGGGGGGTGGGGTATCACTTTGTTTTATACCGTTATCTATTGCAAATTTTATATATGGGATTTTGATGTGGTGACTGAATGATTGAATGAATGACTGAATGAATGACTGAATGAATGACTGAATGAATGAATGACAATGGATACAACAAAGATTATGAGATTAATTATAGGGATGAGAATGGGCGGCCAATAGTTTTTGTATATAAAAACTAATTTTTTATGTTTTGAATTATCGCCGGGATTACTTTTTGATTTGATTTACCGTTTAATATTTTTGTCGTACGTGTCGAAATGTGAGATTAAATTTCGTATGTACGAATTCAAAGTGGGCGCTTATAACGTACAAATAATTGATATGAAAATTCGGTGTTAGTGTGGGTTTAACATAAAAAACTTATAGGCGTTAATGCACTAGAATATCCAATAATGGTTAGCATTTCCGTGGCATATTTGGTTAAAGAACAGAATGGTTGGCACTGCGAAGATACAATTTTTGGAATTACGACAAATTGTACGCGGTCAACCAAATTAATTGTCAAAACATTTCATCAAAATCGAATAGATTAAGATGGATGTTGGACACATAGTATACGGATGGAGGAGAAGCGTGTGCCGAAAAAACTGTGTAAATGGTAAACCAGAAGGAATAGCGGACGAGAGTCGAACGGAAGACATAAGGCGAGATGGTTAGATGCCGAATAAACTGTGATATAAAGATCGTAAAAAAAATTCGGGATTAGAAGACATTGCGGCTGCGCGGATAGGTCAGGTTAGAAAAGAGTGTGTTGGAGAAGGATAATACCTTACGGTGCGTTATAACGCCATGCAGTAAGTTAGCATTTCCGAAATACTCCTTCGTACTTTAAACAAATTTTAGTTCATGAAAAAATCACTTAACAATATGATTAATTTGGATAAGATTTCAGTTTGTCGCTTCCTGAACAACGATTAAGGCAATCAAAATTTATTGTTTTTCGAAAATTATTTTATAGAAGAATATTGTATTTTTGCGCACTTACATCTTCGATCGCCTAGCTACAAAAGCAGTTTATTTATGTTTCCCACACAATTCTATATTCGAATATAATTCGAATCACATGTGGACTCAATTGAACCACAAGAAAATTAATGTCATGATAAAATAATCCATAAATATTTGGCTGACTGTTTCAATAGAAATTTTTTATATTTTAAAAATTTTCAGCCATAAGGCTTGAAGAGTAGAATTTTTAAAAATTGCTAATACCCAGAGCATATTTACTCTCTCTCTCTCTCTTTCTCTACTACACCAAATTATAGGATTTTACAAATGATATTTTAATAGTTTAGAGTTAGTTTTTTTAAAATGTCGTTACTAGATTTCCTAGAAAAATTCTATATTTTTTCCGATTATAATCGATTTTCTGATGACTAAACGAAATTTGCATTTCACGTCTGAGGTTGTTGTTGTTGTTGTTGTTGTTGTTGTTGTTGTTGTTGTTGAACAGCTTAATCTTACTTTGGCATTACCGATATGGCCCCAAAAACAATTGCATTGGCAAAAGACAAAATGGAAGCCGTTGCTGCTGCATTGGGGATGAAAAGGTCCAATAAAAAACAAACTTTTTAATTTCTATTCATTTAATTCAATTTTTTAATATTTTTATTATAATATTACACACACACACACACACACACCGACACCAACCCACACCAGCCCACATATTTACAATTTCAAATTTTAACCGTAAAGGAATAAAACCTCTTTTGGTGTCATCGCACATAGTATTTTAGTTTTCATAAAATTGTTCAGGATTTGAAAATTTATAAATTTTAATGTGATAATTATTTTCATGAATTTGTATTCCGAATTTGTGTTTAACGGCCCACAGATGGGCGACAATTGAATGGGCGTTGTTACGACAGGCGGCCGCAAATGGTGATTCGCCTTCAGTTGACACCGAATTTTTGTGTATCGATGTCGTCAACAGATGCACAACAATATCCAAATTATTAATATTACCGCATGCAATGTTAAATGCATTACGATTAAAACAATCCACCATATTTAAATCGATGTTCGGATGGCCACAAAGCATTTTCACCACTTTCAAATTGGAATAGTAACAGGCGGTTAGCAATGGTGTCACTCCATACGAACTTGTTTTATTCACATCGGCACCCTGTTCAATTAAATATTTGGCAATCGATACACGTTTATATTTTGCACAAAAATGTACCAGATAATAATTATCAAATTTTCCATTTATTAAATCCACATCATTTTCCACATAAAATCGTAACAAATTGGTTTGCTTCATTTCAATTATAAAATAAATGATACATTTGGCCGGATATTTTTTTAATAATACATCAAATGCTGAATAATTGTGATAACGCTTAGCATTATTGTATTTGCATATGATGTTAATGAGTACAACGTCATTGGAAACATCAAATGGTGATTCACTGTCCGTGTAATAATCGCTAATAACACTGATATTACTACGATTACTACTACTACTACTACTACTACCACCACTATTGTTACTACCACCATTACTAATGCTACTACAATTGCTACTGCTACTGCTTATGTACACAACACTTGACATCACCGGAGTTGTTGTGTTTAATTAAAAAAATTTTTGAAAATTAATTATAAATTTTTATAATTAAAATTTAACAAAAAACCAAACCGTTAATTGAATTTAAATAATAATATTAATAATAACAACAACAATAAATTACTGTATAATTTAATTTGTGATTACCAAATGACCTCGAGTCACTTGGTGGCGGGTAAAAATTATTTAAAATATATTGATAATTTTTAAAGTGCGCTGTTGTTGTGGACGCAGCGGTCTGTGTAACTCTGATTAAAAGTTTCAACGAAATTAAATGGGAGTGCGAAATAATAATTAATTTTGTTTTACAAAAACCTGAAATTCATTCAAATTTTAAAGAGAATATATAACAGGCCGATTGAAAAGTCCCCGGTCTACCATAGTAAAATACATTTTTTTTGGGCAAAATTTGATTTTATTATTCAAAACATAGTTGCCGTCGATCCAGCGATACAGCGATTATAGCCATATCTTCCAAATTTTCGATACCATTTTTGTAGTACGATTTGTCTCTGGCTTCAAAATAACTTCTTTGCTTCTTCATTGGCGCTACATTTCTTTCCAGCGAGCATTCTTTTGAGGTCTGAGATCTGGCGAATACGGTGGATGCGGAAGAAGCAATTCGAAACCTAATTCATGCAATTTTGCCATTGTTTTCATTGATTTGTGACACGGAGCATTGTCTTAATGAAACAGAGTCTGGAGTGAAATGATGGAGCCATGTTTCATCCATTGTCATATATCGACGCAAAAATTCATGTTTATTGCGCTTGAACAGCATCAAACACTGATCAGAATCATTAACACGTTGTTGATTTTGATGGCATACCAATTAATGATGGTTGATTTTCCTTCGGCAGACCCCGGAAACTCTTCATCAAGTCAAGATTTTGCTTCAACTGTATTTTGTCCCTTCAAAAAGCAATATTTTATCAGCACAAAAGTAGCTACACTCACAACGCAATATCTCACAAACTAATGGTCGGACTGCTGTCTCAAATTTTGACACGTACCGTTTGAAGGTTGGTACTAACTAAAAATCATAAGGATTTAATATTAGCACTGCCATCTGTGTGTGTCAGACCGGGGACTTTTCAATTGGCCTGTTTTTATTTCTATTTGTAATTGAATGCGGTGTTGGGTGATACCGATAAGTAATCAATTTATTTAAATTTTTTTTCTAAATATTATTTTTTGTTGTGAACAACTTTTTTTTGCTATAGCCGGCGACCCTCTGATCGATTGGCAATTTTTTCTATACAAAAATTAATCTATGACAATAATTGAGCGAGCTGCGGTCACTCTCCATTTTCCTGCAAGAAAATTATCGAAAAGTATAGCGAAGATAACATTTAAAAATTTTTGACATATAACATTTGACATTGAATTAAAATGTACATTTTGAATGGAGACACGGAGGTTGGCTGAGAGAGAGAGAGTACCAGAAATTTTTTTTTCCATCGAAAGCCACTAATTAAGCACCATTTTTTGTTTTGGTACTGGACGCTTTTTTTAACGAATCATAATCACAATTTGAACGCTTAACTTTTAGCTATAAATCGCAAATAAATGTTAAGTTGTTCTAAAATTATTTCAATGGCATTTGGCGTTGTTTAACTATTGTATAACTGAAAATTGGAAATAAACAATTGATTACTTATCGGCATACCTGCATTTTTACAACATTAATTTCTCAATAGAAAATAAATAAAATTTCGGAGATCAATTAAATTCTCCGCCTGTGCTCATCTTTTCCATATTAATTTCAATTCATTTTTGTGTCGTTCATTTCATTCGCATTATTTTGTTGGTCTGGTGCAGACGAAATTGGTTGCGTGACTTGAGGTCGTTGTCCGTTTGTTTTTTCTTTTTTCAAACCTAAATAACGGGGGTTAATTTTTTTTTTTTTTCTATCGAAAAATATCAAGACGAAATATTTTTAAATAAATTTTCTATAAAATGGCAACAAAAAATTTGTTAAAATTGAACATCAGCAATAGCAGCAGCAGCGGTGGCATTGATGAAATAATATTTAACTCTAGTCTAAATGACAAACAGATTTATATTGTAAGTAAATATAATGAAGCCATAGACAATAAGGATGCAACAGCATTAAAAAATTTATTAAAAAAATATCCGGCCAAATATGTACTTTATTTTACAATTGAAATGGCACAAACTGCATTGTTACAATTCTATGTGCTATGTGATACGGATTTAATAAATGGAAAATTTGATAATTATTATTTGTTACATTGTTGTGCGAAATTCGAACGTGTATCGATTGCCAAATTTTTGATTGAACAAGGTGCCGATGTGAATAAAATTAGTGCGTATGGGGTGACACCATTGCAAACGGCCTGTTACTATTCCAATTTGCAAATGGTGAAAATGTTGTGTCGTCAACCGAACATCAATTTAAATATGGTGGATTGTTTTAATCGTAATGCATTTAACATTGCATGCGGTAATATTTATAATTTGGAAATTGTTTTATATTTGTTGACGACATCGATTTACAAAAATTCGGTGTCAACTGAGGGCGAATCACCATTTGCGGCCGCCTGTCGTAACAACGCCCATTACATTGTCGAACATTTATTGTCCGTAAAATATAAATTTAATATACAAGTGGATGATACGAATAAGTACGTTAAAGCATATGCGGCTGCCCATCCCCAACTATCGAATATTATACATGAGTAAATTTTAATTTTATTTTAAATTAATTTCCTATTTTATTGTAATTACTATTAATTTTTTAATTAATTTTAATTTTTATTCCCATTTTTCCTAACCGAATAGTATTTTGTTCGGTTCGTAATTGTCCGATTTTCATTTGTGTGTACGGCAATATTTTTTTGGCCGTTTCACATTTTCTGTTTGTGCACGTGTATATGAATAATAAAATTGTTTGTGTGTGTACAACTCAAATTTTTTTTTATTTTGAAAATATAATTTTATTTATCGTTTTTTTTTGACTCTTTTGGTTGTTGTTTTAATTGCGGATTAATGGTGGATAACGAGAAATTTGTAGATAAATAAATGTTTATTAATTTAAATTTTTATTTTCCAAATTTAATAATTGGTTTTTTGATTGAACACAGTTCACATTTTTTGTGCGGCTGATGACGATTAAAAGCATTTTTCATAAATGTGTAACAACTCAAAATTTTAAAAATTAAAAGAGATATTGTAAGAAAATGTTAAGTATTCTTGTAAACCCGCTCACTCTCTCTCTCTGTCTGTCTCTCACTCTCTCTCTCTGTGTGCCCGACAACAATAATAATGATACATCCACTCAAAATAGTTGGTATCGCTAGCAATACAGAAAGAATTTTTAAATTTATGATAAATTTGCGTTACTTTTCATTTCAGTTATAAGTAACAGGCCAATTGAAAAGTCCCCGGTCTACCATAGTAAAACACATTTTTTTTTTGTCAAAATTTGATTTTATTATTCAACATAGTTGGCGTCGAGGGCGATACAATGATTATAGCGATCTTCCAACTTTTCGATACCATTTTTGTAGTACGATTTGTCGATTTTGCTTCAAAATAGGCCTCAGTTTCGGCGATTACTTTTTCATTGGCGCTACATTTCTTTCCAGCGAGCATTCTTTTGAGGTCTGAGAACAGGTAAAAATCGCTGGCGACCAGATCTGGCGAATACGGTGGATGCGGAAGCAATTCGAAGCATAATTCATGCAATTTTGCCATTGTTTTCATTGATTTGTGACACGGAGCATTGTCTTGATGAAACATCACTTTGTACTTCTTCAAATGGGCCGTTTTTTTAACGATTTCATCCTTTAAACTATCCAATAACGTTATATAATCATCGCTGGCTGGATGGTCTGGCCCCTTTTTTGGACGTAATCAATAAATATTATACCTTGCGCATCCCAGAATACTGATGCCACATAACCTTGCCAGCTGTGACTGTTGTGTTTTTCCTCGCTTTGGATTCGGTTCATCGTGTGCAGTCCACTCAGCCTACTGTCGACTCCGTTGGACTCCGTAGTGAAATAATGGAGCCATGTTTCATCCATTGTCACATATCGACGCAAAAATTCAGATTTATTGCGCTTGAGCAGCTTCAAATATGGCTCAGAATCATTAACACGTTGTTGCCGTTGATCGATTGTGATCTTGCGCGGCACCCATTTTGCACACAACTTTCTCATGCACAAATATTCGTGAATGATATGATTTACACGTTCACATGATATCTCTTCACAATGTCTGGCCAGCTCGATGATCAACTTCACTTTACGGTCATTCAAAATTATTTTGTGAACTTTTTTTGATGCGTTCGTCGGTCACAGGCTCTTTTGGGCGTCCATTGCGTTCACCGTCTTCGGTGCTCATTTTACCACATTTAAACTTAGCATACCCCAATCAATGATGGTTGATTTTCCTTCGGCAGACCCCGGAAACTCTTCATCAAGTCAAGATTTTGCTTCAACTGTATTTTGTCCCTTCAAAAAGCAATATTTTATCAGCACAAAAGTAGCTACACTCACAACGCAATATCTCACAAACTAATGGTCGGACTGCTGTCTCAAATTTTGACACGTATCGTTTGAAAGTTGGTACTAACTAAAAATCATATGGATTTAATATTAGTACTGCCGTCTGTGTGTGTCAGACCGGGGAATTTTCAATTGGCCTGTTAATTGATTAGTTTGATGATATATTGTTGTTGTTACACACATGACTCCGTTGTTGAAATTGTTTAATTATTGTATAACTGAAAATTGGAAACATACAATTGATTACTTATCGGCATACCTGCATTTTTACAACATTAATTTCTCAATAGAAAATAAATAAAATTTCGGAGATCAATTAAATTCTCCGCCTGTGCTCATCTTTTCCATATTAATTTCAATTCATTTTTGTGTCGTTCATTTCATTCGCATTATTTTGTTGGTCCGGTGCAGACGAAATTGGTTGTGTTTGTAATCGCTCGACTTAAGGTCATTGTCCGTTGTTCTTTTTTTTTTCATTTTTAACCTAAATAACGGGGTTTTTTTCCTTTTTTTCTATCATCAAAAAATATCAAGACGAAATATTTTTAAATAAATTTTCAATAAAATGGCAACAAATTTTATAAATTTGAACATCAGCAGTAGCAGCAGCAGCAGCGGTGGCGCTGATGAAATATTATTTAACGCTGATCCAAATAACAAACAGATTTATATATTAAGTAAATTTAATGAAGCCATAGAAGAAAAGGATAGACCAGCATTAAAAATGTTATTAAAAAAATATCCGTCCAAATATATGCTTTATTTTACAATTGAAATGGCACAAACTGCATTGTTAAAATTCTATGTGAAATGGGATAAGGATTTAATAAATGGAAAATTTGATAATTATTATTTGTTACATTGTTGTGCGAAATATGAACGTTTATCGATTGCCAAATTTTTGATTGAACAAGGTGCCGATGTGAATAAAATTAGTGCGTATGGGGTGACACCATTGCAAACGGCCTGTTACTATTCCAATTTGAAAATGGTGAAAATGTTGTGTCGTCAACCGAACATCAATTTAAATATGGTGGATTGTTTTAATCGTAATGCATTTAACATTGCATGCGGTAATATTTATAATTTGGATATTGTTTTATATTTGTTGACGACATCGATTTACAAAAATTCGGTGTCAACTGAGGGCGAATCACCATTTGCGGCCGCCTGTCGTAACAACGCCCATTTCATTGTCGAACATTTATTGTCCGTAAGATTTATATTTAATATACAAGTGGATGATACGAATATGTACATTAAAGCATATGCGGCTGCCCATCCCCAACTATTCGAATTTTATGCATGAGTAAATTTTAAATTTATTTTTAAATTTCCTATTTTATTGTATTACTATCAATTTTTTAATTAATTATTATTATTATTCCTATTTTTCCTAACCGAATAGTATTTTGTTTGATTCGTGATTGTCCGATTTTCATTTGTGTGTACGGCAATATTTTTTTGGCCGTTTCACATTTTCTGTTTGTGCACGTGTATATGAATAATAAATTGTTTGTGTGTGTACAACTCAAATTTTTTTTTATTTTGAAAATATAATTTTATTTATCGTTTTTTTTTGACTCTTTTGGTTGTTGTTTTAATTGCGGATTAATGGTGGATAACGAGAAATTTGTAGATAAATAAATGTTTATTAATTTAAATTTTTATTTTCCAAATTTAATAATTGGTTTTTTAATTGAAGACAGTTCACATTTTTTGTGCGGCTGATGACGATAAAAAGCATTTTTCATAAATGTGTAACAACTCAAAATTTTAAAAATTGAAAGAGATATTGTAATAAAATGTTAAGTATTCTTGTAAACCCGCCCACTCTCTCTCTCTCTGTCTGTCTGTTTATCTCTCTCCCTCTCTCTACCTGTGGCCGACAACAATAATAATGATACATCCACTCAAAATAGTTGGTATCGTTAGCAATACAGAAAAAAATTTTAAATTAATAATAAATTTGAATTGCCGATACTTTTCATTTCAGTTATAAGTAACAGGCCAATTGAAAAGTCCCCGGTCTACCATAGTAAAACACATTTTTTTTTTGCAAAATTTGATTTTATTATTCAACATAGTTGGCGTCGAGGGCGATACAATGATTATAGCGATCTTCCAACTTTTCGATACCATTTTTGTAGTACGATTTGTCGATTTTGCTTCAAAATAGGCCTCAGTTTCGGCGATTACTTTTTCATTGGCGCTACATTTCTTTCCAGCGAGCATTCTTTTGAGGTCTGAGAACAGGTAAAAATCGCTGGCGACCAGATCTGGCGAATACGGTGGATGCGGAAGCAATTCGAAGCATAATTCATGCAATTTTGCCATTGTTTTCATTGATTTGTGACACGGAGCATTATCTTAATGAAACAGAGTCTGGAGTGAAATGATGGAGCCATGTTTCATCCATTGTCACATATCGACGCAAAAATTTAGGTTTATTGCGCTTGAAAAGCTTCAAATACGGCTTAGAATCATTAACACGTTGTTGATTTTGTTGGCATACCAATCAATGATGGTTGATTTTCCTTCGGCAGACCCCGGAAACTCTTCATCAAGCCAAGATTTTGCTTCAACTGTATTTTGTCCCTTCAAAAAGCAATATTTTATCAGCACAAAAGTAGCTACACTCACAACGCAATATCTCACAAACTAATGGTTGGACTGCTGTCTCAAATTATGACACGTACCGTTTGAAGGTTGGTACTAACTAAAAATCATATGGATTTAATATTAGCACTGCCATCTGTGTGTGTCAGACCGGGGACTTTTCAATTGGCCTGTTATTATTTCTATTTGTAATTGAATGCGGTGTTGGGTGATACCGATAAGTAATCAATTTATTTAAATTTTTTTTCTAAATATTATTTTTTGTTGTGAACAACTTTTTTTTGCTATAGCCGGCGACCCTCTGATCGATTGGCAATTTTTTCTATGCAAAAAATAATCTATGACAATAATTGAGCGAGCCGCGGTCACTCTCCATTTTCCTGCAAGAAAATTATCGAAAAGTATAGCGAAGATAACATTTAAAAATTTTTGACATATAACATTTGACATTGAATTAAAATGTACATTTTGAATGGGGACGCGGAGGTTGGCTGAGAGAGAGAGAGAGTACCAGAAATTTTTTTTTCCATCGAAAGCCACTAATTAAGCACCATTTTTTGTTTTGGTACTGGACGCTTTTTTTAACGAATCATAATCACAATTTGAACGCTTAACTTTTAGCTATAAATCGCAAATAAATTTTAAGTTGTTCTAAAATTATTTCAATGGCATTTGGCGTTGTTTAACTATTGTATAACTGAAAATTGGAAATAAACAATTGATTACTTATCGGCATACCTGCATTTTTACAACATTAATTTCTCAATAGAAAATAAATAAAATTTCGGAGATCAATTAAATTCTCCGCCTGTGCTCATCTTTTCCATATTAATTTCAATTCATTTTTGTGTCGTTCATTTCATTCGCATTATTTTGTTGGTCCGGTGCAGACGAAATTGGTTGTGTTTGTAATCGCTCGACTTAAGGTCATTGTCCGTTGTTCTTTTTTTTTCCATTTTTAACCTAAATAACGGGGTTTTTTTATTTTTTTCTATCATCAAAAAATATCGAGACGAAATATTTTTAAATAAATTTTCAATAAAATGGAAACAAATTTTATAAATTTGAACATCAGCAGTAGCAGCAGCAGCAGCAGCAGCGCCGACATCAGCTTCAACGACAGTGATGATGGCGATATATTGATGACAAACGCTGATCAATATGACGTACGAATTTATATGTTAAATAAATTGAATAAAGCCATCGAACATAATAACGGTGAAGGATTTAGGAAATTAATGAAAAGATATCCGGCCAAATGTTTACTTTATTTTACAATTGAAATGGCACAAACTGAAATTTTAAAATTCTATGTGCAATGGGATACGGATTTAATAAATGGAAAATTTGATAATTATTATTTGTTACATTGTTGTGCGAAATACGAACGTGTATCGATTGCCAAATTTTTGATTGAACAAGGTGCCGATGTGAATAAAATTAGTGCGTATGGGGTGACACCATTGCAAACGGCCTGTTACTATTCCAATTTGAAGATGGTCAAAATGCTTTGTGGCCACCCAAACATCGTTTTAAATATGGTGGATTGTTTTAATCGTAATGCATTTAACATTGCATGCGGTAATATTAATAATTTTGAAATTGTTGTGCATCTGTTGACGACATCGATACACAAAAATTCGGTGTCAACTGAGGGCGAATCACCATTTGCGGCCGCCTGTCGTAACAACGCCCATTCAATTGTTGTACATTTATTGTCCGTTAAACGTATATTTAATATTCAAATAAATGATAATAATTTTTACATAAAAGCGTATAAAATTGAAAATCCCGAAGTATTTCTAGAGTAGAGGTCACCGCAGCCGTTGTCAAACCATGTCAAACAATGGAAAAGTGAAGGAATTCGGCGGTCAAAATGTTAATTTTTTTTAATTATTTTAAATTAGAAACTAATATTTCATATAATTTTTGTATTTTGTAACAAAATATTTATAATTGTGTGTGTGTGTTCGTTCGGGTGTGGGCATTTTTTAGTTTGTTTGTGTATGTGCGTGTTTTTGGTATTCAAAATTTTTGTTTAGGCGCAATAACACAATTTAAAAATTTGTAATTTTCATTTATTTATAAAACAGTTTTCTATGTTTTATGGATAATTAGAAGAATAAATTAACTGTGAAACGAATTATTTGTTGTTGTTTTATATTTATCGAAAATTTTGCTAACAAACGTTTAATATTTTCGAATCAAGTTTCCAAGTTTTTCACGTTATTTTTTAATATAAAAATTTTTTGCTAAAAGTGGTCGACCAGGTACGAGTAAAATCGATCGATTGATGGCGCATACATTTCCATATGCGATGATCTTTAACTGCTGAATATGGTGTTGGCGCGGGTGGGGTGAACCAAATTTTTAACAGAATTGATCGTGGTTAAAAGTGGTTGAGAAATTATCCTTCTTTTACATATTTTTTCTCACTATTTTCTCGTTCCTAAACTCAATATTTTGGCTGGGGACAATTGGAGCCGTTTAAACACTGATTGAAATTTAATTATGGATCAATGGTGACCCCTACCTATCCCTCACCCAGACATTGGCCAGTTCAAATTGTATGGGATCAATGGAAATCAGTGAAAATGTGATGAATAATATAGAGTTTTTTTTCCCGAATATACAGAACCTGCTATTTTAACGGTCTCGCACTCGAAGTGATGGGAATAATAAATTGGAAAAAAACCGAAAATAATATGAATAAAAGCAAAGTTTTTGACTTATGTGAAAATTTCTCTGTGTGTTGACTCACATCTGGTGCTATCTATGGTGGTGGTGTGAAACCTAATCCATAGGGAAACGTGTCCGTTCAATTCAATTACTAAAAATTTTATACGCAAACAATTTTACTGATCGCTTGCCGAAGATTTTAAAATGTTGTTAAAAAATGGAATAACGGTATTTAATTTATTATTTAAATATTAAATAACCGACCGCATTTTCAATGTTTATTCTCATTGAGTGCGCTAATTAATGGATTAACGGTCGAATGGTTTTTGATTTCATGGCGTTTGTGTTCATGTGTGTGTGTGTGTGTGTGTGTGTGTGTGAGATGGCAAAAAGATTTGTTATGATTTTTTATAATAGAATTAAAAACACACAAAATAAATGTTCAAAAGAAAATATACAAATTTTTTTTACCTTACCTCCACCCCGCCCTTTCCTTACTTCCCTTACCCCAACCCTCGTCCCCCTCCACCCGTTTTTTGGCATTTATATTTTATTTATTTTTACCGTTGTTTTTTTATTCCATTTGTTTTAATTTTTGATGTGGAAATTATTTTCATTTAACAAAACCCAAAATAGAAATGAAAAAAGGGAAAAAAAAGGGTTTTTGTTTGGCCGGCGGCGGTGGCTAATTTAAAATAATAACGGTACATTATTATATCGTTGGGTAGAGTAACGTTTGCTACATATGCACACACACACACACACACACACTGGATGGGTATTGTGTACCCATAAAATTGTTTATGATATGATTTTGGTTTTATCAGACGATAACAGTTTCACCAAAAAATACATTAACACGTTAATCGCCATATGTCCGTCATATGTGTCTGACGCTAAGAAGTTCTACATGAGCCATGTCAGACATATATGTTTGACGTATGCGATTTGGTAGAAGGCCCATGGCCCATGTGAAAATTTTTCTGATATTATCGTCGCGATTAACGTGTTAAACATATTCAACGTCCATTCAATCCAAGCAACAACTCTGCAACCTCGCACCCATCTGTTTTTTTTTCTATTTTAGGAAATTATGAAATTGAAAAATGTTTATTTCCATTTACTGTGAAATAATTTATAATGCCGTATGTCAAAATGTAGCCAACAAAGAGTCGGTGTAAGAATCAAAATGGTTTTAAAGATCTCATAAGAATAAATTTTAAAATAAGTTATGAGACTTTTCATAGTTGACGGCGAACCCAATCGAAGCGGAACAAATTCATTCCAAGGGAATGCTTCAATTTTCGGAAACCCAAAAAAGGATATTTTTTGAAATTGGTTATACAACAGTCGCTCACACATGATGCAGAATTAATCAGAAATTAATTCATTTAACGATTAGGAAATATTTCCAGAATCGAATAAGGATATTTTTTGAATTTGAACACCAAATGTGTGTTGAAGATTTATCGAAAATCATAAGGATAGTTTTTGAACAAAAAATCGTCATGCAACTGCTATGACGCAGAATTCTTTAGGCAATTGAAAAAATAAATTATATTAAATGTTAAGAATCAACAGAACGGTTTGAAGACGGACCGTATAAGGTTCTGTTTTTCAAAACAAGTCATTTGTAAGACAAAATTATCCGAGGAATTGAAAAGAAACTGAATTTCAATGTTAACGGATTGTTTAAGGGACTTGCAAGGATCGTTTTTTTTTTTAAATAAGTTATGCGTCTGTCTGTCAAACGGCAGAAAATCATAAAATGGAATGGAACAGTCACCGTTTACGACACAGAATTGAACAGAAATTAATTTTTATAACGATTCTGAACACGTTCAACGACTTTAAAAGGGTATTTTTAATTTAATTATTTAGACGCCGCATTTGTTTGTGACTTATCCAAGGGATAAATAAATTGCCATCTTTCACACACTGCCTCCGCCTGTCCAAGGTCACTTTTTTGTATACAATTTTTAAAAAATATGGAAAATTACTATTATAATAATGTTTCCATTTTCCATTTTTCCATTTCCAATAGTATTTTTGTCGTTATTGTTGTTGTTGTTGTTGTCGTTATTGTTGTTGTTGTTGTTGTTGTTGTCGTTATAAAAAAAATTAATGTTTCCCACTAAAACATAAAAAATAAATGAACGTATAAATTTGTACAGTCAATGCTCCTCAATGCATAATAAATTTAGCAGCTACAGTAACTTTGAAACAAATGCAATAAAAATATGCAAAAAAAATGATTTGTGAATTGTTGGTGGGTGTGGAAGGGTTTGACCTTGAACATTTGTCATTTTTTTTTTAATTTACACATTTTTTAAGAACCACTGGCGTCAACACACTGCCCACGTCATTGTCATGTGGTTGGTAGTCAACAAAAAATTGGTTAATTTATGGTGGCGGTGGTGAATGACTGACTGACACACATGACTATACAAAAAAACAAATAAAATATCTATTCACTATCCAATGAAAGTACGATAAAGTTAAGCCGTGAAACAGTGGACTTGCTATAGTAAAAAAAAAAAACGGAAAAACAACAGTAACGGAAGTATTTTCGACTGCTGTATGCTAATGAAATCATTACAATTATGTAATTTCCGGACAATCGTTCATCAAACGATGATATAAATTCAATTTTTGGTCAACACAAACAACAACAATTTTAAAGGCATAAACAATTACTTGCATTACCCCACGATAATTAATTGGTTTTTTGGTCAATGCTCAACACAAAATGCCCGATCTTAAGGTAAACACGCAATAATACGTAGGAATTTAAAGTATCAATTGTTATGTGTGTGTGTGTGTGTTTGAGTGTGTGTAACGACACCAACTTTATTTTACATACGGCTACGACGACGACGACGACAACGACAACGACACGACAACAACGACAACGACGACGACACGACGACGACAATGAAGTCCATTTACATTTAACAGTACAATAGCAAAACGATGTTAATTTGTTCAGAAATTGTATGCATTCTTTCGCTTAGCCATTGTGTGTGTGTGTGTGTGTGAGTGTGTGTAACGACACCAATTTTATTTTACATACGGCTACGACGACGACGACGACGACAACGACACGACGACGACGACAACGACAACGACGACGACAACGACGACGACACGACGACGACAATGAAGTCCAATTACATTTAACAGTACAATAGCAAAACGATGTTAATATGTTCAGAAATTGTATGCATTTTTTCGCTTAGCCTTTGTGTGTGTGTGTGTGTGATTGTTTGTGTGTGTGTATTTTTTGCAGGCAAACAGTTATATTGTTAATTAAAAACAAAATTAAAAGGACACGCTAATAAAGGGTACAACACTTTCTGGCGCGATTATTTTTCTTTTCAAACGTATCCTATAGCGAGACAATACTTTAACTGTACACAAACACACACACACACACACACATTCAATTACAATATTTAAAACTATTTATTTACAGTTTTCTATTATTTTGGCCTGTGTTTTAGGGTTGAGGGGTGATAAATTTTTATTAAGACTAGTTTTTTTTTATTTTTATTCTATTCACAAATAAACGGGGTGAAAATATTACCCCGAATAAACGAAAGATAATAAAAGAAAAAAAAATGTATAGGAAAATACGGAAATTTGGTGGCGCCACAATAAAAGAAAATGCATAAACAATTATTACTTTTATTGAATGAGACGAGACGCAAAACCCACATAAACCCACATAACTTTAGTTTTCAATATTTTTATGTATAATTCCATTTTGAAATTTGTTGTTGTTTGGTTTTATGTTTCGCGGTTTCGTTTTCACGCGTTTTCACATAATTTATCGTTTTGGTTTTTTTTTGCAAATCTCATTAAAATTTAATTTTCACTTCATTTCAGTTACTCTGGCAAAAAAGTAGTGAGGGGGTGGGTAGCTATTCTTCTGGGTGCCATTCATTGAAATATATGGAATAAATGGAACATTGACCGCATGTCGGCCGTCCATCTTAAACGGAACGGTAAAGCCACAGTAGAGCAGAGACTGAGAGAAAAGGAACATGGTTAACAAAGTTCTATTGAAAACGCATTATCTAGGTCAGAGCAGTCACAAGTATAAGGTATTTCGGGGCGGACAAAAGATGACCAAAATATTGCTGCCACAATAAAAATAATATAAAAATTTCCTTTCATAAAAAAATGACGGTAGCATTTTTAATGAATTTTATGTGTCACACTGTAACTGAATAACAACAATATCAAAAGTGTAGCAAAAAGCCATTAGCAGCGTTGCTCCGCTATCGAGTCTCGCAGTCATTCACATATCAATCGTTGATAGTTTATGGTGAGTAGTATAATTACGAGAAAGCCAGATGAAATCTGTTAAATTTGTGTGGGCAACGATTGTCTGTTATTACATGAAAAAGATGTTCAGTGTTTTGTTTTGATGACCCGAAATAATTGCAATGAAATCAAAAAGGTAGCCAAATGTGTGGACACTGCATTGAAGACGGACGCAACGCAATTCAACGATCAAACAAATGTTTTTCGAAAGACACTTTTTGTTTTGGCGCCTACTTATTCCCAAAAAAAAATTTTGACATTTTAGAAAGAGAAATGCCGTGAAAACAAAAAAAAAACCGCGGCACACAAAAACGATGGCACACAATTTTATGATCAGAAACGTTTCCATTAATCCGTTGAAATCGATCGCGTTGCTACCCACCACCCCCCCATCCGATCTGTTTCGCCATGCAAACAAAAAATTAAACAAAAATTTGGGTTAATAGATGAACGAACAATGTCAATCAAAATTTCGATTATAACATAAAATACTAACAAATTTTTAATTTATTAACCCTAATTTTATACCACCATCAAACAAACAAAAAATTAACCCCCCCCCCCCCCCCCCCCATTCTTATTCATTTGTTTACCGTTACAATATAAATATAACCATTGCCACTGCCATATGAGCGAAAATTTAATTATAAAATTGAAATTTTACTAAACCAAAAAACAAATGAAAGTGTGGGTGTGTGTGTGTGTGTGTTGAAATTAAACACACCCTTTGTCCCACAATGAATGAGAATGGTTTTGTGATATACAGTGCCATCTATTAGCTACTATTTGATTTGTATCAAACTGTCAGCAACATCATTGTACGTACATTAAGTGACAGTAGGCGTTTTTGTACGTTGATCGAACTGTCAGTGAACGGTACAAAATACCGGATAGTCATGTGATATATCGTGTGATAGTTAGGTATCCTTAATATGACAAACATAGCAAAAATATTGTATTGATTTGTTGGCTGTAAAAATGATTGGATGCCACATTATTTTGGCAAAAAATTTACGACAAAAGGTCAGCATGTCGATTGGGGTAAGGAATAAAATACGATCAAGGTGTATAACATTTGTACAGCAAATCTATCGTATGGTTAACTTATTAGGACCTTGCATTAATAATGTCAATTTTTTGGCTTGAAAATGGCATTTATTTGTATAACAAAATGATTGAGTCGCATCAACCAATATATTGCCCATCGTTAGCTATGACTTCCTTCCATCTTTTGGGAAGTTTGTTGATTCCTCGTTTGAAACACTCTGCATCTTTTGTCCCAATCCATTCATCGACCCATTTTCGCACTTCTTCAGCATTTCAAAAGCGTACATGTGTCTGTCAGGCTGACCTGCATTGATCGGAACAAATGGTAATCAGAAGGAGCAAGGTCTGGAGAGTACGGAGGGTGATCAAGATGATCCCAACCGAGCCTCTTTATTTTTTCCTTAACGATGTTTGCACGTTTGGCATTGTCATCGTGAAATAAAACTTTGTCGTGTTTTCGAGCTATCAATGGCCGTTTTTCTATCAAATTCTTTGCCAATTCGCCTAGTTGTCGTCGGTAGCGATCATCTGTAACCGTTTCATTTGGTTTTAACAGCTCGTTATACACTACACCTTTCTGATCCCACCACCAAATGCACAGCATTACCTTCTGGCAATGAATATCGCTGATTTGATTGTGAAGTTGAAGCGTGTAAACCACCGTTCAAAAGTTTTTTTGATTTGAAGCATGTTCACCGTAAGCTTCGACCAACAATCGATAACTATCAGCGCAGCGGTTTTCTTCAAATTAAAAGAAAGTTATTAAACTTTCCCGCCGCAATACAACTTTTTCCGGCCACGTAATTCGACATGTTCGAAGCAAAAAAAAAAACTTTGTTGTTTTTACACTTCAACGAAACAAAACATATACTGAAATTTATAGAGTAATGACAGACAAGAAAAAAAAAGAATATGGCCGCGGTGTGTTCTGATGCACAAAACGCCAGTTACGCCAACTGTTATCAAATCGACATTATAGTCCCAATATTTAAAGATGAGTCAAACTAGTTGTTGACGACTCAACGAATCTAATGGTTACGTGTTTCTTTGGCATTAACGGTTTGCGCAGTGGTGTTATCGTTAATACAACTTAGGGCAGTCAATGCTGAGTGGGTAACCAACCATTTGTTTTTTTTTCCAAATGGCTTCCACCAAAAACCAAACAACATGAGAAACAAAACATTACGACCAGGTCAGTTCTCTTCACACACACACACACACACACACACACACACAAACCATTTTTTACGTTACAAATTTCAAATTAATTAATTTATTTTGTGTTTATCCATCCTATTGCTAGCTCATGTCATACTCATTATTTTTGGGACACAGGGTGTTGAAACTATTAAATGCGGGAAAATGTAGAAATGTGTGTGATGCGTGTGTTTTTTTTTTTTTTGTTGTTGTTGTTGTTAATGTGCTTTGAATCTATCTGGTATGCACCGACAGTCGTCCTATATATAACTACAAACATATAACCCCATACATTCATTACATATTTATTGCAATAAATATCACACAATATATCATCCCTAAAAACATCATCGTCACAGGAATAGCATTAATATTGTATCTATGTACGAGTGTATTTGTATATAGCATTTATGTACAGTTATTGTACAGTTATTGTACAGTTATTTATTTATATACAACTAAAAGCATGTCAACGCACAATTCCCATATACACGCAGTGGTGTGTCTACTGCTGCTGCTGTTGTGTTATATCAAATATACGGTACTTTATATTTATAATACCGTACACACACACACACACACACACACACACAAAACATTTTATGTGCTGTCAAGGTCAAGGTTAGAAAATTCGATAAAATTTTGTACATACATTGCAACGGTACATTTTATTTTTATTTTTTCGTGTATTTTTAGAGATATCGTTCACAAACACACACACACACACACACACACACACAATGGAATAGAGATAAAAATAAATATGTAAAAAAGGAAAAAAATAATGGGTTGCCGGGAAAGAGGGGGGGGGAGGGAGGACGACTGGGGTGGCAGACGCCGGTATGCGATTATATTTATAATAATAATAATAATAAATTTTTTTAGTATAATATTTTTAATGGGGATTTATTTATTATCAAATGTGTGTGTGTGTGTGTGTAATGATTTTTTTTGTTGTTGTTGTTGTTGTTGTTCTGGTTGGTCACGGTCTCACCTGTCAATCAACATCAACAAAAAATATATAAATGTTTCAATTGTTTTGCGCCAGCAATAGCATTTTTAATATTGTATTTTAAAATAAAATTTTAATAATTGAGAAGGTTAGGAACAAAAACGTAATGAATGAGCGGTGAGGGGGGAGGTTGGTCGCCGCCGTACATTGTCCCAAATTTAACCGTTATACTGTTGGGTATTTTTTTATTTTTGTTTCCATAACATTTATCCACAACATTTTTGAAACATGATTTCGATTCAAAGTGGTTTCAATTGGATTGGATTTGGCACGACACCATCAATTAAAAATGGAGTTGCATGTAGGCTGCTTCTTGGATGGTGATGGAACCGCAGGCATCATAAAACACTTCATTCACGGCATGATTTTCGTGTAAATTGTAAACAAATAAATAAGTTAAACGATGCGATAGATAGATGTGGCGAATACAGGACGGAACAGCGTGACTACTTGAGAGAAACCCATTTTTTCTGTACCCTTTTTTTTTTTGTTGTCTTGTGAAGTATTGCACACAATAGTGCAACGATCAATCAATCGGTTTTTTTTATGTCGTTGATCTACAACGAACAATTTTCGCGACCACAAACATTTTGTCACATACACGTGAAATCTCTCGAATACACTCAAAGTTTGGTCTGTAACTTTTTCCAGCTATTGGTTCTACATAAATATTGTATTAAAAAGCCATTATCCTTTTTTGGTTGCGACACAACGTGTATTATGGCGCATTCAAAATATTACATATATTAATCCAAAGTCAGTGAATTTAGATTCCATTAGGTCCCAATTTTTAATTAAATTAGCCCATGATTTTTGTCAGGGACACACATAAATTGATGTTGCCAGAGAAATAATAAGGTAAAATCAATCACCATAGCTTTAATTTGAATTGTGTTAACCAAGGCCAAGGACTAACATTACGTAATTCCATTCGGACATTCTAAATTTTTAACCATTTATGGACGTCACATCACTAAAAATATAATTAATATTCACAATGGAAACAAAGTTTGTATGATTATAGTTTTTGAGACTAACTGTGTAGAAACAATAAATAAATAAATAATTTTATATTGGGGGAGGGTTTGCGGTTGATTCCGCTAATAATAATTAAAAACAATTACCTGATTATTTGCATCGTTTTGTTGTTCACAATCGGTGACAACTGTTGTTGTTGGTGCCGATACCGATACCACCGATGCTGTTGTTGATGTTGATGCGGACGACGATGATGGCGACGACGACGACGACGACGATGCGGATGATGATGCAGATGATGATGTGGATGTGGATGTGGTTGCAGATGCAGATGCGGATGATGACACCGATGATGATGTTGGTGATGCGGTTGTTAAAATTGTTCCAAATAATGTTGATTTTTGTTGTGAAGTTGATAAATTTATAGCACCATTATGATCATTGTCTTGATCCATAATTCCATCGTTCTATAAATAAAATGATAAACAACAGCGAACATAAAATAATTGTAAATTCATGATAAAATGCGGGCGGATAGGTGAAAATGGTAGCCGACGACGCTTCGTATCGGCATCCCAAACATTGCCCTGTCCACCATCGGTTTTACTTGTTCGATTACTCATCACACTAACCCTCACCTAACCATTCTTTTGAAGATACACAAAAAAACTAAATGACTCGTACGTATTGGATAACGTCACGCAAAATTAATCGCAAAATAATTGGCGGAAACTTTTCGCTCATCGCATCGATACAATAAAAAAATAAAAAACAATTAGTTTTGGATTACTAATATTTAAATCCGGAATGACAATATTTTTTTAAAAAAAAAAATGGGTCATGTAATTCACATGGTCCTCTAGATAATAAAAATAAAAAAAAAAAACAATATTTTGGATGGGAACAGTCTCTCCTTCCCTTTGTATTCCAATAAAAAATTATTCACACAAAAAATGACAAATGACATAAAAAAAACCCCCAACAGAAAATGCAACATCACATTTAAAAATCCAGTCGCACACACAACATTCTTTGTGTTTCCTGTAACAACAACAACAACAACAACAACAAAAATATAAGATAACTAAAGGATCATCTATCCATCCCCTTGCCACCCCGCTACCTCATCTGAAACTCTAATGAATTATACGATATTTTTACATATATCCGTTATTTAAATTCCAACAAATCCCCACGTATTTTATCTATGAACACGTAAACGAGAATAGAGAGCAAAAATAAAAAAAAACCCCACACAAAATAAGACGATGAAAAATGCCAATCATATCGATAAGGAACGATACGCACTAATATATAAATATATATTTATTATTATATGATTATCACCCAAACTCCAGGTCGACGGTACATCAATCCACCACCACCACCACCACCAACCCCATCCAAAAAAAAATAATCAAACATCAAAATAAAGTAACAAACGAAAGAAATTTATTGCATACCTATTCTTAGGGTTAGTTACATACAACAACAACAACAACAACAACAACACAAACTATACACCCTCTGTCCGAAACACTATCGTTAACCCTTCGACTACGTTTTTCAAAATGGTTTCCCCCCCTTTTCATTTAGCCACAAAATGAAGTTTGCGAGAATTGTTTTTGAAAAAAACACATTTGTTTGATTTTTCAATCAATTATTGAAACGGTGATGTTTCAACTGTTTTGTTGTCGCTCGGCGGCGGCGGCGGCGTCAAAACGAATACAACGAAAACACAATTCAATACACCATTTTTTTTTTTTGTATTGTTTAACCGTTAAATAACCGGTTTTGGATTGCACGATGAACGAAATGTTTTCGATTGCGGTCGATTGCGCGTCACATGCAAAAAATACACATTTTTATTGAAAATACAATAAAAAAACTAACTGTCACTTGTATTTTATTTTACCAATGTGACAGATGAAATGTCACTACACCACTAACATTTATTTTTGACACTTTGTAAGGGTCAATTCACACTACATAAATCACCGTTAAAATTGTCGAATACAAAGACCGATATGGTGAATGGACGACGACAAATGAAATGTCACTACACCACTAACTTTTTTTTCTGGACACTTTGTAAGGGTCAGTTCACACTACATAAATCACCGTTAAAATTGTCGCATACACAGACCGATATGGTGAATGGACGACGACAAATGAAATGTCACAACACCACAAACTTTTTTTTGTGACTCTTTGTAAGGGTCAATTCACACTACATAAATCACCGTTAAAATTGTCGCAAACACAGACCGATATGGTGAATGGACGACGACAAATGAAATGTCACTACAACACTAACTTTTATTTTTGTGACTCTTTGTAAGGGTCAGTTCACACCACATAAATCACCATTAAATTTTCGCAAACACAGACCGATATGGTGAATGGACGACGACAAATGAAATGTCACTACGCCACAAACTTTTATTTTTGACACTTTGTAAGGATCAATTCACACTACATAAATCACCGTTAAAATTGTCGCATAAACAGACCGATATGGTGAATGGACGACTACAAATGAAATGACACTACACCACTAACTTTTTTTTGTGACTCATTGTAAGGGTCAATTCAAACTATATAAATCACCATTAAAATTGTCGCATACACAGACCGATATGGTGAATGGACAGACGGACAATCACCCATGGATTTTAAATGTTTATTCTCAAAAAAGTTTTCCGGACCGAGGGTTCAAAAATACAAAAAAAATTCGTATAAATATAAAAGGCAAGCGACAGGAAAACATAAGAAAAATATATATTCCTTCCGATTATGATTAAGTTATAAGTGCGTGCGTGTGTGTCGGTGTGTGTGTCGGTGTGTGTGTGTGTGTGTACGTACGAGTATATAATAATAATAGTCTTAATAATAATAAAGAGGCGAAATGTCCTAGTGTAAATAATACATAAAATTTTTAAAAAAATTATACACACATTTTTTTTTGGGTGCCAGCGCGCGCTCCTCCAGCAAATGCAAAGAAATGGAAAAATATTTAAATTGGGTTTTTTCGATTTTTCAATTTTCTATCCAAGGAAATATTTTGATGGGGGGTGGGGTGGGACGAGGGTAGTACTGGCAATCCCCCATATATTTTGATATTGTATTTTTTATTCGATTCACAATGCGAGTATTTAATAATAAAGGCGCTCACAAAACGTTCAAAGATTCATATTAATTTAAATACAATTGGATTTAATTTTTTTTTTTGTGATATTATTGTTATCAACTATCACCCGCATCTTTTCATTTTCATTCATCGGATCACACACACACACACACACACACACACAAAATATATACGTGGGAGAAGATATTCGAATAAGTAATTGTAATTTATTTAGGGATTTTGATAACTTTTATTGATGCAATTGAATTAATAAACAAATGTGATTGATTGATTGATTGATGGATGCCCAACCGATCGGCAATAAGTGTAACAAAAAATGCAGTGAACGGATTTGGGATGGTGAACTGTATGTTGGGAAATCTTTCAAGAACAATGCGATATTTTGATAACAAAATTTTGGTGTCACATTTTTTTTATTTCTATTCTATTGTAATTGGATTGTACCTGGGATTTTTATGTTTATTAATCTTCAATCTCTCTGTCTGATAGATCTGGGGGTATCTGTTTTTTTTTTTTTTTTCTAGTAGTTACTTCACCAAAATTCAGTGCATACATTTCGATGGTGTGCCCAACAAATAACACGGAATGCGATTAAAAATTGGATGATAAATTACCAACTGGCTGTGTTGGATTGGATTGGATTGGAGAAAAAGGTGGAAAATAATTTGAGTTTCTATAAATTTTGTTCAGGATATTGTATTTTCGTAGGACCATCACATCAATTGTTCTGATTCTAAGCAAACCTTCTAAATGTGATGGAAAATTGGATTATAGAAATGGTCAAATAATTATTAGTTTCCCTAATTTATTCCTTGTATTTCTACAACAACAAATCTGTTTTGGTTTTTGGTATTTTGTTGGAAATTCATAAAATTTCTCTATATATTTATCGCCATTTTCAAAAAATCGGAATACTAAACGTCGACGGATGTGATTGGATGTGATACGAACGAAATTGGTCACATTTTCCAAATGTTGTACACCTTAAAATCAATGTGCTGTGTGTCGACATTATTTGTTTTCTGTTTTTAATCCAATCCAATTAATCTGTATAAGAAAATTTTGTAATTAACCCAATTGCACCGGACGGTGGTCTGTGTGAAAATCCACTGGTTCATTGGTTTTTGTCTGCACAGCACAGATTCTTTCGCATCGTTTTCTTAATTAAACCAGGTTAAGTCACAGCCAACCGTTTGTCCGATGTTGAACTGGAATTTTGGTAACACAATAAAAAACTATTATTTTTTGTGACATTTTGACATATTCATAACATTGTCCATGTGAAAATCCACTGGTTCATTAGTTTTTGTCTGCACAGCACAGATTCTTTCGCATCGTTTTCTTAATTAAACCAGGTTAAGTCACAGCCAGCCGTTTGTCCAATGCTGAACTGGAATTTTGCCAGCACATTAAAAATATATAATTTTTTGTGACATTTTGACATATTCATAACATTGTCCATGTGAAAATCCACTGGTTCATTAGTTTTTGTCTGCACAGCACAGATTCTTTCGCATCGTTTTCTTAATTAAACCAGGTTAAGTCACAGCCAGCCGTTTGTCCAATGCTGAACTGGAATTTTGCCAGCACAATAAAAATATATAATTTTTTGTGACATTTTGACATATTCTCTGCATACGAAAAATATGTCAATTAGTAATTTTTTTTTATGACATTTTGACACATAAATTCAAAAATGATGATGTCAATGAGATAATGGGAAATCGTTGCTAGAAACAATTCCACACACGGACGGCTACACCAGACTACAAAAAAAATAAACTACACCTGGTGCCCACCAAAAAACCACAGTTACATCTATACAAATATTTTTGTCAAAGCACAAAAGCATTAAGAATAGGTAACCCCAAACCCAACAAAAATGGGATTTAAAATCAAAATATATTTTCTTTTGTTTGATTTGAACTTTGCCGACCGTTTTAATTTCTCTGGCAAAAAAAAAACGGCACAACCATATAAAACATAAAACATAAAAAATTATATGTTGTCACACACACACACACACGCACGCACATCACTTAAAATAAACATAAATTATGTAAAATTATGAGAACAAATAAAACGAACATTTGTAAATTTGCTAATTTTGTTACTTTTTTTAATGTTCAATTTTATATTTATGAATTTTACATTCTTGCGTCTTGCGAATGTTGTGATGGTGGTGGTGGTGGTGGTGGTTGCACGGTGGTAGTGATGGTGGCTGTGCGTTTATCTATTCTAATGTAATAATATGCACAAATTCATAAATAAATATAAAATATATTCATCGTACGCGTAGAGTTATTCAAATTATACACTGAGGGGTTGTTTATTATTTTGTTTTACATATTATTATTCCCTAATAATAATATACATCACCACCGCCACCACCGCCACCACCACCACCGCTGCCAATATAAAAGGAAAACAACAATTACACCATAATAATGAGGTTATAATTTTAAATCACATTGTTTTATTTGTGTAACGCAATGTATTACGGTACGTGTCTCTGTGTGTGCATTTCTAAAATTCACGTATTCCAAACATAAATTATTGTACAATATAAAAGTAAACGAAAAAACAATTAGATTGGCGGGTAGTTGCACAAGTTTTGGGACACAATTTGTTTTTTTACAATCAAAATTGGCAGGGTGAAATAATTTATAATTCGAATACACTTTGAATTCTTTGCATGGCTATATTGTGAATCACACTACATTTTGTGACAATTTGACAGATATCTACAAACATTAATACAGTGTCAAATTGTCACAAAAAATATTTGCTATTGACGACACTCTTAATGCCAATCAAAGGGCTTGTAACCATCGAACACGAATTGAAATTATAATTCATGCAATATTTTGTGTGAAAGGGGAAAGGGGTAATGTAGCAAAATTAATGTTTTTTCTCCGGGATTAAGGACCAAATCAAGAACTATTACAAAAACATATTTATTTGAAATTTTTGTGTTAAATTTTGCTTGCGATACCGTTTCTGAAAGAGAATACAGATAAGAATCCAGTGGAATTAGTGGTTTGCCGAGATTAAAGATCAAATCATAAACTAGAAAATGAGATTTATTTGAAATTTTGTATGCAACCGAGAATTTAACTATTAGAATTCCAGTAATTGGTACTGATTGAAGGATAAAAGTTACAATTTCAGGGGACCTAATTAAGGACATTATTTATTTTATATTGTGCGTGCGATACCGCAATGCAATGGAGAATTTAACTATTAGAATTTCAGTAATTGGTACTGATTGAAGGATTAAAGTTCCAATTTTAGGGGACCTTATAAGAGGACATTATTTAATTTTATATTGTGAATGCGATACCAAAATGCAATAAAGAATTTAATTATTAGAATTCCAGTAATTGGTACTGATTGAAGGATTAAAGTTCCAATTTTAGGGGACCTTATAAGAGGACATTATTTAATTTTATATTGTGAATGCGATACCAAAATGCAACCGAGAATTTAACTATTAGAATTCCAGTAATTGGTACTGATTGAAGAATTAAAGTTACAATTTCTGGGGACCTAATTAAGGACATTATTTATTTTATATTGTGCGTGCGATACCAAAATGCGATTGAGAATTTAACTATTAGAATTCCAGTAATTGGTACTGATTGAAGAATTAAAGTTACAATTTCTGGGGACCTAATTAAGGACATTATTTATTTTATATTGTGCAAGCGATACCAAAATGCAATAGAGAATTTAACTATTAGAATTCCAGTAATTGGTACTGATTGAAGAATTAAAGTTACAATTTCTGGGGACCTAATTAAGGACATTATTTATTTTATATTGTGCAAGCGATACCAAAATGCAATAGAGAATTTAACTATTAGAATTCCAGTAATTGGTACTGATTGAAGAATTAAAGTTACAACTTCTGGGGACCTAATTAAGGACATTATTTATTTTATATTGTGCGTGCGATACCGCAATGCGATTGAGAATTTAACTACACCAACCGTGCGTTAATCCGAACGCCATTTAATCCGACCGCCAGCTAATCCGAACGTGCGTTAATCCGAACGCGTTCGGATTATCGCACGGAAAAATATAAATAATATCAACACACACTAAAATTCACATAATTTTCTTATTTTAAAAGATAAATTCATAAAATAAAAAGTATCTGATAGCTGAAACCTTCTAGTTGACTTGTTAACAAAAAAAAATTAATCACTCTAATATCTTGGAAGTTCTGGCATCATAAATGAATCAAAATACCCTATTTTTTTAATAATTGTAAAATCAATTCCATAAAGCTATGGTATTTTTTGAGATATGTCAATGAAACGCGCCTCACATATCCTTAAAAATGATTGTATGTATGAGTACGTTTAAACCAATTTTTTACTATTAACATCCAGACTGGGAGTGCTTGAGACGAATTTCCTGGAAATTTGTAAATTGATCATTTCTTAACCGATTTTGATGAAATTTTTATTTTATGTATTCAAAGTGGGATTATATGAACAGTTCTTAAGGTAGTTCTAAGATATCGACACTACGGGCAGTTTTATTGATCAGAGTTGCGTATCCTGGTTAATTTGGCTATTCCTTATCCGATTTCGATGAAATTTTGTATATGTGTTCAATCGGATGAGGAAATTAACCAAATTAACCAGGATACTCAACTCTGATAAGTAAAACTGCACTGAGTATCGATATTTTAGAACTACCATAAGAACTGTTCAAATAATCTCAATTTACACCTACATACTAAATTTCATCGAAATAATCGGATAAGGAATACCCAAATTAACTGCCCGTAGTGTCGATATCTTAGAACTACCTTAAGAACTGTTCATATAATTCCACTTTGAACACATAAAATAAAATTTCATCAAAATCGGTTAAGAAATGATCAATTTACAAATTTCCAAATAATTGTATTCGACGCCACATTAAATTCCGTGTAAAATTTGCATTAATTTGTCCAAAAAAATTAATAACCAAATTATTAAAATCGTGTTCGTGTGTCGGTGTGTCGATGGCATTACGTGTTTGTGATTCTTTGCAATACATTAATTTAATTTTTGTGTTATTTGATTTCTTTTACATTTTGGGGGGGAGGGGGGGGGCAGGAGGAGGGGGCTAAATATTTACTAACTGTTAAATTTCAATTGTTTTGTTTGTTTGTTTGTTTGTAGTTTTTTTTTGGCGGGTTTATTTAAAATATTAATTCTTTTTCTTATTCTTTCTATATTTATTTCCGCCGCTTTTATTTTCATATTTAAAAAGGCACACATTACACACACACACACACACACACACACCAAACCAACCAAAAAAACATACATTTAATGGATTTCCTTTTAAATATTGTGTAAACACAATTATAATTCTTGTATTTTATATTTTTATTGTTGTTATTGTTGTTGTTATTGTTGTTGTTGTGTAGTACCAACATAAAAAATAAATAAATAAATAAATAAATAAAAATATTTATTAAGTAATTTGTGTGTGTGTGTGTGTGTTTGTGTTTGAAATTTATTTACAATATTTATATTTACTCAAAAATGAATTGGCCATTTTCAAAAAAATAAAAATGTTGTACAAATATTTTAAACCTTTCGCAATTCATATTTTCATCATTATCATCGGAAAAAAATTATAAATCCTTATCATACCGACGACGACGACGACCATTCAACCTCCAATCAACCCTATAGTTACATTTTTTTTCGACAATTATTTTTATTACACACACACGCACGATGAGTTTTTTTTTATTTTCACACAACAACCGCACATTATTTTGATAAGAAAATTTAATTTTGGTATGTATCACCCCGCTCCACCCAGCCCCCAAATATATACATATTATGTATCCCCTATATATGAACACATTTATATACATACAATTTATCCCCATAAATCCCCCAAAATATATACTTTAACAATGTGTTCCCGAGCCCGTATGTGTACATTAAAAGTTATATGGCATTGTGAACGAATGACCCAATGGCCCCGATATCGTGTAATGAATTTTAATTAATAATAGCATTGAAATTATAACGAGGGTATGTTTGAAAAGTTTTTTGGTTTATCATTAATTTTTTTGTAAATCAGAAACCAAAGATGTTTCTCATGTGGGTAGGACGTACGTTTGTTGTGCGACAACGATTGCGCCATTGTAATATCCTATGGACTATGGATCACCTAAGTCGAACTTAAGTTTTAAAAATCATTCGAAAAATTGTTAACAATTACAATAAAATATTGGTTGTTTTTAGCATCTCTTAAAATTCACTCAAATCGATCGATGAAAATTTAATGGCAGACATTTGTTGCGGTGGTGGGTCAAATGAGCAAAGGAAATGATGATTTGTTTGAGTCTGTTCATCTTCGCCATCCCGCAAATGGTTAGCTGTTTTTAAATTTTATAATTTTAAATATAGAAAATTCAAAATTTTGCCAACTTTTGAGTTTCCACTCATCATCAAAGTATAGAACAAAGTTATTATTTTTAGTCCCATTTCACATTGTGCGGCGGCGGCGGCAAACGATCACTTTGCAAACCAGTAAAAAAACATTTTATAAAATTCTATTACTTTTGATGGCTGAAGTGTTCAAAAAAAAAATGGTTGTTAAATATTTAAAAATACTGGTAGTGGTCGACAAAGGTGTGGTTCATTTCCCAAAAAAAGGAATTTTTTTTTGTTATGTAATTGGATTTGGTCACATGGCGGTTTATTGAGGTTTTTAAGATTTTTGAAAAATTGTTTAAATAAAATTGGAAATTTATGCCTATAATTGGGTGAGGAGCAAGTTTTTTTTTAAATTCTCATCTCAACATGAAATCAATAGAGAAATGAATTACCTTTAATTTGAGCCATAATTTTTTTTACGATACCTTTACCAACTTGAAAGTTATGTATATTTTGGTGCGGTCAAAGAACAGAACAGAATGGTTGGAATGGCCAAAGATACAATTTTGAATTTTACGACAAATTGTACGCGCGGTCAACCAAATTGATTGTCAAAACAATAAAAATCGAATAGATTAAGATGGATGCGTTGGATCACGTAGTATACGGATGGAGGAAAAGCGTGTGCCGAAAAAACTGTGTAAATGGTAAACCAGAAGGTATAGCGGAAGAGAGTCAAACGGAAGACCTAAGGCGAGATGGTTAAATGCCGAGTAAAATGTGATATAAAGATCCTTAAAATTAGGGATTGAAACACATTACGGCTACGCGGATAGGTCAGGTTGCAGAAGTGTGTTGGAGAGAAGGCTAAAACCGCACCGCGGGTTATAACGCCATGGATTAAGTAAGTAAATAAATTTATTTTGCAAAACATAATGTTTCACATCTAAAATATTTTAAAATGATAAAATTTGCATTTTGTTTCTGATTTAAAATTTAAATACAGTTGATCGCATTATTATTGAACCCAAAATTTTAAATTAATTTAATTATTTTTTTCTATTTTTTTTTTGTTAACCATTTTTATAGCTGTTTTCATAAATTCCGTTAATTATTGGCATTTCGGTAATGTGTCATGCGTTGAAATGTAGTTTATTTACCAGGTTATAGGAGTATGAAGTGAGCCGCCGCTGCCAATAAATGGCTGTACTTATATTAGTAATTGTGAAAGAGCCTTAATGCGATGCGATTTTTTTATTGTTTTGACATCTGTCAACAACAACATTCAGAGTGTATGGTAAATTCCATTTGTAATACAACAACATAAAATTTTATCGTGTTAAAAATATCTTCAACAAACGATTTGCGGGTATCATTAGTTTTTTGTTATCATTTAAAGTGAAACGCAGCTGAATCTCAACGAAGAATGCTTGTAGAAGCTTTTGGTGATCATGCTCTATCATTAGCAACATGCAAAAGATGGTTTCAACAATTTAGAGACAAAGATTTTGATTTGAGAAATGAAGAACGTGGAAGACCACCAAAAAAGTTTAAAGACAGTCAGAATTGCAAGCATAAGTTGGACGAAGATGATACACACAAATTCAAAAACAACTTGCCTTAAGCCTTAAATGTAGATGAAAAAAACAATTTCTAATCGTTTAAAAGCAATGGGAAAGATTCAAAAGTGTGTGCAAAAATGGGTTCCACATGAATTGATGTGAAAGGCAAAAAGAAAATCGAAAAACCATTTGTGAATTGCACGCGACAACGATACAAAAGAAAGTCTTTTTTGCTGCATCGAATCGTGACTGGTGGTGATGAAAAGTGGATATATTTTGAGAATCCTAAACGCAAAAAATCATGGATTACTACATCGGGTAAAGCTGCAACATCGACTGCAAAACCAAATTCGGATTCGGTAAGAGCAGAATGCTTTGTGTTTGGTGGTGGTGATCAGGATGGTGTGGTGTATCATGAACTTTTGAAACCTGGTGGGAAACTGTTAATACGGTTCGCTACCCAACAACAAATAATCGATTTGAACCATGCCATTATTAGATAACCGACCATGGAATGGACAGAAAGAAAGAAAGAAAAAATCTGTTAAGGTAATTTTGCAACATGATAATGCACCAGCACACAAAGCAAAACCAGTTCAGGATACGATAAAGTCGATTGGGATGGGAGCTGTTATCACACCCTCCCGATTCACCAGACTTGGCTCCTTCGGACTACCATTTGTTTTCATCGATGGGACATGCTTTGCGAGAACAGCACTTCAAAACATCTGCGAAAGTTGAAAATTGGCTGAATCTGAATCATCGGTTTTCGTCCAAAGCAACACAATTTGTTCGACGTGGTATACGAAAATTGCCTGAAAGGTGGTTAAAATGTGTAGACGGCGCCGCGATAGAAGTTATTTTGAATAAAATATTTTTGATTTTTCTATTCTAAATAATGTGTTTTTCTTCCTTTAAAAAAGGCTCATTTCATACACCTATACCTGGTAAGTCGAGTGCTAAAATTTGCTGCCGTACAGCCAGGCCCAACTTCTATTCCAGACGCTTCGTGACTGCTGCATATTATAAATAAAAAAACCCTGTACCATTTCGTTTTTGTTTCACTTTTCTAAATTCCTAATTGTTTTGTTTACATTTACTTTGAAAAAAAACAAAAGATAATAGATTTTCGTTTTCACAGCCATTTTTACCGTTAAATTTTCCACACAAAAAAACCAAGTAAATACAAAATGCTGCAAATGTGAATGATGAAATTGAAAATGAATACGTAAAATAGAAATAACAAAGTAAAACGAACAAACGAACATAAAAACCAACACAACAAATAAACAATAAATAAACAATTTAAAACTGTAAAAAAAAAATAACAAAGTCCATCTGTTTTGTGTGTGTGTGTTGGTGTGTTGGTGTTTGTGTGTGTAAATAAAAATAAATAAATAAATATTGTGTCGATAATAAATAGACTTTGTTTTTTTACCATTTTCTATTTTTAAACTATTATTTTTTTATTTATTTATTATTTTTGTTATTTGTTATTTGTGTGTGTGTGTGTGTGTATTTTATTTTTATTTAATTAAATTATTGTTGGTGTGGGGTGTACCACACAGCGCACACAACGAATTCGACAAAAATTAGATTAGATAAAATGAGAACATTTTTAAAATAGAAAAACGAAATGTCACTTTATGTGCGGCAAAAAAATGAACTAAAATGAACTTATGGTGGTGTTACACAATTAATGACTATGGTTTTTTGGTGTCACTTTGTCAGGCTATAAATATTTCGCAGAACCATCTCAACACCACCAAAAATCTAATTTTAATCGGTTACCATTCAACTGTGAGCGCCCGCGTGACCCGTCACCAGATCGTTTTCAGACCGCGATTTTGCAGACTTTGACTTCAATTCGAACAAAACCCAATAATTTTTAATACCCACTTTTTGTCCATTGTATTTTATGTGATCAACTTCGAATATGCTTCTGTTTGTTGTGTGCTGAGAGATATGGATCATGAAAAAATGGATCGAAAATGTAGTGGCGAAGAACGTGAATGGGTCTATAACTAAGTCCTGGTCCTAATCGGATAGGTATCGTAACTGCTATTGCTTGTACACAATGTGTGTGAAGTGGCAATACTTTGCTATTTATAGTAGTTTAATCCACCTTTTCATATTCAGTGAGTCCTATGACCATTCAGCGGAAGTGTAAACAAGTATTTTGTTTTTAGTTGATTAAAAATCATAAAATTTTTTGCCAACAAAACAGCATTTGGGACGGAAAGTTAGGTTAAGTAATTTTATTCAGACGAAAAACAGTAGCAGCAAAAAACTTATCACTTTTTGGTTACAAATTTATGGTGAACATTCACCCTCCGCCCGTCACAAAACAATTGTGAGAGTATTGGTTTAGACGACAGTTTAAAAATAATGATTTTTATGTTAGTGATTGAGGAGCACCAAATGAAAATTTTGAAGACGAAAAATTGGATGTTTTACTCAATGAGAAGATCCATTTTAAAAACGGAAGAAGAATTTGGCATTGGCATTAAATGTTACCCCAGCACAAGTGTTTCCAAATGTTTTTAAGAAAATGGGAATGGTCGAAAAGCTATTGTGTAATGGGTACCACATGAACATTAACGGTAAGACAACAAGAAAATTGGCAAAAACAATGTGTGTGAAATTTTGCTTCAAAATCATTCAATTTTGCATCGAATTGTGTGTGACTGGTGATGAAAAGTGGATCCATTACGATAATCGAAAACGTCTAAAAGCATGTGTGAACCAGGTCCATCATCGTGTTCTAAGGTTATGCTGTGTATCTGGTGGGAATCCGCGCTTGATGTAGTGTGGTGAATCCATAATATTTGCCACAACAAAGATGCGTCAAAATGGTTGTACCTTCTGTCGATGGCAAATACTTTGAAAATAAAATATAATGTACCCGTTGGACTTTCAAATAAAATGTGTGTGTGTTTTTTCTTACCAAAATATCGACTGAAAAAAACCAATAGTTCTGAACCCATACATTTTATCATTGATCAACTCCTAATTTGTTTCGGTTGTGTGTTGTGTTGAGATATGGATCATAGATTTTATCATTGATCAACTCCTAATATGTTTCGGTTGTGTGTTGTGTTGAGATATGGATCATAGAAAAATGGATCGAAGCGCCGAAGAACATGAGTGGATCTATAAATGGGTAAAATCTAAATTGATGTTGTTAGGTTTTTTTCTACCGGAAATAACACCTGCCGTGGTACGATGGTTCTACAAATGGTATGGCTGTAGGAAACCCTTTCGAATAAAATTGTCATGGCAATTGTTATGGCAATCGGAATGGAAATTTAATTTTAGAGTATCGTTTGCGACGAATGAAAATTTGTGCCATAGATATTTTTACAGAAGTGTGCACATGGAAGTGGAGCAGAAGAAGACTGCGCAAGTTAATGCGCTGGCTATACGGAGAAGCAGAAGGTTGAAAAAAGTAACTGGATATCATCGGATTTAAAGACGCGAATTTCGAATTTCGGTTGTTCGTCAAACCGATGCTGGATGGTTTGATTTTTATGGTGAGGTAATTAGGCAACAATTCGGATTAGTATGTTGGGTATAGCATACTTGCAATGCCAGTTGCGACCGAACGCGTCCACGGGTTGCGCATAATGGAACTGGGTCTATGATACTTATGGGTTAGCTACGAATAAAGAATAAGTAGCCGCGCCGACAATCTGGCACAGCTGTGTATGAGAATTACTTTCGGGTGTTGTGTGAAAGCAGCACTCGATTAAAACTGAGTTAATGATTCAGTGATTACACAGTAAAAGACGAATCAGCGGCGCCAATGTAACTGCTTTCGGCAGAGGTGATATACCCCTGTAAATGATCCTACGAATTTGCAGAATGATTGGTTGGTAGGTTGAACGTATGGTTAACTACCAACTTCGGAAAAACAACTAGTTATGAATTCGACAACACAGTCTCGGATCGGACAGAATAAACGGCAACGACCCCAGCAAAGAAAATTTAAGGACAATGATTTAAAACTTGCATCTTGGAATGTTAGAACTCTGTTACGACAAGTTGCGTTAAGAGCACTTACTGATACACTAAGAACAGCCAAATTGGATATAACAGCTATCCAAGAAACTAGGTGGCCCGGAAAAAATTTATTGAAAGGTAAAGGATACACATTTTATTACAGCGGCAATGATTGCAGTAAAAGAAGAGAGTTCGGCACCGGTTTCGTAGTTTTTGGAAAAGCAAGAAATTCAGTAATTGCTTTTAATCCGATTGATGAACGCATTTGTACACTACGTGTAAGAACAAAATTTTTTAATCTGACCCTCATCAATGTACATGCGCCCACTGAAGAGAAAACTGATGAGGTTAAGGATGAGGTTTATGAAAAGCTGATGGCAACATATAGAGCTGCACCCGGCCACGACATTAAGATTGTCCTAGGCGATTTTAATGCCAAGGAAACAATATATCACCCAACTATAGGTAAGCGCAGTCTTCATAAAACAACGAATGAAAACGGGCTAAGATTGATTGATTTTGCCATGTCTAAAAACATGGTCATTAGTGGTACATATTTCCCACATAAAGAAATTCATAAGATGACGTGGAGGTCTCCAGATGGTAGAACAAGTAATCAAATTGATCATGTACTAATTGATGGACGTCACTGTACACAAATATAATGGGTGTTCGAACTTGTCGCAGTTTAAATATTGACTCAGATCATTATCTAGTTCGGATAGTGCTACGAGCCAGAATTTCGGCCAGTAATAACACACAACCCGTAGCGTTGAAATGAGCAGTCGAGAAACTTGAACAGTCGGCCCGTAAAACAATTGTACATGGATGCAATGGAACAACAAATTATTACAGATTTGGAGGCTGAACCAGCAGGAAACTAATGTATAAATAGTATGTGGAAGAAATTAAAATCCATGCGTTGAAGGTGCCGCAACAGAGGTGATTGGAAACGGGATGATAGTAAAAAATGAGTGGTTTGATGATGAATGTAGAAATGCTCGGGATGCAAAAAATGCGTCCAGGCTGAAAATGCTAACGCTGGCTACCCGAACCACTGCGGAAGACTATCGCGAAAAGAGGGATTTCGAGCGTAAATTGATTCGTAAGAAAAAACGAGAATTGGAACGAAAGGTTTACGTCGAAATGGAAAACATTTAACAGGAACAACGATAATAGAAAATTGTACCGGAATGTCAATCGTTTTCGCAACGGATACAATCAACAACAACCTTTTTTGTGCAAAAACAGACATGGTCAGGTAATGGTGCCGGAGGAAAGATGCCTCGAAAGATGGGCCGAGTACTTTAAAGATATATTAAATGTGAATACGCCAGTGAATACTATGGAAGATGTGCAATTTCAAACCTCCCAACCATTTATAGCTGAACCGCATCAATACACGAAGTAAAGAATGTTATTCAGAAGCTCAAGAATATCTGATGGACTACGACAAGACGATCCATTATCAACACTGCTATTTAATATTACGCTGCTGGAAGAGGCAGTGAGGGGCATCAATATTGATAAACAAGGCACGATTTTTACAAAATCGTCTCAATTATTACGGTACGCGCTGATGATACAAAACATAATGGGTTGAAATATTATAACTGTGTCAAGGATGCTTTCGAATCGTTACAAAAGGAGGCATCAGGTCTGGGTCTCAAAGTGGATGCAGAAAAAACAAAATATTTGGTGGCAACGAATGGACATCACGAATTCGAGATCAAACTCGGTTAATAGTGGAGAACACAATTTTGAAATAGTCAATAGAGATCGCGTGTACTTAGAATCGTTGATAAATGTTGAAAATGATATTGAAGAGAAAATACGGCGCAGGGTAGCAACTGAAAACAGGTTAAAAAAACAATTCCGATCGAAAACATTACAACGAGATCTTAAGTTCAAGCAATATAGAACTTTAATACGTCCAATATTAATGTATGGATCGGAGGCTTGGTGCACCGGACACAGAACCAGGAACAACTACTTCGGATTTTCGAACGAAAGGTACTCCGTGGCATATATGGTGCCGCCGTCAAACAAACAGAATGGTTGGAGGCGACGAAACAATTTTGAATTAGACAAGTTGTACGCGGTCAACCAAATTGATTGTCCAAACAATCAAGATCAATAGATTGAGATGGCTGTTGGACACGTAGACCGCATGGAGGAGGATCGTGTGCCAAAAAAACTGTTAAATAGTAAACCAGAAGGTAGGTAGAAGGAGAGCCGGAAGACCTAAGGCGAGATGGCTAGATGCCGAGTAAACTGTGATATAAAGATCCTAAAAATTCGGGATTGGAAGACATTAACAGTGCGGATAGGTCAGGTTGGAAAATCGTGTGTTGGAGAAGGCTAAAACCGCACCCGGGTTGTAACCGGCCATGGAGTAAGTAAGTAAGTAAGTAATTAGGCAACAGTGTTTGCTTGGAACGGGCGACAAATCGGGACCCCCGCAAAATGGTAATCTGAAGCAAAGAAAATAGTTTGCCCGCGTGTCGTTGGTTGTGTATTTTTTGTTGTGCTAACCTAAAAATTGTATCGATCAACAAAACAACGGAAACATAATTAAAGGAGTATTTTTATTTATTTTTTTTTTGCTCCGACTCTCTACACATAAATTTAGGCGCATATTTTTTTTACACATTTTATAATAATTTATCATCGTAAGGTGTCAAATAAAATAAATAAAAAAAATGGTGGAATGTCGTTGGTTGGTTTTTTTTTTGCTGGTCCTTTTTTGCGGTTTATTTATTCTGTTTTTTTTTGGGCCATATTATACGAACGATGATGAATGAACATGACACTGCACTAAATAAATAAATAAACATTCAGGAGTAAATTTTATTATATTTTTTTTTTCTTGGTATGTATTTTCTATTGAAGGGTGATTTTTCTTCTTCTTCTTCTTCTTCTTTTGATATGTGCATTGGGATTTAAAAGGTGTGAAAATATCATAAATTTATTTGTTGTTCCAGCCGAGTTATCAAAAGAGAAAAAACTAAAAAAACTCGGTCTTCAAATCTATCTTTTACAATTATTTTTTATACATTAAAAAATATTTTAGTATAAAAATAGGGGTTTCGTTCCCATGCAGCAACGGTAGCGCAATAGCACACATCATTATTTATATTGACAATGTAGCGTTGTGAGTGTGTGTTGGTGTGTGTGTGTGTTTAAAAACACATATTTACCGTTGAAATTTGTGTGTTATTTAAGTGGGAAAAAAAACAATTTGTTGATGGCAATCAAAAATGTTTGTCAAATGTGTGATGAAATAAAAAGGGAATTTCATCGGTAATGATAATCGTACCAGTGACTGGTAAAAACCAAAAATAAATATATATTTGTACAAAAATTTTAGTTATTGTGGGGATTATGTGGTTCTTAAAGGATTTTGGTTTTTTTTTGTTTCTTATCGGTGCCTTTGTGGATTTACTTCGTTTTTTTATTCACTCTTCAAAATACCATACAAATAACAGGCCAATTGAAAAGTCTCCGGTCTGACACACACACACACAGATGGCAGTGCTATTATATTAAATCCATATGATTTTTATAGATATTAGTACCAACCTTCAAACGATACGTGTCAAAATTTGAGACAGCAGTGTCCGACCATTAGTTTGTCAGATATTGCGTTGTGAGCGTGTAGCCAATTTTGTTATTTGAAAAAATATGGAAAAACACAGAATTTCGTGTGCTAAAATTAAAATATTACTATTTTTGATGGGAAAAAATACAGTTGAAGCAAAATCTTGGCTTGATGAAGAGTTGTCCGGGGTCTGCCGCACGAAAATCAACCATCATTGATTGGGGTATGCTAAATTTAAATGTGTGGTGAAATGAGCACCGAAGACGGCGAACGCAGTGGACGCCCTGAAAAGAGGCTGTTTCATCGGTGACTCATCCAAAAGTTCACAAAATAATTTTGAATGACCGTACGTGTGAAAAGTTGATCATCGAGCTGGCCCAGACATTGTGAAGAGATATCATCTGAACGGTGTGAATCATATCATTCACGAGAATATTTGTACATGAGAATGGTGTGTGCAAAATGTTCAAGCGCAATAAATCTGAATTTTTGCGTCGATATGTGACAATGGATGAAATATGGCTCCATCATCAGCTGAGTGGACGGCACAAGATGAACCGAATCCAAAGCGAGGAAAAACACACAGCTGGCAAGGTAATGACATCAGTATTCTGGGATGCGCAAGATATAATATTCATTGATTACCTCCAAAAAAGAGCCAGACCATCAACAGAGATTATTATACAGGGTGTCCCAATTATCGACGGCAATACGAAAACCCTAGATTCTCTGGGTCATTTTGCGTCGAAAATATCATATAACATTTTGGCCAATTCGACTTCGGTACCAAGTTACACGCATATAACCAAATTTTCAATCAGACCATGTTTTGCACTCTACTGGGATCAATATCTCAATAACTAATTAACCGATTTTAAATTTTTGATACACTATTAACATTAGCGCATACCGAGATCTTTAATTTGAAGTTAAGATAAGGCAATTCGGACATGTGGTTATCCAGATACTTACAGGAATGTTGACGATTAGCTGAACGCCATTTATCTTTTTGAAAGTTTGTTCAAGCATAAGTTGAAAAATCATGAGGAAAAAATTTTTTCGGTATAAGACGAACTCACACACAAAGGCCCACACACATAAATCCACGAAAGCACACGCACGCGCATATCACCACAGTTTTAAACAAACAAAGCCTAAAGTAATTGCTGAAAATGTGCTCCTTCAGCTCGAATACATAGAGACAACAATGCTTTTCAATAGACCGAACCAATCTAAGTGTTTGCTGTTGCTTGTGGCGAAGGTCTTGAATACAGTTTTCAATAAGCTGAATTAACTCTTCAAGTGAACTAATCACAGTTGCATATACTTTTTCTTTAAGGCAACTCCATAAATAGAAGTCCAATGGATTTAAGTCTGGAGAACTTAGCGACCATCTTATGGGCCCACCTCTGCTAATCCATCTTTGATAAAAGTTTGCGTCCAGTCAGCATCTAACATTCCCTCCATAGTGCGCTGGGCCACCATCATGTTGAAACCACATCTGCACTCGTTCAAAGATGGATTGTCAGAGGTGGGCCCATAAGCTGATCGCCACGTTCTCCAGACTTAAACCCGTTGGATTTCGATTTATGGGGTTGCCTTGAAGAAAAAGTCTATGCAACTGTGATTAATTCACTTGAAGAATTGACTCAACGTACTGAAGACTGTATCCAAGAATTTCGCCACAAGCAACAGCAAACACTTAGATTGGTTCGGTCTATTGATGGGCATTGTTGTCTCTATGTATTCGAGCTGAAGGAGCACATTTTCAACAATTACTTTAGGCTTTGTTTGTTTAAAACCTGTGGTGATATGCGGGTGCGTGTGCTTTGCGTGGGTTTATGTGTGTGGGCCTTTGTGTGTGAGTTCGTTTGTGTGTGTGTGAGAAGATTTGTGTGAATGCATTGGAGTGTATGGAATCAATTATGTGTCACACGTCCGTATTGTTGGTTCTGGATAAAACCAAAAAAAAGATACAATTTTTCCATAACGAAAATCAATTTTATACCTACATCGTTGTAGTTATTTGTGTATATCTTTGGAACCAGTTGAGACCTATCGTAATGTTATAGCTGCAACGAAAGCTTATGAATGTGGCAAGTTTTTAAACTTATACCGAAAAAATTTTTTCATCATGATTTTTCAACTTATGCTTGAACAAACTTTCAAAAAGATAAATGGCGTTCAGCTAATAGTCAACATTCCTGTAAGTATCTGGATAACCACATGTCCGAATTGCCTTATCTTAACTTCAAATTAAAGATCTCGGTATGCTAATGTTAATAGTGTATCAAAAATTTAAAATCGGTTAATTAGTTATTGAGATATTGATCCCAGTAGAGTGGAAAACATGGTCTGATTGAAAATTTGGTTATTTGCGTGTAACTTGGTACCGAAGTCGAATTGGCCAAAATGTTATATGATATTTTCGACGCAAAATGACCCAGAGAAACTATGGTTTTCGTATTGCCGTCGATAATTGGGACACCCTGTATAACGTTATTGGTTCGTTTAAAGGATGAAATCGTTAATAAAACGGCCCCATTTGAAGAAGTACAAAGTGCTGTTTCATCAAGACAATGCACTGTGTCACAAATCAATGAAAACAATGGCAAAATTGTATGAATTGGACTTCGAATTGCTTCCGCATCCACAGTATTCGCCAAATCTGGCCAGCCAGCGATTTTTTTTCTGTTCTCAGACCTCAAAAGAATGCTCGCTGGAAAGAAATTTCAGCGCCAATGAAGAAACAAATCACCGAAACTGATGCCTATTTTGAAGCCAGAGACAAATCCGGCTACAAAAATGGTATCGAAAAGTTGGAAGATATGGCTATAATCGCTGTATCGCTGTATCGACGGCAACTATGTTTTGAATAATAAAATCAAATTTTGCCAAAAAATAATGTGTTTTACTATGGTAGACCGGGGACTTTTCAATTGGGCTGTTATGAGTTTGTTTTTTTGAAATTATATATCGCACATTCTTTATTATAATAATAGTTAACATTTTCGATGGTGCCCATCATGACCATTAGCATCTGGAATGATGCTGGAAATTTGCGTAGACACCACACACACACACACGATTGTTTGGTGTGCGAAACATAAAATTTAGAGCCCCTTGATCCGCATCCAACCGGATTGATGGATTGATAAATGTTATGCAATTTAAATTTCTGGCCTGACAATGAGCGGCGGCGCACCAGCTAACCAATTACTTAATAAATTTCTTTACAACAATTCGAATACACTTTGGTCCATATGAAATGGATCGTATTTCTGTAATAGAATTTAAATGAAATTTTTTCATCCATAAAGGCGAATAAGAGACAGATTCAAAACAACACCACTGAACAACTGTGTCGATAAAATACAATACATTTTTATTTTAAAAATAATTATTACAAAATTTCTTACACACAATTTTTTTCTATTTATTTATTTATTTATTTATTTATTTATTTGACTGTACCGTAAACATTTGAAAATTTACCAAAAAAATTTAAGACCATATTTTTTCGTTTTACCCAATTTAATTATTATTTTAATTGTTTAAAACAACAACAACAACAACAAATAACCACACAACAGCAGTAAAACAGCAACATCAAAAAACGTATAGTATTTTTTCGAAGAATCATTTTTGTAATAGTTGTTTTTTGGTGGTGGTGTGTGTGTGTGAGTGTGCGCATAATATAAACCATAGGAAAAGAAATGTGTATATGTGGACGGATCTATATTGAAGGTAAAAATCTATAAGCGATGACGTTGTTATCATCAACAAAACGATTATGTGGTGACATGTGGCCTATTTATATTCTTTAAAAATAAATACCGTTATACACTACGGATCCCTGATATTGGACCACCAGTGACTATTCAGCTCCATCTTTTTCGTTCCGCCACATATATTCATTTAACGTTTTAAATCGTGTGTATCGTGCCGTGTGTGTGCCCAAAATGAGATTAGATTTTGTATAAATTTATTTACCCTCAATATATTGATCCGTCCACGTACAGATCTGTTTTTGTTTTTTTTCCATCCAAATCCCAAACAAATGAAAAAACGAACAAAAAATTTCATTTGTTTATTTTCGAAATTATAAAACAAAAAATAAACGATGAACCAAAAAACCAAAAAAACCAAAATGTTGTCCAATAAACAAATGAACGGAATTTGTGTTTGTTTATTGGTTAGCAGTGTTTTGTTTGTTTCAGTGGGGACAAAAAAACAAATGAAAACGGTAATTAGATACATTTACGAAATGGTTCAATGTTATTTGATGTGGCCTAAAATTATTTGGTGCCCAAAACGTTGATTAAAATCTCTTATTTGATTACAATAGCGGGCGAAAAATAGGGCTTTGACATTTACAATTTCATATTTGACATCATCAAAAATGTATGTCAAAAATGTAGGTTAAAGTTGGCCACCATTGAATTTACAATTCAATTCCAATACTCATAAATGCAAAGTAATTGGGGCCGAATGAATTTGTGAGTTTCAGCTTTCAAACATTCCACAATCACATTCTCACACTATTGTTACTATTCGCTGTCTCTCTCTCTCTGTGTCGCTCAGTTTGCGTACCTAAACAAATGCGGCGAAGGGAATTTAATTTACCAACTGATCCATTTGAATGTATGGAATTTATATTTTGGAACATATTGTTTAGCTATAGAAATTTGTCACACCCAACCTAACTAAAGCGTGATTTTTTTTGAGCAATCGGTTTCAAAAATTAAAAAAAACACATAAAAATAAATATTTTTAATTGGAAAATTACTTTATTTAGTAGCAAATTTCTCCCAATTTTTCATCACTCGTTCGAGAACTTCTGGTCGTACAGCATTAATTGTACGAGTTATGTTGGCTTCCAAATGTTCAATCGTCGCTGGCTTGTCCGCATAAACTTGTGCCTTCACATTGCCCCACAAAAAAAAAAATCCAACGGCGTGATATCGCACGATCTAGGCGGCCAATCGACTGGGCCATTTCGCGATATAACTCGTTCACCAAACGTTTCTTTCAGCGCAAATCGATTGTGGCATTGGCTGTATGGCATGTAGCGCCGTCCTGTTGAAACCACAAGTGGCCGCCCACATCATGCGTAGCAACATTTGGGAAAAATCAGCCATCCAACATTTCTCTATAGCGCTCCCGCGTTGACCGTAACATTTGCGCCGGCCTCATTTTCAAAAAAAAGTACGGACCGATGATGCCTTCGGCGTGTAAACCGCACCAAACTGTGACTTTTTTCGGGTGCAACGGCGTCTCAAGCACTTGCTCTGGTTGTTCCTTGCTCCAATAACGCATATTTTGTTTGTTGACGTAGCCATTCAACCGGAGATGTGCCTCATCGCTGAAGATGATTTTGCGATAAAAAAGCGGGTCATTTTGCAGCTGGTTTAGAGCCCAATATTTGTCGACGTTCCGAAAGATGTTGCATTTTGTAAATGTTGAACCTTACTGAGTAAAAAAAAAAAGATGGCGGAGATTTGACATTTCCATCCCTGTCAAAACCCTATTGGAAAAACGATTGCTCAAAAAAATCACGCTTTACTTGTAATTTCTCCTTTGTGTAAGAATTTAAATTGTCCATACGAAGTGGGTTCATTGGTTTAGATGTTATTGATTAAGTTTCTTGATTATTTGCTTTTAAAATATTTAATTGTCTCAAAACTTAAGTCTGACGATATTTGTTGGAAAGCGTAGCCCATTCCATCATATTTTTCTGCTGTACTTATACAAAAGGATTAGGTATGTAATGAGTTTTACGTTTCGGGAAACTGTTATGTTTACGAGAGCAGCAAATTAATATTGTGTGGATAATCACAATGGACTCAACGGGATTACGTGTTAAAATACTAAAACTTTAGCATACCATACAGCCACAAATACATCACAATTAAACGGAATGCCACAATATTTATGAATGACATAGGATAGGATCGAACAGTGATTGGATTGTATTAGTGTTAGGCGCATTAATGGCCTCAATTTAAATGATGTGTTTTGTTTTGCCCCATTAGGTTTGCCACTGTATAGTGTTAAAGTAGTACTGCGAATTGTGAATATAATAATAATTCGCATTCACATTGCTACCGCATAAACGGCACCAATTCCATAGCGTTTCGAAATTGGTGTGCATTTAGCTACGTAATGCATCAGTGCCGCAAAGGTTTAGTGGTGGGTCAGTGTAGCCATTGTCATTAGTAACAGTGATGATTTTCATCAGACAATTGATCACAAGATATATTTTTTTGGTATAACAGCTGTTCATTGTTGTGTCGGACCGTTCGTAATGTCGGACCGCATAAAAATCGGTAGCATTCATTATACTTTGTATGATCTTGTTTCGTACATGTCTGTCATCTCAACTATCCCGATGTTTGCCGAAATGTGTAATTTAGTGAGACAAGCACGTTTTACGACATAACTTTTTAATAATATGTAAGTTGCAAGTTGGTGACTTACCAGGCGACCCTAAAACAACAGTATTTGGTTATTAAGTTTGTTTAGAAAACGTTCGATCATATAGACGGCAGTCGTGATATTTTTCGTAATTACCTGGTCCCTGGTTGATGATGGTAATTTAAAAAGGGCGCAATTAATTCGTTTACTTAAATACGGCACTGATAATTTACGGTACAATAATTTATTATAAATTTATTTATTTATAAATTCAATTTAAACAGTTAATTAAAAAAATGTGAATATTTAAAATATAATTTAAAAAGAATATTTTAGTCATAATTTGTTTTGGGTAAAGGGGGCTGAACCTAAATTAGTGGTATTATTTTACAATAGAAAAAACAGTTTGCATAAAAATATTAAATCTTCTATTGGTGTATTGGTGTAATAAATAATATATTTTATATTTTAGTGTTAGTGAGTTGTTTTTAATTTAAAAAAACCAAATATTATTTAAAGTTTATTGTTTAACGAATTTAAATGAAATTATTTAGAAATTATTTTAAATTGAATTTTCTTGATAATAATTAGTGGTAATTTATTGAGTTCATTCTAACCTTTTGCCGGGATAATAGTTAAATGTACAAAACAGTTCAACAGTTCAATAATATTTTAAAATTTTGTTTATAATTCACGTCTTAACATATTTTTATGCAAAACTAAACAAAAATAAACAAAAAAACAAATTAAATTAGTTAAAAACGAAAAACGATTAAGGCGAACTAGACGAATTAATTTAAAAGTTAATTAAAATGGATGGAATACAACAACAATTATTAAACAAAAAATTCAATGCATCATTGAATCAATGTGGAAAAATTGGAAACGAAGGGAAACAAAAATTTAACAGTGGATTGTGTTCGAAAAAGATCAATAGTAAATCTGCAGAAATATTGCACATGTGTACACACACTGGCGACCAACCGTTTGAATGTAATGGGTGTGAAAGAAAGTTCAGCAGAAAAGATAATTTATATAAACATTTGGGAACACACACCGGCGAGAACCCGTTTGAATGTAACGTATGCAAACGAAAATTTGCAGAAAACAGAAGTTTAAAGAAACACCTACGAACACACACCGGTGACAAACCGTTTGAATGTAATGTATGCAAACAAAAATTTGCAGAAAACGGAAGTTTAAAGGTACACTTACAAACACACACCGATGAAAAACCGTTTGAATGCAATGTGTGCGAACGAAAATTCAGTCTAAAACAATATCTAAAACAACATCTTCGAATACACACCGGCGAGAAACCGTTTGAATGTAATATGTGTGAAAGAAAATTCAGCAGAAAATATAATTTATATAAACATTTGCGAACACACACCGGCGAGAAACCGTTTGAATGTAATAAATGCAAACAAAAATTTACAGAAAACGGAAGTTTAAAGAAACACCTACGAACACACACCGGTGAAAAACCGTTTGAATGTAATGTGTGTAAACGAAAATTCAGTGTGAAACAATGTCTAAAAATACATCTTCGAATACACACCGGCGAGAAACCGTTTGAATGCAATGTGTGTCAAAGAAAATTCAATGTGAAATCAAATTTAACAAAACATCTTCAAACGCACACCGGCGAGAAACCGTTTGACTGTAATGTGTGTGAAAGAAAATTTGCACAAAAAATAAATTTAACAGTACATTTACGAACACACACTGGCGACAAACCGTTTGAATGTAATGTGTGTGAAAGAAAATTTGCACTAAAAATAAATTTAACTAGACATTTACGAACACACACCGGCGTCAAACCTTATCATTGCTTCGTATGTAAAAACAGATTTAGGACAACAGCTGCACTTAAGCATCACTTAATTCGTGAAAAACATTTAAATGGACACAATCACATGAAAATTCTTCATAATTAAATTTTGTATCGACGAAATGACAAGTTTTTTTTTCAAAATAAAACGCAAATTTCCTGGATTATTAAACGTGCCGAAATGACGCTTCAACAAATTGTGGATGGAACGTAATTCTAAAAGTGTATACGTTTGAAGTAATTATTAAATTTCACAATTAAAATTGACAATAATTTTTGAAATCACTTTTGTTTATAATCATTATTTTCAAATATTTCAGTAAAATTAATTCCAATTTAAATTTCAAATATTCTGTTTTTTTCACGTCTTAAACTGAGGCCATAAAAAAGAAAGCGCACTCAAGATGTGTCCGTATCTTTAGACTTTTGCATCGAATGACCTACCCAAATGTCGTACCAAAACACTAATTAAAGTTCGAAATTAAATTAATGCATCTGGTAACACCAAAAATATGATTCGAAGCTTTCGTTTATTGAAAATGCATGAATTTTCTAGAATTTACTTTAAATCGAAATTTATTTACATCGAAATTATCGAATTGATTGATTTCACAATTTTAGTTGGTCACCAAACGTCGAACAGTTCGGAAGGTAATAATTTTAAAAATTTTGTTGCGAAAAATAATCGAGTGCTTATTAAAAATTTGTTCGAAACATTTCTAATTTTATTAAAAATTATATTTCTATATCAAAAAATTAAAATAATTAACAATTTAAGAGTGAAATAATTAATTAATAGTTTCATTAAAATGACTGAAATGCAACAACAATTAATAGCAAAAGATTTACAATCATCATCGGATCGGTCTCGAAAAATTGGAACTGACGAGAAGAAGAAATTTAATTGTGAATTATGTTCGAAAAAATTCGCTCGTAAATTTGTATTACTAGTGCACATGCGTACACACACCGGCGAGAAACCTTTTGAATGTAATGTGTGTGAAAGAAAATTCAGTGTGAAACATAATTTAACGTTGCATTTACGTACACATACCGGCGAGAAACCTTTTGAATGTAATGTGTGTGAAAGTAAATTCACTCAGAAATCAAATTTAAGAAAACATCTTCGAACACACACCGGCGAGAAACCGTTTGAATGTAATGTATGCAAGCGAAAATTTGCAGAAAATGGAAGTTTAACTAACCATTTGCGAACACACACCGGCGACAAACCGTTTGAATGTAATGTGTGTGAAAGAAAATTTGCACTAAAAATAAATTTAACTAGACATTTACGAACACACACCGGCGTGAAACCTTATCATTGCTTCGTATGTAAAAACAGATTTAGGACAACAGCTGCACTTAAGCATCACTTAATTCGTGAAAAACATTTAAATGGACACAATCACATGAAAATTCTTCATAATTAAATTTTGTATCGACGAAATGACAAGTTTTTTTTTCAAAATAAAACGCAAATTTCCTGGATTATTAAACGTGCCGAAATGACGCTTCAACAAATTGTTGATGGAACGTAATTCTAAAAGTGTATACGTTTGAAGTAATTATTAAATTTCACAATTAAAATTGACAATAATTTTTGAAATCACTTTTGTTTTATAATCATTATTTTCAAATATTTCAATAAAATTAATTCCAATTTAAATTTCAAATATTTTGTTTTTGTCACGTCTTAAACTGAGGCCAGAAAAAAGAAAGCGCACGCACAACGGTGGCTCTTGAGATGTGTTCGTATCTTTACAATTTACGCATTGAATGGCCTACCCAAATGTCGTACCAAAACACTAATTAAAGTTCGAAATTAAATTAATGCATCTGGTAACACCAAAAATATGATTCGAAGCTTTCGTTTATTGAAAATGCATGAATTTTCTAGAATTTACTTTAAATCGAAATTTATTTACATCGAAATTATCGAATTGATTGATTTCACAATTTTAGTTGGTCACCAAACGTCGAACAGTTCGGAAGGTAATAATTTTAAAAATTTTGTTGCGAAAAATAATCGAGTGTTTATTAAAAATTTGTTCGAAACATTTCTAATTTTATTAAAAATTATATTTCTATATCAAAAAATTAAAATAATTAACAATTTAAGAGTGAAATAATTAATTAATAGTTACATTAAAATGACTGAAATGCAACAACAATTAGTAGCAAAAGATTTACAATCATCATCGGATCAGTCTCGAAAAATTGGAAACGACGAGAAGAAGAAATTTAATTGTGGATTGTGTTCGAAAAAATACACTCGTAAATTTGTATTAAAATTGCACATGCGTACACACACTGGCGATAACCTGTTTGAATGTAATGTGTGTGAAAGAAAATTCAGTGTGAAACATAATTTAACGTTTCATTTGCGAACACACACCGGTGCGAAACCTTTTGAATGTAATGTGTGTGAAAGAAAATTCAGTATGAAATCAAGTTTAACAAGACATCTTCGAACACACACCGGCGAGAAACCGTTTGAATGTAATGTATGTGAAAGAAAATTCAGTGTCAAACATAATTTAACGTTTCATTTGCGAACACACACCGGTGCGAAACCTTTTGATTGTAATGTGTGTGAAAGAAAATTCAATGTGAAATCAAATTTAACAAAACATCTTCGAACACACACCGATGCGAAACCTTTTGAATGTAATGTGTGTGAAAGAAAATTCAGTTTTAAACATAATTTAACTGGACATTTGCGAACACACACTGGTGAGAAACCTTATCATTGCTTCGTATGTAAAAACAGATTTAGGACAACGGCTGCACTTAAACATCACTTAATTCGAGAAAAACATTTAAATGGACACAATCACATGAAAATTCTTCATAATTAAATTTTGTATCGACGAAATGACAAGTTTTTTTTCAAAATAAAATGCAAATTTCCTGGATTATTAAACGTGCCGAAATGACGCTTCAACAAATTGTTGATAGAACGTAATCCTAAAAGTGTATACGTTTGAAGTAATTATTAAATTTCACAATTAAAATTGACAATAATTTTTGAAATCACTTTTGTTTTATAATCATTATTTTCAAATATTTCAATAAAATTAATTCCAATTTAAATTTCAAATATTCTGTTTTTGTCACGTCTTAAACTGAGGCCAGAAAAAAGAAAGCGCACGCACAACGGTGGCTCTTGAGATGTGTCCGTATCTTTACAATTTACGCATTGAATGGCCTACCCAAATGTCGTACCAAAACACTAATTAAAGTTCGAAATAAAATTAATGCATCTGGTAACACCAAAAATATGATTCGAAGCTTTCGTTTATTGAAATTGCATGAATTTTCTAGAATTTACTTTAAATCGAAATTTATTTACATCGAAATTATCGAATTGATTGATTTCACAATTTTAGTTGGTCACCAAACGTCGAACAGTTCGGAAGGTAATAATTTTAAAAATTTTGTTGCGAAAAATAATCGAGTGTTTATTAAAAATTTGTTCGAAACATTTCTAATTTTATTAAAAATTATATTTCTATATCAAAAAATTAAAATAATTAACAATTTAAGAGTGAAATAATTAATTAATAGTTACATTAAAATGACTGAAATGCAACAACAATTAGTAGCAAAAGATTTACAATCATCATCGGATCAGTCTCGAAAAATTGGAAACGACGAGAAGAAGAAATTTAATTGTGAAATGTGTTCGAAAAAATACACTCGTAAATTTGTATTAAAATTGCACATGCGTACACACACTGGCAATAACCTGTTTGAATGTAATGTGTGTGAAAGAAAATTTGCACGAAAAATAAATTTAACTAGACATTTACGAACACACACCGGCGACAAACCATATGAATGTAATGTGTGTGAAAGAAAATTCAGTGTGAAACATAGTTTAACAAGACATCTTCGAACACACACCGGCGAGAAACCGTTTGAATGTAATGTATGTGAAAGAAAATTCAGTGTCAAACATAATTTAACGTTGCATTTACGAACACACACCGGTGCGAAACCTTTTGATTGTAATGTGTGTGAAAGAAAATTCAATGTGAAATCAAATTTAACAAAACATCTTCGAACACACACCGGCGAGAAACCGTTTGAATGTAATGTGTGTGAAAGAAAATTCAGTGTGAAACATAGTTTAACGTTGCATTTGCGAACACACACCGGCGAGAAAAAGTTAGAATGTAATGTGTGTGAAAGAAAATTCAGCCAAAAAGCAAATTTAACGTTGCATTTACGAACACACACCGGCGAGAAACCGTTTGACTGTAATGTGTGTGAAAGAAAATTTGCACAAAAAATAAATTTAACAGTACATTTACGAACACACAACGGCGACAAACCATATGAATGTAATGTTTGTGCAAGAAAATTCAGAGTGAAATCAAATTTAACTAGACATCTTCAAACACACACCGGCGAGAAACCGTTTGACTGTAATGTGTGTGAAAGAAAATTTGCACTAAAAATAAATTTAACTAGACATTTGCGAACACACACCGGCGAGAAACCTTATCTTTGCTTCGTATGTAAAATCAGATTTAGGGCAACGGCTGCACTTAAGCATCACTTAATTCGTGAAAAACATTTAAATGGACACAATCACATGAAAATTCTTCATAATTAAATTTTGTATCGACGAAATGACAAGTTTTTTTTTCAAAATAAAACGCAAATTTCCTGGATTATTAAACGTGCCGAAATGACGCTTCAACAAATTGTTGATGGAACGTAATCCTAAAAGTGTATACGTTTGAAGTAATTATTAAATTTCACAATTAAAATTGACAATAATTTTTGAAATCACTTTTGTTTTATAATCATTATTTTCAAATATTTCAATAAAATTAATTCCAATTTAAATTTCAAATATTCTGTTTTTGTCACGTCTTAAACTGAGGCCAGAAAAAAGAAAGCGCACGCACAACGGTGGCTCCTGAGATGTGTCCGTATCCTTAGACTTTTGCATTGAATGGCCTACCCAAATGTCGTACCAAAACACTAATTAAAGTTCGAAATAAAATTAATGCATCTGGTAACACCAAAAATATGATTCGAATCTTTCGTTTATTGAAATTGCATGAATTTTCTAGAATTTACTTTAAATCGAAATTTATTTACATCGAAATTATCGAATTGATTGATTTCACAATTTTAGTTGGTCACCAAACGTCGAACAGTTCGGAAGGTAATAATTTTAAAAATTTTGTTGCGAAAAATAATCGAGTGCTTATTAAAAATTTGTTCGAAACATTTCTAATTTTATTAAAAATTATATTTCTATATCAAAAAATTAAAATAATTAACAATTTAAGAGTGAAATAATTAATTAATAGTTACATTAAAATGACTGAAATGCAACAACAATTAGTAGCAAAAGATTTACAATCATCATCGGATCAGTCTCGAAAAATTGGAAACGACGAGAAGAAGAAATTTAATTGTGGATTGTGTTCGAAAAAATACACTCGTAAATTTGTATTAAAATTGCACATGCGTACACACACTGGCGATAACCTGTTTGAATGTAATGTGTGTGAAAGAAAATTCAGTGTGAAACATAATTTAACGTTGCATTTACGAACACACACCGGTGCGATGTCTTTTGAATGTAATGTGTGTGAAAGAAAATTCAGTTTGAAATCAAGTTTAACAAGACATCTTCAAACACACACTGGCGATAACCTGTTTGAATGTAATGTGTGTGAAAGAAAATTCAGTGTGAAACATAATTTAACGTTGCATTTACGAACACACACCGGCGAGAAACCGTTTGAATGTAATGTGTGTGAAAGAAAATTCAGTGTGAAACATAGTTTAACGTTGCATTTGCGAACACACACCGGCGAGAAACCGTTGGAATGTAATGTGTGTGAAAGAAAATTCAATGTGAAATCAAATTTAACAAAACATCTTCGAACACACACCGGCGAGAAACCGTTTGAATGTAATGTGTGTGAAAGAAAATTCTATGCGAAACATAGTTTAACGTTGCATTTGCGAACACACACCGGCGAGAAACCGTTTGAATGTAATGTGTGTGTAAGAAAATTCAGTCAAAAACCAAACTTAACGTTGCATTTACGAACACACACCGGTGCGAAACCTTTTGAATGTATTGTGTGTGAAAGAAAATTCAGTGTGAAACATAGTTTAACGTTGCATTTGCGAATACACACCGGCGACAAACCGTTTGAATGTAATGTGTGTGAAAGAAAATTCAATGCGAAATCAAATTTAACAAGTCATCAACAAACACACACCGGCGAGAAACCGTTTGAATGTAATGTATGCAAACGAAAATTTGCACAAAAAATAAATTTAACTGTACATTTGCGAACACACACCGGCGAGAATCCTTATCATTGCTTCGTATGTAAAAACAGATTTAGGACAACGGCTGCACTTAAACATCACTTAATTCGTGAAAAACATTTAAATGGACACAATCACATGAAAATTCTTCATAATTAAATTTTGTATCGACGAAATGACAAGTTTTTTTTCAAAATAAAATGCAATTTTCCTGGATTATTAAACGTGCCGAAATGACGCTTCAACAAATTGTTGATAGAACGTAATCCTAAAAGTCCTTTAAACGTATAAAGTAATTATTAAATTTCAAAATTAAAATTGACAATAATTTTTGAAATCACTTTTGTTTTATAATCATTATTTTCTCAAATATTTCAATAAAATTAATTCCAATTTAAATATGAAATATATCTGTTTTTTTGTTGTGTCAATTAATTGGTGGACAAAAGAAAACCCATCAATTTTAAAGTGTTTGTGCATACAAAAAACGTTTCCTATGCCACATACAAATTCCGTATATCGTATCGCTGGAACTTGTAGTGCTGCCCATCGGTTACTAATTTATATTATGGTGTGTGACAAACCAATCGTTTTTGGACTACTGTCAAACTGTTTCAATGACATTTTTCTTTTTTTTTTTTTGGCAAAAGCAATGCGCTTAACGCCCCTCAAGTTATTTGTTTTTTTGGCGTCTGGTCCGTAATTTCAATCATAATCTCAGTTATTTAATAATTAGTTTTTAACTTTGAAACACAATCGTTATTGTCATCGTGTTGTTACAATGTTTCGTTTTTATCCATCCAACGGTATTAAGTTTCATTGTACTCTTTCTTTTTAATTGTTGACAGTTTTTTGTTAAGGTCAGTTCACACTACTTGAATGGATTATTGTTTAGCTATTATCAAATGACAGTGTCGGGCAATTGATTGTAAAACAATTAACATTTTGTTTTTGTAATTTTATAGCAAAATGAATTTTATAATAATTAAAATAAAATCCAGAAAATATCCAGAAAAAGAAATATGAACACACACACACACACACACACACACACACACAGACACACAGACACGGAGTCAAAGAACACATAACGGTATACTTTTTTGTTTTAAGTACGATACAGTTTAACACTTGCAAAAGCTTTTTCTATTCTTTCACACATCGGAATTTAAATAATTTTATTTGCAAATGGATAATTTTTGTCATACGTTTCGGGAAAATATTATTTGATATTTTATTGTTGTTGTTGTTGTTGTTGTTGTTGTATAGCTGTTGTTGTTGTTGTTGTATAGCTGTTGTTGTTTTTAAATATACATTCAAACAAATAAAATAGTATATATAAAAGCATTTCTGTGAGTGGTTCGTTGAAATAAACGAATGGGAGGAAATGCACTTTTTTTTCTATTGTGTCGTCATTATAACTGTACTTTTTCCTTTTTTTTTACTGTTATGTGGGTTTTTGTAGCTTTTATAGTTTTTTCGGTACTAAATAAATTTCTACTCCTTTTTCTTACGTGTACGTGCACACACCGTACATTGTTGTTATTATTATTGTTATTATTATTAATATTAATATTTGGATGTTTATGTGGAAAAAGGTTATAGGATTTTGTCGCGGCGGCGCCGCCCGTCCCCCCGTTGTCATTGTGTTATCTCATTTTATTAATATTTCTATTATATTTTATTGTATTTATTTGTAATCTTATGGGTTGTTGTTGGTGTTGTTGTTGTTGTTGTGCGGGAAGGAATGTTGTGAAAATATATGGGAAAATTAAAAAAAAATAATGAAAAAGGAAACATTTACCGACAAAAAAAATGTGTCATTATCATAATTTCATATAATTTTTTGCCATCATCTTCGTCTGGTTTATTGGCATTGCACACACAACCCACATCCACATCCATTGGAACGGTGGTGGTGGTGGTGGTGGTGGTGGTGGTGGTAGTAGTAGTTGTAGTTGTACTTGTAATAGTACTAAAAAGTAGCAGCATCATTAAAACAATATCATCATCACCACACCGACGTCGTTGCTTCTCTCGTTTTTCTACACAATTTAATCGTCGCCGCATTAATATTTTTCTATTTATTTATTTATTTATGTCATTATCATTATTATCACACTTTCACCTTAATATTATTTACCATTTACAATTGGTTGTTGTTGTTGTTGTTGTTGTTTTCATATATAAATAAATACAAAATAATGTTAAGAATAAATTCACATGTTTTCGAGTTAGCGACTGGCAAAACACCAAACCAAACAAAGAAATTACGATGAAAATCAACCAATGAATGAATTTGTTGTGTATTATGAACACCAGGACCGGATGTGGTGGATGATGATGGTGGTGGTGGTGGTGTGCGGGTGTTGTAATGTTTTTTTTTTTTTGTCTGTCTGTCTGTCTGTCTGGCTGGCTACGACTAAATGTAAAAGCCAAAAGAAATATATAATATATTTTTTCATATGAAAATTGAAATATCAAAAGATTTAAATGAAAAAATTTAATGAAACATTGAAAAACATCCAATCAACCCAATCAATGGACGGGCTATACTTTAATATTCACATCACACTGGTCAACAACTCGTTGTTGAGTATCTCAATATTTACACACCCGCAGACGTTGCGTCAATCCGACTTTTGGTGGACAAAGTTTTGTAAACAAAAGTTCGATTCTGGATTTTTGTAATTTTTATTTTAGTGCTTTTTTTTTGGTAATTGGACCGCAGAAGAAAATAGACTGTACCAAAAACATTGGGTATTGGGTTAGCCACAGCCAGCAGTGTCACTGTGATTTATCACATATTGATGATTTTCTTGTAAAAAAAAAATAATTTTGTATCGATTTGCTTCCACAGCGAAGACGAAAACAAAGGGGTCGCATCCCAAAAAAATGTTATGCTGCAAAAAAAACACCATAAAAGACTGGGTTGTTTACAAAACTGGGTTTTTCTATGCCGATTTCTTATAGATGTGCAACGTTCAGGTGCATCCCGGTGAAGATTATCGCTCTACATATGAGTGAACCGGTAGTGGAAAAGGGTTTTAGTCGGATAAAGAAGAAAAATTCCACTTGAAAATTGTATCGTATTCGCAACGGTACAATCAATTAATGGACGTTTTGATGCAAAAATATATATAGCCAGCGAATACAAGTTTAGAGGGAATTGGGGGAGGAGGGGAGGATGAGAAGCAAGAGAAAACGGTGCCTGTGCAAATAGGTTTGGCATTATCAAAAGATATGCAAGAGGAGTGGAAGGCAACGGTATTATCTGTCTATTTCACAAAAACAGAAGCAAATTCGTTAAATATTCAGTGTATTCCATCACCAAATCCTCATATTATCTGTTTCCAAACCTAACTAGCTACAGAATTTTTACATTTAATTAGCAATCGTTCGGAAATCATACTTTAATGAACCAAAAATCTAATGATATACTGATCGTTTCCAAGACTACTTTAACATACTACAGTGACATTATATGAGAATAATAATGTGTTGAATTTTCGGAACCATCACCTTGTGCATTTGATTGCAAATTTTTGTGTAAATGTCATTTGTGTGATGAAAAACAGATCGAAAATGTTCGCTGTATAATATTTGATTATAAAACATGTCACAATTACAAATACTTTACAGTTTAGATCGCAAAAGATAATGTGTGGCACCTTTTTTTTGCCCCATCGAAACACTAAACGTTTGTGCAACCACCAACTGTTATCTAAAACAACCGAAAAAAATCAATGGTCTAATTAAAATGACTTGGTAAAAATGGAATACCCAAAACGGCTATAGACAATGGAAACGGTGATTTTTAATTAGTTCTTTAAAGTACGGGATTAGAATTTGCATTTGCTGTAGGAGAAATTCGAATTGAAGAAGGCTACAACCATATCCGGATTTTAGTGTCTCAGCAGCACACGCAGTAGCTGGATAATTTTGAAACTTTACACCCGCACCCCTAACCCTTTGCCTACGATTCCAAATTCATAACCAACACAAAAAAAAACAAATAAACCATCACGAAATGATGTAAAGAATAATTAAATTGCGACCACCACGTCCTGCACCACCACCACCACCACCTCCCGCTACCCACCGATGACAATGACCTCTGTTCTTTATCGTTTACTTTTTGTGCAAGTGCATAACTTTTTTTGCTGCAATAAAATTTTAAATTGATGAGAAAGAGAAAAAAAAACAAAAGCTTTTCCAGACAACGCTTCGTGCAACGCTATTTTTTTTCCAATTTCTTCGTCGTTTATTGAACTTTTGTTTTTTTTTTTGTGTTAAATTAAAATTTTTATTCGCACATAAATCATCCGAAGGGGGGGCGAGAAGGGGATGAGCAAATAACTAGAAATCGAATATAAGAACACACATCAAAGCGCAGACTTGTCAATGTAAATTGTGACAGACAGACAGACAGACAGACAGACAAACATTTAAAGAGAAACTGATGGGGAAAGGAAAATAATAAAAAAACTACCGTTATATTGAGTGTTAGGGCACAACAGAGTTCATTTTAACACAAATTGTACATTTTTGTTTTATGAATTGTGAATTACTTTGGATTTGGAAATAGATAGATAGATTCACTGGTGAGACCTGAACTGAAGATGTGAATACGGCGGAGATGATCAAGCAATTCTCTAGTTTAAGTCATTCGATCAAAACGATTTTTGTTTGTAGCTGTAGATGAATTGAATTGATTTTTCTAAGGTATAAAGAATTTTTTTTCCATCCATTGTTGATCGAAAATTTCTTCGGATAATATTTAAAATTGATACCTTTCGGATGATCTGAATCTTATAATTAACAAAACAGAATTCTTTTGTTTTGATGACGAAACAAAAAATTGCTGTCATACATTCATCCTTCTGGCACACGTCAACACATTCTCTGCTGCTTTGACCACAACCAATGAACAATGAACCATCAACATTTCAATGACAGTTCACGCGCCGTTAACATTATTGTGCATACTTTTTACTCATGTACAAAAAGATGACAGATGACAATGCATCGCTACTTGTATAAGAGCCCACCATACAATTTTGCCTTTCAATTCTCTATACATTTTGAGTGGGCAATTGTTTTTTCGAATATAATAACTGTTAATTTTTTAAATATTTATAAATAAATACATTGACGTAATAAAATAGTGTAAAATGTACGAAGGCGGAGCAAATTTGTTGTTTCATTAGTTTAATGAATATGTGGATTAAAAGGTGGCGGATGGGTGTGTGTGTGTGTGTGTGTGTGTGTGCGGTGACCAATAAACGCCTTGCACATTTAACGGTAAATTATTATTTATTAATTAATTAATGCCATCGAATGGAGTAAAAACAAAGTGTAAAACGTGTAAAACGGTAAAGAGTTAATTCCGTGACCGATGGAAAACAAAACAAAACTATTGCAAACATTTTTTCCTATTTTTTTCCAATTGTACATTATAAATATCAAATAATATAGACAATTTTTGTGTTGTGTTGCCCACAAGACACGCCTACACACAACAATAACAACAACAACCACAACAACAACAACAACAACAACGATCAACTAAACAAATAAATAACATTTACAGGAAACACGACAACAACAACAACAACAACAAAAATAATAATAACATTTATTTGGAAATGGAAAAATTCATATTTTCATCGTTTGCTCCCAAAAATCCAATTTGTTGTTGTGTTGTTGTTGTTGTTCTTTATTTTATTTAGTCTCGGAAAATGTTCTCACATATATTTAACAATCAGCCAGCAGAAATATGTATGAGAATTTGTGTGTAGTATTTGTACGGACGGCGGCAGCAACGGTTGGTGTGGTGCCGGTGATGATGATGGTTTTTCTATATTATAGCGGTAAATAAAATAAAACGGTAAAATATATATAAACACAGGCACACACACACACACATAGACGGAGAAGATTTTATGTGTGTAAACAAAAATGTGTCTGTGTAAAAAAAAGTAACCAACCCGGAAAAATAGAAAAATATTAAAAAAAAAAATAGAAAAAAATGAACCTCTTGCTTTGTCACACCGCGAGAACCTATCACCTAACACCAGAACCAATGATAGAATCAACAACAATAAACAATAACAGCAAATATTAAAATAAAATAAATAAATACACAAAAATAAGAATACCACACAACCACCACCACCACCAACCACCATCGACCACTAACCACTAACCACCAACCACCACCTCAACAACAATACAATAATATAAAATACCAAAGAGACAGAGAAGAGATTATTACATGATTGCCTTTATGATTGCCTGTGCACGTACATTTACAATATAGTACCACTTACGTTCAGTTATCAATAACCATCAACTCACCACCCGGAACACACCGACCGCAGCAGTTACTGTACAGAAACAGAAGCGATAGGTAACACACGTTCACCCACATAAATTTTATATTTTGTTTACCGTTCAAATGGTACAATGGCAACGACAATAACCACCTCTTAATTATTACAATTAATGGCAACACTTAATTTATATTTTATATTCGAGCAATAGTTGAAGTGGCGGCGGTGATTTAGGGGGGGGGCATTAATAAAACTATTATAATTTTTCTATTGTTTTATTTTGCCACCAATTGCATTACATGCAATACGTAAAATTGACATGCGCAAATTAATAAATTCGTTATTGTTGTTGTGATTTTGTTAAAAGTAGTTAAAAAATTGTTTGTTCCCTAATAATTACAAATCTTAGACACATTTAATGGTAGCGGCGCGGTGGTGGTGGTGGTGTGGCATGATGACCGAAAAAGATAGGCTCCCGGTGGTTCAATAACAAACAAAGTCATAGAAATCAAGTACATTCGTACAGTAGTCATGAATTGTACAGTAGTCAAAAATTGCTCATCCCGGTAACAACAACATTTTCGTGACACAGGAATTACAAATTTTAACCGCTTACGCTAAACGCTGATCAAAACAATCAAATCAGATGCATTGGGTTGGCTATTGGTAAAAAGAGAAAGTTTTTGCTGGTATGATGACCCGTAGATTTATGGGTCAGTGTCAAGCGAAAAGAACAACAAACAAAAGATCGAAGTCTGCAAACGAATGAAATTGGTGAATGCAGAAAATTGTGGATATGCAGAAAAAAATCTAAAATCGAATGAACATTTTTGTGGATGGAAATGTGCACTTGGACCAATAAATTAGTCTAAAAATTAACAAAAAAAAATATATATTTACAGGAGGTCAGTGCCGAAACAACTGCAAACGAATGTAATGGTGAATGCAGAAAGAATCACTTATTTAAAATTAAACTCAACACATATCTGTAAAAATCAAAATTTGAGCAGAGTATTGCCATTTTCGTGGCTCAATCATTATCACGATGGCCTTCACACACACAACAATTACAACACCAATTTTTGTTTTTTTTTCTTTTCCACCACTTCACCATCACCACCCCGTTCGCTAAGTGTAAGTCGATGCGTTCGTGTTTCGTTTTTTTTGCTGCAAATATACCGTTATACCGTTTGTGTGCAATTATTTGGATTTTATGTGTGTTTGTGTTACGCCCTATTTGGCCATCACCTATTCCATTTAGTTTGGGTACTCTTCACAACGATTTTCCCATAAATGTCCCCATTCGTTTTACATGACAATGACAATCTGATTGCGCCAAATAACATTGACATTGTCCTGTACACCGTTCACATTTATTACGGAGTCCTCTTCTTTAATTGCTAGATACGTACAGACAGCTATTTGACCATCACCTATTCCATTTAGTTTGGGTACTCTTCACAACGATTTTCTCATAAATTTCCCCATACGTTTTACATGACAATGACAATCTGATGGCGCCAAATAACATTGACATTGTCCTGTACACCGTTCACATTTATTAAGGAGTCCTCTTCTTTAATTGCTAGATACGTACAGACAGCTATTTGGCCATCACCTATTCCATTTAGTTTGGGTACTCTTCACAACGATTTTTCCATAAATTTCCCAATTCGTCTTACATGACAATGACAATCTGATGGCGCCAAATAACATTGACATTGTGTTGTACACCGTTCACATTTATTACGGAGTCCTCTTCTTTAATTGCTAGATACGTACAGACAGCTATTTGGCCATCACCTATTCCATTTAGTTTGGGTACTCTTCACAACGATTTTTCAATAAATTTCCCAATTCGTTTTACATGACAATGACAATCTGATTGCGCCAAATAACATTGACATTGTCCTGTACACCGTTCACATTTCTTACAGAATTCTCTTTAATTACTAGATACGTAACAGACACACACACACACACACACACTGCTCCGCTTTTTAAATTGTATTTCAATTACAAGGGCGCCACCTTCGGCCACCACATTTCACATAATTTACGTGTGATTTATTTAAAATTTAAAATGAATACAATTTGAAGTGGCTGGCTTTTTGAAGGTTTTGTATGTAATTCGGCGGAACCGATCATTGTATTCTGATTTACATAAAAGCCATTTAACGAAAAATTATTATAAATGGAATTGGTTTTTTTTTTTAATTTTTTTATCAATTTCATAATAATTCGCATATGCAATACAAAATTTATTTAACAAATTTTTTATTATTTATTTAAACATTGAATATTTATAATATTTAGAGAAACCAAATAAACAACGGCTTAGGAAATATTGTAATAATAATAATAATAATAATAATAAGATTCTGTGGAAAAAGAACATATGTTATTTATAGATAGGAAAAAAATACAACAACAACAACAACAACAACAACAACAACATCAGCAACGAAACAAACAAAAATTTATTATTATTTTAATCTAAACATAAAATTTTCCGATAATAATAACAAAAATATTAAATAATTATTAAAAACGTTTTATTATTTATTATTATTATTATTATTATTATTATTATTATAATTATGATTGGCCAATAAACACACAGCGAAACAGAATTTTATGTATTTTAAATATACAATTTATTTATTTTCCTATAGCCGCCGCTCTGTTACCGAAAAAAACTAACTAACACAAACATAATTAATTTCAATGTACAATGTAATGTGAAAAATCCGTTGTCTCATAGAAAACCGAAAAAAAACCGTGGGTGCCAACATCAACTGAACAATCAAATTTCGATTTGTTGCACGCATCGGTTCAAACAACAAAATTCAACGAAATTACTTTTTTTTATATCGCTCAAATGTGAATGTGAATGAATGCTGTGTCGTTGCAAAAGTGCAACGTGGTGGTGGTGACTTGTTGCGGCATAGAAATGTGATGGTGACACGGAACTAAATCGTGCGGTGAATGTTAATTTTTTAAATATTTAATCACAAAAAATCAGTGACTATTGTTAAACGTTGGTGCGCCACTGGTACATTTAACGTGACTGCAGTGACGCGATATTGTCGGAACGAATACGACAACATAACGACGTATTAAATCATTTTAATACAACAAAAAAATGTGGGTGTGGCTGCGTTTCAAATTAAATTTTTGTTAAAAAATTCCCGGTTTACAAAATATATGTGTTTGGCGCACAGGTGCGAGGTATTTGAAATTATAAATAGCTACGCGCTTCCATTGCGATTGCGAAAATTTGGAAAAATACTCGGATTAGAAAATTGGCTAGTTTTTTTTTGTTGTTGAACCATCCCTCACCTCACACTCATCGATTCTTTCATTCCACTTCGATAAAATAGGTTTAGGAATTTTAATAGCTATGCGCTTCCATTGCGATTGCGATAATTTTGGAAAAATACACGGATTGGAAAATTGGCTATATTTTTTTTGTTGAACAGTCCTTAACCCTGCCACCCCTCCCCCTCCCCTCACTCATCGGTTCTTCCGTTCCACTTCGATAAAATAGGTTTAGAAATTGTAATAGCTACGCGCTGCCATTGCGATTGCGAAAATTTTGAAAAATACACGGATTGGAAAATTGGCTATATTTTTTTTGTTGAACAGTCCTTAACCCTGCCCCCCCCCCCCCCCCTCACTCATCGGTTCTTCCGTTCCACTTCGATAAAATAGGTTTAGAAATTATAATAGCTACGCGCTTCCACTGCGATTGCGAAAATTTTGAAAAATACACGGATTGGAAAATTGGCAATATTGTTGTTTGTTGAACCGTTCACCACCCTGCCTGCCCCCCTCCCCCTTCTCCAACTCCTCGATTCTTTCATTCATCTTCGATCGAATAATTTTGAAATTTTGTTGAATTTTTAAAAAAGGGGTCCCCTCTAAATTGAACTATTTCCTTTTCAAATCAGTTTCCACACATTCCGTGCCGTAACAATCGATCGATCCAAGAAGTTTTAATTAAACTATTTCCTTTTCAAATCAGTCTCCACATTCTGCGCCGTAACAATCGATCGATCCAAAAAGTTTTAATTACCTCTAGTGATCTCTAGTTCAATGTGTGAAAAATTTATTAGATCGTCGGTTATTAATTTCGTCCATAGCTTTCCATTTTTCTATCAGTTACGTTAAAATGTAATGTAATTTTGTTGATGCGTTACGTATACCCGCAGTTCCATTTCCAGCCATATGATGTGACTGTAAACAACTTTTTGCTTCAGTAATCAGCATCAGCACAGTGCAGTATGGAAATTACGGAATTAGTCAAACCCAAATGAAAAAAACGATATTAAGCATTTTAAAGCGTCTCAGCCGGTTCTGTTTCGATTTTTATAACTTAAAATTGTATTACCTCTTTCGAACGATCACATGGAAATTACGGAATTAGTCAAACCCAAATGAAAAAAACGATTTTAAGCATTTTAAAGCGTCTCAGCCGTTTCTGTTTCGATTTTTATAACTTAAAATTGTATTACCTCTTTCGAACGATCACATGGAAATTACGGGATTAGTCAAACCCAAATTAAAAAAACGATTTTAAGCATTTTAAAGCGTATCAGCCGGTTCTGTTTCGATACCACCATTTTTATAACTTAAAATTTTATTACCTCTTTCGAACGATCACATGGCAATCATGGAATTAGTCAAAACCAAATAAAAAAAACTAGTTTAATCATTTTAAAGCGTCTCAGCCGGTTCTGTTTCGATACCACTTTTTTTATAACTTAAAATTTTATTACCTCTTTCGAACGATCAGTTTCTGTTTCGATACGATCATTTTTATAACTTAAAATTTTATTACCTCTTTCGAACGATCACATGGAAATTACGGGATTAGTCAAACCCAAATTAAAAAAACGATTTTAAGCATTTTAAAACGTCTCAGCCGTTTCTGTTTCGATACCACCATTTTTATAACTTAAAATTTTATTACTTCTTTCGAACATGAAACGTTGGCGCAAAAATATAATTTTATGTATTTTTTCTCTACCGTTCACGTTATGTCACATCAAAATTTGACACTTTGTTTGGGGGTACGTTCACCGCATCGAATGCACAAATCTAAAAGTATACGGTTTACGGTTTTATTATGGGACAGACGTTGTGTACATGTACAAATACATAATATTGTGGAGAGTATAGCAGTTACAACAACAACAACAGCAGCAACTGCTACAAGAAAATTAGACGTGATGAAACGGGAAGAGTTCTGATGTGTGTTTGTTTGTGTTTGTGTGTGTCTGTGTGTGTGTTTGTGTGTGTGCAACCAAATCATATTATATAATTTTATTGAAAATAGTTTATATTATAGAAATATTTTCAAAAATTTATCGAAATTTGTTTGTGTATGAAATAAATTTTTTTTTTCTTTCTGTTAGACATTTTGTTGATTTCTCGAAAATAAAAAAAAAACTTTAATATAAACAAAATTATTGTATAAATTTCGGGATTATTTATTTAAATGTGTTAAATAAATGTGTTTTATTATCGATAGTATAATTTCATATAAACAATTAATGGAAATGTGCATCACATCGGCGACGGATCATCCGAATCGTTCAAGTCATTCTAACTCTAATGTAACACAAATTATTTTGTCTACCATTTGTCTCTGCGACGATGCGTCACTGATATGCGCATACGCATTTACAATACAACGGCCATTCTAGATGTGTGACGATATATTTTCTACCATTTGTCTTTGCGACGATTCGTAACGATGCGCATAGAGGGCAACAATATTTATTGTTTGAATATCGATGGCACGCTGTGGAAGAGCACCGAATGCTATTGAATCGAAAAGGCATAACAATGACCGTTGGAATACGTTTGATAGCTCTCCATAGATTAAAGGAACCGTTTTTTATTTATAACAGTTAGTAAATTTATACCGTAAATTATTAATTGTCATTGGCTGGAACATAACAATTTTGGTATTTTATAATAAATCGATTTAAATTTGCGAATTTTTATTGGGTTTGTTGTATTTGTTCACGAAATGGAATTGGTGGACAACAACAGTTTCTATGGAAATTTTCCCAAAAAAAAAATCGATTCCGAAAACAGTTTGATTCAAGGAATTTGTTTATTTGGTCATTTTTTTTGGGTGTGGCAGAAGTTTTGTGCAGAATTTTCTTACAAAACTGTTCGTATATAACAATAATAATTGGGTTGTTTATATGAAATTTTCATTTGAATCGGTGAAGGAATGATTATCCAAATTTTCTGAAAATCATAATCGCAATTGATATTGTAGAATTTTATCTTGGAATTGTTCATATAATTTAGGAATCAAAAATACATATGAAATTCCATTAAAATCGGTTAGGAAATAATTAAATCACTACGTTCTGAAGCAGCAACTTTCCATCGAATGGATTTTCTTGAATTTTATTAACGAACTGTGTTCATATAATCCCAAAATCTGCACATACATACGATATTTCATTAAAATCGGTTAACAAATGACCAAAGATTTTCCACAATGTTCAGAAGGAACTGCCCATATAATTCCAATTCGAATATACATACGATATTTTTCAATAAAATCGGTTAAGAAATAACCAAATTACCATGTTCTATTAGGAAGAAGTAACGGGTCACACGGAATCGATTTTTACAAAATTTTAATAGGGACTGTTCATATAATCCCAAAATCGGAACTCACATACGAAATGTGAAATTTAAATTCGGTTAACAAATGAACAAAATATTATGGTCCAGGAATCGACTTTCTAGCGCACCGATTTTCTAGAATTTTATTAACGAACTGTGTTCATATAATCCCAAAATCGGAACTCACATTCGAATTGTGAAATTTAAATTCGGTTAAGAAATGAACAAAGTACTATGGTCCAGGAATCGACTTTATAGCGCACGGATTTTCTAGAATTTTATTAACGAACTGTGGTCATATAATCCCAAAATCGGAACTCACATACGAAATGTGAAATAAAAAATTCGGTTAACAAATGAACAAAGTACTATGGTCCAGGAATCGACTTTCTAGCGCACGGATTTTCTAGAATTTTATTAACGAACTGTGTTCATATAATCCCAAAATCGGAACTCACATTCGAATTGTGAAATTTAAATTCGGTTAAGAAATGAACAAAATACTATGGTCCAAGAATCGACTTTCTAGCGCACGGATTTTCTAGAATTTTATTAACGAACTGAGGTCATATAATCCCAAAATCGGAACTCACATACGAAATGTGAAATAAAAAATTCGGTTAACAAATGAACAAAGTACTATGGTCCAGGAATCGACTTTCTAGCGCACGGATTTTCTAGAATTTTATTAACGAACTGTGTTCATATAATCCCAAAATCGCAACTCACATTCGAATTGTGAAATTTAAATTCGGTTAAGAAATGAACAAAATACTATGGTCCAAGAATCGACTTTCTAGCGCACGGATTTTCTAGAATTTTATTAACGAACTGTGTTCATATAATCCCAAAATCAGAACTCACATACGAAATGTGAAATTAAAATCAATTAGGAACTCAACCAAATTACCATTTTCTAGGCAGAAGGAATTGTTCGCACCGAATGGATTTTTTTACCCGAATTATATTAAGAAAATTGCTCATATAAATTCGAATTTAAATCTAAACACATAAAAAGTTCATAAAATTTGGTTTTTATCAAATGACCGAATTACCGTGTTCTTAACAGGCAGCCAAACTTTAGACCAAACGGATTTTCACTAGAATTTTATTAAGAAATTTGCTCATCTATTAATTCCAATAAAAGTGTATGAATTTTCACAAAAAATCGGTTTGCAAAATGATCAATTTACCAACTGTGTGGCAGTGGTTCAGGGCTATTGTTTTTTTCCCGAATTTTTATCAGTTCCTGTTAATGCCATTTAAAAACATGTACTTAGTTACTCTCTTACTCCATAGCGTTATAACCCGCAGTGTGGTTTTAGCCTTCTCCAACACACGCTTTTCCAACCTGACCTATCCGCAGTTAATGTCTTCCAATCCCGAATTTTTTAAGGATCTTTATATTTTACAGTTTATTCGACATCTAGCCATCTCACCCCTAGGTCTTCCGTTCGGCTCTCTTCTGGTTTACTATTTAACAGTTTTTTTCGGCACACGCTCCGCCTCCATGCGCGTACTACGTGTCCACCAAGCCATTCTCTCTCAATCTATTCGATTTTGATGATGTTTTGACAAATCAATTTGGTTGACGCCGCGTACAATTTGTCGTAATTCAAAATTGTATCATTGCCATTCTGTTCTTTGACGTGACCAATTATATTAAAAACATGTAAATTAATTAAATTCGATGGAAAATTTCCAAATTCCAAATTCCACAGAAATTTTTTGATATCGATAAACGCAAACGCAAACACACACACACACACACACACACACACACATTGTTTTATAGATTTGGTGATGGAAAACGGTTTTTGGCGAACATAAAAAAATATAGAAAGAAGGGTGAAAACAGAATCAAAACAAAAAAACTATTGACCCGGCTGAGAATAGATTAAAAGAAAATGTAAATATCTGAATTGGACACAAAATCAAAATAAATAAAACATAGATGGAGTGAGTTGTTATTTTGGAAATTTTGCAGATAAAGGAGATGCTGAGGGAAATGTTTACTAGAGACACTAGAATTGCAATGATGGACAGAATAGAAAATTGAATAGTGAGAGTGTGCATTTAGAGACACATCACACACACCGACACACACCGACACACATCAATTTTGTTTTTATTAAAATTAATAATTTTAAACAAATTTTTTTTTTGGACACATATCACCTGCTCCGCACCGCCTCCCCCCCAACCTCGGATTCATTACATAAACATAAAAAGAAATTAATGTTATAATATTTTAAAATATTTTATGTTTAAATAAATTGTAATGTAAATAATTTATTAGAAAATTAGATTAGAAGATGAGATTAAAATAATAAAAATATATACACACACACACACGCACGCACGCACACACGGTACGGGTTGCGTTGCGTGTACGATGCGTGCAGAACAGTAGCAGTAACATCAAAAATGAAGAGTGGTGCGGTTAAAGATTATGGTGGCGGGAAACATAACCTCATTATTATTTGTATTATTATTATTATTAAACGCGCATAAAAATATTCATTACACACATTTTTATTATTAAAATTATTAAAAATAAAACATGGGCTGAAAAGTTTACGAAAATTCTAAGAAAAAAACATTTTATTTTTACAAAATTAAACTTTATTCATCAACATATTGCATCCATTCGCGCGGGCGACTCACTGATTCCAACCGATCTTCCAACTTTTCGATACCCTTTTTACAAGTACGATTTCGTTTTTTTGCTCAAAATAGACTTCTGTATTCGGCGATCACCATCTTCATTGCTCTTAAATTTCTTTCCAGTGAGCATTCGCTTGAGGTCTGCAAACAGAAACAGGTCGCTGGTGGCCAGATTTGGAGAATACGATGGATGTGGAACTAATTCGAAGCCCAATTCATTCAATTTTGCCATCGTTTTGCATTGATTTATGACACAGTGCGTTGTCTTGCGTGAAACAGCACCTGTTTCTTCTTCAAATGCTCGGTCGTTTCTTAGCGATTTCATGCTTCAAACGCTCCAACAAGGCTCTTTATAATAGTCACTATTATGATGGTTTTTCCATTCTCGAGATAGTCGATGTAAAATTATTCCATGTGCATCCCAAAATACCCATAATGCCCATAACGTTGCCAGCCGACTGTTGCTGTTGTTTGGTCGTTGTGGACGACGTTCGTCGCTTGCTGTCCATGATGCTGACTGCCGATTTGACGCCGGAGTGTAATGATGGAACCATGTTTCATCCATTGTCACATCATATCGACGCAATTGATTCTGTTTTATTGCGGTTGAACAAACCCAAACACGACTCTGAATCATCGACGCGTTGTTGTTTTTGATCGATTGTGAGTTCGTGCGCGCACCACCCACTTTGCACCGGGGCTTTTGCATGCCCAAATATTCATGCACGATATGTCCAAAACCCTTCTTCGATAATTCTTCAGAGCCTCAGCTATCTCGATCAACATCACTTTAATTTAAAATTATTTTGTGAACTTTTTTTCATATTTTCTGGAGTAACAGCCTTCTTTTTGGACGTCCACTGCGTCCACATCGTCCTTGGTGCTTCAATGGCCGGTTTTTTGAATTTCGCAAACCACAAATGTACTGTTGAAAGAGCGCTGGAGCTGGAGTCGGGCTAATGCTCGTCAAGCCGTTTTTTTTGGCATCAGAAATATTTTTTCCAATCAAAAAATAATGTTTAATCAACGCAACGAAATTCGTGTTTTTCCATTTTTCTGTTTCAAATAACCAAAAGTAGCTACACTCACAACGCAATATGTCACACAGTCTGGGATTTCTGTCTCAAATTTTGACACGAATCGTTTGAAAGTTGGTACTAACTAAAAATTGTATGGAAAAAATTGTAGTGGCGCCACTTCTAAGCATTTTCGGAAACTTTTCAACCCATGTGTTAAATATATTATTTTCGAATAATGAAATATAACAAATAATTACTACACTGACACACACACTCACACACGCACGCACTGGTGTAATAAATATTGTATTTATAAAAGAAAATTTGTTTGTTTATTTTGATTTTTTCGAATTTTATTTTTCATTTGGAAAATTTATAAATTCTTTTGATTCGATTCGATTTTTTTTTGGTTGTTTGGATTTAATTCACCATCCGTTTATTCCACATTTTTTTTTGCTCTCGTATTATTTATTACAACTTTTCGAGAAAAATAAATGTTCTTGTGAGCGCACGCAACATTTGAAAATTTTTTATGTTGTTTATTGTCTATAAATATTTTAATTTATTTTTAATAAACATTTTTATTTTATTTTTTGTTGTTGTATTTTTTGTTGTTTTTCTTTTTGGAATTGGAAAAAATAATGATGATGCCTTAAGTAAACATTTCATTGCAATTTTTTTGGTTTTTTTGTGTTTGAAACGTTGTGAGAGAGAGGTGAGATTATTATAATATTAATATTATTACAGTTTTAACTAATTTTTCTAAAAATATACACGCAGTTGGTTGGTGATTGTGGCGTACTCATAGCATTTTACCAAAAAACGCATCTACACTGTTAAATTGGATACCTTTTTTATGGTTTACCCTGTGCGATTCATTTTTTTTATCGTTAAATTCATCGTAGCCTAAAGAAATAAAAATGAAGCCCCACCCAAATTGATGTAATTCTATTTTTGACAGTTGAATGAAAACATTTCGACAAATTTTTGACACTTAAGACATGTGTTATGTGTCAAAAAAATGGGGGAAAAAATTACCCATTCACTTCTACACATAAAATTACTCAAATGTAACGATTTTATTTGAAATATACATTTTTCAAAATTTTTTATTATATTGGATTTTTTATTTTTTGTGGTTTACCCTATGCGATTCATTTCAAATAATCATGTCCGCCGCTCACACACATATATGGCGCTACAAGCGGTGGTGGTGGTGGTAGTAGTAGTAAACCAAAATGGCTGAATTTTTTTTGGTTGTTTAAAAGCTGCTGTGACATTTCTCTTCCAAAACCAATTACCGGACAGCAGACCTCTTATCGAGCAACAACATTGTTAAAAAAAATAATTGAAAATGTCGAATTTAGTGTCGGTTAAAACGTGCGCAAAAACGGATATCATTGCTTTTTTGTTTTCGCGTGAAGAAAACTGCGGCGCAGAATCACATCGAATGCTTGTAGCGGCCGATGGCGATAACACTTTATCAGAAAGAATATGCAGAAAATGGTTTCACCTCAATTCAAAAGTAATGATTTTGATGGGGAAGACAAAGAGCGACCCTGGACAGCCGCGAAAAGTTTGAGGACACCGAATTGCAGCCTGTCTTTATTGAATGAAGACCGCACACGCAAACGCAACCACACAATTTGCAGAACAACAAGGAGTTGCTCAACAACTGGGGAAAGATCCAAAAGGAAGGTAAGCGGGTGGCCACATGAATTGATGTGAAAGGCAATAAGAAAATCTAAAAATCATCTGTAAAAATGCACCCGTCAACGATACAAAAGGAAGTCTTTTTTTGCATCGAATTGTTACTGGTAATGAAAAGTGGATTTATTTTAAGAATCTTAAATGGAAAAAATCATGGATTAATCCAGGACAACCATCAACATCGACAGGCAAAGCCAAATCGCTTTGGTAAGAAGAGAATGCTTTGTGTTTTGGTGGGATCAGAAAGGTGTGGTGTACCATGAGCTTCTAAAACCTGATGAAACTGTTAATGCTGATCGCTGCCGACAACAAATCATCAATTTGAACCATGCTTTGTTGCAAAAACTACAAGAATATCAAAAGACACAACAACAGACAAGATAATTTTCCTACATGACAATTGTACCATCACAAAAAAGCAATACCGGTCCACAAAAACGTTAGCGCCGCTTAACTGGGAAGTTTTATCGCATGCTGCTTATTCACCAGACTGTGATATAAAGATCCTAAAAATTCGGGATTGGAAGACATTAACAGTGCGGATAGGTCAGGTTGGAAAAGCGTGTGTTGGAGAAGGCTAAAACCGCACCCGGGTTGTAACGCCATGGAGTAAGTAAGTAAGTTGTTCACCAGACTTGACTCCTTCATACTACCATTTGTTTTCATCGATGGGCCACTCCCCCCCCCCCCCCCCCCCTTTAATGACCAGCACTTCAAAACGTCTGAAAAACTCAAAAATTGGGCATCTGACTGCGTTTTCATCAAAGGACATCAACAATTTGCCTGAAACGGTGGACAACGGTGTGAAACTCTAGTGATGGAAAATATTTTGAATAAAGAATTTTTGGGTTTTGCTACCACAAAAAATTGGTTTTTTCATTTTAAAAAACGACGAACTTTATCCGGTATACCCGATATATGTCAACAGATCCGGAAAAATAAATTAATAGACTCCAAACATGTCCAAAAATTTGTCGAATATCAAACAAAATCAAATCGTTTTGTATAAAATTTAACATAATTTTTTTTATTATTCACCCTGTGTACCCCCACTGCCCTCCTTCCCACCTCCAAAAAAAACGGCCAATGCGAACATAGAAAACTGTAGTGCCATCAACTAATTTATTATTAAAAATTTGTAAAAATGGCTATTCAAACTTTGTATGTGCAATTTTGCCGGTGATATAATTTGGTGGTGATTTATTAGTGTAAAAATGCATAAACTTGGATCACACAGACGGCGGCACAAACAACTGATAATGAACATCGAGCCGGCCATCGATGAAGTGAAAAATTTGGAAAACAGTGAAGTAAGTCAGAAGTAATCGTCAAAACTGAGTTTCAGTGTGAATGGCGTTTGGCACACATAAAAATAACAATTCACTGAATTTTAATCGTCACTGGAATGGGACCACATCGAAATGTGATCAAATACATTGCACCGATTTGTGTTAAACATACTGTCGCTCGACTCAACGTCACTGCTAACAACTTCGTACAAAACTATTTTATGGCGACGGCACGGTGACGGCGAAATCATTGTGTGTATATTTTCAATACGAATTACAGACGCAAAGCGTTAAAAAATGATGAAGGAAATAATATTTTTCAGAGCACTCACAAGAAAACACTTTCATCTCGTCTAATTATCCAAAAAATAACGTCGACTACCCTGATCGGTTTCAGCAACAACTATTCCAACTATATTTGACCGTTCTTGAATTGAATTTGATAAAATTTTTTGGCCGGAATGGATGTGTTGCGGAATAATTTCAAATGATCCTAGAATAGTCGGTATCCATGGCCTGTAATCAGGATCGGTTTCCAGAAATTTTTTAACTATATTTGAATATTTTCCTGGTCATGGTAAATTCTATAGGAAAATCGACATCTCCATTTCATTCGATGTTCTGCCATTTGTGATTTTTAGGAATTTGATATTTTCAGGATATTTTTCAAATGCGGTTGTTAACTTTTGTATGCAACTTCTAAGTTGGCGTCAGCATATCTTCGATCGTTGGGTATCGATTTCGCTTGAAGTTTTTTCTGGAAATATCATAGGAAATTTTTAAGGAAATAGAAATCAGCAGGATTTCCAGGAACTTGATATTGTTAGGATATTTTTCACAACGGTTGTTAAATTTTGTGTGCGACTTTCAAGTTTAGGGTCAGCATAACTTCGATCGATGGGTATCAGTTTCGCTGGAACTTTTTTCTGGAAATATCATAGGAAAATTTAGAGAATTATAGAAATCAGCAGGATTTACAGGAACCAGATATTTTTAGGACATTTTTCAAAACGGTTGTTAAATTTTGTGTGCGACTTTCAAGTTTAGGGTCAGCATAACTTCGATCGATGGGTATCAGTTTCGCTGGAACTTTTTTCTGGAAATATCATAGGAAAATTTAGAGAATTATAGAAATCAGCAGGATTTACAGGAACCAGATATTTTTAGGACATTTTTCAAAACGGTTGTTAAATTTTGTGTGCGACTTTCAAGTTTAGGGTCAGCATAACTTCGATCGATGGGTATCGATTTAGCTTGAAGTTTTTTCTGGAAATATCATATTTTTAAGGAAATAGAAATCAGCAAGATTTCCAGGAACTTGATATTGTTAGGATATTTTTCAAAACGGTTGTTAAATTTTGTGTGCGACTTTCAAGTTTAGGGTCAGCATAACTTCGATCGATGGGTATCAGTTTCGCTGGAACTTTTTTCTGGAAATATCATAGGAAAATTTAGAGAATTATAGAAATCAGCAGGATTTACAGGAACCAGATATTTTTAGGACATTTTTCAAAACGGTTGTTAAATTTTGTATGCGACTTTCAAGTTTAGGGTCAGCATATCTTCGATCTATCGGTATCGATTTCGCTGGAACTTTTTGTTTGGAAATATCATAGAAAAATTTAAAGAAATAGAAATCAGTAGGATTTCCAGGAACCAGATAATTTTAGAATATTTTTCAAAACGGTTGTTAAATTTTGTGTGCGACTTTCATGTTTAGGGTCAACATATCTTCGATCGATCGGTATCGGTTTCGCTGGAACTATTTTTTTTGGAAATATCATTTAAAAATTTAAAGAAAAATAGAAATCCGCAGCTTAATTGTCCAGCCATCGGAATTAATTTAAAGTGTGTGTGTGTGTGTTTGTGTGTGTTTTTGATGAATTGTTGTACACATACTGACCCAAAATTCGTCATTTACCAAACGATATTTATGGATAATATGAAATTATCAAATGATTCGTTTTTGTGAACACAGAACAGCCGTTCACATGTGCTCGCTCCAGTTTAAATTAAATTGAAAAACATATAATTTGATGATGATGTGCGTGCGATCATGTGTTATTTGTAATTTTTATTTATATTTTCGAATTCAATAAAATGCTTGAAAGAAAAAAAAAACAGATCAGTTTACACTCTTTCCAAACATAAAAACAAGTGTTCCATTTTATTTATGGTGCTCTTAATTTAATTTAATTAGAAAAATTATTATTTTATAAACAAATATCAAAATTGTACGATCTCAAAATGAATAAGATAAAAACCGAAATTATAAAAATTGTTAATTTTTGGTGGTGGCACGGTTTGATATTAACGGTAAGTATAACAACGACGCAAAACATTTCCGATATGTATTGTTTGTCTCCGGCTCTACGGAGGGGCGGTCGGTTGACTTCGAGACCAATTCATTTTGTCTATCAAATTTTGATATGCGCTTAACATTTCGGTAAAGTGTGTGTGTACCATTAAAACAGTGTTTACTGTTTCAGCCTACCCTCCCACATTATAGTTACCAGAGTAACATTACTTACTTACTTACTTACTCCATGGCCGGTTACAACCCGGGTGCGGTTTTAGCCTTCTCCAACACGCTTTTCCAACTTGACCTATCCGCAGTTAATGTCTTCCAATCCCGAATTTTAAGGATCTTTATATCACAGTTTACTCGGCACTAGCCATCTCACCTTCCGGCTCTCCTTCTACCTTCTGGTTTACTATTTAACAGTTTTTTCGACACACGCTCTTCCTCCATGCGCGTACTACGTATCCAAGCCATCTCAATCTATTGATCTTAATTATTTTGACAATATTTGGTTGACCGTGTATAACTTGTCTAATCCAAAATTGTATCTTCGCCTCCAACCGTTCTGTTCTTTGACGGGACCAAATAAGAGTAACATTGTATCCTTGACATACAGCCTGTCGCCTGACAACGTCTTTACCGTGCGCACATTTGTAAAACCAAATCTTTTTCGTATCAATTCTATGTCAAAATTTTGACAAAACAAATGGCGGTAGACAAACCGGTAGCCGGTAATTGTCAAAATCACAATATCACAATATCTTCTAAGCAATTTTGATGGTTCTCTTGTGACCTTTACGTAACCAATTAGTTTTAGATTCGCTTAAGTATTCTCAAAATTGATTGGCTTTTTATCATGAAATTTTTTAATAAGCGAATAATTTTTTCTAATATTATTGGTCGGTAAAAACTGTGTAAAGTTTATTATCGATGGTTTGCCATTGATGCACCTGTTGTACCGCAACAACCTCAACATAAGAACCGATATTACGTACTTACTTACTTACTCCATGGCGTTATAACCGGCCGTGCGGTTTTAGCCTTCTCCAACACACGCATTTCTAACCTGACCTATCCGCGCAGCCGCCAATGTCTTCGAATCCCGAATTTTTTTGAGGATCTTTATATCACAGTTTACTCGACATTTAGCCATCTCGCCTTAAGTCTTCCTGCTCTCCTTCTTCCTTCTGGTTTACAGTTTTTTTCGGCACACGCTCCTCCTCCATGCGAGTACTACGTGTCCACCAAGCCATCTCAATCTATTGATTTTGATGATGTTTTGACAAATCAATTTGCTGGACCCCGCGTACAATTTGTCGTAATTCAAAAAATTGTATCTTCACCTCCAACCATTTTGTTCTGATGACGGCCGCACCAAATGTGCCACGGAGTACTTTTCGTTCAAAAATCCAAAGTAATTGTTCCTGGTTCTGGGTCCCCGGCACCAAGCCTCCGACCCCTATACGTTAATATTGGCCGTATTAAATTTGTATATACCTTGAACTTAAGATCTCATTGTAATGTTTTCGATCGGAATTGTTTTTTTAACCTGTTTTCAGTTGCTACGCTGCGGCGTGTATTTCCACTTCATTATCATTTTCTACATTTATCAACGATCCTAAGTACACGCCGATCTCTATTGACTATTTCAAAATTGTGTTCAGTTTGATGTGGAATTCGTGATGTATTCGTTTGCCATCAAATATTTTGTTTTTTCTGCATTCACTTTGACACCCAGACCCAATAATAAATGGTTACACTGTAAATAAATGATTTACAAGATCCGGAATAGGTAAATTTATTGAATCGAGAAAAAAAAAGGAACTTCGATGTTTTACAGTGTATTTGATGGTTTCAAAGTAGTTGCTCTCGTTAATACCCCATCCGCAGCCCCCCCCCTCATAACACATTAATGATTTTTTTACAATACCAGCAAAACAATGCGAATCTATGTAAATGTGAATCCAATCAATAACGGTAATATTTTTAAAAAACATTACCGACCTTAACGACCCCCGTTTTTTTTCGTTTGTTCTCTGTGACCGTTCTCCACCCAAAATGTAAAATGTTATCGATAATTATTAACATTAAGACAAAATTAACACTATTTACTTTTTCAGTGTACAATTTTATGATTATTTTCAGAACATGTTGATTTTATGTTGGTTGAATGGTAAACAATTACGTCATTTCATTTATTTGAAAAATTATTATTATTATTATTATAATGTGAGTGTGTGTGTGTGTGTGTGTGTGTGTGTGTGTGTGTGTATATAAAAATGTACAGAAATAAAAAATAAATAAATTATATCGTTGTTGGTTTTGTATAAATAAAAACACATACAATTTTTGTATACCGTCAAATGGGTGCAGTAGTACCTTTTTGTGACTAAATAATAATTAAGTACGTCATAGCATTTATTGTATGTTAAAAAATTCCGCGATTTCATATCGAAATACATAATAATATTGGTTGCACATTAATGATGATTGCAATAAATACAATGTGTGTGTGTGTGTGTGTGTGTGTGTGCGAAAGAAATTGTTTCAAAAATACCGCTAACAATTCTTGCCTCATTTCAATATTTGAAAAACAAATTAATATTTTTGCAATAGAATAGAAAAACAGAGATAGAGAGAGAGAGAGAGAGAGATATTTAACGGCACAAATTGTTTTTTTTTCTTGCATAACCTTCGCCTCTTTCTCCCCCCCCCCCCCTTAACATTGTTTTTTATTTCAATACTCATTTTCAAAAGCGTGTGGTGCGTTTTGTTTAGGTGTGCACGGCTCGTATAACGGTAATTTGCCATCAAAGTGTATTCGATGTTATTATATTCATAGAAGGATTTTGTGGTCATCCAGCGATGATGAGTTTTAATCCTCAAAGCCTTAAAGGTTTCATTGAAATGTGACCACATCAGAGAAGGTTTTTTGTTTTTACAAATATAATCACTATGTTTTTGTTTAACTAAATCGTAGATATTTCTGCAACTATTGTCACAACAGCCGGGGCACTGATCAGATCTGATTTGAGGAATCGTTACTATTGTCGTCCCAACCTTGTGTGTCTCGCGCCCCTTCACCAGCCTTACGACGGTTACCCAGTTTAGAATTACATTTCATGTTTTTGTGACAATAGAAAGAATAATATTCATTCGATATTCATCAAAGTGTGTGTGTGTGAAAAACATAACCTCATTTTACGGTACACATATTATTATTATATTTTATTATATTGAATTGTGTGCCGATGCGATGTGATGTGATGAGATGAGATGAGATGCAAAGATGCAATGGATGGAGAAGATGGTTTTTCAAAAATAAACACAAATAAAATTTATTTATAAATAAATATTTAAGAATTGATTATTTTGTATTCAAATAATAAAATATAAATTATTTTAGTGTAAACAATTATGTCCGTTTTTTCTTGTTGTTGCCTGTGCCATGTGTACGTTGGTAAATGTCGATAAAATGTTATTTAATATATTCGGTTTTTACTCGTCGTTTCATTTTCGTTGTTTATTATTAATTTGTTGTTGTCGATGGTGTTGTCGTTGTCGTTGTTGTTGTTGCTGTTGCTATTGTTTTTATTTTTCATTTGTTTATTGATAAACAACACACAACACATTTAAAAATACTCGCACACACACACACACACACACACACACAAACACACCAAACGCAATGAAATAAATTTTTATTGGTTTTTTTTTGTTGTTTGGGCGGAAATTTCCAAGGTTTTTTTTTTTATTTTGTATCAATTAATTGTTTTTGTTTTGTGGATAATTACAAAAAAAAATAGAAGAAGAAAAACAAACCCAGAGAATTAAAATCTTCTTGTAATAATATTCGGTGGCGACGCAGGTACGTCGATGGTGCACCGCAACGGCGTCACATCTTAACCGCTAATGGCTATTTCGCGTTGTGTAAACGCTGTGGAACGGTGGGCGACGAACGATAACAATAATTGCTTAACTTACTGCATGGCGAAGTTTTCAACGGTTTTCGGCAATTTGGTTACTTGTGGAGACTTGTGCGTTTTTTTTTTGCGTTGCCAGTGAACCTTACCTTACCTCATTCATATCAATTGATTTTTTGTAAAACAATTTACTATACCAGTTTTATTAATGCAATGACAGATTGTTTGAAATTTGTGTGCGGTAAGAACGGTGTTCCATAATGAAGATGATTTTTTAAAGTGCAGTCGAGTGGTTATTGTTGCTAGTTTTCGAGAAAGAAAGATTCAGATATTATACAAAAATAAAAAAAATTGACATAAATGAGTTGTCTAACAAAATATAAATATACAATTTGAATTCTCTCTGTGTACGTGCAAAAAATGCTTCCTCCGAAAGCAAAAACCCTTCTATAAGCAACAAAATATAAATATACAATTCTAGTCTATCTGTGAACGCAAAAAACACTTCCTCCGAAGACAAAAACCCCCTCTATAAGCAACAAAATATAAATATACAGTTCAAGGCTCTCTGTGAACCCAAAAACCTCTAAAAGCAACAAAATATTAATATACAATTCTAGTCTCTCTGTGAACGCGCAAAAAACGCTTCCTCCGAAGACAAAAACCCCTCTGTAAGCAAGAAAATTGTTATTGGTCGTTTTTAAATTCATATAAAAATTTATGGCAAATTTATTATTTTTAAGTTTATATGAGAACAACCGCCCCCTCCCATCCCCCCTTCCCCCCCACCTCTTTAAACAATCTTATCTGTCAACCTTTTTTCCACAATTTTTACCAAAAATTTATTATTTGTAGATTTTCAACGGATTTATGTATCTCGATTTTCCCGAATTTATGTTCGCAAATATTTAGAAAATTTGTTTGAGAAAGGACCAGCCAGAAAGTCGTCAGTTATAACTGATCTAGATATTGATTTATCAGAATTTTCTTACGAACTGTTTTTAAAATCCTATAATAAATTAACCGACAAACTGACGGTGAAATTTGATTGAAAAATAACTAAATTCACTAGATTCCTGGGAAACTTGGTCAAATCAACTGACCAAATTATAGATTTCCTGAAAATTTCTTCGGGAACTGTTCTTATAATGCCACAACAAACACATCAACAAATTTTCATGAAATTTAATTAAAAAATAATCAAATTAACTATTCGATTCCTGGGAAACTCTGGTCAAATCAACTGACCAAATTATAGATTTCCCAAAAAATTCTTTGGCAACTGTTCTTATAATGCCACAACAAACACATCAACAAATTTTTATTGAATTTAATTAAAAAATAACCAAATTAACTATTAGATTCCTGGGAAAACTGGTCAAATCAACTGACCAAATTATAGATTTCCTGAAAATTTCTTTGGGAACTGTTCTTTTTAATGCCACAACAAACACATCAACAAATTTTCATGAAATTTAATTAAAAAATAACCAAATTAACTATTCGATTCCTGGGAAACTCTGGTCAAATCAACTGACCAAAATATCAATTTCAAAAATTTTTCCATTCAACATTTTATCGACAAACTTTAATTTTAATGTGACAATTCAAAATGTCATCGAAATCGATTGAAAAAATGATTCAATTTACAAAATAATAAAACTCTCTCTCTCTCTCTCTCTCTGGATAATAAAAAAAAACCCCTGTACAAGCATTTTTCCTTCTTAAAAAACTTGCTTATGCCAATCGCTGGCAACCGCAATAAATTCGATAAAAATATAACCAAAAAAACCACAACAAAAAAAAACTTACTTTATTTATAAATTCGTTGACCGTGCCGCCGTTATTAATTGTTGATGAATTTATTCGCGATGCTATTTCTTCTTCGATTCGATCCGTTATTATCGGCGGCACCGCCACCGAACCGTTACGATGTGGCACTTCTTCTTTCCCGTACACTTCACCACTGTTTGCCAATATTTGATAATTACTATTCGTATTATTGTTGCTATTGGTATCCCGTTGATATTGTGGATGATGACGCAATTGATTTTGTTGTTGGCCAGTCGAAATTGCCGTTGTTTGTTGTTGATGATGCCAATCGACAAAATGGGAATGTGTTTTATTGGTTGTCCACTCGTCAGGATTATTGAACGGACTCTGTGTAAAATAAATTAATAATAAAAAAATTTGTGTTAATAGTGTTAAAGTTGTTTTGGTTTTTGGACACACAACAGACACTTAACTAATTATTAGACCACCACCACCACCACAACCACAACCACCAACCAACAACAAATTGGGTATGTCAAAATAATAAGAAATTGATAGGAAAATGATTGTTAAGTAGAAAATTTCTTTTAGAAATTAAATAGTTTGCCGCTGGTCATAAAATAAATATTGTTTATGTATTGTATTTTGTTGAAATTTGTAAATAACCCACCGTCATCAACGGACGGCTGGGGTGGAGGCTGGGGACTAACCAAAAAAAAAACAAAAAAACAGAAAAATAAACGACACACAAAACCACATAAATATAATCAAAATACGACAATGTGACAATTAGTAGACAATGGGTGAATATTTATATGGGTAAAGAATAGGGACCTACTAGTCTCTCCGTATGCGCCATACAAAAAAGCAGCTAAGTAATACATGTATTTGTTGTTGTCGCATCATTATAAGATGGTGGTGGCTGGAGGTAATTTATTTCTGGTGGTAATTGTACTCACACACACACACACACACACACACAATAGAGACACATAATTTTTTTTTGGGTTGTTTAATAAATAATAATAAAAATACAAAAAAATCTCAACAACCCAAAATCCTTTATTACACATTTTTTATTTTACTGCATTTACTTTAACCATAAAACCATTTTCCTCATCGTGCATTTTCATCTTTACTATTTTTTGTTCTTCATAATTTTCCTTTTTATATAAATATAAACCCCACACATAACCACAATTAGATTTAATTTTAAAAATACATGGCACGCACAAAAACCATACATAAAATGTTATCATTTAGTTTTTATAGCAGCAGTACAGTCAACGACCATTCAATTGAATTTGTGTTATTTTGTTATTTCGACACACACACACACACACATTTAATATATATATTGAATTTAATTATAAACGCATTGGCACGTTAATTCGAATATATCGATGCAGAAAAAAGGTTGTGTGTGGTGGCGTAATAATATGGCAGAGTATTGTATAAAATTTATTTAAATTAATTGATTTTTATTTTGCAAAAAAAATTTAAATAAATACATTTTTTTATGTGTTTAGTAAAATGGCGGTTAATTTTTGTTTATCGGTTGGCCTTCATATAACCCCCCCCCCCCCCATTCGACCGCCTGCACTGGTTATTTTCATATATAAAATTTAAATGGGCCAAAAAAAATGAATCTCCAACTGATGTAAAAAAAGCTAATTTCAATTTGATTAATTAACGATAATTTTACGAATCTATATTATACCACACCACCAGAAACAATTGCTGATGTGCTGATGTTAAGTTCACCGATTAATTTAGAGTTCCGTTGCGGTCGCTTTGGACTTGTCTTTAAAATTTAAATACCCTTTTTTTTCCATGAAAATGTCGTGGGTGCATGTCGATTGGAAAGCGATCGATGAACACACAAACGAAAACCGTAGTTTGTAAATCAACTCCACACATTCACACACACACACACACACACACACACACACACACACTTACGTACAGTTCTCTCGATTCGGCACCACTACTGGAATAACAAAATTAGAGGTGTGACTTTTCCAAAAATAAGAAACCCATTGAGTGTATTTTAAATTAATTTTATTAATTGTGATGGGGTCGCAAACGAAACCAGCCGATAAAGACTGAGACGTTGAATTGGTTTTGTAAATCTTAACCATTCACTACTACCACTACAATGGGATGATCCGTAAAATTGACAATGAACGGAATTCGATTTCAAAACTAAATTCAAATTATAGCCACCACAATCAATATTCTTTGTGTATGGTCTCGCTTTGCCACCAAAGTATTCCAAAGTAGTAGTCGCCCAATTATGGTGCAAACGTTGGTCCACCGATATCCCAAATTAAATTGTGTGTGTTGTTTGAATGTGCCGAATGGTTTATGTGTGCCGATATAAATATTAAAATTATGATCATCTATTGACAGCACCTAAAAACAAATGGGGGAGAATTTTATACGTTGGAAATGGTCAACCCAACGTTTTCAAATGATGGTTCGAACATATGAACGTAGAGCGTTAGAGAATTGAAAATCGTAAGAGCGTAGGATAATAAAATTGTATCGTAAAAAAGCTGTAGGGTAAGAACGTTAGAGAGTAGCGTTATAGAATCGGTGTGTATGGTCGTAAAATTGAAAAAATCGTATAGGAAAAGTGTGTAAAGTGTAAGAGCTTCACATCGAATCGGATCGTTATAGTGTAGCGTTATAGCATTAGAACGAATGTAACAGTGCGTAAGAGAATGAAAACATTAAATCGGAAGAAAAAAAACAATTACTGTGGCGTATTTATAACAAAATTATGCCATTTGTCAAGATGTCAAGGTCAAGATGTCTGATGATCTGAATAGACAACAAAAAAAAAAACAGTTTGTATCATTTTGGTGGTTAAACAAACACACGCACGGACACAGAAAAACTTTGCGAAAACTTAAATTTATATTGTTTTGCAAACGAACAGAAAAAAAAACACATTCAATGGCCCGTGCGAAATATTTCTTCAATTTTTTTTTGTGACTATTTGTTTGTTTTTTTTTCGTTCGTTTGCCCCCGTATTTATCTAAATATCTTTCTATTATATTGTATAGCCCCCCCCCCTCCCCCTCTCCCCATATACCCCATAACAACATTGTACATATTGTGTAGCTAACTTCAACGTATTGTACAACATTATAAATATTAATGTATGCGAAATATTATTGTATATAAAAAATATATAATACGGAATTGAGATGTGATGCTCGACAACTGCGGCGACAACGATTACGACAGCGACAACGATTGCGACGAACGACAAGGACTGCGACGACGGCGACTACGGTGTAAAAGAGGTAAAGGCTTATGTAAACATTCTCAATATCTTACAATATGTATAAAATACATAAATAATATAGAAAATTAGGGGGTTGCAATTTTCCTTATTATTATTATTATTACTGTTATTATTACTGTTATTTTATTATTCTATTGTTGTTGTTGTTGTTGTTTGTGTTGTTGTTTTTTTCATATCATGTCACACATTACAAGAAAATGATTATTTTGTATGTGCGGTGAAGACAGTGAAGACGACGACGACGACGACGACGACGAAGAATATAAATATAAAATTCTAATTATTATTGTGAAAAAAAAACATCCGTTATTTTTATTTGATTTTCTTCTATTGCCGTTCATTCGTCATTTATTCGGCGTTTGCTTTTTATTATATTTATTAATTTTTGGACTGGTGAAATAATAACAACAACAACAACAACAACAGAATCACCGTTAATTGTGCTAACATTTATTTATTCAAATTTAAAATGAAATGATATTCTTTTGTTTTTATTTTAATGTAATCCACTTGGTTGTGGAACATGTGCAAAATACCGTTATTTATTAAGATTTCAATCATTTGCAATTAACTCACTCACCGTCATCTTCTTACCGACCAATATGTAAAAACAGAATTCTTACAAGAGCCGCACAAAATCTACAGTGGATGCTGTTTACGTGATGGTCAATAAAACAGCAATTGATTGCATTGGAGGGGATTGGCTGTGGTTTTGCAGACGCAATTGAATATTATACTGTGGTTAATTCGTTCGGCTAGCGGCACCTATTTTGTTTATACATAAATGTCAAAATGTCACCAAAAATTATGGTGTTATGGCCACTAATCGCTTTTTCATAACTTTCACCTCTGACCTCTGTGTAAATAAATTATATATTATTTACAAAACAAAGGATAAATATTTCTTTAAAAAAAACTTTTCCTACCAACAATTTTCTTCCGTGTCTGCGTGTGTGTGTGTATTACTCTGCAACATTATTTCATTAAATTATATAAAATACACAAAAAAACCCACCACCCCACCACCCCACCACCCCATTTTCACAACGCAACGAGTTAATTATTAATTTATTTATTTCATATAAATTTAATCAAACAATATTTCTGTATCAATTTTTACCGCCGCTGAAAACGTACACATTATTAACATTTCCATTCTATTCGAATGCTATGAGTGTGGAAACAATGTGAAATTATACCGTTATTCTGATTATTATTTGTTCTATTCCTTGCAGCTAATAATGAAATAATAAAATTAAGTGTTTACACAATAATGAAATAATTTTATAATAAAAGAGACTGAAAATCAATTGTTTGGAAAGGCAACAAAAAATGAAAAAATGGAAAAAAAATAACGGTAATAATAAAGACCTGACCTGAAATAATAATAATAGACGAATTATAATAATACAGATAATGATAATAAGAATAGGGTACGGTATGGGTAAAAACAATGTACGGGGTTTAAATTAATAATGGTCGGCAAAATATTTTGAAAAAGCGTTTTGTTTGTCAATGGAAAAAACCAATCGTTGAGTGAGAAAATTTTAAGTATATTTTTTATGTGATCAATGTTTATGGCGTCCCACTTTTACCTTCACCTTCAGATTTATTAGAATTTTGTCATAAAATACACTACACTACGCCTACGCAGGCAAACATGTTAAAGAAAATTCTTATAAAATTTCTGGTCAAAATCCAAGTGTATACAGAGAAATTATATTGTTGCTGAGAAACTCTGCTGACACCTTCATTACAGTTCAGCCATAGCACTGTAAAAAAAAATATGGTATTTCCAATGGAATAAATTTGAATTGAAGCATTTAAATGATGAGGGAGATGATGACACCAGCACTTTGCCGACTTTGTTATACTCCCATCGGAATCCAAATTATGTAATTATTTTGTATTTTTTTCAAATTTTTATGGATAATTTTAAAAAAAAGGTGAATGGTAGTTTGGAGACACCGTTCATTTCAATACTCATTTCGGATATTATCAGATACCGGCAGCCCAATTGATGCTCAATAGGAATAGTGGACGATGATGCATGATATTCGTTCATTTAATGAAAATAACCATTTCTTTCAGATGCGTTCCGCATAGCACGTCGCCCACACGTATTCTTCCAATTTTGTCCAGAATAATTTTATCGATATTATGATAAATTTTTAATATATTTGCGAAAAATAGGATACGCTCAACTATATTTATTTCTGGTATTTTTATGTAGAAGCCACTTATTCTCGAAATAGAATTGCTAAACTATTAATTATTTGATTATTTGGAAATTTTTGATTAATTTTAACATTTTATGATAAATTTTTAAAATATTTGCGGAAAATTGGTGACTGTCAACTTCATTTATTTCTGGTATTTCTGTGTAGACGTCAATTATTCTCGAAATAGAATTGCTAAACTATTAATTATTTGATTATTTGGAAATTTTTTTATTAATTTTAACATTTAATGATAAATTTTTAAAATATTTGCGGAAAATTGGTAACTGCCAACTTCATTTATTTCTGGTATTTCTATGCAGAAGTCAATTATTCTCGAAATAGAATTGCTAAACTATTAATTATTTGATTATTTGGAAATTTTTGATTAATTTTAACATTTTATGATAAATTTTTAAGACATTTGCGGAAAATTGGTCACTGTCAACCTCATTTATTTCTGGTATTTCTATGTAGAAGTCAATTATTCTCAAAATAGAATTGCTAAACTATTAATTATTCGATTATTTGGAAATTCTTGATTAATTTTAATATTTAATGATAAATTTTTAAAATATTTGCGGAAAATTGGTGACTGCCAACTTCATTTATTTCTGGTATTCCTATGTAGACGTCAATTATTCTCAAAATAGAATTGCTAAACTATTAATTATTTGATTATCTGGAAATTTTTGATTAATTTTAACATTTTATGATAAATTTTTACGGATAATAGGTGACTGCCAACTTCATTTATTCCCGGTATTCCTATGTAGACGTCAAATATATTCCCAATTATAGAATTCCCCGACTCTATTATTAATTCGATTACTGTGAAATTTTACCTAATCATTTAATGATAAAATTTCTAAACGTTTTTATGATCTGGCGGCGACGACGACGACGGCTACAATAAGACCTCAATGGGACCAACCCTCAAAATAGTTATAATATTTTGTTTGCTCTTGTTTTAACTTAATCAATTTGTTGAGTAAATGATGTCGTTCGTATTCGACGAAAAACATTCGTCGCAAATGAGTCTCTTCCGCTTGCATCTTTCAAATTATATAATCATTTTACCCCTTACTTTACCCTATGCACAACAACAACAAAAAAAACCGTTATGAAGAAGAAGCAGAAGAAGTGTCGTGATCGCTGAACAATCGACCGCTAACGGTAAAAACGGTATTTATAATGAATAATTGTGTTTAATTTAAATATAAAGTTTTTTTTGGTTTTTGGTTGTTGTTAGGGGATGTTGGCGATGGATGGTATGAGACAAATTATATATTTCTATTTTATTTGGATTTGCTATCTGTTTAATATTAAATTTATTTATTCATTATAATTTTTGCATATGTATTTGTATATTTGTTTTATTTTCTTTCCTACAATACAATATATTGTATATTATTTACACACACACACACACACACACACATTTATAAACATAAATTTTGATATGAATTATTAAAATGTATAAATTCTTACATAGAATATGTTTTTGGGAAAAGTTTTTAAAGTTTTATTTGTTTAAATATTATTGTGCTGCTATGACTTTGGCTGCTGCTGCTACTGCTGCTGATGCTTTTCTTAACATTTGTTACAAGATATTTATTTATTTAATGTTATTTAAAATGTGTAAAATATTTATACCTTCTTGACTTGTTTTGTGGGTGTGTGTGGGTGTGTTTTTATTTCTTTTTGTTTTTAGTTTTTTGTTTTTTGTTTTTGGGTAAATGTCTCTATTCCATTATAAATTACAATAAATGTTATTCGTTGTACAAACAAATAAATACACACACACACACACACACCGAAAGACATACACGTACCAAACATGATTTAATTTTAACATGAAATATATATCTGCTAATATTAAATATAAATATATCGTCGCAATTTCATAAATATTTTATTTATGTGAAATATAAGTGAAAATGTTATGTTTTTCGTGTATGTACGTGTGTGTGTGTGTGTGTGTATGTTTATTATAAAACATAAGAATGAGAAATGAAAACTTTATGTTTCTTCTTCCGTTTTCTATTTATACATATTAAAATTTATAAATGTGTGAATGAAAATCGTTGTTTTCACAAGAAATAATATATTGCCTATATAATATCAAATCTTTACATATAACTTTACAAACCCACTGTCCCATATGAAACCGGGTATGAGCTAAAAACCAAAAAAAAAAAAAAAAAATTATATATATTAAATTTTGTCACACACAAACGCCAACTCCATTTTATTTATTGTAAAATAATATCAATATTAACGGTAAAAATCACATCGCATTGCAATGGACGGGCGTTCAACAAGTTCCGGGTGAAATGAGTATTTTATGTGTGTGCCCATGTGTGTCCGTGTGTGTGTGTCCGTGTGTGTGTGTGTGTGTGTCCGTGTATATAGAATGGTATAAAGAACGTTGCCTATGTTTTAACAAAATTTAAAATGATTTCCATTCCACGCAGCCACAAAAAATGGTGGTTTTGGGGAATAGAAATTAGTCGGATTGTGAAAATTAAATGAAAATTCCCTATATAAAAACTCCATTTCGATGAAAATTGTTTGTAAATTTTCACGAAATTCACACACACACACATTTTCCATCAGTCTTGTTAAGCAAAATTGCTTCAAATGGTCTAGCTGAATCGGTTCGCAACATCATCACTTACAATACAACTCACCTTCACCTATTGTCTTTGTTTTTGAATCATTTATGCCGCGCAAAAAATACACAATACGCGATTATTTGAAGAAAAACGACATACGTTTGAGTAGTAACCATTTTTAACTAATTTTTTTTAATGGCCATTTCATTTTATGGTGTCCATAAATTCACCAAATCTAATCTACCATTATTGTGTTGTGTATTTTCGAAAATGTCTCGTCGACTGTCAATGTGTCACCCCACATCATCATCATCAAATTTTTTCCCCCCAATTGTTTTACGTACAAAATCACAGAAAAACGAAAAACTAATACTTTTATTTTATTTTATTCGACTGTAATTCAATTACAGTACGGTACAATAAAAACGTATCGCTTATAGTTTACAATGTATTGTAAATAAAGTTGACGAGATCCACAGCACTTATGCGCTATGGTTTACTAAAAAAACCTATCGCACGCATTTATTATGGGACAGAGGCACTACTAAAATTGCTACAATACCTTATGCCAAAAACAATTGTTTTCTTCTGGTTATTTTGGGGGAGGGGTGGGCACATACATATTTTATTTAACATAATATATATTTATCAAGAGTTAAGTTTTAAGAGTTATTATTATTATTATTATTATTATTATTATTATATTTACAGTTATATGTTTCACATGTGTGTACGATACGATGCGATACGATGAGGAAATAAAAAAACGCGCACACACATATGTCTCTGTTTGGGAAAATTATGTATTCATTTAAGAAGAAGTCAAACGTTGGGGGGAATATATATCAATAGATATAGTTCGTTTGTTTATGGGTTAGTTTGACAGCGGACGCGGGGGGGGGGGGGGGGGAGGAGGTTATATATAATTTATACAGTTATGTGGTATGTAAATGTCTATCTATACATAAATTTATAACATAAGAAATAATACAATGCATAATGAATGTAATTTAATACAATACAAACATTTGACAATGCACATACACATACACGTACACATGCACATACGACATATGAACGACAGTATGTAATGTATAATAGTATGGGTAACCGGGTATACGGATCCAAGCGAAGTATTGAAATCTTTTACCAAATAAATGATATGAATTTAATTTTCTATTTATAGCAACAAAAATAAATGTAATATAAAATAATTCAATATGTTTTCTTATCGCCGCTGATGGGGATTGGTCCACCACCACCCCTTCCCCCCATCCCCCCATTGTGGCGTCAACACATTTTACATTTTGCATCATGAAACAATACGATTGATTATCGTTGCATTTCATAATATTATTAAAATTTAAAAAAACAATGGATTTTCATTACAATTGACTGACATCCGGCACATAATTCGAATCATTTTTAATTTTTTGGTCACAATGCCCCCGCCGTTGTTCATCTGTAGCCAAAATAATAAGAACACAATTTGTTTGCGGGTGCATTTTCAAGAATTTTGTATCGCGTGAGCATAATCTGAAGGTAGTATTTCTTTTAAAATTTCAATTTGGTGTATTCAAATGCCCAAAATTCAATATTTCACATCATAGTCAAGAATTTTGTATCAGATGAACCAAATTTTGCAGTCAATTGTATTTTGTGGTGCATTTAAGAACCTAAAAATTCAATATTTCATATCATTTTCAAGAGTTTTGTATTCGGCGAGCATAATTCACAAGGCTGCAGTTGTATTTTATGAAATTTTTTCTGGTCTAGCTTAACTTAAAATTTAGAATTTCCGGAAAAAATTTGACGAATTTGAATCCGGCGAGTAATGTAAAATTACAATTTGGTGTATTTAAGAACCTAAAAATTTAATATTTCATATCATTTTCAAGAATTTTGTATCTGGTGAACCAAATTTTGCAGTCAATTGTTTTTTGTGGTGCATTTAAGAACCTAAAAATGAAATATTTCATATCATTTTCAAGAGTTTTGTATCCGGCGAGCATAATCCCAAAGCAGCAATTATATTTTATGAATTTCTTTCTGGTCAAGCTTAACTTAAAATTTAGAATTTCCGAAAAAAATTTGACGAATTTGAATCCGGCGAGTAATGTAAAATTACAATTTGGTGTATTTAAGAACCTAAAAATTCAATATTTCATATCATTTTCAAGAATTTTGTATCTGGTGAACCAAATTTTGTAGACAATTGTATTTTGTGGTGCATTTAAGAACCTAAAAATTCAATATTTCATATCTTTTTCAAGAATTTTGTATCCCGTGAGCAGAATCCCAAGGCAGCAATTATATTTTATGGATTTCTTTCTGGTGTAACTTAACTTAAAATTTAGATTTCCGGAAAAATTTAAAGAATTTGATTCCGGCTGAGCATAATCTGCCGTAAGTATTTCTTGCTGAATTTTATTCGCTGATATATTTGTTTGGGCACAATAGAAATTAACAATAACATGCAATTTTCAAGAATTTTGTATCCCGTCACCATAATCTGAAGGTAGTATTTCGTCTAAAATTACAATTTGGTGTATTCAAGAACCTAAAAATTCAATTTTTCATATCATTTTCAAGAATCGATTGTATCAGGCGAGCCAAATTTTGCAGTCAATTGTATTTTGTGGTGCATTTAAGAACCTAAAATTCAATATTACAAACTATTTTCAAGAATTTTGTATCCGGCGAGCATAATCCCAAGGCAGCAATTATATTTTATGGATTTCTTTGTGGTGTAACTTAACTTAAAATTTAGAATTTAAAGAATTTGAATCCGGCGAGTAAAGTAAAATTACAATTTGGTGTATTCAAGAACCTAAAATCCAATATTTCATACCACTTTCAAGAATTTTGTATCGGGCGAGTATATTTTCTGCGCTGCCGTACCTGTAATTTGGTACACTAATACAATAATATATCAACAATTTTCATAAAAATCATAGAAAATGATACCGGAGGGTGGTGGGCGAAGGGGTTTGCGACACATTCGATTCCAGAAAGTCAAAAATTTTCGATAATTTCCTGCCCGATGATGTAATAAAATTTAGTATTTAGCGTTAAAAACGGGATTTTATATATGAAGAATTTTTTATAAAGTTCCTAAGAAATCAGGTGATTAGGTCAGGTCAGGTTTTCGATTTCTGTGAGAGAGAGAGAGAGAGAGAGAGAGACGAAAAAAGAGCTTCATAACTCGATAGGATTTTATACATTCTTAAGATCTGAAGTATTTAAACTATAATCCCAAAATTTCACTTTGAAAAATTACACCGTCATCATCTTTACTGGGTCCAAGGTGCAACGGTACATTGGCAGTATTTTCAAATTGCCAGTCAAATTCTGATGTTACATGTCTGAGGCGAGAGAGAGAGAGAGAGACAGACAGAGTTTCTTCGATAAAATTACATATCCGACTGTAGCCAACTGTTACAAAACTGTGTTTTCAAAGTTTAAGCAAATCATCTATACAATAGGGAAGTGCACATTTTGGTGGTGTTTTGGTAACCGGTTTGGTGATTGATTGATTGTACTGGGAAAAACATATATTTTGGGAAGAAGGAAAAAAAAAAAGAAAAAAAAAGCTACCAACTTTTCGGTCAACCATCATCAACGTCATTTTTTTGCGCATATTTATTTAGGTAAATTTTAATTTTACCATTCACAGTTCGCATCATTTTCATAAATAATTAATACCACAAAATAAAGAAGCAGCACCCACACACACACACACACACACACACAGATTATTTACTTTAATTTTAATTGTCTGTCTTCGTTTCCACATAATTCCATTTTCATTAATTCTTTTTTTTCTCACCTATACCGACACATACACACACACACACACATCTATCAGTTTTTTTTTTATCCCGTTTTCATTTTCAACAATATGAAATTTTTTCATGCAGAAATGCAGAAATCTTATTTTGCATTCTTTTACAGAAATTTAAATGGGATTTTCATCTGGGGGTTTTTTTTTTTTTTTCTATTTGTAAAAGGATTTTTAATTGTTATCCTTTTTAACTTTTGCTTCGGTGTGTGTGCGTGTGTGTGTGTGTGTACATATCTTTTGGTTGTGTAGTATAAAAATTAACTCAACTCAATTCAATATTTGTTGTAGGGTAGAAGTGGGACATTTTTTTACATATTAAAATAATACTTTTGGTGAAAATGCAGTTACACACTGGACAAAATTGTACCTCCGGAAATTAGGCAAACTTATGTAACGTCTTGCATTGCCATTTATTGGTTAACAGCGAACTATACGCTTCGGAAAACAAAAGTAATAATAAGTCATTGGCACACACAGTACACACTAAAATACCCTATGTTTTAAATTTACCGTACTCTCGTATCACCTTATCGCCTGCATCCATCTACATTTTTGTTGTTGTGCAATGAACGAGCATAGACAAACGGTTAGATTTATGAAAAAGGAGTGTGGTGCATTGTAAACATCGTGCATAAAAAGCGAGTAAAAATTAAATAAAAAAATTATGTAATTACAACAATAAAAACGCTTTTTAAAAACATACAAATTGGGAAAATAGAAATATAGACTTTAACCATAATTACATTAAATATTCCGTTTGATCAGCATAAAAATGTATCGCACCGAAAAATTAAATAAAAGATTATAATTTATAGATAGTCTTGGAAAATATTGTATTATTATTAATAGACAGAGACAGGAAGAAAAAAATAACGGTACTTTTGTTGTTGGTTTTTTGTTTTTCACATTCGTTATTGTGGCAAAAAATTTATATTTACTTTTGGTATATACAGCGAAACCGCTAAAAGACGTGTGCGATGCCGCCCGTGCAATGGAGCAATGGGGATGGGGTATGTCGATAATAGATATTAATTGTCCGATTATGGACAAAAAAAAAATTGTGTTACAAAACGAAAAATAAATTAATAAATGCACGCAAACGCATTGAAAATTAATTTTGTTTAATTTCACTCGTTCATACGGTCTGCTATTTGGTCAATTTCAGTGTATGATTTTAATCATTAACATTGGAGTTGTGTTATTTTTTGAATGGTAACCGGTCGTCAACGGTATTGACATACCTGTTCATTATGACACAATCCATGAATTGTGAGACACACACACAGTCACGCACAAAACATAATTTAAGTGTTATAATAAATTTATGAAGACGGATCCCGTCTAACGAAATAATCACATTTGTGGAAAACATATATTTGACAGTTCGTAAATTAAAATAATGCAATTACAATTGAGGAAAAACATTAGAATTCTCATATAACATAGAAATTGACTGTACCAATATATTATTAGTGTACCTTGAGTGTATCAAACGAAATAAAATTCAATGCGTTTGAATGCGTTCATAAATTAATTTTAACGTATAAATTGATTTGCGTAAGTGTGTGTGTGTGTGTGTGTGTCCTTGCGGTGTTACATTAAAAATTCCTTAGATAAAACGACGAGCGTACCGTATTGAAATGAACGTAATGCGAATATGGTTGATTTAAATTTCTGTAAAATGAGGGAGTTTTAAGTGGACGTGGCTATTAAATTTTTCTTCATTTTTTAAAACAATTTTTCTTTTGATCTCAACAATTTGACAATTCAAAATTAATTTTATCGATACACTTCTATCGTATCGTATTTTATCGAAATGTAATTGAATTGTGTAATATCACGCTGCCATATGGAAGCCGTTACACTTGCATAGAAAAAAAATTAATCGTCACCCCAAGCGCCTCACCAATAACCAATCTTTTTCAATTTTCAATAATCAGCTACTTTCTATCAGCAGATGCCTCCGGTTATTATGAGACGGTTACACATTGAATTTTGCATTCATTTAACGAGGCAGGACGTAATGTTCTGCCCCTTAAACTTTTTAAACAATTTACCGGCAGTACTGGGATCTTTTTCAACACATCGAAAAAATATAGTTCACTGTCACAGTCCATTTGAGGTCCTTCACAAATGAAACACTTTCACCATCACAATTACAGTTGGATTAGATAACATAAATGTAACACAAAACCGAGAACACTTTTCAAAATTAATTATTTTAAAAAAATTTGTTTCTGTTATCAAATCGAATCATATAAATGTGAGTGAGTGCCGCGTCGGTGTTGCCGTCGTCACCGGCCGGCCTCTGGATATACAGAAAATAAAAAAAAAATATGTTTTTCACCTAATCTCTACAAATTATCATTATGAGAAAAAAAAAAAACCCTTAATCGTAAATACATTTAACCCTTTTTTTTTTTTTTTTCATTCATATACTGTTTTTATCATCAAATTATTATCATTTTGTAAATGAAACCCTTCTCTATCGTTCTGCCGGTCTCCGTGGTGTCGGTGCGCGGGTGTATATATATTTCAGCCGACGCAAAAAACATGTGTAAAATTGAATTGAAATAAAATAAAATATCAACATGGAAATAAGGAGGAAATAAAAAAAAAACACGTTGTAAATGTAAATGAAATTATCCGAAATAAAATAGTCAATGCACGAATTACACCTTTTTTTTATTATTATTATTATTTTTTTTTTCCATTTTCGCACATTTTTCTTATCACACACATACACACACAGACACACACACACACACACACCTATCGTGTAGTAATCTACGATTGAATAAATTAGGCGGCGAAGGGAACATAAAAACTAATAATATTATTGTGTGTATAACATAACCACTTAATCCAAATCTCATGTCGGAACATAATAAAAAGAAACAAAAAAAACCCATAATATATTTTGTAATACAGACGAACCTCCTACACACACACACACACACACACACACGTCGATATACACACGTTCCCAAGAAAACTGTTGTAAGACATTGCATTGAAGAAGTGTTTCTAAAACCGTATTTTCTGTAGAATTAATTGTCTCTAGCGAAATTGCATTGTGAGAGTAGCGCGCCGTGCCGGAGGTTTATCTGTTTGTATAAGAAAAACTTACGGTATTTTACGTAACTGTTGTTGTTGTTGTTGTTGCTGTTGCTACTAATAATGACACTACTGCCGCGGTATATCTTTTTTTTTGCTGTTGGTTCGACGACGACGACGACGACGACGACAACGACGACGACAACACGACGAAGACGACAACGACAACGACGACGACGACGACAACAACGATGGCAGTGAGGTATTATTATTCACACTATTAATTTATTACAATACAAATATTACAAATACAAATTCGGAAAACATTACGATATTTAACGAATCGTAACGAATCTTAATAAGAAGGGGTAAAAAAAAAAATTTTCAAATTTAAACAATTCAATGAACAAAGAGAAAATGGGCGTTATTCGCTGCTGATAATATTAATATTTAATCGGGTGAAAGTATGATGCAGCTGTCAAAGTGGATATGTTCGAATTGGTTAAACACGTAGGCATCGGCGCGGAATAAAAATAAAGAATATGGTGGCAATTTATACATTTTTGATGGCCATTAAATCAATTATGGACTGGCACTGTTCAGTGAGAGTTTCCCATTGTAATGCACAAAGAATAAGTTCACCCATTCACCCAGTGCACCCCCCCAGTTCGGAACTTATCCAAACATTTAAAAACATTAAAATTCAATGTAAATACACTACTTGTAAATTGTGTGTGTGTGTGTGTGTGTGTTTGTGTTAGTCCGTGCAACATTTTCCCAATAATTTGTACACTAAAAATATGTTTATCATTTTATTTTATTATTATTTTATGTATTTTACGTGTTATCTTAAGCAATAAATATTGATGAGGACAACGACGGTGACAACGACTTAGTTTTCATACATTTAGTATACACTCACAATTGTAATAGTATGTGTATTGGAGACGATGCCTAACACAGCATTTATATTTATTCATATTATTATGTGAAAAGGTATCACAAACTACAGACAGACAAAATATAATTTATGGTGAAAATTGCAACATGAATAAATAATTGGTTATTATAAATTTGCTGGCATAAGACATTGGCGGTGGTGGTGGTGGTGATGGTGGTGATAGTGGTGGTGCACACGGTACGCGTCGACCAGTAAATGAATAAATATTTAAGAAAATTTCATAAATCATATTTTTATTATATGTTACATAACCCTATGTGCCCCAATCCTAACGCGCCGCCCCTCCGATCCCCTTCTCCAGCCCCCCACCCCTCCCTTATCGTTCTCTCCCATCAAAACGCGACCGTGTATGTGACCAAAATTTATAAATAATATTCCGAAATTTATTAATTAACCGTTACTATGTGCGTGTCCTTGTGCGAATGAGATTATTGAATGGTAATGGTGTTGTATAGGAGAAGAGGAGAGGAGGCGGGGAAGGGCGAAAATGTTAAAAGTAAGTTGTTGGTATAGTAAAAGCAGCTGTTTTAATAACCGTAAATCGAATGTGGTCTATGGATAGTATGGATGGGTTAATTGTTTTCGGTTTAAAATTCAAGTCATATAAAGAGTTAAGAGTTAAAATAATGTAAATTACTGTAGTTTGTAGATCCGTAGAGATTGACATCGCTAAAAGTTTCCACTTAAAACTGCTGTTTTTTTTTTGAAAGGAAAACCCTTCTGTTGCGCTCCAATGTCTTTGTATAAACTTTGTTTAGCAAGACAAGCCACATATATTTTGTGCGAAGTTTTTGATGCCCAGAACTTTCATTCCCCATTGGAATATATATATTAAAGCTGGAAATATTTAATTTACTCTTGGTAATTTAAAAGAATTTAATGACTCACTGTTTTGGTTATAAATGAACCAATATTGATTCACTTCAAAATTTGTGTGCCATGGAATAATGTAATACCATATTATTAGTATCACTTCAAATTGCAGAGCTCGATCGAAATTTAGATTAATTTTTAGCGTTGGAGTATATTTCGGAGAACCACAAGTTCAGTCATCCCAATACAAAATAACGTTAAACCAAAAGCGATCAACAGAAAAACTCACACACACGCCAAAATAAACCCTCAATTGAACCTTAGCCAGCAAAAACTTGTAAAATAATCTGCTAGAAATGTAGGCAATTCGTAGTTATGTAGTCCAATGTTTTGTTGTTGTTGTTGTTGTTGTTAACACATCTTTGTAACAGTGATTGGTGTCAGCATCTCTTTTACAGATTATCGACAAAACAATAGTGTCTATTTACCCGCTTAAGGTTGTTTTGTCCTCACAGTTGAATGGGTACTGACATGTGACTTGAACTTTTTCCAAACAATTAATGCCAACGTTGTGGAAGAAATCGAAAAACATTTAAGGCCTATTTTATTAAACTATTTTGTTCGCATCAGGTGTCTGTGTAATTGTGATTGTCATCTCTTACCAAAATAAAGCGAAATTTCAAGAGTTTGAGACAACTTTTTGAATCTTTCTAACCCAACCATCGTCCAGACAGACTTTTCAAAGCTTCCTTACTGTCCAAGCACAAGTGTCATTCAAAGCCTAACCGAAATGATGTGACAAACATTAATTTCCTTTTGATACGCAATTTTACCATATTTCAGTTAATAATCTTAAATCGAATTAAGTTTCAGTATCAAATGTCACCACCACCACCACCATCATTTTTTTATCCATTTATTTCACAAAAATTTCCACATACCCCACACACGCACATTTATAATCTCTAATTTAAAAGGTACTAATTAAATGGTTATTCTGTTTTGTTTTTGGGGTATTCATATTTCATGAAGGAATACGAAAAACAACAAAAACAAATGAATGAATAAATTATGAAATATTAAAACAAAAAAATTGGGGAAAAAGTTGACCCTTCACAAAACACACAAAAAACACGTGACGATGATAAAGTTTAATTAAATTGTTTTTGTCATTTATACCATTAAAGTGTTGTGTGCGTGCGGCTGGCTCCCTTTTTACTTTCTTTTCCATATCCCTTTTACTGGTGTTTCTTTTTGCTTTCTTTGTACTCCATTAATTCGTGTGGACAACATTTGTCTTGGAAAACTTTTTCTCCTCTACTCACCGTCGTTCGATCGTTCGCCTCGTCTTCATCATCATCATCATCATCATCATCATCATCATCACCCATCAGCATTTGGATCATTTGAAAAAATGTACCGCATATCATGTTTTTTTAATTTAATAATTCTCTTAATAATTATTTCTTACATTTTTTGATTGTAATCTTTTGCCAATAAAAAATTATTATTATTATTATTAAAAAGTCCCGTTTCATTATGGAAAAACTAATTTAGTGTTTGTGTGTGTCTGTGTGTCCTGTGTCTGCGAATATATCTGTCATTATCGAACAATACGAACCGTTGTAGGGACGGCAATGAGGTAAAAACATCAAAACATATAACGGTATTTATATATGTTCCGTTACATTAGTAGATATTAGATTAAATAAATATGAGAAGGGATACAGGCACAGACACACACACACACACACACAAATTAGCGAAATTTAATACAACGATTATAAGAACATTAACCCATTCGTTAACGGGGTATAAGGTATCGACCGATCTGCAAAACAACGGAGTTAATAGAAATTGGCAAATAAATAATAGACTGCAATTTTGGAACATCATCCACTAAAAAAATATCCGTGCACACAAAGAAAACCACAAAGCGGTGGTCGATGATTTAAGTGTTATTGAATTTTTTTAAATAAGTATTCACTCCGTCTCAAAAGTCTCATAATATAGCAATAGATTTAAATTTCATTAAATGACACTAATGTCATGTTCGATTTCATCCATATTGATATGAAACAAAAAAAATAATAACTGGAACCCGAAGTTTCGTTTTTTGTTTGTTTCTCGAATGGATGATGGATTTTTTTTGATAGTAAACATATTGAATACGAACGGTGTCACTTAAATTAACCACCCTTTTCCCTACCCGACTATTGTAATTTTTTTCAACGATAAAAAGTAAACCGTGCCAACACCAATTATTATTCTAACACTGAGATGAGATCAAACATTACACTCACATCATTGACGATGCGTTGAACGGGTGCTCGTACACTGTTACTTACTTACTTACTCCATGGCGTTACAACGCGCCGTGCGGTTTTAGCCTTCTCCAACACGCTTTTCCAACCAAACCTATCCGCCAGTCAATGTCTTCCAATTCCAAATTTTTTTTAAGGATCTTTATATATCACTGTTACACTGTTAAATTTTGAACTCTTTTTTCGACCAAAAGTTTACGCTTCAATAGTGTTTTGGTGTTTCCTAATCTTTGATAAAGATTTTTCTGATCGAAAATTTTTGAAAAATTCGATGCCGAAAAAAGTGCTTCAGTGATTTATGTCATCGCCATCATCTCTGCACATTTATTCGCCAATGGATGAACAAAAAATTGCAAAGTATTATTTGTGTGTGTGTTTGTGTGACACAATTTTATTTAATAATATTTGAAATCAATTGAGGATTTAAATAAAGTCCCTTGGCACCCAACACACACACACACACACACTGTGTTTTTTTTTGTCTTTCATTTTAATTAGCTTTTTTTTCATTTTTTGATTATAAAAAGAAATAAATTGATTAAAGATTATTTTTAAATGAGTAAATTGTACGGGGTTGGAGATGGGCGGGTGTGGGGTAGGGTGTAGGGGCTAAGAGATAAGATACTGAACGATGAAAAAAAAAAAACAAAAATTAATGATTTGGAAAAATATGATTTTTTGATTAAATTAAAATTTTATAATTCGCAAATACACACCATCCCATCGCCTAACCCCCTAATTAAAAAGATATGAAATTGATAAAATGGTATTGTGTGTGTGTGTGTGTGTGTGTGTGTGTGCTTAAGGATGAAGGTAAAATACCCACCAATATTCATAATATATTGTAGAACCCGCTCACCTCTGCGTTGACAAAATTTCAAGGAAGAATACGAACTAATGGTTCTTAATAATGTGACGGCAAACAAGAATTGTATAAAAAAAAAACTGTTTCTTAAAATTATTGTCACAGATAATAAAGAAGAATTCTTTTGTGCAGGCAGTCAACCAGCTGACTGAGTCTAAGGGTAAGGGATGTAATATTACAAAGAAACGTAAATATAGTTTACGTAGCAATACAAAATAAAATTGATTCGCTTCAAGCGCATGAAAATTGTGGGTACACTAAAAAAATGAATGATGGAATGCCCATTCTGAGTGCATCCGCGGAGAATAGATATACTGTCAACAGTCATAGTGTGTCCGGCTAAACCATAATTATATAGTGCCACCATTTCGTTTTCGCATAACTGTAATTGAGAAACTAACAAAATTCAACCAAAACTATCACCCACCACCACCTCCCCCCTGTGTGTAACGTGAATACAAACACAAAGTTTCCGTGTGCCTATAATTTACACAAAACCTATCACACATTATTTATTACATCCAATTTAGGGTTAATAAAAATTATGTGAAAAACCGTTAAGTGGTTTAATTTTTTTTTTTTTTTCTTTCTTTCTTTTGTATTTTAATTTATTTCATTTTTTATTTTCCACAAAAAAAAAATATCTACCGTTATTTTATTACGGTTTTTTTTTTATTTTTTTTTTCATTATATGCCACTTGACTCTTAATCTGTGCTCCATCTCTTTCTTTCTTTATTTCTTTCGTTTTTACTCCCTCGCTCGCTCACTGTGTCCCTATGTTTATCTATAAATACCGTAATTTACGATATATTACTATTTAAAATGCAATAAATAATGTTGCGTGTGTGCGTGTGTGGGTGTGTGTGTGTGTGTGTGTGTGTGTGTGTGTATTGTAAGTATTTAATAACGGTACATTATTATTTTCATTATATTTTTTTTTCTGTGTCGACAACAAATCGTTTTGTTTTGTTTTGTTTTGTTCAATTTTGTGTTCAATTTTCTATTTTTTCCCATATTTTTATTTCAAGTGCACTGCTGCGAAGATTTTTTTGTTATTGTTGTTGTTGTTGTTGTTGTTCTTATTGTTGTATTAGCCGTTTATTGTTTTTTTTTTTATTTCCTTTTATGCCCCGTTGAATAAAGATTTATTGAACAATTACCTTAGGTCTTTCGGAAACGATGAGCCCACCAACAATTCTTTATTTTTTATTCGTTCTTATTTATTTATTATTTGGATATAAATATTTCATTGTTGTTGGTGTCGTTGTTGTTGTTGTTGTTGTTGTTGTTGTTGTTGTTTTGAATGGAATAATTGGTATTGGTAAGAGGAAAAGAATAAAAATTGAACAACATAAGAATGGTATAAAAGTGGTGATAAGATTTTAAAAGATAATGGTAAAGCTTTATGAACTTAATGGTTTTTTTTGGTTTTTTCACAACCCCCAATCAAATCACCCCCATTCCCCCATCGCATCGCATTTTTCTTTTCAATGTAATTTGATTATAAACGAATAAATTATTTACATTTGATCACATGGAAAACAATTGATTAGGTCAGAAGATCAATCGAATAAATAATTTGAAAATAATAATAAATATGAAATTATAAGAAAATCGCGTCCATGACTTTCTAGCGGCGAGTAGCAGAGTAAAGGTGGGGGGGTTGGGAGGGGGGTGATGCATCAAGAAGTAAGAAAACGGATTGGATTGATGCTGATGATGGGAATTAACCGAAAATCTATCCAAATTAAATGTGATAATCGACACAATTTTTTTCCCATTCTTTATATTTCTTATCATATTTTTGCATAGCCTGGCAACGCATCGTTTGCACATTGTAAAAACCAAACCAATATATTGCCGACTAAGTTATTGGCTAATAAATTTTATTCAATATTGACTTCTGTCACAGGCCCCCAAAAAATACAAAAAAACAAAGGAAAACTCATTCACTCTTAAAATTACAATTATTATTTTATTTTGTTATTTTGTTAACCGATTTTGTACAAATCAACCACGCGAGTAATGGCAAAAGTAACATTTTACAATATTAAATGTGAATTATTTTAAAATTCGTATACGTACACAAAGTTCAATACTGACACACACACACACAGAGTACATCATTATGGGTCGTAAGTAAGTAAGTAAGTAAGTAAGTAAGTAAGTAAGTAATCCATCCATCCATCCATCCATCCAACAGTTACAAAATTTATAGCCGAGGGATAAGATATCTCGTTTGTGTGTGTGTGTGTTTATGATTCTACGTTATGTGGGAAAAAAAATATAGTATAGCAGAAACCGCGTACCGTACACACCAACAACAACAACAACAACAATAACACCAGCGACACCGAATGGAACAGGAGAAAAATAAAATAATAAAAAAAAAACTACCCAAAGAAAATAAAATAAAATCGAAATAAATAAAAGTTTTGGAAATATTTAAAGTCTATCTATCTGTTTTAAGTAATATAAAGACACACACACACACACACACACACGCACGGATGATATTCATCTTTATGTGCCACCAAAAATCTTGAATCAAGGAAAAACTTTTCATGTTTTTTTTTATTTTTATTTTTATTTTCACACACTTATTCAACTAATTATTCGACCCAATTGTATTTTGTGTTTCACTTTGTACATATTGAACTTCTTATTCCGAATACTTTTTTGTGTGGTCTGGCCACCCACCCTTAACCATTATTGCATTGCTGTAGCACAGTTCAGACGGTTCCAGGAATTGTAATTAGCAGTTAAACAGTGAAAAATAATAATTTTTTATTAATTTTATTTCATTTTCCCCACCAAAACGAACAAAAATTCAAAAGTTGTAAAATGCAGAGTAGTTGTGTCGGGTGCAGAACTGTAATCCCCATCCAATTGCTAAGAGACAGAATCTAGAATGAAGCGACTAAGTAGTTAAAATTATTTGTTTAAGAAATTTTGTCAATATTTTAAGTTTAAATTCATAATATTTTCATGGTGTCTGGTTAAATTTGTGAAATTAAATTAACTGATCATTTTTGGTGGTAATTTTTTTTTCCATTATCTTCTATATTAACATTTTACTGCACGGATACCAGCCGGATTGGTGGTGTGCATTCAATCCCATTCCATTATATAGTTAATGAAAATTCGATTCGACTCTGTCAACATTTACTAAATCTACACAATACATTCAATCAAATCAAATCAATTCAATTCCATTGAGTTCTAGTTAAATTTTATGAAAATATACATTAATTTTAAACAAAAATTCAATAGACAAAAAGTAAATTTTTTAAAACCATCTTTACCATGTTCACACTTCACACATGTGTCCAACGAACAACGAACAAAATATATTAATAACCAATGGCAATGCGAACGTATAATGAAATGAACTCACGATAACCACCAACAAACACAACCGAGCTAAAAGTTAATTTAATAATTTTTTTAAAAATAATGTAATGGATCCAATAATTATTAGCCAAACTGTGAATATGCACCGCATCACCGCATAGGTATTATTGAGTGAGTGTGTGTGTGTGTGTGTGTGTGTATAGAAAAATAAAAAAGTAAATAAATAAAGTATGAATTTATTCCAAATGTTATTTAGAGGACTGTGCGGATAAATAGAGTGATTTGTTGTTGTTGTTGTTGTTGTTGTTGTTGTTGTTCTTGTGTGTCGGAATACACACTCTTTTGCATTGTTTTCTATATTTATTTAGACAATATACCGTTGTTTTTTTTTTCATTTCTTTTATTATCATTTCACATTCTTTGGTTTGAGAATGAATATTTGTGTCCCTCATTTCGCGTTCTGTTCCAATTCAAAGACCACCATTAAGAAAAAAAAAAATAACACACATTCACACACACACACACACACACACACACACACCGTCGCTATTTGGTGCCATCCATTCAATATACCAATTTTTAAGCGCCTATACACTTCAACTGACTGTTGTTGTTGTTGTTGTTGTATATTTGTTTTAAATTGTATTTATCGAATAGATATTAGCGACGCGAGATGCAAAACAAAAGAAAAAAAACCGGAAAAAAAATTTTGGAAGAGATCGACGAGGGTGAGTGAGAATTTGAATGAATGAATGATTTTGTGTGTTGGGCATAAGAGCAATAAAACAAAAACAAAACTTAAAAATTAAAGGGGTGATGGAATTCTTCTTTTGTTTTATTCTATTTTTTTATGGTTTTGGCAATTGATGAAGACAATAAGAAATTTTAAGGTGTAGAATTTAAAAAAAAAATAAAAAATATATTACATTTAAATAAGGTGAATCCACTAACATCACCATCGTCACCACAACCATCGCCACCACAACCATCGCCACCACACAGCAGGACAATCGAATATCGGCAATTGACTACATTCACACATTCGCATCGCACAATTTTGAGCGTTACTGTGTCTCCGGAAATTCTGTTTATTATTTAAATTCAAACATAAATAATTATAGTCAATTTCAAATTGAACGGATGTGAAAAATATCATATCAATCTCTGGGGGGGTGAGGGGGAGGGTTAAACAAAATTATAATCTCATAATTAAAGCATAGAATTTTATGATCACACAAACTCGGCAAACCAGCACGACGTTTAATGCGCTGACAATAAAATAGTTATTCGTGTTTTTATTGTTGCGAACAGTACGGCAATACAATATTCTCCTCTTCGCAGAAAAAAATTAATAATTTTCCCCTTCAAAATAATTAAAAGTGTTTCATTAAACTCTCTGTTTTTCGCTTTGTTTGTCAACCAATGACATTTCGTTGCACATATAATTGTTGTGCACAGGTATGGACTGAGGGGTTCTCGTCGGACAACAAAAACTTATTGTTTTTATGAACGCAAGCAAAGAAAAAGAAAAAATTTGTAATTACGGTTTGCGGGCTCATGAAAACCACAAACTTTAAAGTAGTATAAAAAAAAAAGTTTGCTCTTAAAACCGTCCCCTCCTCCTTCCCCCCCTCCCAAAATTCGTAAAAAAATCGTCGTATTATATTCGTTATTATTATCAAAAATTTTATAGTGCCATCGCCAGTGTCAAACGCGCGATTGACTCCGGATCCATAACAGTTCTTTAACGATAAAGCCGCCCAATATAAAACAAGTTTCGAGGGGAGTGTGAAAATATGGGTGCCGTCCTCTGTCTTTCGATGTCATTTATCGCTCAAATATAGATGAATTTCGGTGTTGTAATTCTAAAATTTTCTTATTGTTATACCAAAATTGTGCCCATTCAAAATTATGGATCAAAAATTATACAAATTTTGAGGTGCTAATCAAACTAAAATATCGTTTGCTCAATCATTCAATCATTGTAATGAATGAGACGATTATAATGATCGCCTATCAAATGAATGTGTGTCTGTGTGTGTGTGTGTGTGTGTGTGTGTGTGTGTGGCGAAAAAATGCAGGCATTCAAGTCAATCGATATAAAATAAAAAATATATCACAAAGCCATAATTAAAAATCCCAAAAGCCTATACGGAACCATTTTTCATCGAAACACAAATTAAAAATAAAAAGAATTTCATGTATTGATTTCGGGGGCGAGCACTGAAATGAACGTGTGTCACCGAAAGAGCCATTGTTCGCGCCACTGTTTCGAAACCAAAACCACAATTATCTTTTTTGTATAGATGGGGCACCCAGAACCAACAGATATTTCATATCTCTCAAAATACTATGCGTTTTGGTTGCGCAACTGCAAAATTGGTGAATTCGAAAATTCCAAAAATTGAGTGGTACCATAAGTGTTACCAGAAATGGGAAAGTAAAATGGAAGGAAATACTAAGTACCCAATTTTTTTTACTTAGTTTTTTGGGATTAAATTGAAAATTTATAATTGTTCATTCATTCATTCAGCAATTTCGGTAGCTGTTCACATAATATATCAATATTCGGTTAAAAAATTGTTGTGTCCTACATAAAATTCAAAGATTCCCACAAAACTAATACCTTATTGTGTGGTTTCTAATCGGAATGTAAAGATTTATAGCAGAAGTGATGCAACCACAGTATCTTCGAATCCCGAATTTTAAGGTCCTTAATGCACTTAATTGTATTTCATTTTAGTTCAATGCGGGCGCTCATCAGTCCCACACCTACCCCTCCTCTCCCCCCTTACTTACTTACTACTCCATGGCCGGTTACAACCCGGGTGCGGTTTTAGCCTTCCGCTCCAACACACGCTTTTCCAACCTGACCTATCCGCACTGTTAATGTCTTCCAATCCCGAATTTTTAGGATCTTTATATCATAGTTTACTCGCCATCTAGCCATCTTGCCTTAGGTCTTCCGGCTCTCCTTCTACCCTTTTTCCAGTAAATACAAATATTTAAATAATGATTACAGTACAATTGGTAAATTGTTATATACTTCGATGCGGAGTAGTATGTTGTCTGTTGTTAGATACTATTAACAGTTTTTTTGGCACACGCTCCTCCTCCATGCGTTCTACGTGTCCAACCGGCCTCTCAATCTATTGATCTTGATTGTTTTGACAATCAATTTGGTTGACCCCGCGTACAACTTGTCTAATTCAAAATTGTATCGTCGCCTCAAACCATTTTGTCTGTTTGACGGCGGCACCAAATATGCCACGGAGTAACTTTCGTTCGAAAATCCGATGTAATTGTTGCTGGTTCTGTGTCCGATGCACCAAGCCTCCGATCCATACGTTAATATTGGACGTATAAAAGTTGTGTATACCTTGCACTTAAGATCTCATTGTAATGTTTTCGATCGGAATTGTTTTTTTAAACCGTAATAACATCTGTTGCCAGTTGCTATTCTGTATTTCCTCTTCAATATCATTTTCTACATTTATCAACGATCCTAAGTATACGCTATTGACTATTAACTATTTCAAAATTGTGTTCTCCAATATTAACCGAGTTTGATCTCGAATTCGTGATGTCCATTCGTTGCCACCAAATATTTTGTTTTTTCTGCATTCACTTTGAGACCCAGACCCGATGCCTGCCACTTTTGTAACGATTCGAAAGCATCCTTGACACAGTTATCATATTTCGACCCATTATGTTTTGTATCATCAGCGCGTACCGTAATAATTGAGACGATTTTGTGAAAATCGTTCCTTGTTTATCAATATTTACGCCCCTCACTGCCTTTTCCAGCAGCGTAATATTAAATAGCAGTGTTGATAATGGATCGCCTCTCCCCCCTTCAACCATTAAAAATTCAACGACAAAATGCGAACGCGATGTAAAATTTTAAAATGATGACACGATCATAAAAACGATGATGCATTGCGATAACTTCGGGTCGATCATCGAATCCGAATGGACAGAAAATTAGTGTGGCAAAAGAGTAAAAGGTGTTGTGGGTCAATGTGTGTGTGTGTGTGCATTCTTATGCAAAATTTTTTTGAATAACAGGAAATGCAATAAATTACGTGTGTGTGTGTGTGTATTTATCAAAAAATGGGTGTCTCACCTCCTCCAACTTCTTTAATTTATCGTTTCTTTATTATTATTACTATTTTTGAAGATAAAATTGGTGCGGTATAATAGCAAATTTTTGCATATGTGTAGCGATGGTGGTGGTGGTGGTGGTGGTCGGGGTGGTGGTGATACAAAGAGATGCTGTATTATATTCCAGATGATGATGGTTTGATAGGAAAATATATTTCCGAAATCATCGATATCTTTTCTTTTTCTATTTATTAACTTATTTTTGTACTAATGTTTTTGTGTGTGTGTGTGTGTGTGTGTGTGTGTGTGTACGCGGTGCTTACACGGAACACACAGACACAATTTAGATTTAAGGAAAATAAAAATTTGATGATTACAAAAAGGAAGAATAAGAAAGGAAAAAAAACTTTATATAAATACTTTATTTACCTTTAAAATAAGCGGGCACTTCTCCCTTATTTCTTATTCCTTAAGTTTTTTTCCTTTATTTATTTTTATTTTATTGTAACTCAACTCAACAGAAGACGAACAAAAGTTTCCTTATTTTTTCGTGTGGCATTACCAGGTTTTTTTTATTTTATTTATTTTTTCATCTATACATTTTTGAATAAATATATCGATTTGGTTTGGTATTTGTCATTTTGTGTTAATTCCCATTGTTTTTACCCCCCCCCCCCATCCGCGACACTACCACGTATAGGAGTATGAAGTGAGCCGCCGCTGCCAATAAATGGCTGTACTTATATTAGTAATTGTCATCTGTCAACAACATTCAGAGTGTGTGGTAAATTCCATTTGTAATACAACAACATAAAATTTTATCGTGTTAAAACGGTCTAATTTTTGTGCCTTCAACAAACGATTTGCGGGTATCATTAGTTTTTTGTTATCATTTAAAGTAAAACGCAGCTGATGAATCTCAACGAATGCTTGTAGAAGCTTTTTGGTGATCATGCTCTATCGTTAGCAACATGCAAAACATGGTTTCAACAATTTAGTATAGACAAAGATTTTGATTTGAGAAATGAAGAACGTGGAAGACCACCAAAAAAAAGTTTAAAGACAGTCAGAATTGCAAGCATAAGTTGGACGAAGATGATACACACAAATTCAAAAACAACTTACCTTAAGCCTTAAATGTAGATGAAAAAAACAATTTTGTAATCGTTTAAAAGCAATGGGAAAGATTCAAAAGTGTGTGCAAAAATGGGTTCCACATGAATTGATGTGAAAGGCAACAAGAAAATCGAAAAACCATTTGTGAATTGCACGCGTCAACGATACAAAAGAAAGTCTTTTTTGCATCGAATCGTGACTGGTGGTGTTGAAAAGTGGATATATTTTGAGAATCCTAAACGCAAAAAATCATGGATTACTACACCAGGTAAAGCAGCAACATCGACTGCAAAACCAAATTCGGAATCGATAAGAGCAGAATGCTTTGTGTTTGGTGGTGAGATCAGAAATGTGTGGTGTATCATGAACTTCTGAAACTGTGTTGTGAAACTGTTAATACGGTTCGCTACCCAACAACAAATAATCGATTTGAACCATGCCATTATTAGATAACCGACCATGGAATGGACAGAAAGAAAGAAAAAATCGGTTAAGATAATTTTGCAACATGATAATGCACCAGCACACAAACCATAACCAGTTCAGGATACGATAAAGTCGATTGGGATGGGAGCTGTTACCACACACCCGCCCGATTCACCAGACTTGGCCGCCTTCCGACTACCATTTGTTCACATCGATGGGACATGCTTTGCGAGAACAGCACTTCAAAACATCTGCGGAAGTTGAAAATTGGCTGAATCTGAATCATCCGGTTTTCGTCCAAAGCAACACAATTTGTTCAACGTGGTATACGAAAATTGCCTGAAAGGTGGTGGTTAAAATGTGTAGACGGAGCGATGGAAGTTATTTTGAATAAAATATTTTGGATTTTTCTATTCTAAATAATGTTTAATTTTCTTCCTTTAAAAAAGGCTAATTTCAAACTCCTATACCTGGTATTTATTGTCTACAAAATTTTTTCGATTTATGTTTAGATTGTGCAAAGGAGCAGCGTCCGCTTTCACACACGCCGACAAGAAAAAAAGATTAATTTGTTTTTTTCGGTTACAAAAGTTGTGCACAAAATAATCAGAATTAAAAATTGCTAACCACACAATGAATTCGGACAGACGAAGTAATAAAATGTTACTGATCCAGAGTCCCATGTTACCCGCGCTGCGGGATAACAAAAACTATAAACAAGAAGTTGAAATTCAGTGTTTCGGACATATTATAATAGAGGTTTGTCCAAGATGCTATGGATTCTTCTTAGAATTATATTTCATCGTCATCTATCATTCCACAGAAATGTTCATAGAATTTATATTGAGATTTTTTGTGAGCGCAGATCCACGGATTTTACGACAAAAATATCTTTGGATTGTACACATGTCAAAATAATAGCTGGTTCGAGTGGCGTTTGTTAATTTTAGTTTTTAACGGTGACTTCAACCGAGTTCTGTTTATATGCAAATGCTTGGGGTACCCGGCAAGCAACTCAATTATCGAGATATTACAGGTATTTTAAAAAAACAAAGTATTAAGAATGATGGTTGCGATGCACCCGAATTTAGTATATTGCATAGATGGATACGGGAGAGGGGGGGGGCATGAGACAAGAGATCTCTGAGTTTGATAAAAAATTATTGGACTAGACTAAAACAATATCCGGCACCATTGGAATTAACAACATTTAATCGATGTAATTAAATGTGAATATTAATATCTGCGGGGTTAGGGGGGGGTGTGGTTCCAGTTCAATGACAATAATTATTAAAGTTAATTCCAATATCTAAAATCATTTCCTTCAAATTCCATACTGTACTAAATTATCACCGTCCAGCGATATTCTTGTCATTGCTAAGCCAAATTCTATTGAAAAATGTCCAATGGATAACCGTTTTGTCCGCCGGATACTTTAACATCAATTCTTTATGTAATCTCAATTCAATTGTAGATCAGCTATTCGATCAGAATTTAAAAATTGAAAATATTCCAATTGTAAAAGATAAAAAATTGAATTATTTTCTTATTCGTAAGGAATTTGCATACCAATTCCTTAGGTAATCAGAATTTGAAATATACTTAAGGAAAAAACACGTTTTTCTATGTGAACTTCATAAAAATTCCACTTATTCATTCCGATTCACTTCACACATCGCAGACATTAAATTTCATTAAAAATTGATGATCGAATTTTAGAGTTTCCAAAAAATTGTTGCCGAAATGTTAAAGTCCAATCGATGGATGGACCATTGGATAACCATTTTTCTCATAATCATCAAAAACCAACGAATTCTGGTTAATCCATTCGGCTAATCGTTTGCCGGGGAATTTAAATTTAATTTAAATTAATTAGGAAATCTACTTAAATCGTTCAGCGAAACTGTTCCTGTACAATTTTGTGCAGGACTTTTTCATTCTCAACGATCATACCCACCGGACCACAAAATTGGTCGAAAAACAATGAAATTATTCAAGTTTTTACCAGATGATTATCAGTTTCTAAAAATTGTATTCCATTCATTTTCTGGGAACAACTTGATAAAATTTGTACGCAATAATTGACAAAATTTTTTTCCTAATTTCCGAGAATTTATACCGCCCCCTCCCCACTTCCAACGTCCAACGAATACACGTACGTACAACTGACAAAGAAATCTATCACATAATCTTAATCCCCCCCGGGCCACAGATACCAAATTTAATTAAAATTTCGCATTCTCAATAGCCACAACAAGATTAAATTGTTTAATATTTCAGAAATCATCTGTTCTAGGAATTCTCTGTCCCATGGATAATAATCGTTGTGTGGATAGAATTCTTTAAATAATAATCGTATTGCGATGGCCGGACATTTAGTTTTTTTGGTCGAACCTTACTGTCCGCCCAAAAAAAAAAAATGTGGATATGGAGGACTAGGAAGTTCATAAATGCTATTAAAAAATAATCCGGTTGGTAACTGGATCGCAAGATAACGGACAGGCAAAACGTTTGAAAAACGCAACGCTTATGAATGAGTTGAGTTACATTTCAGAAAAATGAATCATATCGATTGGTGCGCGAAACGCGTATGGTTCCAATGTAAGATGAGGGCGAACTATGATTAATGAGTATCAAAAAAGTAAATGGTGATTTTGATGTTACAGCCAGATCCTGATGGGAATCGTTTGTTGTTCAACAAAAACGACCAGATTATCAGAAAATCCAATTTTTCCAAATGACAATGTTCCATAACATACGAACAAAAGTGATTCAGAACACACGCATTGGAAGTGTTCGCCATTGGAAAACACACTTGTTTGCATCGATTTAACAGCATTTTAGGTTTTTTATTTAAGAAGTTAGTTAAGAAGACGACGCAATTCATAGCGTCAACACCGGGCACAATGAACAATGTCGAATTTAGTTTGTCGGTAAAACGTCATTCCTTTTTTTGTTTTCGTTTGAAGAAAACTGCGGCGCAGAATCACATCGAATGCTTGTAGCGGCCGATGGCGATAACACTTTATCAGAAAGAACATGCAAAGAATGGTTTCACCTCAATTCAAAAGTAATGATTTTGATGGGGAAGACAGAGAGCAACCCTGGACAGTCGCGAAAAGTTTGAGGACACCGCAATGCAGTCTCTCTATTGAATGAAGACGACACACGCAAACGCAACCCCACAACTTGCAGAACAACTAGGAGTTGCTCAACAAAACGTTTCCGATCGCTTGAAAGCAACTGGGGAAAGATCCAAAAGGAAGGTAACCGGATTGCCACATGAATTGATCAAGAAATTCGAAAAACTATCTGTGAAATGCATCCGATAGTAAACCGATACAAAAGGAAGTCTTGCATCGGAACGTGACTGGTGATGAAAAGTGGATTTATTTTGAGAATACGAAACGCAAAAAAAAACCAAGGGTTTCACCAGGCTAGCCATCAACATCGACAGGCAAAGCCAAATCGTTTCAGTAAGAAGCGAAGAATGCTTTGTATTTTGGTGGGATCAGAAAGGTGTGGTGTACCATGAGCTTCTAAAACCTGATGAAACTGTTAATGCTGATCGCTACCGGCAACAAATCATCAATTTCAATTGGTGCTTTGTTGCCAAAACGACAAGAATATCAAAAGACACAACAACAGACAAGGTAATTTTCCTACATGACAATTGCACCGTCACACAAAGCAATCAGTCGGTTCAGCAAAACGTTAGCGGCGCTTAACTGGGATGTTTTATCGCATGCGGTTTATTCACCAGACTTGGCTCCTTCAGACTACCATTTGTTTTCATCGATGGGCCACCCCGCCTTTAATGACCAGCACTTCAAAACGTCTGAAGAAATCGAAAATTGGGTCTGCGTTTTCATCAAAGGAACAACCATTTTTTTGGCTTGGTATCCACAATTTGCCTGAAACGGTTGACAAAATGTGTAACTCTAGTGATGGAAAATATTTTGAATAAAGAATTTTTGAGTTTTCTCTCACAAAAAATACGGTTTTCCACTTTAAAAAATGGTGGACATTAACCGGTATACCTGATAAGTTCTTAGGCCATCCAGTCATCCTTTTCATCCTGTGCCATTTTCACACATCCGCTAAACACCTATAAACACACACAAACACAAACACACACACACACTCTGAATTTTTATTCGCAAATTTTTAAAATCTCACACATTTACGTGACTATTTTTTGTAGCCGCCATTTAACGGTACACTGTAAACGGTTACACTGTAAACGGTATATTGACATTTATTCAAATTTTTGTATGAAATATATGTGTGAAATGTACAAATAAAATATGTTTCACATATATTTCATCTAATAAATCACTTAGGGTTTTCATCCTTGTGGTGGTAATCAGTAGAAAAAACACACACACACACACACAAACCCATCTTTCATCTAAATACTAACCACAAATAACTAACCAAACTCCAAATGTTTAATAATTGCGACGACGACGACGACGACGACGACGAAGAAGAATAATAATGTAAAATTCACACACACCTCACCTCCACTCACCTCAACATTATTATTATTATTATTTGTATTTGTATTTGTATTAAAAACGGTATCATAAAATGTTAATATTTCGAACTTATTCGAACTGTAAATATCGAAGTGTTTTTATGTGTGTATTAAATGTATTATAAATTGAATGGATGTAAATAGATATACACTACGTCCCATAAAAAACGGTTCTGGTTATACGAAAAACAATTTAATTTTCTATCGTTTGCGGTGAAATGATTTTGAAACGTCCAACAAATTGATGGCTATAGAAAACGGGTTTTTTCAAATACCATAAATCGTTTATGATGCGATGCAATTTGTCCAATTTAAAATCGGAGTGGTGTATTATGAACGACGAGTTTAATGTGGGAGAAGAAAAAACCGTCTTGATTGGTTGATTTGTATAGTGGTGCGGGGTGTTTGCAAACAAGGTGACCACTTTTAAAAAAAGACTGATTTCATAACGGATTTCTTCGAACTGGTGCTGAGGATTACCTTTCTATTTTTGTTGGGTGTCACATTCATTAAAGTGGTTTACTTAAAAAGTCATATCCACGGTGAAAATTGTCGGGCACCCAATGTATGGGTAACATTTAACGGGTTGTAACTACCTTTTGGCTGCCTTTTGCCAATTCTTCATTTTGGTGGCTGTGGAGCGCGGCAGTCGTGTGTTATACCTTTCATTAATAATGTCGATTTAGATAACAGTTGACGTACCTGGCGTTGTGTGCATCCGGACACACCGCGGCCATATTCTTTTTTTTTCTTATCTGTCATTACTCTATAAATTTCAGTATATGTTTCGTTTCGTTGAAGTGTAAAAACAACAAAGTTGCTTCGAACATGTCGAAGAATTACGTGCCTGGAAAGTTGTTGTTTTGCGGGGAAGTTTAATAACTTTTCTTTTAATTTGAAGAAAACCGCTGCGCTGATAGTTATCGATTGTTGGCAGAAGCTTACGGTGAACATGCTCTAAATCAAAAAAACTTGTGAACGATGGTTTACACGCTTCAGAAGTGGTGATTATGAAGTGGAAGACAAAGAACGGCCAGATCAGCCAAAAAAAAAAAAATTTGAAGACGAAGAATTGCAGGCATTATTGGCTGAACGTGTCGTGTCGAACGCAACAAGAGCTTGCATTAGAGTTGAATGTAGATGCCGCTACAATTTCTAGACGTTTACATTCGATTGGGAACGATCCTAAGCTAGGAAAATGGGTCCCACATCAACTGAATGAAAATCAACTCAAAACACGAATCGATTCATGCCATAAACATCTTGCCAAACACAAATACCCGTAGTTTTTTGAGTCGAATTGTAACTGGCGATAAAAAGTGGGTGTATTACGACAACATATGTTGATCTGCTCCGGCCAACCATCAACTTCACAATCAAATCAGCGATATTCATTACCAAAAGGTAATGCTGTGCATTTGGTGGTGTACAAAGAAATGTGTGGTTTATAACGAGCTGTTAAAACCAAATGAAACGGTTACAGCTGATCGCTACCGACGACGACGACAACTGGCCGAATTGGCAAAGAAATTGAACGAAAAACGACCATTGATAGCTCGAAAACACCACAAAAAGTTTTATTTCACAATGACCAGACCAGACCACATCGCGCGTGCAAACATCGTTAAGGAAAAAATAAAGAGGCTCGGTTGGGATCATCTTGATCACCCCCCCCCCCCCCCCCCGTACTCTCCAGACCTTGCTCCTTCTGATTACCATTTATTCCGATCAATGCAGGTCAGCCTGACAGACACATGTACGCTTTCGAAAGAAGCTGAAGAAGTGCAAAAATGGGTCGATGAATGGATTCGGACAAAGGGATGAAGAGTTTTTCAAACGAGGAATCAACAAACTTCCGCAAAAATTTTAAAGGAAGTCTTAGCTAACGATGGGCAATATATTGGTTGATGCGACTCAATCATTTTGTTATACAAATAAATGCCATTTTTAAGCCAAAAAATCGATAATTATTAATGCAACGTCCTAACGTCATTGAAGTTAAAGAAATGTGAATGGTGAACGACCTCAAATCATCGTACGTCATTCACATAGACACACAAAAGTCAATCGAAATGAACGATGTGTCACTTCGATGTGATTTTCTGGTGTTGTTGCGATTGACATTGAGGGTTTTTTTATGGGACATCCGTACGTGCCGCCGTACATTATACCGATAAATGTTATGAATTCTTAATATATTATCTCATGCAAATCATACTCGTTGTCGTCGTCGTCGTCGTCGTCGTCGTATTACAACTATTTATAAATACCATTGTACAATACATGAAAATGTGTACACATAAACTGAATATTGATATGATAAATGTTTTGAAATGGTATTCATAAAGACGTTTGGCACACATTAAACATAGATTATCTTTACAAAATGCATTGCCTATTCCAAAGGTTTTTGCTATTTATACCCATTTATTGTATATTATTTTGATACTGAAATAACTTAACAAAAACATAAGGTTTTTAAGGTTATATATTACTTTTCTTAAAATAAATATATATTATCGGTATATTGCCTACTGTTGTCGGTGGACGAGGTGGGTTGGTGGTGGTGGTTGGTTGGTTGGTTGGATGGATGGAGATGTTTGATGTTGTTGTACGTTATTATTAAATATATAAGAAAATTAGTTATTTGTTCGTTCACATACGAACCAAAAATGTTGGTTACCTAATGGATACAAATATATGTGTGTGTGTGTGTGTGTGTGGTTTGGTAAGTACGTTTTTAAGTATAACTCTATAGGTCTATGTATACCATAAAACCTATGCTGTTACATACAATACGGGTGATGTATGAACACACATAAGAAATGATATTTGTTATGTGGATTGTTTAGATAATAATATTTATGAATGTGACACAGGGAAGATAAGCGATGAAGTAGGACAAAGTTTTTTCTTCTATTCATGTAATGTAATTGAATGTGAATGAATTCGAAGAGAAATACAGTGTGTAGGTTGATGGATGGATGGATGGGTGGGTGGTTGGTTGGTTCTATAAATTGTATAAAGAATTCCATTAAATTGTACACAATATTCATAGGGACCAATAGTCCGAATAGTGTTCGATTTATCAGGAATTTTTTTTTAAAAATATTTAAAAATGACAACTTCTCAAACAATCCAGATTTTCCAGATGTGCTTCTTTATTTTTTTTATTTTTTCTAACTTCGATCGGGATAACTTCTCGGCCCATTAAAAAATTAATCATCCATCTGAGGTGATCAAAATTTTTGCGCGTCACTCTATCAAGCAAAATTATGGCATTTAAACAGAACTGTTTTTGAAAGCAATATTAAATTATTAAATTATTAAATTATTCAAAAAATTTGCGTAATACAAAATGATCGGGGTCGAACTTCTCGGCCCACATTAATTTTTATACCAAACTTTGCCCAAATTTTATACTGCCAATCTTTAAATTCCGTTCACATCCACATCGACACAAATTCAAATTCAAATCAAATTAATTAACTGTTTAGAAAAATTTACGCAATTATAAGTTGATTGAATTTCGGATACTAAAGCGCCATTTGATGGCGGCTGCGCACGATAAAATTTTAAGCAAAATTTAGATAGATTATTGCCGGATAAAATCAGAAACGGTTAATCCTTTGATTACCACCGAAAAGTGTCTTTGTCAAGCATCAATTTTTGCTGAATTTATTATCAAGAAAATTATGGCTATGGGTGGCGGGGGGTGGGTATTGCTTTTTCCAGGACTTCCTTTGAAAATGTTCAAATAATTGTATTTTGCACTTAACGCCACTAAATTTCATCCAAAATTTGGATAAGAAATTTTTAAACTATTGAGTTTTTTAAGGACTTATCAAAAAAAAAACTGTCCCTTGAGCATCGATTTTCCAGGACTTCGTTTGAAAATTTTCTTATAATTTCATTTTACACCTAAAAACACTAAAGTTCATCCAAAAATTGGATAAGGAATTTTTAAATTATTCAGTTTTCTAAGGGCTTATCAAGAAAAAACTGTCATTTGAGCATCGATTTTCCAGGACTGTCTCTTTGAAAAAATTCAAATAATTGCATTTTACACTTAAAAACACCAAAATTTGATTAAGAAATTTTTAAATTATTCAGTTTTCCTAAGACTTATCAAAAAAAAACTGTCCCTTGAGCATCGATTTTCCAGGACTTCGTTTGAAAATTTTCTTATAATTGCATTTTACACCTAAACCACTAAATTTAATTCGAAATTGGATCCGGAATTTTTAAATTATTCAGTTATTCTAAGACTTATCAAAAAAAACTATCCTTTGGGCATCGATTTTCCGGGACTTTCTTTGAAAAAATTTAAATAATTGCATTTTACACCTAAAAACACCAAAATTTGGATAAGAAATTTTTAAATTATCTAGTTTTCTTAAGATTTGTCAAGAAAATTGTTCAATGAACATCGATTTTCCAGGTACTTCCTTAGAAAAAATTCAAATAATTGCATTTTGCACCTAAAAACACTAAACTTCATACAAAATTTGGATAAGAAATTTTTAAATTATCCAGTTTTCTTAAGATTTGTCAAGAAAACTGTCCAATGAAAAGCGATTTTCCAGCACTTCCTTAGAAAAAATTCAAATAATTACATTTTTTCATTTAAAAACATTAAATTTCATCCAAAAATTGGATAAGAAATCTTCAAATTATTCAGTTTTCCTAAGACTTCTCAAAAAAACTGTCCAATGAACAGCGATTTTTCAGGACTTCCTTAGAAAAAATTCAAATAATTACATTTTTTCATCTAAAAACATTAAATTTCATCCAAAATTTGGATAAGAAATTTTTAAATTATCCAGTTTTCTTAAGATTTGTCAAGAAAACTGTCCAATGAACAGCGATTTTCCAGGTACTTCCTTAGAAAAAATTCAAATAATTACATTTTTTCATTTAAAAACACTAAATTTAATTCGAAATTGGATAAGAAATTTTCAAATTATTCAGTTTTCCAAAGATTTATAAAAAAAATTGTCCTTTGAGCATCGGTTGCACAGGACTTTCTTAGAAAATGTACATATAATTGCAATTTACACTTAAAACCACTAAATTTCATCCAAAAATTGGATAAGAACTTTTTAAATTATTCAGTTTTCCAAGGACTTATCAAAAAAACTATCCTAAGAGTATCGATTTTCCAGGTTTTCCTTAGAAAAAATTCAAATAATTACATTTTTTCATCTAAAAACACTAAATTTCATCTAAAAATTAGATAAGAATTTTTTAAATTATTCAGTTTTCCTAAGACTTATCAAAAAAAAACTGTCCTATGAACAGCGATTTTCCAGAACTTTTTTCGAATATATTCATATAATTGCATTTTGCAAGTACATTTCATCCGAAATCGAATAAGGAATCAAACATAAATTAACCTGAGTATTTATTTGAATGTGGTTGGCGATGGAGAATCACAACTTCTTTACAAACTCCAAATTTCCGTATTAAAACTAGGATGAAATGTAGCTATTGAATTACAGAATATTGTAACAATTAACGTTCTACTGAACCGTCGATGGGATGAGCGTATATTTCAATAATCCATTGTTTAACAAAAAAATGAGACTGCCATCATCAACCCCTTCCCCCCCACCCAATCCTATAGAAGACCAAATGATATCAATCAAAATCCATTGGTAAAAATGGTGACGGGGCGCCGCCGATTGCCGTCCAACTGATTCGATTCTGTTGTCAATAGATAATTAAAATACCGTTAATTTAATGGTGACAATAAAATATGTTAAAATTACCGATTGTGAGATGAGAAATTCTCCAAAAAATTTATATTCATTTGTGTGTTATTAATTATTATTTAAAACCAAAATAATATGTTTATGTTGGGGGGGGGTATGTTGTTTCGGTTATTATGTTGTGAGGGGGGAAGCTGCTGCGTTTTATGTATTTTATTTATAGACGAGCAATTAACACAACACGTTTAATGATGGAAAAATTAAACACTTCTTATTTCATATATTTACATTGAAATTTCGTCTCTCTTGTACGAACCGCAGTTATTTCAAATCTATTTATTATTGAACCAACACACACACACCACACACACACACACCCACACATTCATAAAAGATGCGAAAATTAAATGGTTATTATAATCGTATTTATTTTTTGGTATAATTATATACCGTTATTTTCATACACACAATTTTCTTCTTCCATTAAATAATATTAATTTTTTTCCAACGGTTATACGAAAAAATGGAAAACGAAATGCAGTGGCGGTGTACACAAAAGGGGGTATTTTTATTTATTTTTAAATTATTAAATTTTTTTACTAATGCCCCCATTTCAGCAACTTTGCCTATGCTCTGCTTGCCATTGAGCCGAGAAATTCTTGGATATGTTAATCGCGTCCGTTTAGCGCAAAAAGTAAAAACTGCAATTAACAATAGAATTTATTCAATACATTGATGATTCGATTAATTCGCACTTAAAGTCGTTGCATTGATTGGGCCATAAAAATCGTAACAAAACGAATCAACCAGATTTTAATAAATCGGATAGAAATAAAATTGAATGAATGGTATTTTAATTGGGGCACTTTTATTATCACAAGCTATGATTTCGATACGCCGATACATCCATTGTTTTCAGGCAATGGATTTACACAGCACAAAGCAATCAAAAAAAAAAGAGAATTTCATTCTAATTTCCAATTCAAAGAATTTATAAACTATTTTCATTGTTTTTTTTTTTTCCGGCTTTTCTAGAGCCACTAGACACTTCGACTAAACGCCGAACAATTTGGTGTGTCTAAGAGAACACAATGGAAATAGAGAATGTTTAACAATAGGAGCATCTAAGGTGATGGGACACCTTCAGGTTCTGCAGCACACAGAAACAATTGTCGTTATAATATTTGTTCGGATGAGTTTGTTCCATCAATGTGTGAATGATATTTTAATTTTCTAAACTAAGGTTATGTTGTGGATTTGTAACTGGGATCAGTAACGGGTGCGATGTATTCAATGAACTGAGTGAGACTAGTAATCGAATAACAATTAATCGATTTAAAAAATACGCTAAATGCGAATCGTTTAATATCAGCCAGAAAAATTCACAATACTATTACCATAGTTAGTTGTACAATCAATGGCACAGCGCTTTTCTTAAGGACCAGCACAGCAAACATTTCAATAACAATTTTCCCACCAATAAACGTGCATTTCTTGGCAAAATATCCATCCAAACTAAGTTAAACACCCGAATTAAACAAATACGGATTGTATGGATTACAAAGTTTTTGACCAATTATTCTAAATAAAAGTGAAAGTGGTTCATGAGCTCAGAGCATGTGTGAATGATATTTTAATTTTCTAAACTAAGTTTATGTTGTGCCGTTGTAATTGTTGGGTTGAGTAAGGAGTGCGGTGTATTCAAGAGGCTGCTAAAAATCAAAGTGAGACTAGTACTCGAGTACTATCAATAACAATTGATAGATTTAAAAAATACGCTCGTCTAATATCAGCCCGAAAAATTCACAATACCATTACCATACTTAGCTTTACAATCAATGCAAAGAGCTTTTTACTAAATGTCAGCCAACTGCACACAGCACACATTTCTATATCAATTTCCCTAGCAATAAAAGTGCATTTTTTTGCAAAATATCCATCCAAATTAAGTTAAAAACACCCGAATTAAACAAATACAAATACAAATTATTCTAAATAAAAGTGTTAATTTGGTGCTTTGAATACAAAGAATCTAAAAAATAAAAACTGCCATTTCATTAAATTTGGAGAGAGATAGAGAGAGAGAGAGAAAGCGATAGTGTAAGTGTCACACAATTAATTTCATCATTTTTCAAAAGTTTTTCTCCGATAAATAAATAAAATTATTTTACGGAGGTGTCTGCTCGATTGTGTATCCGCAATGTATTCCTGTTTGGTGCGCCACTGCTATCGAAAACAAAAACATTACACTTTAATGTATTTAAATTTATATTAACGGCACATTCGTACCTGGCAAAAGCAAATAATATTATTTAATAACTTTCTTTATAATAAGTTTTTGTGTGTGATTTTCTTACATTTTCCGACAATTTTATTTAACGCGACATAAATAATAATGGCATGTGTGTCGTCCGTATGTGCCGTCGGTGTGTGTCGTCGGTGAGTATCGGTGTGTGTCGGTGTGTGTGTATATGTGACAAATAAAGGGGTTATCTTTTAATATACATAAAAATATATAAATAACTAACTGTACATAACTGTGTGTGTGCGTGTGTGTGTATGGGCGCACATATAACGGTATAACGGTAAATTTTGTATATTAAATCAAAAGGTGTTAGAGAATGTGCGAAATAAAAATTACTTTTTGTTAACAAAAACTAAAATGTGCATTGAATTTTAATTATTTCGGTTTTTCGTATCAACGGTATTTATTTTTTTTTTTTCCGTCTTACACACACACACACACACAAAGTTTCATATAGTGTGATATTAAAACGTACGTCGCATTTCATCTATAAATATGAGATATATATCGTGTGTGTGTGTGTGTGTGTATATTTTATTATTACAAAAGGGTTTGATGTTTTGTACAAAAAAAAAAATACGAATATGAATAAAATAATAATTTAAAAAAATTTTACGAAAAAGGGTTAAATAAATAGATAATTATTAAGGTTGCGTGTGATGGCAATGTGTTGACATCATCACATTAATTGGATTAAAAAGACAATAGTCTTACAAATTACAAAACTGGTGTGGTTCGAGACGGAAAAAAAATCAAATTAAGACTTTGATGTTTAATCAAATTATATGTTATAAGTTTTTACAATAGTTCCCCATTCACATTTCCACATATTCTGTCGGTTTCCGATTAAGCGTAACACATGGGCTGAAAAAAGTTTCCGAAAATTCTAAAAAGTGGCGCCACTAGAATTTGATTTTTCATATGATTTTTAGTTAGTACCAACCTTCAAACGATACGTGTCAAAATTTGAGACAGCAGTCCCCGACCATTACTTTGTGAGATATTGCGTTTTGAGTGTAGCTACTTTTGTTATTTGGAGGAAAAAAAATGGAAAAACACGAATTTCGTGCATTGATTAAACATTATTTTTTGATTGGAAAATATATTTCTGAAGCCAAAAAAAACGGCTTGACGAGCATTATCCCGACTCCAGCCGCAGCGATCTTTCAACAGTACATTTGTGGTTTGCGAAATTCAAAAAACCGGCCATCGAAGCACCAAGGACGATGTGGACGCAGTGGACGTCCAAAAAGGAGGCTGTTATTCCAGAAAATATCAATAAAGTCCACAAAATAATTTCCGATGACCGTGTAAAGTGATGTTGATCGAGATAGCTGAGGTGCTGAAGATATACCGAAGGAGCGTGTTGGACATATCGTGCATGAATATTTGGGTATGCAAAAGCCCCGGTGCAAAGTGGGTGCCGCGCACGAACTCACAATCGATCAAAAACAACAACGCGTCGATGATTCAGAGCCGTGTTTGGGTTTGTTCAACCGCAATAAAACATAATTTTTGTGTCGATATGATGTGACAATGGATGAAACATGGCTCCATCATTACACTCCGGCGTCAAATCGGCGGTCAGCATCATGGACAGCAAGCGACGAAAGTCGTCCACAACGACCAAACAACAGCAACAGTCGGCTGGCAACGTTATGGGCATCTGTATTTTGGGATGCACATGGAATAATTTTCATCGACTATCTCGAAAATGGAAAAACCATCATAATAGTGACTATTAAATAGCCTTGTTGGAGCGTTTGAAGCATGAAATCGCTAAGAAACGACCGCATTTGCAGAAGAAACAGGTGCTGTTTCACGCAAGACAACGCACCGTGTCATAAATCAATGAAAACGATAGCAAAATTGCATGAATTAGGCTTCGAATTGCTTCCACATCCACTGTATTCTCCAGATCTGGCCACCAGCGACCTGTTTCCTGTTTGCAGACCTCAAGCGAATGCTCACTGGAAAGAAATTTAAGAGCAATGAAGAGATGATCGCCGAACACAGAAGCCTATTTTGAGCAAAAAAACGAAATCGTACTTGTAAAAATGGTATCGAAAAGTTGGAAGATCGGTTGGAATCAGTGAGTCGCCCGCGAAAGGATGTATGTTGATGAAAAAAGTTTAATTTTGCAAGAAAAATGTTCAGCCCATGTGTTATAAACATGAAAACCAAGGTTTTAAAAACATTCGATAGTGTTTTAAACTATCAGTCTACCAAGTTGATGGACACATTTCAAAGCGGAGCCGGGAAAAGTCTTAGAAAAAAAAATATATAAATCTGTAACATTTACCAACATGTTACTTACTTACTTACTCCATGGCGTTACAACCCGCCGTGCGGTTTTAACCTTCTCCAACACACGCTTTTCTAACCGTGACCTATCCGCAGCCGCAACGTCTTCTAATCCCGAATTTTTAGGATCTTTATATCACAGTTTACTCGGCATCTATCCATCTCGCCTTAGGTCTTCCGGCGGCTCTCCTTCTACCTTCTGGTTTACTATTATTAACAGTGACCAACATGTGCATGACACAAAAACCAGAAACAATTACTTCAGAATTTTTGAACGTAAACGTACTGTGTGACATATTTAGTTCCGGTCAAAGACGGAACGGCCGGAGGCAAAGATACAATTTTGAATTTGACAAATTGTACGCGGTCAACCAAATTGATTGTCAAAACATCATCAAAATCAATAGATTAAAAACTGTTGAATCGGTAATCGAGAAGGTAGAAGGAGAGCCGAACGGAAGACCTAAGGCAAAATGATTAGATGCCGAGTAAATTGTGATATAAAAAATTCTTAAAATTCGGGATTGGAATACATTGCGGCTGCGGGTGGGTCTGGTTTGGAGAAGCTGTTGTTTGTAGAAAGGTAAAACTGAGTCTGGCCTATAATGCCATGGACATATGGTAATAAGTAAATTGGAAAATCATTGTCTTTCATGAAATTACAGTTGGAGATAAATTGGTTTTTCAATGGCAGCCATTTTTGGTTTTTAACCGGAGACTGCGTCAACGTCTTGTCAACAAGATGGACTAATGTACTAGAAAATGGCTACGGTTAATTTGCACAACTCTTATCAATTCCCCAGAACTATAATTAAAAAATTGTACTTTCATTACACCAGTTTGAGTAACTGTGTAACATGATCGCACCTAATAATAAACGCATTTGACAGTCGATCAAAGTAAAAACTGAAAAGTTTTTGTTTCCATACAAAAAGGACGAAAAAAATTGTCAAAAACGAACACCATGCGGGCGCCATATGATGACACACTGTGTGTGTGTCTCATCACACACACACTGACCTACATCAATATTCACCGTTCCGATTGAAATGAAAACTCAATCTTAATATGATTTTAATATGTATCGAAAATGTGAGAGTAAAGGATTTGGCTAAGTTTATGCAAATTTTTGATTTATCTTCATAATTTTAACAATTCAAAAATTAATTTTATCGATACACTTTCCTTGGTATATACCGTATTTGCTCCGAAATGTAATGCCACCCACACATAACAATCTGTACTTAAAAGGGATAGCGAAAATTCTGAAACTTCCGAAAATTATAGAGTGGCCAACTGTTTGGGATGCGTTCAAATGTTATTCCATTTTATTATAATGTCATGGTTTTGTAAAATCTTTGCGCACGCAGCACAAACACGGTATCCGGCCATTTTAAAATAAGATTTTGCGTAAACGAGTTAAAAACCCGAAAACTATTATAGTATTTCTTAAATGTTGTGCAACGTTTGCAAAATTTTCATTAAATTCAAAGTAAAATAAATTAGAATTGTGAGATGATTTAAAATTTTAATAGAACGGGTATTTTTTGCAAAACTGCAAACCCATGTTGTCACTTTTTTTGATTAATTCTGAAAAGAGTTCACTCTCTAAACACAAAAAGCATAGGAAATGGTGGAAATAGAAAATCCAATCAAACCAATTGAACACACAAATTCGTTTGCATAATTGCAAATGACATTTAACGGTTAAGAATGAAAATTCATTAGTTTTTAGAGTCGACTACAATCAGTTCCGGTACCATATGGTTTACCGGTAAGTAAACACACACACACACACATGGTGTTCATCATGCATGAAATTAGCACAGGAAAATTGGATTTTTATACATTAACAATCGACAACTGATAAACAAATAGAATTCTTTATAATGAAAAAAAAAAAAACCAACCCCATCAAAAAGAAATAAACCACCCAGCCTCCACCACCCCTCCCCCGCCTCCCCTAATTTTCAATTACAAATAAATAAATAAAACAAAAATACGAATGAACGAATTTGGAAATGTACATTTCTTAAAAAATTAATTTTAATCAGAAAATTAAAGAAAATCCTCCCTACACACACACACACACACACACACACACCCACACATTTTATAATATATTTATTTATTTCATTATTTTTTTCCAAATAATATAAACATTTTCGTCAGTTAAAAAAATAATCATACATCAAAAACCCCATCCACTAACAAATACCTTTGCCTTCGTACACAATTTTCACATATTTGTTTCTCGGATGCGTTCTTATTATTACCCAGCACACACACAAACACACACCCACACACATAAATTATGTGTAAGAATGGAAAAAATAACAAAAGAAAAAAGATTAAATTTTCTTCGGTTTTTTTTTTCTTTTAAAATTATTGTTTGTACATAATTTTCCACATTTCTTCAAGTTATTACTTCGTCTCCTCGGCTCCAACCATCACCACCATCATCACCATCATCATCATCCGGTTGCAATGTGTGTAATGTGGAAAATTATATAATAATTTCTTATTTATTATTTTAGTACATTGTGATTTAAATAAAAAAAAATACAATAAATAAATAATAATAAAAAATGAATGTAATAGAGCGAGAGAGACTGTGTGTGTGTGTGTGCAACGGAGAGAGAGAGTGAGAGAGAAAATACAGTTATTATTTACATTTAATAAATGAATACAAATATTTTATTTGCCAATATTAAATAAATAAACATTTAAATTTAAAGTATAATCAGTTTTTTTTTACTCATATACTTAATTTCCCTACACCCCTTCCCCCCACCCTCCTCTCCCCCATTCGTTAATAATAATAACCGTAATATTTCTAACGGGATAGTATAAACATTTTGTCATTTAAATGTGTGTACAGTCGATACTCCAACATAGGTAATTTCAAGGGAGTCGGTTAGAGAAAGAGAGAGAGTGTTATCAATTCTTAACATATTTTCATGTAATTTTAAATGTAAGTAAATTGGGATTCTATATTTTAAAATCTTGGAATTTCGATACTCAGATCAATTATCTCGACTTGCTTTGTTCGAAACCTGTTGAATTTGGTTTGAAAAATATTAGGTTTGAAGAAATTTTGTGTGTGGGATTATAAGAACTATTCCGAAATAAATTCTAGAAAATTGGCATCCAAAGCAGTTTATTCTGTCGCCTGGTGCATTTGACAATTTCTTTACGAACTAAATAATCCAATTGTTAACGTACCAACAAAATTCCATTGAAATTTGATTGAGAAATAGTCAAATTCATCTGGTTCTAAGAAACTGAGTTAAGATAACTTTTCTGGGTATCAATTTTCCAGAGAATTTCTTTATGAGCTGTCCCTAAATAATCCAATTATTAACCTACAAACAAAATTCCATTGAAATTTGATTGAGAAATAGTTAAATTCATCTGGTTCTAAGAAACTGAGTTAAGATAACTTTTCTGGGTATCAATTTTCCAGAGAATTTCTTTATGAATTGTCCCTAAATAATCCAATTATTAACCTACCAACAAAATTCCATGGAAATTTGATTGAGAAATAGTCAAATTCATGTGGTTCCAAAAAACTTAGTCAAGATAACTTTCCTGGGTATCAATTTTCCATAGAATTTCTTTATGAATTGTCCCTAAATAATCCAATTATTAACGTACCAACAAAATTCCATGGAAATTTGATTGAGAAATAGTTAAATTCATCTGGTTCTAAGAAACTGAGTTAAGATAACTTTTCTGGGTATCAATTTTCCATAGAATTTCTTTATGAATTGTCCCTAAATAATCCAATTATTAAACTACCAACAAAATTCCATTGAAATTTGATTGAGAAATAGTTAAATTCATCTGGTTCTAAGAAACTGAGTTAAGATTACTTTTCTGGGTATCAATTTTCCATAGAATTTCTTTATGAATTGTCCCTAAATAATTCAATTATTAACGTACCAACAAAATTCCATGGAAATTTGATTGAGAAATAGTCAAATTCATGTGGTTCCAAAAAACTTAGTCAAGATAACTTTCCTGGGTATCAATTTTCCATAGAATTTCTTTATGAATTGTCCCTAAATAATCCAATTATTAACGTACCAACAAAATTCCATTGAAATTTGATTGAGAAATAGTCAAATTCATCTGGTTCTAAGAAACTGAGTTAAGATTACTTTTCTGGGTATCAATTTTCCATAGAATTTCTTTATGAATTGTCCCTAAATAATCCAATTATTAAACTACCAACAAAATTCCATTGAAATTTGATTGAGAAATAGTTAAATTCATCTGGTTCTAAGAAACTGAGTTAAGATTACTTTTCTGGGTATCAATTTTCCATAGAATTTCTTTATGAATTGTCCCTAAATAATTCAATTATTAACGTACCAACAAAATTCCATGGAAATTTGATTGAGAAATAGTCAAATTCATGTGGTTCCAAAAAACTTAGTCAAGATAACTTTCCTGGGTATCAATTTTCCATAGAATTTCTTTATGAATTGTCCCTAAATAATCCAATTATTAACGTACCAACAAAATTCCATTGAAATTTGATTGAGAAATAGTCAAATTCATCTGGTTCCACGAAACTTAGTCAAGATAACTTTTCTGGGTATCAATTTTCCATAGAATTTCTTTAAGAACTGTTCCTAAATATTCCAATTATTAACGTACCAACAAAATTCCATGGAAATTTGATTGAGAAATAGTTAAATTCATCTGGTTCTAAGAAACTGAGTTAAGATAACTTTTCTGGGTATCAATTTTCCATAGAATTTCTTTATGAATTGTCCCTAAATAATCCAATTATTAAACTACCAACAAAATTCCATTGAAATTTGATTGAGAAATAGTTAAATTCATCTGGTTCTAAGAAACTGAGTTAAGATTACTTTTCTGGGTATCAATTTTCCATAGAATTTCTTTATGAATTGTCCCTAAATAATTCAATTATTAACGTACCAACAAAATTCCATGGAAATTTGATTGAGAAATAGTCAAATTCATGTGGTTCCAAAAAACTTAGTCAAGATAACTTTCCTGGGTATCAATTTTCCATAGAATTTCTTTATGAATTGTCCCTAAATAATCCAATTATTAACGTACCAACAAAATTCCATTGAAATTTGATTGAGAAATAGTCAAATTCATCTGGTTCTAAGAAACTGAGTTAAGATTACTTTTCTGGGTATCAATTTTCCATAGAATTTCTTTAAGAACTGTTTCTAAATAATCCAATTATTAACGTACCAACAAAATTCCATTGAAATTTGATTGAGAAATAGTCAAATTCATCTGGTTCCAAAAAACTTAGTTAAGATAACTTTTCTGGGTATCAATTTTCCATAGAATTTCTTTAGGAACTATCCCTAAATAATCCAATTATTAACCTACAAACAAAATTCAATTGAAATTTGATTGAGAAATAGTCAAATTCATGTGGTTCTAAGAAACTGAGTTAAGATAACTTTTCTGGGTATCAATTTTCCATAGAATTTCTTTAAGAACTGTCCCTAAATAATTCAATTATTAACGTACCCACAAAATTCCATTGAAATTTGATTGAGAAATAGTTAAATTCATCTGGTTCTAAGAAACTGAGTTAAGATAACTTTTCTGGGTATCAATTTTCCATAGAATTTCTTTAGGAACTGTCCCTAAATAATCCAATTATTAACGTACCAATAAAATTCCATTGAAATTTGATTGAGAAATAGTTAAATTCATCTGGTTCTAAGAAACTGAGTTAAGATAACTTTGCTGGGTATCAATTTTCCATAGAGTTTCCTTAGGAACTGTACCTAAATAATCCAATTATTAACCTACCAACAAAATTCCATTGAGAAATAGTCAAATTCATCTGGTTCTAAGAAACTGAGTTAAGATAACTTTTCTGGGTATCAATTTTCCATAGAATTTCTTTATGAGCTGTCCCTAAATAATCCAATTATTAACCTACCAACAAAATTCCATGGAAATTTGATTGAGAAATAGTTAAATTCATCTGGTTCTAAGAAACTGAGTTAAGATAACTTTTCTGGGTATCAATTTTCCATAGAATTTCTTTATGAGCTGTCCCTAAATAATCCAATTATTAACCTACCAACAAAATTCCATGGAAATTTGATTGAGAAATAGTTAAATTCATCTGGTTCTAAGAAACTGAGTTAAGATAACTTTTCTGGGTATCAATTTTCCATAGAATTTCTTTATGAGCTGTCCCTAAATAATCCAATTATTAACCTACAAACAAAATTCCATTGAAATTTGATTGAGAAATAGTCAAATTCATCTGGTTCTAAGAAACTGAGTTAAGATAACTTTTCTGGGTATCAATTTTCCATAGAATTTCTTTAGGAACTGTCCCTAAATAATCCAATTATTAACGTACCAATAAAATTCCATTGAAATTTGATTGAGAAATAGTTAAATTCATCTGGTTCTAAGAAACTGAGTTAAGATAACTTTTCTGGGTATCAATTTTCCATAGAATTTCTTTATGAGCTGTCCCTAAATAATCCAATTATTAACCTACCAACAAAATTCCATGGAAATTTGATTGAGAAATAGTTAAATTCATCTGGTTCTAAGAAACTGAGTTAAGATAACTTTTCTGGGTATCAATTTTCCATAGAATTTCTTTATGAGCTGTCCCTAAATAATCCAATTATTAACCTACCAACAAAATTCCATGGAAATTTGATTGAGAAATAGTTAAATTCATCTGGTTCTAAGAAACTGAGTTAAGATAACTTTTCTGGGTATCAATTTTCCATAGAATTTCTTTATGAGCTGTCCCTAAATAATCCAATTATTAGCCTACAAACAAAATTCCATTGAAATTTGATTGAGAAATAGTCAAATTCATCTGGTTCTAAGAAACTGAGTCAAGATAACATTTCTGGGTATCAATTTTCCATAGAATTTCTTTAAGAACTGTTCCTAAATAATCCAATTATTAACGTACCACTAAAATTCCATTTAAATTTGATTGAGAAATAGTCAAATTCATGTGGTTCTAAGAAACTGAGTTAAGATAACTTTCCTGGGTATCAATTTTCCATAGAATTTCTTTAAGAACTGTCCCTAAATAATCCAATTATTAACGTGCCAATAAAATTCCATTGAAATTTGATTGAGAAATAGTTAAATTCATCTGGTTCTAAGAAACTGAGTTAAGATAACTTTTCAGGGTATCAATTTTCCATAGAATTTCTTTATGAATTGTCCCTAAATAATTCAATTATTAACGTACCACTAAAATTCCATTGAAATTTTATTGAGAAATAGTCAAATTCATCTGGTTCTAAGAAACTGAGTTAAGATAACTTTCCTGGGTATCAATTTTCCATAGAATTTCTTTAGGAACTGTCCCTAAATAATTCAATTATTAACGTACCAACAAAATTCCATTGAAATTTGATTGAGAAATAGTCAAATTCATCTGGTTCTAAGAAACTGAGTTAAGATAACTTTCCTGGGTATCAATTTTCCATAGAATTTCTTTAGGAACTGTCCCTAAATAATTCAATTATTAACGTACCAACAAAATTCCATTGAAATTTGATTGAGAAATAGTCAAATTCATCAGATCACAAGAAACTGAGTTAAGATAACTTTTCTGGGTATCAATTTTCCATACAATTTCTTTAGGAACTGTCCCTAAATAATTCAATTATTAACGTACCAACAAAATTCCATTGAGAAATAGTCAAATTCATCTGGTTCTAAGAAACTGAGTTAAGATACCTTTTCTGCGTATCAATTTTCCATAGAACTTCTTTAGGAACTGTCCCTAAATAATCCAATTATTAACGTACCAATAAAATTCCAATGAAATTTGATTGAGAAATAGTCAAATTCATCTGGTTCTAAGAAACTTAGTTAAGATTACTTTTCTGGGTATCAATTTTCTATAGAATTTCTTTAGCAACTGTCCCTAAATAATCCAATTATTAACGTACCAATAAAATTCCATTGAAATTTGATTGAGAAATAGTTAAATTCATCTGGTTCTAAGTAACTTAGTCAAGATAACCGGCCTGAGTATCGAAATTCCATGATTTTTCTTATAAACTATTCATAGAATAATAATTTTAAACATTTACATTTAAAATTCTTCAAAATCGTTTGGGAAATGATTAAAAATTTCAAAATTTCCGCGAAGAACGAGCTAACCCTGAGCGGTATCGATCGCTCACAAAATTTCTTTTAATTATGTCTCTCATTACAAATCTCATACAAATTGAAATAAAAAAAATTGTGTAAGAAATTGTAGAGGACGATTTGCTTGTAGAGGGTGATTTGCTTGTAGAGAGTGATTTGCTTGTAGAGGGTGATTTTCATTTATAAGAAAATCGACTGGTATTGCCATCGATTGAGGGGTGGGGTTGGGTAGCTATTTTAAATAATTTAATTAGAAATTTATTGGATAAAGTTAAAGTTAAAAAATAATTAGTGATAAAAATTAATAATAAATACAAATTTTTTTTGCTGAATTTAATTAAATATAGGAAAATTCATAAATGAAATTAAAAATTTATAAAACTTACTCTAGTTGCCGTTAATAGCATCCCAAATAGAAAATTTTTGGAAAAATTCTCTATATTTTTTTTTCCAAAATCAATTCACTATAAATTTCAAAATTAACCGAATTTTAAAAAAATTTAATTAATAATAAATAATATTGACGAGCGCGCAGTCTCTCTGCGCGCGCGCGCACACACTTTTTCTATTACTTTAATTTAAATGGAATTCTAACTGTTATTATTATTATTATTTTTTGTTATTTATTTGTTCGTAAGATATTTTCAATTATTTTTGAACTGTAAAGATGAATAAAAATTTTACAGTTAACTCCTCCTCCTTTTCTCTATGCACAAAAAAGCGCAACTACTACAAAGGCAGCAAAAAAAAAAAAGAGAGAGAAAATAGAAGGGGTTTTGATCGATGAAATGAAGAAAATTCATTTGAAAGCGGAGAAGACGAGAAGGCGTCGACCAGAAAATCGCCTGTAAATGAATATCACAATAGATTTTTAAAATCTTATTTTATTTGACTACCGCGCCGCTCCGCCTCACTTCCACTGTCGAAAGACAAACGATAAGGATTAAAATAAACTGACATAAAAACGATGAAAATTGCAGTTATTTTCAGAAAAAAGAGCTTTCCCATCGTTACGCAGAATTACGCAATACTGTGCAAAATAAAATGGTGTCTGTCACTGTGATTGTGCACGCTTCGCTTCTGCATGTTATGCAACATCGAATTTCTGGTCACCAATTATCGAAACACAGATCCAAAAAACTTAGGGATTTGTTTTAACCATTTGGATTTTCCCACAACAATTTAACCAAAGTGTATGGTGATCAAGGTAAACACACTCGGCCCCCGATAAAGTTCATTATTTAGTTATAGATAAGACAACATTGAACGCACATTTGGTCAACGCATTAGAAAATCCTTTGCATTGAAAAGATTTTTGAAATTTCTATGTGACAAGAGAATTGAAACCGGATGATGGTTAAAAAAAAAACCGATGTTCCTATAGCAAAAAAACAAGACAAACTCGCCCGAGAAAACGTTATGGACCCGGCCAAAACTCTTAAGAAAATCAAAGCATTCAGATTAAAACACTTTCACGCAGTGCATTGAAAATGACGGTCATGTAAAAACTATACCTCCAGCTAGCCGCCAACCATTTCACAGTTAGCCACAAAAACATTGAACAATCGATGATTGTTGGTCCATCAAATAACGCAGGACACGCCCAAATGGTAGAAGTCATTCGTTACAATACGTCTGCCTATGGGTCTCAAAAACATTCGACCACACAAAATCTATACTACCGTCACTTTAAAAGTTTTTGTATTTTTTTTTGCACTGTCACAGTGCAACTACTGAACAAAATTCTCATCAAACAATTAACAAATTTGCCAAAATAATTCAATCATATAACATTTTGGCCGATTCGACTTCGGTACGAAGTTCCACGCAAATAACCAAATTTTTAATCAGATCATGTTTTCCACTCTACTGACAGCAATATCTCAATAACTAATTAACTGATTTTAAATTTTTGTTATACTATTCGCATCCGTATACCGAGATCTTTAATTTGACGCGTTAAGATAAGACAATTCGGACATGTGGTTATCCATATACTTACAGAAATGTTGACAGTTAGCTGAACGCCATTTTTCTATTTTGAAAGTTTGTTCAAGCATAAGTTGAAAAATCATAATGAAAAATTTTTTTCCGTATAAGTTTAAAAACTTGCCACATTTTCATAAGCTTTCGTTGCAGCTATAACATTACGATAGGTGTCAACTGGTTCCAAAGATATACACAAATAACTACAACGATGTAGGTATAAAATTGATTTTCGTTATGGAAAAATTGTATCTTTTTTTTGGTTTTATCCAGAACCAACAATACGGACGTGTGACACATAATTGATTCCATACACTCCAATGCATTCACACAAATCTTCTCACACACACACAAACGAACTCACACACAAAGGCCCACACACATAAACCCACAAAAGCACACGCACCCGCATATCACCACAGGTTTTAAACAAACAAAGCCTAAAGTAATTGTTGAAAATGTGCTCCTTCAGCTCGAATACATAGAGACAACAATGCCCATCAATAGACCGAACCAATCTAAGTGTTTGCTGTTGCTTGTGGCGTAGGTCTTGAATACAGTTTTCAATAAGCTGAATTAACTCTGCAAGTGAATTAATCACAGTTGCATAGACTTTTTCTTAAAGGCAACGCCATAAATAGAAATCCAATGGATTTAAGACGGGAGAATTTGGCGACCATCTTATGGGCCCACCTCTGACAATCCATCTTTGATAAGAGTTTGCGTCCAGTTAGCATTTAACATTCGTTCCATAGTGCGCTGGGTGGGAATGTTAGACCGCCATCATGTTGAAACCACATCTGCACTCGTTCAAAATGTTATAATATATGATATTTTCGACGCAAAATGACCCAGAGAACCTAGTGTTTTAGTATTGCCATCGAAAATTTGAACACCTTGTATATATGATAAAGTCATATCGTTTCGACGACAGCACGTATTAAAATCTGATGGGTAACGTCATGCGTCTGTTCAAAGCATCGGGGGGTTTGATGTCCTACTATCAACTCATTCACAATCTAAAGAAAATACAAATTAAAGTGTGGTCGTAATAAGGTTAAAATAAGGAATTATACGTAAAGCGTTTAGCTTCATTTTTATAGCGAACGATCTGGCATGAATTTGGTTGGAATGATATTGATATTACACCTTAAATTTTTGTTGGAGGACCACTGTATTTACAATCGGATTTTCCGCTTTCTTAATAAACACAAACAAAAATATAAAACAAATAAATGGAAGACTTTATTCGGTAACGGAATTGTGTGGTGTCGGTTTGGCGTCGCTGACAGTTAAAAATTAATAACGGCACAAAACACATTTGTTTGTGTTGTTGCGTTTATTTTAACAGACGACGATCCATTTTTCCATACATTGCAGAATTTAATGTTGTTATTCAGTTGTGTTACACACGATTTGATTTTTATATTGATAATTGTTTTTGTTTGTTTGTTTGTGTCAGTGTGTGTGTGTGTGTGTGTGTCTGTTTATTATTTATTTATTTATTTATTTATTTATTTATTTATTTATTTGAATAGGCAACAGAGAATTTATATTTTCTCAAAACTCTTATATTTATACATTTATTAAATAAATAAATAATATTGTTCACATATCGCACCCTTGTTTAGAGTAAATATTAAAATAACAAAAGTTGTGTAAATAAAAATGTATTATTATTAATATTGCCGCTGTTGTTGTTGTTGTTGTTGTTGTTACTGTTGTTGTTATTATTATTATTATTATTATTATTATTATTGTTGTTGTTGTTGTTATTATCATAATAATATAACTTATTATTACAATATATTGCAGCAGTATTGAGTTGTACACTAATAAATTGCACAAATTTCACACACATAAATCGTATTTCATATGACGCCCAAAGTAATATATTAATAGTGTTCGTAAAACATTTAATTCGCATGCGCATATGTGTTTACATTGGCAAAAAAGGGGTTAGTAAAAACTAAATGATTTGCAATTAACAATGAATTAACACATGGGTTGAAAAGTTTCCGAAAATTCTAAGAAGTGGCGCCACTCCATTTTTTTTTCATATGATTTTTAGTTAGTACCAACCTTCAAACGATACGTGTCAAAATTTTAGACAGCAGTCCCCGACCATTACTTTGTGAGATATTGCGTTGTGAGTGTAGCCACTTTTGGTTATTTGAAACAGAAAAATGGAAAAACACGAATTTCGTGCGTTGATTAAACATTATTTTTTGATTGGAAAAAATATTTTTGAAGCCAAAAAAAACGGCTTGACGAACATTATCCCGACTCCAGCCGCAGCGATCTTTCAACAGTACATTTGTGGTTTGTAAAATTCAAAAAAAACCGGCCATATGAACCGCAAGGACGATGTGGACGCAGTGGACGTCCAAAAAGGAGGCTGTTATTCCAGAAAATATCAAAAAAGTCCACAAAATAATTTTAGATTAAAGTGAAGTTGATCGAGATAGCTGAGGCTTTGAAGATATATCGAAGAAGGGTTTTGGACATATCGTGCATGATTATTTGGTCATGCAAAAGCCCCGGTGCAAAGTGGGTGGTGCGCGCACGAACTCACAATCGATCAAAAACAACAACGTATCGATGATTCAGTGTTTGGGCTTGTTCAACCGCAATAAAACAGAATCAATTGCGTCGATATGATATGACAATGGATGAAACATGTCTCCATCATTACACTCCTGCGTCAAATCGGCAGTCAGCATCATGGACAGCAAGCGACGAACGTCGTCCACAACGACCAAACAACATCAACAGTCGGCTGGCAACGTTATGGCATCTGTATTTTGGGATGCACATGGAATAATTTTCATCGACTATCTCGAAAATGGAAAAACCATCATAATAGTGACTATTATATGTAGCCTTGTTGGAGCGTTTTAAGCATGAAATCGCTAAGAAACGACCGCATTTGAAGAAGAAACAGGTGCTGTTTCACGCAAGACAACGCACCGTGTCATAAATCAATGAAAACGATGGCAAAATTACATGAATTAGGCTTCGAATTGCTTCCACATCCACCGTATTCTCCAGATCTGGCCACCAGCGACCTGTTCCTGTTTGCAGACCTCAAGCGAATGCTCACTGGAAACAAATTTAAGAGCAATGAAGAGGTGATCGCCGAACACAGAAGTCTATTTTGAGCAAAAAAACGAAATCGTACTTGTAAAAATGGTATCGAAAAGTTGGAAGATCGTTGGAATCAGTGAGTCGCCCGCGCGAAGGTTGATGAATAAAGTTTAATTTTGCAAAAAAAATGTTTTTCTCTTAGAATTTTCGGAAACTTTTCGGCCCATGTGTTATGTATTGCTTCGACGTAGCGTATCGTAACTTAATGCGATGTTGCAGATTTGTTGAGTTTTTAATGAATTTTATATTCGTATTCGAAATGTCAAACAACAGTTTCGTTTTTTTTGTCTTTTTTTCCCGCCCCCCCACTTAATAATTGGTACACTTGTGTGTCAGTGTCAGTGACGAGAAATTATTTAAATCGATCGGCTCAATGTATTCTTTTGTTAGTTTTTTTAATAATAAAATTATGTGACTTCTTTTCACACTAACGAAAAAAATACTGGTGGTCATCATCACTTGACATCGATGTGGCCAATCAAATTAAATGCCATAATCGTTGCGCATCGTCGTTATGACAAATCAGAACATGTAAGATTTCCGGCCGGTAAAAACTTTTATAAGATTTGTATTGGGAAAATGTGTACAATTGAAAAAAATGTTTAACACGTTAATCACCATGTCTGTCATATGTGTCTGACGCTAAGAAATTCTACATGAGCCATGTCAGACATATACGGCTGACGAAGGCGATCTAATAAAGTAATGACCATGGCCCATGTGAAAATTTTTCTGATATTATGGTGGCGATTAACGTGTTTAAAATAACACACACTCGTACACTCGTGGCGCATTTAATTAAAACCATACGCCGAACGGGTTGGAACATTATCAACCAAAAACGATTATTCCGATTTTTGGTGCATGGTTTTTAGTTTTTCGGAAACAGAACGCAGCCAAACAGGGATCACGGACGCTCGATTCGGCATGGTGATGAGAGACATTTATTTTTTTCCATAACTAATTAATTCACTTTTCACAAACTCAAACAATTATCGACCACACACACACACACACACATAGACACAGTGAAATTTCCCCCCCCAATCGAAAGCAATTATTTCAGCGGACTTTGCCGCCCACAAAGAGGTAGGCGCTTGACGTTTTTTTGTTAGATAAATTAGAATTTCTGATTTTATAACGGTAAAACCGGTTTTATTTTTTATAACAGGGGGTATGTTGAGTGATGGCGTCGCCATAAAAACTGTGTTTTTATTTTTTCTACAATTTCACTTAACCGGATATTTTATTGGAATGGGGGTAGTTAAATTCCATCAGATTATAGGTAATTTCATTATCGTTCCGAATAAAATACGACACATTTTCGGCAAAAATCGGTTCAAATTCAAAGGTGTTCGGGTTTTTCGGTCATAAAATATGGTTCCCGTCGAGAATGCTTAATGGTACGACAAATTTTCATCATCATCATTAATTGTACCGTATTTTTGATTTATATACCAACACAAATATTCACAAATTTATGGGATGATGGTGTCAATGGTGGTCATCGGCCTTGGTTTGCGTTTTCATTTTAAACATAACAGAACTTTTAGATTGGTGCGAATTCTAATAAAATTGATGTTTCAAAAATGCACACATATCCAATTCAGTTCAGTTCAGTTATTTTTTTTTTTGCCATAACACCCAAAAAACGGTCTTGGCCCACCGCGCGTACCATTTAAGGTTGGGGCCAAAAAGATGGCAACGATGGATACGCGAAGAACAAACATACAACGAAATGAAGTAAAGATAAAGTAAAAAAAAAAAAAATTTTTAACGCAATTAATTAGTGTTCAACCCAATTCTATTTCTCTATTTCTATATATTTCCCTTGATTCGAGAGTGCCAGAATATTTATTAATATTTTTTTTCTGTTTTGCTTTTTGTTTTTATTTACATTTATTTTATTTTTTTTTATTTATTTTATTTAACTATTTTTATTTATTTTAGTTTTTGTTTCCATAAAAATCATGTGAGAGTGTGTGTTCATTTCAAATGAATAGAAAAAAAAATATGTTCATAATAAAAATAATAAAAATATACAGTAGATTCACGTTATAAGCAAGTAGCCCCGCTTCGATAAACAATATTTTATATTATTTGATTTGTGTGGTGTGTGTGTGTGTGTGTGTGTGTGTGTGTACAGTAACGATCATCAAAGTACATTTACAGTGGCTCCAAAATATAGTTAACAACGGCGATCGTAAAGTAAATGGTAAAAATCTATTAAAAATTGCAAAACAATTACGTGAAAAAGTGGTTACTCATTTCAAATGGAGAACCATTTCATGTTCAACAAAAAAAATTTTGAAGAAATTTTTATTGAGGATAACAAAAAATGACTTATAAGTGTGTCATTCCAACATTAACAACCTTGCACAGGCGACTCCGTGGCATATTTGGTCCCGCCGTCAAAGAACAGAATGGTTGGAGACGAAGGTACAATTTTGAATTAGACAAGTTGTACGCGGTCAACCAACCAATTGTCAAAACATCATCAAAATCAATAGATTGAGATGGCTTGGTGGACACGTAGTACGCGTATGGAGGAGGAGCGTGTACCGAAAAAACAGTTTTGGAAATTTTCGGGAAAAACCCAAAATTTTTTCACCAACTTCTATAGGCTCCAAACCGTTTTGGAAATTTCCGGAAAATTCTGAGAACCACTCCTACCTTCTAATTAAAGTTTTGGAACATTCTAGAAATTTATTAACCAACTTCCAAAAGTCCCAAACAGTTTTGGAAATTTTCGGGAAAAACCCAAAATTTTTTCACCAACTTTTCTATAGGCTCCAAACCGTTTTGGAAATTTCCGGAAAATTCTGAGAACCACTCCTACCTTCTAATTAAAGTTTTGGAACACTCTAGAAATTTATTAACCAACTTCCAAAAGTCCCAAACAGTTTTGGAAATTTTCGGGAAAAACCCAAAATTTTTTCACCAACTTTTCTATAGGCTCCAAACCGTTTTGGAAATTTCCGGAAAATTCTGAGAACCATTTCTATTTATAATTGAATTAAATATGTTTTAATGTTTTATATACGTCCGACTAGCTGGTCTGTTAAATAGTAAACCAGGTGGTAGAAGGAAAGCCGGAGAAGACCTAAGGCAAAATGGCTAGATGGCCGAGTAAACTGTGATATAAAGATCTTTAAAAAATTCGGGATTGGAAGAAATTGCGGCTGCGGATAGGTCAGGTTGGAAAAACGTGTGTTGGAGAAGGTTAAAACCGCACGGGCGGGTTATAACGCCATGGAGTAAGAGTAAGTAAATAACAGGCAATTTACTTGAAATGTTAATGCATTGCGACGATCGATTGCAATTCGTCGCAATTGTAAATTGTGATACTACGAGGGCAGATAAAAGCAACTGCCTCCATTCAAACAGTTGGTAACAATTTCCAAAAACACAATATTAATAAACATTTTAGACATGACAGACACACACACACCACCACACACTTCTGCGATGGGTCACCAATTGAAAATATTAGTTTATATTCATTGCTGACCGATAATTTTTGGTAAATTTTTAAGATTTACCTAATAGAAATGTCGTATTTGTATCAACTCAACAATTTGAAAACAATATTTTTAAAAACACAATACCTTTTTCGGTTAACACTTATAACAGTTTTTGGTTTTTTGGTATTGTGACGGGTCGTGATGATGTGACGTTTTTAAAATTAACATTTTTTTTTTTTTTAATAGGTCAGTCAAGCAGTCAATGATGTGACGATATAAAATGTGTCTATCGCCCGGGTCGGATTAGAAATTCGAAACCGAAATCGTTTTTTTTTTATGTTTGTACGAAACATTTGATAAAATTGGTTCAACATTTATGAACGATACTGTAAAAATTGAAAAAATTTTAATTAAAAAATGTTACAGTGTCTGTTTGGTGAAGCAGAATTTTGTGAAAAATCTGTTTCGCAGTAATTCAATTACATTCAGCGTTGTGTTCGCGCTCCATCAGATGCAAACGAATTTGTCCAAATTTCGGGTCTAGTCTAAAAAAAATATTGGGACTAGACGGAGAACTTAATCTTTATCGATTTTGATGCGAATTTTTTTTTTTCCATAATTTATAATAATCGATCAAAGCGATCTAATTGTAACCCAGTAAATTTTTGTATTTCAAACAGTAATTCCTTCCCAAACCAAACCATGAAGGAATTGGATAATTTTCTAGACGCGCCTAAACTATTCCCATTGACTTTCTAGAATTTATCTGAAATTCTAATTCTGTTGAATTGAATTATCTGTTTTTGGGTTAATTCAATAACGTTTTTTTGTTAGAGTTCGCAGGCGAAGCGGGTGAGGTGACAAGAGAGTTCAATAAAAATCGAACAAAAATTGTGGTCTAATTCTAATTGGGAATATTTTTTGGTTCACCGAATTTTTTAATGAAACCCGTCAACTTTTAACAATAAATTCGATAAAATAAAAAAACGACCGCCTCTCCAATCGCACATGTCTTTTGTTTCAATAGAGAGATGCCACTGTATTTGTTATTGTTTGTGTTGTGTTGGTCGTGTTTTAAATGTGTTTACAAATTTTAGTCCATAATTACAGTATGACATTTTTAATTGGATTTTAATTTATTGCCTATTAAACATAAAAACATAATAAAACTAATTAATAAAAATACAGAAGATGAAAAAACTAAAACACACACACACACCCGCACACACAATCGACAGATTAGCAGATGGTCCAAAGAATTAATAAACATAAAAACGTATCAATTAAAAAATTGTTATAATAAAAATTGTTGTGAATGGAAAAAAATGTAAATGTTTTAATAAAATATTGCGGCACTCGTGATATTTGTGACTGCCAAAACAGTTTCACATACAGTAACGCCTTTCATTCCTCCATTCCTCCATTCATTCATTCATTTGTTTACAATTTTGAATATATGTGACATTTTTGCAGCGCATGTATTTGGTTGAGAAATGTCAAGGTCAACTGTGTGTAATGTAATAACAATTATATGTTTTCTAAATGTCATGTGTCACATTTTGATTTCAATGGGGCTGAATGATAATGGAACGTAGTGTAGAATGAACCGAAAATTAAATGTAATATTTTGTGTGTAACGAACTTTGCTATCGTATCATTTCAATTAAATCCCAATCGATGGATGGTGTTAAATGTCACACGGATGCCATACAAATTTCGGCAAGACCATAATTGGCAAAATAGGGTACAAACCGAATTTTGTAATTTAACCAATTTTCCTGAAGAGTTAATGTCTGCATCGATTTAGTGATGTGCCATTTGTCAGTTGGCAGGACTATGGCCAGACCAAACAGAGCTACTGTGTGCATAAGGAAAAACTAGAAATCCTTGGCTCCTTTATTTTCCCCACCAATTCTAATGTTTTTCGTAAACGATGTTTTAACCGCCCACGAAATACTCGCATTTTACATCCATCCACCACATTGAACATTTGGAAGTGAATGTCTTAAAATGGGGTGCTAATTTCACTGTTTCCATGTGATCGGAATGTTCCCAAATGGGGGGGAAAAAAACAGTAATTTTACACATATAAAAATTTAAATATAAATTCTAAAGTTTGACGAAAATACCGGTCCGCAATTCTGTGCGTGCTCTCATGGTATCCGAATATTCCCAATGAGATTTTCGTAGAACTAGTTACTCAAATTTTTTGAAATCAAATGATTAAACATTTAGTAATTGATTTTAAATTGCGGTTGAAGTAGACGACAATATTGCCACATGTTCTACGCTCGCTCTCTTGGTATCCGCATATTCCCAATGAGATTTCTGTAAAACTATTTATTCAATTTTTTTGAAATCAAAGTAATTAAATATTTAGTAATTGATTTTAAATTGCGGTTGAAGTAGACCACAATATTGTCACACGTTCTACGCTCGCTCTCTTGGTATCCGAATATTCCCAATGAGATTTCTGTAAAACTATTTATTCAATTTTTTTGAAATCAAAGTAATTAAACATTTAGTAATTGATTTTAAATTGGGGTTGTAGTAGACCACAATATTGACACACGTTCTACGTTTGCTCTCATGGTATCTGAATATATTCCTAATGGGATTCTGTTAGAACTATTTATTCAATTTTTTTGAAATCAAAGTAATTAAACATTTAGTAATTGATTTTAAATTGCGGTTGAAGTATACGACAATATTGCCACACGTTCTACGCTTGCTCTCTTGGTATCCGCATATTCCCAATGAGATTTCTGAAAAAACTATTTATTCAATTTTTTTGAAATCAAAGTAATTAAATATTTACTAATAATTGCTAAATTATGGTTGAAGTAGAGAACAATATCGTTACACCTTCTGCGCATGCGCTCATATGTTATCTGAATATTCCGAATGGGATTCTGCTAGAACTACTTAATCAATTTATTTTTGAAATCGAACAATTGATTTTAAATTCGGGTTGAAATAGACGACAAGTTTGCCACACCTTCAGCGTGTGCCTCCATGGTATCTAAATATTCCCATTGATAATTCTCTAGAACTGATTATCGGGATTTTATATTTTAAATTAAAAATTTAATAATAATTTTTGTAATAATTTTTACGGTTTTTTATGGATTTTATGGGAGTTAAAAAACCGTCAGTCATTCGGAGTACATCTCATGGTATCGGATAATATTGTCAAAATAGAGATTCCTTTAGAAATGTTTATTTAAAATTTATTTCGAAATCAGTGATTGATTTGATTAATAAATTTTATGGTTTGATGATTGTTAGGAAAATATTATTCGTTACTCATTAGCGGTGAGTCCCACAGTATTTGAATATTCCCAATGGGAATTTCTCTAAAACTATTTTTATTTTTTTTCAAAACTGTTCAATTACGTAATTTCGTAAATAAATCGATATGGTTTCACCATTTTTATTCTACATTAACCGGCAGCAGCGTCAGAACTTTACCGTTATAAAAAATTTTTTAATTACCAACAGTTTGAGCAGACATTTGATTGGATGAAAATGGTCGTTTAACTTCAGTCACAACCAATAGAAAAATAGAAAATTGTGTGTCAATCTAAAAACTTTTCAAACGATCCGCGTAACGGTAACACTTGTCATGGGTGGTGTTGCTGTTGTTGCTGTTGTTGCTGTTGTTGTTGTGTTGTTGTTGATGTGTCGTTGCGGTTATTGTTGTTCTTGCATCAATTTGAATGATGTTTATTTTATTTTTAATGTTTGTGTGTGTGTGTGTGTGTGTGTTTCAATGTTTATTTATTTTGTTTATTTAATATTTTTCGTCATAACAATTATTATTATTATTGTTGTGTACTTTTGTGTTTATTTTTTTATTCTAGTCAAACAAACACACACACTCACACACACACACAAACATCTATTTTGTAACACAACAACAACAACAACAAAAAGGCACATATGAATTAAATTTACTGCACGTTAACGTTTTTAGTTCTTATTTTTTGTTTACTTTTCACTTATTTTTATAATATTTTTTGTATTTTTTTATTATTCTTAAAAATAAAACAGAATTACAGTTGGTTAACGATTTTGGTGTGGCGGGTCGTCGACGGTTGTTTGCCGGTGACCGTGTGCAATTTTTTTGGTAAAATTCTTACAGAAACACACCAACACCACCACCACCACCTCTGTTCTACGCCATCCATAAACAGACACATCAATGAGTCACAGTTGCCGTCCGGACATTACCTTTTGAAATATGTTGTTTTCACCGCAATAGTGTTACTGTACGGACGACCCACAAAATACGAAAAACACTCCCAACGTTTGATAACAATTTTTTGTTAGTGTTAGCCAAAATCTATAAGAAAAAAAAAACTCAGAAAATGACAATGTGTTTTTTGGTCACACGATCACAAAAACAAAGAACCACAGCAATAATAATGAAAACCCGTGTATGACTTTTGCCACCCATCCACGCAATCCACCATATTTCCATTTTTAACTAACCATGTCCATGTCCAATGTCAATTCCACATTGAAGACGAATGAATGAATTGAAAAAGTGTATGATTTTGTAGAAATTTCTAAGAAATCGTTAGCGATTGGTTCCACCCCATTCAATGAGGAAATGACGCCGAAACAAAATAATTCATTGAATTTTAACTTAATTCAATTTTTTATCTCTTAATTTAATTTCGAGCCGATTAATTTCTATTCAGCAAAAGTTTACTGAAAACTATGTAAACGAAAATATCGTTTTGCATCAGTTGAACGCATTCAAAAGGCATATATAGGTAGCCGTTCGCAATGTCAGAACAAACGATTGTAGGATATTTGACGTGAAATTATATTACAAAATAAAATTAAAGAATATTTTGTGAATTAAGTTAAGTAACCCTTAACTTAATTGATCTTGAGCACATGATTAGGTTGGCCGCGATGCAACACGATCATTATGATACCAATAATTTACACAATGTTTGACACATTCGCACGTTGTCCGTTGTATCACCATTGACTTTAACACATTTTTGTACCAGTCGCAATTTACCGTTACTCAAATTTGTATTTTATAATGTTAGGCCGATAGGAAAACATATGGGGGGGGGGGGAGAGGAATAAATGTGGGGGTATGGGGTAGGTGGGAGTTCAATTAGGAACCCTTTATTTGACATATTTTGTGTGTGTGAGTGTGTTTGTGTGTGGAATGATCTAATACAATATTCGGAAATGTTTCTAAATGCCCTCCCAATCGCAATATTTTGCAAATACAAATACTCCATTCAGACAACATGCAACGACGTTTGCCCGCATTCTAAACAAAATAGAATTGTATGTAAAAAATGTTTTAGTAACACAAAAACTTTTGGGTACGTCGTTGGATCACGCAAAAACCCTAAAACAATAACAATAACAACAACAACATTCGCAAACAATTGTTTTTTTCCTCCGTACAATAAATTTTCATGCCAACAATTTATGATTATTTTTACTAATATTTCTCATAAATAATAAAAATACCAAAAAAACAATACAAAAAAATGTATTAATTGAAATGTGTGTGAGCCCAAGATAACAGCGAGGAAGAGAAAAAAACAACAACAACAACAACAACAACAACAACAACAACAACAACAACAATAACATTTGAAATGATAACAGAAAAAATAACAAAATACGCAACAATAAATTATTTTATTTTATTTCCATACGGTACTTTATTTACATTAAAAATTTAATGTGTGTGTGTGTGTGTGTGTGTGTGTGTGTATGATAAATTTTCTGACGAACCACAGGAGAAAAAGGCTCTATGGAAAAAAAATTTTTAATACAATAGACGCGAGTGGCTACCGACGACAATTTATACTAATTTTCGTACGATTTACACGAAACGGAGAAATACAACAATAAAATTAACCGTTAGTATTTTATTTTATCGCAGACGTGTGTTGGAAAAGAGTTACGATTAAAGTTTTCAGGTAAGTGTGCTCACCAAATTAAATGTGTGTCAAACCTACGGCGTACGCCGTCACAAATCAAAATTAAAAAGTACAAAAAAAAATGTGTACCTCCAAACTTTGAAGGCAACGAAAAAAAAAGGATTAAGTCACCAAATCATCAAAACATCGAAAGACAGCGAGAGCGAGCAAGAGAGAGGAGTTTACTGTAAATTTATAAATAGGAAAAAATTTGATTAATTATTGATAAAAAATTTGAAAAAAACACAAAGTACCGTACCGTTTGCCAAACTACCACAATTATCTACAACCACCACCACCCCCCTTCCCTCCCCATCATCCATCGACGACATTTTTCTTCATAGTTTTTGTCTTTTTTTTCTGTTCGGTTGCCAAAACACAAAACAAAACCACACAATTTTTTTAAAATTCAATCACTTTTTTGTTCATATTTTTTTTTTCCAATTTTTGGCAACGAAAACCAAAACATTATTTTTTTTTTTTTTTTTTTTTTTTTTGTTTTAATTTCAATTTAAATTTTCCAAACTTTCCAAAAATATGTTGCGCGCGCGCACACTAAAAACAATAAAACCACAAAAAAAAACCAACCAAAATACGTTTTTCCATCACTGAAAATTTTCACATTACAAACAAAACCACAAAATTTTTGGGAAAACAAAAACTAACTAACGGGATTTAAGACTCCGAGACGCACGTGCGTATCCGTGTGTGTGTGTGTGTGTGTGTGTGTGGATGCGCGCGCGCAAAATATTCTAATCTAAAAAAAACACACACACACGCGAACAAAACTTAATTGAAATAATCGGTTTTTTAGTTTTTTTTTCAAATTCTAAATTTTCGTTTTGTTTTGTTTCTTCTTCGTCTTTCGTCTTCTGCTCTTCTTCTTCTTCTTCTACTTCGTCGTTTTGCTGTTTTCGTTTCTAATTCATACGCGGCGACGATGTTTAACTCACGACTAATCGCAATTGACTAACTTTTTTTTTTATTTTATTTTTATTTATAATAAAATTTTTGTGTTTTTTTGAAACAAAACACACACGGTCGCGGGCGACGGCGACACAGGCCACAGAGCGCGGAGAGCTGTCTTGAGTGTGTGTGTGTGTGTGGTTTTTTTTTTTGAATTTTTTTTTGTACATTTTTTTTGGTTTTTTTATTTTTTTTTTTATTATTTTTTGAAAATAACAAAAAAAACCCCTTGGTGTTTATTACAAAAAAAAAAAATTAACCAAAAAACAAACGGCATTTAATCGTTTTTTTTTTTTTTTTTTTGAGAATTTTTGGGAAAATGAGAATAAAAATAAATGGTGCGCAAGTATGATTCCGCCACCGCAATTTTATCCACATTTTTGTTGGGGTTGTTAACGTTTCCAAGTAAATTTTGTGTTGGTCGTTAACTGTAAATGGGTTTTTTTGTTTGGTAAATTTGTGTTGGTGAACCGGGTTTTTTAGCATGGCCGGCCCCTTAACTGCGTAACCGTTTTTGGCGTGTTGGGGAGGAGGCATGACGGACGAGGAGGAGGTTTTTGAATAACAGCTATTTATTGTAAAAATTTTTAGTTTAATCAAAATATACAATATATTATTTTCTATAACTTTCTAGGCGATCAGTTTAATCTGTTTACCATTCGGGAACTTTTTCCAAAATTTTAAAAAAAATGTTTTTTAAGACCAGATGGATTGTTTCAATCTGAACAAATGAAAATCTCAATAAAGCTGTGAAAATAAATGAATAATTTGTACAGATATTGTTAGTAAGCCATTACATTATACTGGAGGTAACAAAATTTGGCTGAAAATTAACCGTAACACAGTTCGTTGAGGAGTTACAGTTATTTTAAAATTTTTTTTACCCACTATTTTCTCATTTAGAACTCATTTTTGGACAACCTTAACCGAATGCGAACGATACGTGCTCAGATACGGCAAACTAAATTAATTGTGAATATATTTTTAAAAAAATTTTGCTCAAAATGAACCCCATCCATCGATGTTTTTTTAACCTGTACATGAAACCTGTTGCGTCGTTTAGGAGGATTATCAACGCGCGTACAACGAGTCATTCGCATTCCAACTAAAAAGTTAAGTTTATTTTTACCAAATCGCCTTTTTTCACAAATTCTATTTTCAGAAAGGTGACTTAAATGAGAGCTCTCTTGTTGATTCAATGAGCCGAGCTGTTGTGAGCGATAGTTAATTAGTAAAAATAGAAAAAATTGGATAATTTTATTGGAATAGTTGAACAACTTCTTCACTTCTTGTTCATCGTAAGGCGCTGGCCGTTTCACAACAGACCTACAAATCTCCACTCACTTTTCTTGCCACAAAACAATAGTTTGAACGCACCGCTGCTTTTCTCAATTAATACTTAAATACCATACCAAAATTAAAAACCATCCGTTCATCCTTTACAAATTTCGATTCCATACATTTTGGGTAATAGAATTTCCAAGCGGTGACTGTGTCCGAGACCAAATTCTATACTCATTTAATTTTAATGCTTCGCACCACCCAAAGAAAAACTGTAATCGGTGTGAGCGACAAACGAGTGAATACCGTTCCCCATTCGTTCCCCAATTCGCAAAACATGAATTAAACTTTTCGTTTAATAATAATTACTGCGAAACACAGTGACTGTGTCCGAGACCAAATTCTATACTCATTTAATTTTAATGCTTTGCACCACCCAAAGAAAAACTGTAATCGCTGTGAGCGACAAACGGGTGAATACCGTTCCCCATTCGTTCCCCAATTCGCAAAACATTAATTAAACTTTTCGTTTAATAATAATTACTGCGAAACACAGTGACTGTGTCCGAGACCAAATTCTATACTCATTTGATTTTAATATTTCGCACCACCCAAAGAAAAACTGTAATCGCTGTGAGCGACAAACGGGTGAATACCGTTCCCCATTCGTTCCCCCATTCGCATTAACATTAATTAAACTTTTCGTTTAATAATAATTACTGCGAAACACGGTGACTGTGTCCGAGACCACATTCTATGCTCATTTAATTTTAATGCTTCGCACCACCCAAAGAAAAACTGTAATCGCTGTGAGCGACGAACGGGTGAATACCGTTCCCCATTCGTTCCCCCATTCGCATTAACATTAATTAAACTTTTGGGTTTAATAATAATTACTGCGAAACACACAACAACACCGATTTTAACAATTTACTTAGGTTTTGTGTTACCCGTACCAGTGTGGCAACAACACACACACACACACACAGCTTTATGTTATTTTTTTCCAAACTAATGCCATCGGTTAATTGTATGTTTAAAAAAAAAGGGTGCCACCTACTAAATATCAATTCAGAATGGGTAAAAATTCATAGTCACTGAATTTTTTTTTTCCCAATTACAATTATTAGATTAAAGAAACCATCGATTCGATGTGTCAGACGAATCGGGTGTCAGACGGACGACAAAATAAATTAATTAAATTTTTTAATATTTTATCGAATCGGTAACGTTTTTAAAGGGAGATCTTATGGGCAAACTATATAATTATATTGTACAACAACATTAATACGTTCAATGTTAAGGTATGGGTTGGAGGTTTGGTGCAGCGGACAACCGAACCAGGAACAATTACTTCGGATTTCGATCGAACAGAAAGGTACTCGGTGGCATATTCGGTGCCGCCGTCATCAGAACAGAATGGTTGGAGGAGCAGATACAATTTATGGACGTAGACAATTGAATTTGAATAGAGAATTGTACGCGGGGTCAACCAAATTGATTTGTCAAAACATCATCAAAATCAATAGATTGAGATGGCTTGGGGGACACGTAGTACGGGCATGGAGGTGGAGCGTGTTTGCCGAAAAAATTGTTAAATAGTAAACAAGAAGGTAGCGGGAGAGAGTCGAACGGAAGATCTAAGGCGAAATGGCTAGATGGTCGAGTAAACTGTGATATAAAGATCGTTAAAAAATTCGGGATTTGAAGACATTGGCGGCTGCGGATAGGTTAGGTTGGAAAAACGTGTTGGAGAAGGCTAAAACCGCACGGCGGGTTGTAACGCCATGGAGTAAGAGTAAGTAATTAAGGGGTGGGGGGGGGAGAGAGGGCGGGGCGATAGGGCGAAAAGGAGAAAGATAAGCGATACAAGGGACATTTAAATTAAAAATAGAGTAACAATTACATAAGCCAATAACTTTTGATTGTGTTTGACATTTGTTATGTGTGGCGGCGGCGGCGGTGGTGGTGGTGGCGGCGATCGTGGCCATCGTGCTGCATAAATGATACCGAATGTTTCTTGCTATTATTTATTATTTATTATTTATTATTTATTCTTATAATATTTATTATTTATTTGAGGTTTTCAAATAATTTATATTTTTGTTATTTGTTTGTTATTTTTTATTTGTTCAATTGTTATTTTTATTTTTCTATTTACATTTCTATTTCCATTTGTTGAATAAGAATTTTTTATATTTATTTATTTATTTATTTGCTGTGTGTGTGTGTGTGAGTGTGTGTGTTTTTATTTCTCTACAATATTTTTTTGTAATAATAATAATAATATTCAAATACTTATTATTATTATTATTATTTATGTTTGAAAAAAACTAAAATAAATAAATAAAATAAATAAAATATGGCCAACATTAATAATATAAACAATTAAAAAAAATAAAAAAAAATTATCGGGTGTTTAATGTGAAAGTCTGCCTTTTTGTTTCCCTCCTCCATTTACAAATGTTGAAGCTTCTAAAGCGTGATTTTTTTTGAGCAATCGGTTTCAAAAATTAAAAAAAACACATAAAAATAAATATTTTTAATTGGAAAATTACTTTATTTAGTAGCAAATTTCTTTTCATTCAGTTTTTGAAAATGATTTCGTTCATGTGACCGCCCGCGACTGCTTCGTAAAAAGGTCATCCGCTCGGCCCAATTTTTCATCACTCGTTCGAGAACTTCTGGTCGTACAGCATTAATCGTACGAGTTATGTTGGCTTCCAAATGTTCAATCGTCGCTGGCTTGTCCGCATAAACTTGTGCCTTCACATTGCCCCACAAAAAAAAAGTCCAACGGCGTGATATCGCACGATCTAGGCGGCGGCCAATCGACTGGGCCATTTCGCGATATAACTCGTTCACCAAACGTTTCTTTCAGCGCAAATCGATTGTGGCATTGGCTGTATGGCATGTAGCGCCGTCCTGTGGCCCACATCATGCGTAGCAACATTTGGGAAAAACCAGCCATCCAACATTTCTCTATAGCACTCCCGCGTTGATCGTAACATTTGCGCCGGCCTCATTTTTAAAAAAGTACGGACCGATGATGCCTTCGGCGTGTAAACCGCACCAAACTGTGACTTTTTCCGGGTGCAACGGCGTCTCAAGCACTTGCTCTGGTTGTTCCTTGCTCCAATAACGCATATTTTGTTTGTTGACGTAGCCATTCAACCGGAAATGTGCCTCATCGCTGACGATGATTTTGCGATAAAAAAGCGGGTCATTTTGCAGCTGGTTTAGAGCCCAATCAGCAAACGTGCGACGTCTTGGATGAGAGCAAAAGATGTTGCATTTTGTAAATGTTGAACCTTACTGAGTAAAAAAAAAAAGATGGCGGAGATTTGACATTTCCATCCCTGTCAAAACCCTATTGGAAAAACGATTGCTCAAAAAAAATCACGCTTTATTTTATGTGGCACAGCTTGGCAATACTTTGCAATTCGATGTCTGTCAAAATATTAACCAAAAACAAAAAAAAACAATGTCATTGTTGTTGTGTCAAAAATTATGGTCTACTCAAATTTTACGTTCAACTAACGATCGAATAGAAATATATAGTTTGGAAAATTGATAACAAAAATTTAAGCTTAATTTGAGCCATAAGAAATTGTATAGTAGGGGCAAAAATTTATGTGTATTTAACAATGCAGTTGAAAACGGAAGGAATGTTATTAATTACGAACGAAAAAAACTGCACATCCGAACAATTTCAACAATTCCACAAACATTATGTTCATTGTATTTGTGGTCGGGTTGTGAACCAAATTTTGTGCTATTGATATAAAAATTCAACAAACAGTTAAGTTAAACGATATCAATTATGTGTTTGCAGCACTGTCGTGCACAATCCACGGATTATTTGTGAAAACCGTTTTTTCAGAGCACTGAAGTTATGTATGTATTGGGTCCGGAACTAAATTTTTGGGCGATATTTTGGTAAAGAAAACCACACACACATTTATTTGAAACATTATATTTTAATGTAAAAGTATTTGCCATCGAAAGGTAAAATCATTTTGATCATCTTTGTGTGGCAAATATTATGGATTCACCTCATCAAAGAAGAATTTCTTAGGTTTTTGAAGTAATCCATGATTGCAGCCACATTTTTTCATATCTTCTATATGAATTGAACCGGTGTGCCCTTTCTGTGCTGACTGCATCGATCGGAACAAATGGTAGTCTGATGGAGCAATTTGGTTAGTGAATATGGTGGCTATTTCCAGTCAAGTGTTTCTAACGTGTTTCTTTGACCGTGGTCTTGAAACGTGTGTGGTCTATCATTAACATGCTGCACAGAATTACACGGTCACATGTTTGTTGCCATATTCTGGTCGATTTTTGATACAATGCTCCACTCAATCGGATTAATTTCTCTCGGTAACTTTAACCAGTGATCCCGGTTTGTTCCGGTTTTTAGCAGCTCATAGTACACTACACGAAGCGCTGGTCCCCACCACATCCACACCATAATCTTAGAAAACGATGAATATTTCGTTTTGGTTTCGACCTGTCTTTATATCAATTGAACACTCCATAAAAAAAATTCTAAAACCACTACTGCCTGCAAATTAAAGATATCTTGGACAAATTGTATAATAAATAAAATGTGGGCGTACAGAAAGTGTTCTTTGTCATAGGCTGAATCAACAGCCACTGGCACATATCGATGTATACAGCAGTTGAAATGGGCACAGTACTTTGAAGCAGACAAACCCAAAAAAAATTTGATTCAAAAATAATGTATTTTTCAAAAATTTTTATGAATAAATTCAATGTCTTAAATTTAATTGGAAATTTCGAAAAGAGAACATATGTGAAAATGTCTCCAAAAAAAAATGTGAGTAACAATTCGTCACCAATCAAACCATTACTTCCTTGTTTATTTATACGATTTCAATGGGCCACCCACCCTCGTGCTGAACAATTTTGCAATTACGGCAAAAATATCGGAAAAAGAATGTTTTCAACGGGCACACCCACACACACACACCAAACACAAATAAAACAGAAATATTGTTGTTAATTTTTGCGATTGTTTGTTTATTTTTACTTTTTATATTTGTATATTTTTCCACACAAAAAATGAGTAATTGTAACGGCGTTGAAAAGTGAATTTCGAAAAAAAACCAAATGGTGTGAGTTTTATCGTTCGGGTTCGTGTGTGTGTGTGTGTTTGTGTGTGTTTGTTTCGAAAACTTGATTTCCAATTTTGTCGAAAAATTATTAAATTTATTAACGATCCCCATAGTTAACCAAATTGTTTTGGTTTTAGAGAATGAACCGTATGAACATGGGCTCGTTTGATCCTGTGACTACTGTGAGCGAATAAATTGCGCAAACAAATCATCGGATCAAAATCGAAATTATTGGACGATATGTTATGATAAAAAATGTTACAGTTATGAATTTCGAATACCTTAGGGTATATTTCCCGAATTTTTGATTAAAAACATTTATTTGTTACTAATTCGGGCCGGAATTCTGTTGGCTAATACAATATATCGAAATTTTATTAGATGTGCGCGGCGCAGAGGCACTGGTTATATCCATTTGTAGTGGCGGCAACGATTGACAGTTTAACAAAATAATATTTGAAATAAAATATTTAAATTTTTAGCAAACAACTTACAATCAAATTTTTTTCAACGTTCCACCGAACCCAAAGCAAATACCAACCTGGAAATTGGAAAATAAAATAAAATTAATAGAATTAATATTTAATTTTAAATTTAAAAATTTACAGTTATATTATTAACAAAATGCACTTCAATTCAAAGTCCCAGTCGCTGGTGGATGGCAGAAGGGAGGGGATAGTGGGAAAAAATAAAAAAAGGACTCACAAGTACAAAATTTTTGATTAGAATAATTTACCGTTATATTGATAAAATACGACTGCAAAGTTCTAGTCTATTTTAGCCGAAAAAAAACCATAAAAGGACTCAAAGGGGGGTCAACAAATTTTTACAGTACAATAATTTAGCGTTTCGTTAACAAAGTAGATTTCACCGGTTTTTTTTTTTGGCAGAGAAAAGGAATTTTCGTTTTTTAAACGGACCCAAAAGTACAACATTTCTATTTCTATTACAATAATTTAGCGTTATGTTAACAGAGTCGACATCAAAGTCCTAGTCAATTACAGCGGATGCTAAACTAAAATAAGGACCCATAGGTTGACAATTTTTAGATTACCATAAAATTACCATAAAATTAACAATGTAAACTTCAAAGTCGTAGTCTATAATTGTAGAAAAAAACCAAAAAACCAAAAAAAAAAAAGGACCCAAACGGACCCAAATTTTTATATTACAATTTTATTTACCGTTACATATTAATAAAAACAACTTTAATACGTCCAATATTAACGTATGGGTCGGAGGCTTGGTGCATGACACAAAACCAGGAACAACTACTTCGGATTTTCGAACGAAAGGTACTCCGTGGCATATTTGGTCCCGTCAAAGAACAGAATGGTTGGAGGCGACGATACAATATTGAATTAGACAAGTTGTACGGTCAACCAAATATTGTCAAAACAATCAAGATCAATAGATTGAGATGGCTTGGACACGTAGAACGCATGGAGGAGGAGCGTGTGCCAAAAAAACTGTTAAATGGTAAACCGGAGGGTAGAAGGAGAGCCGGAAGACCTAAGGCGAGATGGCTAGATGCAGTAAACTATGATATAAAGATCCTAAAAATTCGGGATTGGAAGACATTAACTGCGGATAGGTCAGGTTGGAAAAGCGTGTTGGAGAAGGCTAAAACCGCACCCGGGTTGTAACGCCATGGAGTAAGTATTAATAAAATATACTTCAAAGTCACAGTTAAATGTAACGGCGGATGGTAAACTAACGAGGGGATCCAAAAGTTCACAAATTTTTTTTTAAAATAATTTACCGTTACATTAACAGAGTAGACTTCAAAGTGGTGGTCTATTTTTGCCCGAAAATCAATGAATTTGGTTTGGCTAATGGTCAACATTTTTTTTTTGCAAACAATAATTTACCGCCACATTAACGCAGTAGAAATCCTAGTCCCCAGAGTCTATTCGCCGCAAAAATCAAAATCGGCGGTTTAAAAGTTCATAATTTTCAATGTTCTAGTCTATTTTGTTTAAAATTGAAAACCGTAGGACCCAAAAGTCAACAATTTTATTTTATTTAAACTGTTTCATTTTGACAGTGTGAGCATGACAGATGTTAATCTTATTTTTCTCAAATTATCTCTCCCTCTCACTCTCTCTCTCTCTCTCTCTCTCGAGCTCTCTGTGTGTGTGTGTGTGTGTGTGTGTGTGTTAGTGTGTTTGTCTGGGCTGGTGTGAAGGTTAACACGTGCAAGTAAAATAATTCAATTTAGCCGAATCTAAACAAATTAATTACAATTTTATAATGGACCTATAAAACAAAATATACAAACGCAAACACACACACACACACACATACGCACGCGCACTTTGACTTAAAAAAATATGTAAAATTTCAATTGTTTTTTCTTTGTTTTTTTTTTAATATAAACTTTTAAAAATTTTTAAATAAATAAATTTAGAATTAGAAAAATAACCCATTTTTTGTTGTTATTTTAATTCATAATTAATTAATTAAATGTTTATTATTAAAATAAAAAAAACAAAAGAAAACAACGGTTAAAAAAATAATATTTGAAGGTTTTTTGTTTTTTTGGTTCGTTTTTGGTTTGAGTCATAATTTTTCGGTAGAATATTTCGCGCGCACACAAATTCTTATTTTTTTTCTTTCTGGTGTCGGTGTTTTTTTTTTGTAATTTTGTATTTTTTTTTTTCCTCATAGCTGTGTCTGCGTGTGTGTGTGTGTGTGTGTGTAATTAATATTTAAAGAAAAAAAAATACTAAATTAAATAATTTACAATTTAAATATTAATTTTCTCATCATCTTCACGCCGTGGCATATCCGTAATCATTTTACCTTTATTTAAACACACTGTGACTGGCCGCAAAAAAACAAAAAAACACATCACACATCGCATCGCATCGCATCGCATCGTGCGCATGTCTTCTTTGTACTTTTTATTGGTTTGTTTGTGTTTGTTTGTAGAATTAAAAAAAAAGAAAATTAAAAAATATATAGCGAATTTTGGGGTTAAATGAGACGGCGGTTGGGATTTTATAAATAAAAATTTCAATTGTCCCTGTAATTTGTCCAGAATGTGTAATCGTAATGTTAAAGATCATGGAAACGTGGATTAGAGGTTAAACAAAAAAAACTGCCGGAAACTGTAACCGCATGTTTAACATAACATTATCCGATGGATGAAAACTGTTTGGGATGCACAACAATTGAAAACATAAATAACCTTATGGTCTTTGAAATGCTGTGTATCCATTGACCGTCGTCCCACTTTCACAATTCAATTAATAATTGTGTACGTACAACAGAGATTGGTGTCGGAATTTTAGTGCACAAGGCTCAAATAATGGTGTTATAGCATCGAAATTATATTAAACGATGCAGCCAATAAAATCAATCAGATGTGACGTAACGCAAACAAATCGATTCCATCGGTCAAAGTAAAAATTAGCTTGAATATTAACTTTGTAAGGTATTGAACCCGATGCGGTACCGAAAGATGATACTGAAAACTACTTTATTGTTGGTGTTGTTGCAAAATTATTGGTGCAATTAATTAAGTGCTCATATGACAAACATCATAGTCGCCATCCACACAGTGTTTTTCAAGCAGGTAGAGCGGTAACGGTGTGCGTATGCCATTGAAATTAATTTTTTACTAAATTTAAACTATATAATCGACTGAAAAAACCTAAATCAAAAATTGAAGTAATACGCGACCACTATCAATTTCGATTGGTGTTGTGAAAATTGTAAAAATTTCTTATTGTGGGTAACCAGCGGGTCACCCTTCGCATGAGTTTTTTGGTTTTGGTCAAACGAATATGGCAACAAAGCGATCCGGAGTAAATGCTATTCATAGAAGATCAGGGGCCGCGGCGCTTGGTTGTCAGAGTTAGAAATGGTTGTACAACAAAGACATATAATATAGAAAATCACAAAAGAACTTTTGCAGATGGTGATAACATCAACGCAATGAAAAATCTTAAAAATGGGACTTTTTTTTTGCAATGAATTTAAAGTTTTGGAATAAAAACCTAAAACAACTTAAACATTTGAAAAAATTTTGGAAAAAAAGTGATAAACTTTGACAATCTTTTTGATGACGCCCACATTAAACCATTTCCATTGTCTAAAAGTTATCAAAAAGATGAAGCATTGGCGTCGGCAATCCTTAGGCAGTGGGCAACAAAATGTTGAATAGCAAATAATTTAAAATTTTTTAAAAATCGAATAGTTGAGATTCCGTAACAAAATGCGATTAGGGCTAACCCATTTAAATGTATTTTGTACTTTAGAGGTTATATAATAGTACCGCGGAACCTCTTCTCTCCTTGTTTACTTGTTTACACTTCACACTGAAATGTCCAATGTCACTGAATAGAAAAAAGGTGGATTCAACTACTACAAAAAGCAAAGTATTGTCACTTCACACACACTGCGTACAAACAATAGCAGTTACGGTACCTATCAGATTAGGACCAGCACTTAGTTATAGACCCCAATGCAAGTGCATGAAATGACATTTTTTATGTCCATTGGATTGGAACCGTTGTTATTAACATTAAGCCATTACGGTGTATTATGGGGACAGACAATGTATTGACAACCGGTTACGGATAATAAAACACTTTGACAGTTGTTGGTTCACTTTCACAACAATAATAATAGCAATGTAATAATCCCTACAACGACGGGTCTCCCCAAATTACTGACACTTATAATTTTACAATCCACTGCTTTTGAAGTATCGAAATCACTCTTTTTTGGTTGCACTGTTATACACGAACTTCGTAATTTCGAAATGTCATATCAATGTGTCATATTTGACAACCGTAAAACGAGAGAATTTAATGAAACGCTTTCATTATATTTTGGCGGCGGAAAATTTTGATGCGGAGCGGAGAATTTTTTATGGCCGCACACAATCCGCAACTATAAAAACCGATCACATATGTCATTTTTGACATCCGAATTTTCGCAGTCTGGGTCTGGGCTGCGGCATGCGAGCTCATAAAAACTGCTAGTAAGAGAAACGCATCACTGAATGGATAAAGAGATATTTACATGGCACAGTGAAACTGTTTCAGCCGAAAGCGTTCATTTCAAATTTCGGCGCCAATTTTATGACATAAAATTTTTTAAATTTATTGACAACAAAACACACTCACGTGACACATCAATTTTTGAATTATTTTTCCAATAATTTCAACCATTTTTTATATAATAAAAAAAACACTGCACCACTACGAACATATGATGATGATGTGTGTGTGTTTGTGTGTGGGGTTAACACTTAACTTAACTTAACTTAACTTAACTTAACTTAACTAAATAACTTTTTGCACTTGACTATCAATTTTTATACTTAAAATACAATAAATTTAACATTTTTCTATATATTCGATTTTGATGTATTACATTTGTGAATTATAAAGAGAAAAAGTTAAAAATAATCAGGCATTTGTGAATGGTCAAATGAAATTCAATTGTTTAGGAATATTTTTCTATATCAAAATTATCCGCCACAGGATTTACTAAATTTAAGCCCATTTCGAAGTGGATAAAATGCGTTTGAAATAATTCAAAGATAAAATATTAAAGATAAATAATGAACATTTATAATTTTTCGGAAAAAAAACCTTCCTGAACGTTATCCACACAATTTCCGCAGCATTTAAGCCCATTTCGAATTGGATAAAATGTGTTTGAAAGATAAAATTTTTTTAAAAAAATTTCAAAATCAATTCCATAACGTTATGGTTCAACATTTTTTGAGGTATGTCGTCACATATTCTCAAAATTATTTGGTACTTTTAAAACAATTTTTTATCCCTAATAACATCCAAATGGGGTGGGGGCGTTAAAGTTGAGACGATAACTTCCCAAAAGTTGGGAAATTTATCATTTCTTAAACGATTTTGATGAAATTTTGTATATGTGTTCATTGTGGCATTATATGAACAGTTCTTAAGAGGTAGTGCTAAAAAATCGATACTCTGGGCAGTTTTACTATTCAAAGTTTGGCTATCCTGGTTAATTTGGGTATTCCTTATCCGATTTTAATGAAATTTTGTATGTCGATGTAAAATGGGATTAAATGAACAGTTCCAAAGGTGGTTCTGGAAAATCGATACTCTGGGTAGTTTTATTATTGATCAGAGTTAGGTATCCTGGTTATTTTGGGAATTTTTTTATATAATTTTGATGAAATTTAGTTTGTATAGGTGCAAAATGTTCCAGTTCCAAAGGTGGTTCTGGAAAATCGATACTCTTTGGCTGTTTTATTGATCAGAGTTAGGTATCCTGATTAATTTGGGTATTCCTTATCCGATTTTGATGAAATTTTGTATATGTGTTCATGGTGGCATTATATGAACAGTTCTTAAGAGGTAGTGCTAAAAAATCGATACTCTGGGCAGTTTTACTAATCAACGTTTGACTATCCTGGTTAATTTGGGTATTCCTTATCCGATTTTGATGAAATTTTGTATTTCGATGTAAAATGGGATTAAATGAACAGTTCCAAAGATGGTTCTAAAATATCGATACTCTGGGTAGTTTTATTATTGATCAGAGTTAGGTATCCTGGTTATTTTGGGAATTTTTTTATATAATTTTGATGAAATTAAGTTTGTATAGGTGCAAAATGTTCCAGTTCCATTGGTGCACCTCAATCACTAACATCAAATTCATTATTTTTAAACTGTCGTCTAAACCACTACTCTCGCAATTGTTTTGTGACGGGGTGGAGAGGGGGTGAATGTTCACCATAAATATTTGTAACAAAAAGCAATAAGTTTCCTGCTATGGAAACTGTTTTTCGTCTGAATAAAATTACTTAACATAACTTTCCGCCCAATTGCTGTTTTGTTGGGGTACAAAATTTTCTAATTTTTAATCAACTCAAAATAAAATACTTGTTTACACTTCACACTGAAATGTCCAATGTCACTGAATAGAAAAAAGGTGGATTCAACTACTACAAATAGCAAAGTATTGTCACTTCACACACACTGCGTACAAGTAATAGCAGTTACGATACCTATCACATTAGAACCAGAACTTAGTTATACACCCCAATGCAAGTGCATCAAATGACAATTTTTTGTGTTCATTGGATTGGAACCGTTGTTATTAACATTAACAGCCATTACGGTGTATTCTTTGACGGGACCAAATATGCCACGGAGTACCTTTCGTTCGAAAATCCGAAGTAGTTGTTCCTGGTTTTGTGTCATGCACCAAGGTACTCCGTGGCATATTTGGTCGCGCCGTCAAAGAACAGAATGGTTGGAGGCGACGATACAATTTTGAATTAGACAAGTTGTACGCGGTCAACCAAATTGATTGTCAAAACAATTAAGATCAATAGATTGAGAACGGCTGTTGGACACGTAGAACGCATGGAGGAAGAGCGTGTGCCAAAAAAACTGTGTAATGGTAAACCGGAGGGTAGAAGGAGAGCCGCCGGAAGACCTAAGGCGAGATGGATAGATGCCGAGTAAACTGTGATATAAAGATCCTAAAAATTCGGGATTGGAAGACATTAACAGTGCGGATAGGTCAGGTTGGAAAAACGTGTTGGAGAAGGCTAAAACCGCACCCGGGTTGTAACCGGCCATGGAGTAAGTAGTAAGTAAGTATTACGGTGTATTATGGGGACAGACAATGTATTGACAACCGGTTACGGATAATAGGGTTATTAGAATATTAGATGGGCACAATGCGGTAAGGTTTTACAGTTTGAAAACGGTATATACGGCTTTGGTCAGTGTTGCCCGCTAAATCAATTATATTATATTTTAACCCTATCGCACGGTATAAAATCATAGTGTTATCATCATCAAAAACAATACTACCACTACCACTACCACTACCACTACCACTACAACCACCACTACCACTAAATAAATAAATAAATAAATAAATAAATTCTATTGTAAATAAAACATAAACATATTTTTTTCAATGAATTATAAAATGAAAAATGAATATTTGTCTATTAAAAAAATAAATTAAATAATAAAATAAACAAAACATAACCTAAAAATAAAAAAAACAAAAATTACATTTATAAAATGGAGATGAAGAAGAAGAAGAAGAAGACGACGATGGAGAAAAAAAGTAGTAACAAATATTTATTTATACTTTTTTATTATTATTATTATTATTTCGTTTGTTTTGTTTATAAAAATAATAATAATAATACAAAATTTTTGTTTCTTCTCTTAATGGTGTGTGTGTGTGTGTGTGTGTGTGGATTTGAGAGATGATGATGAAAAAAAAAACAGAAAAAAAAGGCCAAGAAAATTGACGCATAAATTAGATGGAATAAATAAACACAAAAACATTTTTAAAAATTTGGAATTTTCAATTTTTATCATCATATTTCATGTGTGGAATAAAATGTTGTTGCTAACGGTAGTTAAAAAGCCAAAGTCGATTTTATGTGATTAGATTGAACGGTGACATTGTATTGAAATCTTTCATTTAAATCCACCCGCTCATCCACCCATCGTTTGTGTTGGATTTTACGATTTAAATTATCAGCGATAGGAGTATGAAGTGAGCCGCCGCTGCCAATAAATGGCTGTACTTATATTAGTAATTGTGAAAGAGCCTTAATGCGATGTTTTTTTTTTATTGTTTTGACATCTGTCAACAACAACATTCAGAGTGTGTGGTAAATTCCATTTGTAATACAACAACATAAAATTTTATCGTGTTAAATACGTCTCGAACGAAAGGTACTCCGTGGCATATTTGGTGCCGGCGTCAAAGAACAGAATGGTTGGAGGCGAAGATACAATTTTGAATTAGACAAGTTGTACGCGGGGTCAACCAAATATCGTCAAAACAATCAAGATCAATAGATTGGGATGGCTTGGACACGTAGAACGCATGGAGGAGGAGCGTGTGCCAAAAAAACTGTTAAATGGTAAACCGGAGGGTAGAAGAAGAGCCGAAAGACCTAAGGCGAGATGGCTAGATGCCGAGTAAACTGTGATATAAAGATCCTAAAAATTCGGGATTGGAAGACATTAACAGTGCGGATAGGTCAGGTTGGAAAAGCGTGTTGGAGAAGGCTAAAACCGCACCCGGGTTGTAACCGGCCATGGAGTAAGTAAGTAAGTAAAAATGTCTAATTTTGTGCCTTCAACAAACGATTTGCGGGTATCATTAGTTTTTTGTTATCATTTAAAGTAAAACGCAGCTGATGAATCTCAACGAATGGTTGTAGAAGCTTTTTGGTGATCATGCTCTATCGTTAGCAACATGCAAAACATGGTTTCAACAATTTAGTATAGACAAAGATTTTGATTTGAAAAATGAAGAACGTGGAAGACCACCAAAAAAAAGTTTAAAGACAGTCAGAATTGCAAGCATAAGTTGGACGAAGATGATACACACAAATTCAAAAACAACTTACCTTAAGCCTTAAATGTAGATGAAAAAAACAATTTTGTAATCGTTTAAAAGCAATGGGAAAGATTCAAAAGTGTGTGCAAAAATGGGTTCCACATGAATTGATGTGAAAGGCAACAAGAAAATCGAAAAACCATTTGTGAATTGCACGCGTCAACGATACAAAAGGAAGTCTTTTTTGCTGCATCGAATCGTGACTGGTGGTGTTGAAAAGTGGATATATTTTGAGAATCCTAAACGCAAAAAATCATGGATTACTACACCAGGAAAAAGCAGCAACATCGACTGCAAAACCAAATTCGGATTCGGTAAGAGCAGAATGCTTTGTGTTTGGTGGTGGGATCATGAAGGTGTGGTGTATCATGAACTTTTGAAACCTGGTGCGAAACTGTTAATACGGTTCGCTACCCAACAACAAATAATCGATTTGAATCATCCATTATTAGATAACCGACCATGGAATGGACAGAAAGAAAGAAAAAATCGGTTAAGGTAATTTTGCAACATGATAATGCACCAGCTCACAAACCAAAACCAGTTCAGGATACGATAAAGTCGATTGGGATGGGAGCTGTTACCACACACCCGCCCGATTCACCAGACTTGGCCGCCTTCGGACTACCATTTGTTCACATCGATGGGACATGCTTTGCGAGAACAGCACTTCAAAACATCTGCGGAAGTTGAAAATTGGCTATCTGAATCATCGGTTTTCGTTCAAAGCAACACCATTTTTTCGACGTGGTATACGAAAATTGCCTGAAAGGTGGTTAAAAATGTGAAGAAATCGCGATGGAAATTATTTGGAATAAAATATTTTTGATTTTTCTATTCTAAATAATGTTTAATTTTCTTCCTTTAAAAACGGCTCATTTCATACTCCGATACCTGGTAGATTTGGCTTTTTATTTTTGTTGTGCGCAGAATAAGGGCAATGTCAAAAAAAAAAATAAAAAAATTAATATTGTTTACAGAATACGGGCGGGCGGGCGGGGATCGATGTGTGAAAATAAATTTACTTAAAAACTTTATTTTTCTGTTGTGGTGGCCGTATGAAACAAATTTTGGTTTTTAATTTTGAAGAGGTGACAGTTTGGTTTTTGAAGAGGTGACAGTTTGGTTGATTTTAAGGTGGTTGCGGTGGATGGCAGAGTAAATGGATAGTCGCCGAGAGTGGAGTAATTTAACAAATTTACCATTTTAAATTGTATGCCAACGATTTCAATCAATCTTATCTTATCTTATTGTCGTTGGTGGTATCATCTGGCGCAAATAAAGGAGATCAGTTCTGTTTTCGAATTGGACTTCAATCCTACGCCATTTTTTTAGTTTTTGTATTAATACTATCGTAGCGTAAATTTATCGGTGCTATTATAAGTTCCCAGAAAGTAAAATTACAATTAAAATTTGAGTGTATGAAAATTTGCAGGCATTGCATTTGTGTTGTTCATATTTGATTTGTGTGCCTGCATTCATGTGTTTCCCAAGCACATCGCACACAGTATTTCGTAATCGGTAGCTAAAACAGTAAAATTCTTTATTTGGAATCGACGGTGGTCGACACTAATAATTGTCAAGTGTCATGATATTTTCACGCGTTATGTATCAAATCGATTCATTTTTTAATAGTTAATCTAATGCCATCAAGTACTTTTATAAGATCTACAAGTAGATTGTGCATGGCTGACGATCGGTTTAGCTTCAATGAAGTGGTATCGTTCACTTTGACAACCAGAAGGTTGACGACAATGCAATCAACCGGAGTATAGTTTTCTCAAAAACGGTACTTAATTTGATCAAAACTCAAGGCTATATTTTTTGATATCATTAATCCGATTGGTTTGCGACCAACCGTTTTAATAAATGTCACAGAACACATTGTGATTTCACTTGTGTTGTGTTGACAGTTCTAACCACCATCCATCGCCACCTCTACCTCCACAAAACGATTAATTCCTAAAAACATAACGCCGCAATTTATAGCGTTTTACTTAGATTTTGATTAACGAAATCAGTAAGCTGCACAATTTGTTGGCCAAGGTTTTTTTCAGATCGCTGCAGATGACGCTAATCTAAAGTGTGAAATTGAAATAATTCGCAACTCCAATGCAAAAACCGCGTTGCCATCTGTAACCGAAGTGATTCGAAAAGCGAATTTTAAAAAATTGTTCGCCATTTTGAATTAATTTTTTATTTGCATTTTGTATCCGTCATTTTGAAATTTGAAAAAATATTTATAACAGAAATTCGATTGTGTGGCAACAACAATGCACAATTCATTACAAAAGTTCTAGTCACACACACACACACACACACACACAGTTCAAGTGATTTTAGAGTATTCGAATTAACAATGGAAATGCATTTGAGTTAATTGAATCGTCTTATAATGCACACGCACACCGTAGCGTTAAGTATTGGTTCCCATGGGAAAAGATAATAATATGTAAATTGATAGATCAAAGGACAAACAACAAATCGAATAACTGTATTATTACAGTTATTGGTAACACATTAAAGGGCGGGCGTCGTAGTACTATGATTTATCTTGAGTGTAGCTTAAAGGTGGGAATCGTAGTACAACGATTTATCTCGACTGTAGCTGAAAGGCGGCAGTCATAGTAATACGATTTATCTCGCCTGTAGCTTAAAGGCGGGCGTCGTATTAGTACGTTTTTCAACAACATTACGCAATCCATGCACCACTTTACATTTGTATTTATTTAATATGTTTTGTTTGTGTTTGAAGCTGTTGTCTCGGTTGTTTAAATTCTAGTTACAGAAAAATTTTGAAATCTTTCAAAATTCTACATCACGGCGAAAATAAAGATGCAGACGATTTGTGTTGTTTGACGTTGATGGCCGCCGAAAGAGAGGAGTTAGATATTGATAATAATGATAGAGATATATTGACGATAATGTGATAGTGATAGTTGCATACGACGACAGTGTGAGAAGGAGGACCCGAGTTTTTGCCACTACCGATGAGCGCGGCTGAAAGTGAATATGATTATTATGAAGAAGAAATTAAACATCAATGGATTGAAGTCGGCATTCCGCCTTCCATACTTTCGTCAAGATCACCCTGCCTTTAATGTGTTAACATTCATTATTAGTTATGTCATCGACAACAACAACAACAACAACAACAATCACTTAACGAATATAAATTATAACAATTTTAATGGGCGATAAGTGCGATAACATAATAAAATACCATTTTAATACCACCTAAATTTATTTAATTACGCCTAAATTTATATTTTATTTATTATTATTATTATCAGTTAATTTTTACGATTATTAACTGTATTTTATTTATAATAAAAAGTGAAAATCACCTCAACGCTCTGCACACCGTCTCTCTCTCTGTCTATTTTAAAACAAATATATAAAATTGGGTATAAAATTCTAATTCCATCCATAATTTATTAGCCCATCAACAACAACAACAACAACACTTAAAATTCACCCGTACAGAAAAAAAATGTAAATCATTTCAAAATTACCTTTATTAAAAAAGGTTAACAAGCAAGAAAATGATGTTTATATTTATTTTTATTTGGCCCATACGCGTCGGTGTGTCGGTATGCAAAAAAAACCAAAAAAACTACGAAACAATGGAAAACGTATTCAAAAAACACAACAACAACAACAACAACAACAACAACAACAACAACAGCAGCAAAAGGTGCGACGGTTAGTTTATTTTATAAATATAAAATTCAAGTGCTTTTCAGTTTCAGTTCGTCTTCGTCGACGTTTTTTATTGGGGGATTTTATTATTTTAGGTTATATTGTTATTTCTGAAATAAAGTTAGGTTATATCATCATCTTCGGTGTGTGTGTCGGTGTGTGTGTGTGTGTGTGGTGTATATCTTAAAATTTTTATTGTATTAATATACACTCGACTGCGGTACGTATATTTAGTAAAACTTACGTGTTGTAAATACATTGCAGAGCTTATTAAAGGTCATAAAATTATAATATTTTATCTGTAAGTTATGTTAGGTTGGTCCATAAGTAATATCGTTTTAGTTTTTTTTTTGTTAAACTTTCGTAAAATAAAAAAGATTTCTGCTATCGTTTACCGTCAACTAAACAGTCAGTGGTTGACACTGAAGGAAATAAATATTTGGAACTTGGTTAAATTGTGGAAGTACTACATTAAACAAGATATTGATCCCATTTTCTGATTCTAATGAAATTTTTCTACTGTGTCTACTAATCGAAAAAAAAGTTGTACACTCTTATTGCGTGAACATCAGCTTAGCCAAGAAGATACTAGTAATGTTTAACCCTTCAAAGTTCAGTAGAAATCGCGTTAAATCAAAAAATTATTCAAAAATATTTCCGAGAAATTTCTCATTCCCAACGTTTGCGTGAACTGACATTTTTTTTTGGCTCCTCTTTGTACTGACAGGTCGGCTACATTATATCCTGAAAAGCGGTTCTTATAAGTTAGCAAAATTTTCGGATTGAGGGCATCGTGTGTTTTTTTGGATGTGAGTATGGTAATTTTTTGCCAATTTTCTCAGTAAGTTTATATAGACTGCCGGGCCAGGTCAGGTATCACAACGTTTCATCGGATCATGTTAATCTTTATATTCTCTCTTCGGTTTGTCACACAAATTTTTAATTTTTTTACATTAAACATTAGACAAGACATTAGACAACGATTTTCAACCATCATTTTAAAGTGAAATTACTTTTGCATCAATTGTACCCAAAGAAAAAAAAAAATTGGTTAACCGACACCACGGCACGGCACTGCGGGACCCAAAACAAAAAAGATATAAAAATAAAATTTAAACGGTATAATAACGGTTAAAGAGAAGAGAAAATGTAACAGCAAACAACACAAACAACACAAACAACACAAACAACAACAACAACAACCACTGTGAATCCTTAGGGACCGTTATTTATTTTTTTCCGTTTGATAAGAAAATCATCTGTGTGTGTGTGTGTGGATTACAGTAAACTCTTCACATTCACATTCATCATTTTTAATTAAGTTCATCTTTTTGTATACACCTTTAACCCACCCCCCGCCCCACCACCTCCCCACCTTGTCTGATTTTATGCAAAAGAATTAGAATAAAACGGTGGTTGGTTTTTTTTTATTGTTTTAGTTTTTAAAAATAGAATAATTAACCTCACTTTTAATTGCACGTTTGTTATCTGGTAAAATATAAATGGATTAGTTAATTACTGTTAATAAACTTTGATGTGTGTATGGGTGTGTGTCGGTGTGTGTGTGTCGGTGTGTTGATAATTTTGGAAATAATTTAGTAAAATATTTATTTCAATTCTTGCTGCCTCGGTGGTCGCAAAAAAACCAGAAAAATAAGCGGGAAAACGTTGAGATTTAAAAAAATTATTTGTATATTTTATGAATGTGTGTACGCGCGCCGAAAAGGGAGTAGATGGGGGTAGGGAGGCGTAGGTGGATGTTATATATGTTTTTATTTTTTTGTATCCATATAATAGCAAAGCAACAAAACATCTTTCAGCTTCGTACGTAATGCACCCACCCACACACAAATGATGGTGATTTGTAATTTCCTAGTTGTATTCCCAAAGGACTCGTTTATTGTGTGTGCGATGTATTTTTTTTTTATTGCCTTATAATTTACCGTTTATACAATTTGTAAACCGGCACCTTTTTCTTCCGTCTTATGTTTTTTTTGTATTTAGATATAAAATAACAACAACAACAACAAAAACAACAACAAATCACTGTCATAATATTCGAATTATTTTATTATCACATTATCACAAACAAGCAAAAAACGAAAACACACACACACACACACACACAGAGCCACATATAAAATAGTAATATACAGTGAAAACTCTACACTCAACGACAGCTACAGAGAGGTAGTGCTGTGAAAGACAAAAAAATGGTCGATGAATAGAGTTTTATACGTTGTGAGGAGAGTTTTTCACACACATATAACTATTTTTAAGCGATGGCGAATGTAATTAAATGAGGAATCAATGTTTTGAACTGAAATGTGATGGTGATGTAAATTTTGTTTCCATCTTAACGCTCGCCCAAAAGAATGGCTTCGAAAAATCGAAGTGCTGCCTTAAAAAAAAAAAAAGGAGAAATGGATTTAGGAGGCAAACACCAATACCACCAAATGGTTGGTCAGCATTATAACACAATGGAAACGTTCAAATGGTCAATGTGCCATGTGTGAGTGTTTAGTTTTGAATTCTAAGGATGGTTTTTTAAGCGGATAACATTAAAAATTACACATTCAAGGCACTTACCTATTTTTGTTTTGGTTTAGGTTATGGTGTCCAGTGTACAGGTTAAATTGAATAAAATTTAAATGGCCAATTGGACTGAAGATTAGTTCCAAAAAATTAATGCCAATTGATGAATTTTCGATTAATTAATCATTACAGAACCACCCGATCTACTGTCAAAATTCAATATGCGTTGCTGTGGGTGCGATTGTGTAGAATCCAAAAATATATAAACAAATAAAATCAAATGAATACGTCGTTGGGACTGAGTGAAATTCATTGACCGGATGCTAAAAATTGTTTGAGTAGAATTATTTTTATATGTAAAACGGGAAAAAAAAAAATTGGACAATAAATAGAATTTTTTACTATGTAGAATCATCGACAAAACAAAAGTTTATACTGTATTTTCATTTCATTCGATGTACATACTTCCTATTTCCATGTTTTTATACTGAACCCAACACAACAAATGACTTATTTTACTTGTTTTACACACAGACCGACAGCGAGAGATCCGGAAATATTTCACTTATACCCTTACTTTTATGTGTGCGTGTGTGTGTCAATTGTCATGTCATTTATTTTTTAAATTTTATTATCTGTGGCATTATTATGTGATTTTTATGATAACCCAAACTAATTCTGACGTTTGTTTATTTATTGACTGTGTGTGTGTGTGTGTGTGTGTGTGTGTGTGTGTGTGTGTGTGTGTGTGTTTGACATCTGAGTGACAGGTGCACTCTACTCAACGAATTGTTTATACTTGATTTCGTGTATTATTTACCGATTTGAAATAAGTCAAAAAATTAAAATTGGGGAAGGGGGGGGGGAGGGGGGTTAAGTGTGGAGTTTTTTTTTTATTTTTATAATTTTCTGCATTATTTAAAAAATTAAAAATTAAAAAAAGCAGATAATTTACGAGGTCTGTCTCAAAAATTCTCGGTCAAACAATATGAAAAATGTTTTATTTCTTAAAATTTTTTTAATATTTCTACAAATTTAGTCGGCAATAATTCAATAGGACGGTGTCGGAGTGTCCAAGTATGTAATAGCCTTAGTTGTATAGACCTCAATTTTGGGGGCCACACGTCTCAATTTAGGTGCCGGCCTACACTTCTACAAATACCAATACGATGGTGTAAACGATTGCAAGAACATTATCAAAAACCAAACGAGAATAATCACGTTACTTAAATAATTCGGTACGTCAGCGAAACGGGAAGTCTGACATGACAGGTCATGCAAGCTAATCACATAGAAATTCTTCATCGAATTTAATTCGAGACTTGAATGATTGTCAAGAACATTCAATGGCAACCAATCAAATAACACACAAATTTTGTACAACAAAGTAGGTTTTTAAGAACAGTTCGTAGGCCAAAGTCTAAACAATCGATACTTTTTGAAATTTTTTAGGAACAGTTCTTATCCAGAATGCTAACAACTAAATTTCATAAAACTTGATGGACAAATAACACCAACAAGGACATCGATTTCGGTGCATTTCTTTAGAAACTTATCTATATTGAATATCAATCTGCATATAAAATTTCATTAAAATCTATTGCGAAATGTGGCCACATTAAGTATGGGTTCCAGGAAAACTGGTCAACATAATACTGAACTGGATATTAATTACGCAGAATTTCCATATCAACTGTTCATAGAATCACAATTTTATATAGTTAAAATTTCAACAAAATCGGTTAAAAATTAATCTCATTTTCCAAGTTTCTCGGTAAAGAACATCAAGAATCACACAACAAATCAGTAAAAATTTAAATCAAAATAAATGTTGGAACAAAATTGTAGAAGAAATCATCAGAAAAAAACCCCACCCCCCCCATAACATCATAAGCAAAACTTTTGTTTGTAGAATAGTTTTCACATAAATTTTTTTGGCTTATAGAGAGGTAAATTTTCTTATGCAATTAAAAGAAATCACAATTTTTGAGAATTTTTTCCTACAGCTAACTATGAACTGGGTGCCTTCAACTACTCGAAAGTGTATGCATTTCAGCTGAAAAACCACAAATTTGATGGTTGATTGTTAAAAGATTATACTGTAAATAAATAATGATTAAAATATTAGATAAAATTCGGTTTAGTTATAGGACCAAAAACAAAATCGGTAATAATAAAAACACAAAAATAAATATTTCATGACAAAGGGATATTTTCATGTGGTGAGAACAAAAACATAAAAAAAAAAATAAATAAATACCCATTGAATGAATCCACCCAAAGATAGATTTAAGTAAGATATTCTTGTTAACGCCAACCAAACAAGAAAGCAAAAAAAACCCCCAAAGAATAAGACACGACATTTGAAATTTATTGTATTGTATTATTTATCGGACTGTCTTTGTTTTGTGTTTTTGTCAATGTGTGTGTGTGTGTGTGTGAGTGTGTGTGTGTGTATAGGTGATATGTGGTAATATTTTACCGTATCTTATATTTATATCGTCCGGCAGCAATACCGTTGTTAATGTTATTATTATTATTATTATTGTTGTTGTTGTTGTTGTTGTTGTTGTTGTTGTTAGTATTATAACTGGCAAAAAAAAGGATCATAATTTTTTGGGTTTTCTTCCTTTTATTTATTATAAACATTTGTTTTTCTGCATGATAAAATATAATTTGTTTGTTGGTTGGTTTTTGGAGACGGGATGGGGTTTTTTTTGCTGCAAATTGTGGACTGTGGACTGTGGATGAGATGGGATGTCGACCGACGGTGGTGGTCATCATAACACAAAAATACCATATACCAACAAAACATTATTCCCGTTCATTCGTCATCCATTAAAATATGTTCTATTCTTTTGTTTCTGCCATTTCCCCATAATAACATTTTTAATTTTACATATGAATTGTGTGTTGCTGTGTGTGTGTGTGTTTTACCGTTATATCGAATGTAGAAAACACCGCACCACCACAAGGCCAAGTGTTGGGGGCGGGGGTGGGGGTAGGGGGGTATTGGTATTTATCATTTACATATAGTTTTCTGTAATATTACAATATATAATATCTTTTTTTGACCATACCTAACTGTAATCTCTAAACATTCCCGTCCATCTATATGTTCTGTGTTGTGTTGTGTTGTGTACTGTTCAAATCTTATCACAATCAACCCATCTCTGTGTGTTTAATGAACGGTTTGTTTGTTTGTTTGTTTGTTTTTGTATTCGTTTATGGTTGTTTTTTTTTTGTTGATCAGATGTCCGCAAAAATGTGCCCTCTTTTATGTGTGGGGGGATGATATTGGGTCTATATAACTAAGTTTTGGGCGATATTTTGGCGTAGAGAAAAACACACATTTATTTGAAAGTACAACAAGGTACATTATATTTTAATTCAAAGTATTTGGGCAGCTACAACCATTTTGACCATCTTTGTGTTGCAAATATTTTATGGATTCACCTCATAGAAACAGAACGTCTTAGGTTTTTGAAGTAATCCATGATTGCAGCCCCATTTTTTCATATCTTCGTATGAATTGAATCGGTGTGCCAATTTCTGGGCTGACTGCATCGACCGGAATGAAATGGAAGTCTGATGGAGCAATATGGTTGGTGAATAATGGAAATGGACTTCCCAGTCAAATGCTTCTAACGTGTTTCTTTGACCACGGTCTTGTAACGTGTGGTCTAGCATTATCATGCTGTGCAGAATCACACGGTCACACGGTCTGTTGGTATATTCTGGTCGTTTTTGATACAATGCTCAGCTCAATTGGATTAATTGCTCTCGGTAACGTTCAGCATTGATGGTTTGTCCCGGTTTTTAGTAGCTCATAGTACACTACACACAAAAAACAGAGTGGTCGGAGGCGAAGATACAATTTTGAATTAAACAAGTTGTACGCGGTCAACCAAATTGATTGTCAAAACAATAAAAAATCAATAGATAGAAATGGCTGTTGGACACGTATTACGCGCATGGAGGAGAAGCGTGTGCCGAAAAAACTGGTTAAATCGTAAACCAGAAGGTTGAAGGTGTGCGGCGCGAAAGACCTAAGGCGAGATGGTTAAATGCCGAGTAAACTATGATATAAAGATCCTTAAAATTCGGTATAGGTCAGGTTGGAAAAGTGGGTTTGGAGAAGGCTAAAACCGCATCTGGATTATAACGCCATGGAGTAGCAGTAGTTGTAGTAGTAAACTACACCAAGCGCTCGTACCACCCAGATACACAGCATAACCTTAGAACACGATGAATATTGCGTTTTGGTGTCGATGGACATGGTTCACCTGTTTTCACCTATACTTTCAGACGTTTTCGATTATCGTAATGGATCCATTTTTCACCATCAGTCACAAAATTCGATGCAAAATTAAATGTCTTTTGAAGAAAAATTTCACACACATTGTTTTTTCCGATTTTCCAGTTGTCTTTCTGTTAATGTTCTTGTGGTACCCAATTCGATAGCTTTTGGACCATTCCCATTTTCTTTGGAACGTTTGGAAACACTTGTGCTTGGGTAATATCTAATGCCAATGCTAATTCTTCTTCCGTTTTTAACATGGCACTTGGTAAACCTTCCAATTCCATATAAAAGATGGATTCAACTAATTCAATAGCAAAGTATTGCAACTTCACACACTGCGTACAAGCAATACAATTTAAGCGACACCTATCACATTATCCCCTTAGGACTTTAGTTATAGCCTATCAATAAATCGAATCATAAATAACATTAGAACAATCATCATAAATGCTCCCCCCCCCCGCCCCATAAAAACTATATGGAGAATAAAATTGATAACGGTAAAATAATAAATTCGTCTATCGAAATGGGGACCCCCATTATTATTTTACCTTTTTCATCTAATTTTTTCTATATTTATTTCAATTTCATCATAAATTTCACAATAATTTGACAATAATATTTATTTTTTTCATTTTATTTTCACCCTATTAAAATAAAAACACAAAAAAAATAGGGGTACCAATCCGGCAAAAAATAAACCGTTTAGATTTCAATTGCTATTATTATTGATGGTAATGTCATTTAATGGATTTATTTGGTAAATGTGGGGGGGGGGGGTTGAGATGGGATATTGGGGGGGTGTTGATGGGAAAAAATTTTGTATTCAATTATTTTGTTTTGGCGTTTGTCCATGCGTAACCGATTTTACCGATTTTAATACAAATAAAACAATAGTGTCAATATTGTTAACCCATTAACGGAATTTTTAACGGTTAATTTGCACTAAATTTTGTTTATAAATTATTTGATTTTTCCAGTCACAACAAAATCATTGACATTGTTCACTTCACTCAATCGTCGGATTATTTGACGTACAATGAAATTAGAAAAAAAAGATTGGTGTTTGTTTTGTGGCCACCGCGTATATTTTGCCCCCGTTATTTTTGACAGATAAACTTTAATACTGTTTCTACACACCCTCCCGCTCCCTACCCCGAACACGACACACAATCTTATGCAACACAGATCACTGTTTTTACGGGTATTACATGGGATCCGGTGTGTACCTTAAGAGCCTACGATTTTGTAACGTAATTTCATCATCGGTCTGGTGTATTCGAAAGCCGTAACATTTTTATCGGATTTTGAATGGATGACGGGAGGTGGAGAGGGCGAAGTAGAAGGAAGGTAATAAATATTTGGGGGAGTATTGTACCCATAAATTTTTTAAATAATCTTATTTTCAATTCGTCGATCGAGTGGTTAAAAAAATGAATATAAAATAGAATTTACCGTTAGAGAAAAAGTTCTCAAAATATTCCCGTTTTTGTTTCGCATAAATTAAACTGGTTTATTATTTCCCCTTTTGATGGTACACTGCAACAAAAATGTAGTCAATCAATTTCGTAAAAACATTCGATCGGCTGGAGAACCGTTTGCACAAATAACGGTGAATAATTACTACAATATATTTTTCGTATCCATATCGTGCACACCTCTGTCTCTCTCTCTCTATGATTCCACCAAATAACTATTCGTTGTGTGTGATCATCATCATCATTCACCACACCAAAAAAAGATAATGATCACAACAACAAAACAAAACAATAAAAAACTAAAAGTCAATTTATCAATTCATTTTTAAATGCATTTTATCGGTTATTGTGTGTGTGTGTGTGTGTGTGTGTGTTATGTTGTTGTTGTTGTTGTTGTTGTTATTGTTCTATTTTCTCATGTAATAATACGTCGAAGAATCTGTTTTATTTTGTTACCGAAAAACTAAAATCATATCATAAAAAACATTTTATTTTATTACAATATATTTTTTTTTCTTGTAGAACTTTTCCAATAATATAATTTATGGGTTTTTTTTTTTGTTCTGGTCCATACAATTTTTTCTATTTTCATTTTATATAAACATTTTAACATGTATGTGTGTGTGTGTGTGTGCATAGGGTAAAGAATATAGTAATTTTGAGACACACAAAGTCGGAAAATATTCTATTTAAAATTTCTATATACGTTGAAATGTTTTATGAGGTGCCCTTGTACGATTCCAATTTTATGAATTTGAATGTACGATGATCCAGGTGTTATGGCATAAAAAGATAGCAGCAGCATAGAAAGGTAGAGCCGCCCACACACACAAACACGCACACTCACACACACAGATATCAATCTATTGCACTAGATGGCTTACCTCAGACAAAAGAATCCTATACACAATTAAATATAAAAAATTTCTAACACACACCCTCTGCCCGAAAAATAACCGAAATAAATTACGAAACAATGACTGTCACTCGTGTCTGCTGTCTTACTGTGGAGAAGTGGACGCGGGAGGGTTTCATTAAATGAATTTCGTTGGTATTTTATAAATATTCGTAACTGTACTATCGTTCTTCTTGATTCTCCTTGCTTTCGCCAAAACACATTTCGGTATCGTTAATTGTCGGTCTTTGTCGTCGTATATGGTATTTACAGCTGTCTCTCCCCATACAAATGCATAACTTTATTATTCTGCAAAATGTAAATCAACTGGTCAATTATTATTTGAAATTTTCTTAACCTTATTTTTTTGTAAGAGTTCGAATTTAAAAATTTTTGAAAATCCATATTTCGGTAAACTTTTACTATAACATTAAGATGGTTAAATTTTGGGATTGGGAAGACAAAGCATATTAGCTGGGCTATAGATAGCTTCGGTTTCAACAAAACAGGTGTGTTGGTGTGTAGGCAAAATAAAAACCGGAACTGAATGATATACGTCAAAATCAAATAATAAACATACACATCAGGCATCAACCGGCGGCCAAAATCCATTCCGATTATTTGTTGGACACAGCGTACACCTTAATATACCCATATCTTATTATCAGTTTTACAAAACAAAATGTTCTGGTTATGTTAAACGTTTGTTATACAGGATGTAGCAAAAATTACAGCCACATTTGAATTTTTGCCGGTAAAATACGATACGAATTGTCAATTGAAGAAAAAACACATCGAAACTATTGGTGCGGGTGGAGGCGGCGGTTCAGAGGCGATAAGTTAACAATTCATAATAATCTAGTGTTTGTGTGCGGCCCGGAAAAAGTCGATAAATATGGACGACGGAGACGTTGGGTTTTTATGAGGCCGCAGCGCAAAATTCAGTCGTATGTGCAAAAAGCGGGCGATGTTAATGATGAACATAATTTATATGTGAATGGTTTTTTTTAAATGTTGCGCAAACTGAGGAAGGAAAATGGATAAAAAAAGGAAAAAATTTTAATTACAGTTTGCGGCTCATTAAAAACCCCAAGGATTATAAATTATTTTTTGGGTTATGTAATTTCTCCTTTTTTTTTGGGTGATCCAAAACAGTTGGATTTTGTCCAAATTAAAGATTTAAAGGCGAACAAAGCAACGCCTTGGAAACGTTTGTGAAAATTTAGCGCTGTAAAAAAATAAAAAAAAACCCTAAACGGTTCGTTGAGAATTGGTCGAACAAAACTGTGTGTGTGTATATTTGTGACAGCAAACACCATATTCTTTCCGTACTGAATTACTTGGGACACCCAATCACGTGTTCCCTTCCCTACACTACACATTTTTACATTACAATCGTTATAGTGTTCGGAAACAATACACAACAATATTCTCGAATTGGTTTTAATTTTTTTTGGCCATTCAACCAAATGGCTTGATTTCTTTTAGTGGCTATTATAATCTTGTATTGTAGTGTGCGTGTCCCCGTAAATGGTCTGTGTACGTACGTACGCACGTGTACGTGTATGTTTTCGTTCCACTATTCTTGACACATAAATCGCATGCATATAAATTTTAGATGTCTTTCTTGGGTGCGTGCGTGCGTCCGTGTGTGTGTGTGTTTTGTATTGTATTGAATCGGGGAGTAGAAAAATAAAAAAAAAACACCAAAAGGCATTAAGAATATTGCTGACTCTACACAACAAGACTTTATTGTGTAAAAATGTAATGGTTATAAATATATCTATTGACCAAATAGCCAGTTAAGATACGTATTATTTCATTCATTCACATTCATTTCATTCATTTTATTATTATTATTATTATAATTTTTTTTTCCTTTCCTTGTTCTCCACACCAACGTCCCCACTAAATGGTCAACAAACAAATAAATTGTATCGCCTCACCGCCACATCTCCACATCACATTAAAGTACATTGAATACGCACCCACTACACTGCCAACACATACAATAACAATAGAGATCCAAAGATATACAAAACGATTTAAGAACATTAATAAAAATTGGTTCTATACAATTCATTCGTCCACCTCCCCCAAATAATACCGAAACAATTGTAATATATTCCTTTATTGTTATACGGTTACCGTATGCTATAGATGAATGGATAGATAGTTGGATAGATAGATGGATGGATCGATGGATGGATAGAGTACAGGCAAAGTATTGTATTTGTGTATACATTTTATAGTTAGCTAAAACTTTGGTGGTGGTTACTACGTGCACTCACACCATTTTCCAATTAATACATATTTACACCACACTTTTTGTCATAAATATTGTATCGTGTACATTATAAATATTGTGTGTGTGTGTGTGTGTGTGTGACGATACAAAATGATTGTAATCAAATACCCAGTGGCACATTTTGTATGTACACCGGTTCGTCCGAACGCAATATAACCCGAACGTCATCTTATCCGAACGTCAGTTAATCGGCACTTGCGTTAATGCGCACGAAAAATTTAATAATAACAAAATACATTTTTACCTTCAAAAATTAATCGTTTTAAAGTTATTTCCGAAAAAAAAAAATTTTCCCCTGTCCCCTAACCAAAAAAACCCCCTTAATGGGACTGGCGATATACTTTACTAAAACTTTTAGTTAGTCGATACTCTTCCAAATAAACATATCAGCTGTTATTCGAAGTTTCAGTTGCCGTTGGATAGGTTTTCTTGTAAGGTATTAATTTAAAAATATCGATACTCTGGTGGCCCAGGTTTATTGATCAGAGTTGGGTATTCTGGTTATTTTTGGGTTATTTTGATGAAATCCTTTGTTTTGTTTTGTATTTAAAAATGGGATTTTATTGTTCCACAGTTCCTATGAAAATTCTGTGGGTGGATAAACATAGTAAATTCAATAAGTCGTTGCACCATGAGAAAACAACACCAGTTTTAATTCATTTGATTTGTATATTTTCATAGTTATTGGTTAGGTAATCAACATTTTAAAATTTTCATAGTAAATGTTCATAAAATCTTGGTTTTTTGAACACATACACAAAATTTCCGCAAAATCGTATAAGGAATTACCAAATTTATCTATAGGATATCTAAGTCATTTTCAATAAACCTCGGCCAGACTATCGATTTTCCAGAACCACCTTTGGAACTGTTCATTTAATCACATTTTGAAACCTATACAAAATAAATTTCATCAAAATCGGATAAGGAATCCACAAAATAATCTGGATATCCAACTCTGATTAATAAAATTGGTCAGAGTATCGATTTACCAGAATCACCTTTGGAACTGTTCATATAATCCCGTTTTACATTTACACGCTAAATTTCATTAAAATCATATAAAGCATCCCCAAAATAACCAGAATACCTAACTCTTATCAATAAAACAGCCAAAGAGTATCAATTTTCCAGAACCACCTTTGGAAATGGAACATTTTGCACCTATACAAACTAAATTTCATCAAAATCGTACAAAGAATTCCCAAAATAATCTGGATACCCAACTCAGATCAATAAAACTAACTACAGCATCGATTTTCCAGAACCACCTTTGGAACTGTTCATTTAATCCCATTTTACATCAACATACTAAATTTCATCAAAATCGGATAAGGAATACCCAAATTAACCAGGATACCCAAACGTTGATCAATAAAACTGCCAAAGAGTATCGATTTTCCAGAACCACCTTTGGAACTGGAACATTTTGCACCTATACAAACTAAATTTTATCAAAATCGTATAAAGAATTCCCAAAATAATCTAGATACCCAACTCAGATCAATAAAACTAGCCAGAATATCGATTTTCCAGAACCACCTTTGGAACTGTTCATTTAATCCCATTTTACATCGAAATACAAAATTTCATCAAAATCGGATAAGGAATACCCAAATTAACCAGGATACCCAAACGTTGATTAGTAAAACTGACCAGAGTATCGATTTTCCAGAATCACCTTTGGAACTGTTCATTTAATCCCATTTTACATCGAAATACAAAATTTCATCAAAATCGGATAAGGAATACCCAAATTAACCAGGATAGCCAAACGTTGATTAGTAAAATTGCCCAGAGTATCGATTTTTTAGCATTACCTCTTAAGAACTGTTCATATAATGCCACCATGAACACATATACAAAATTTCATCAAAATCGGTTATAAAATGATAAATTTTCCAACTTTTGGGAAGTTAGCGTCTCAACTTTAACGCCCCCCTCCCCCCCCCCCCCCCCCCCATTTGGATGTTATTAGGGATAAAAAATTGTTTTAAAAGTACCAAATAATTTTGAGAATATGTGACGACATACCTCAAAAAATGTGTTGAACCATAACGTTATGGAATTGATTTTGAAATTTTTTTAAAAAAATTTTATCTTTCAAACACATTTTATCCAATTCGAAATGGGCTTAAATGCTGCGGAAATTGTGTGGATAACGTTCAGGAAGGTTTTTTTTCCGAAAAATTATAAATGTTCAATATTTATCTTTAATATTTTATCTTTGAATTATTTCAAACGCATTTTATCCACTTCGAAATGGGCTTAAATTTAGTAAATCCTGTGGCGGATAATTTTGGTATGGAAAAATATTCCTAAACAATTGAATTTCATTTGACCATTCACAAATACCTGATTATTTTTAACTTATTGTCTTTATAATTCACAAATGTAATACATCAAAATAGAATATATAGAAAAAAGTTAAATTTATTGTATTTTAAGTATAAAAATTGATAGTTAAGTGCACAAAGTTATTTAGTTAAGTTAAGTTAAGTTAAGTGTTAACCCCAAACACAAACACACACACACACATCATCATATGTTCGTAGTTCGTAAAAAAGTTTTTTGTCATAAAATTGGCGCGGAAATTTGAAATGAACGCTTGTTACAATATCGGTTTCGGCTGAAACAGTTTCACTGTGCCATGTAAATATCTCTTTATCCATTCAGTGATGCGTTTCTCTTACTAGCAGTTTTTATGAGCTCGCATGCCGCAGCCCAGACCCAGACTGCGAAAATTCGGATGTAAAAAATGACATATGTGATCGGTTTTTATAGTTGCGGATTGTGTGCGGCCATAAAAAATTCTCTGTTCCGCATCAAAATTTTTCGCCGCCAAAATAACATGAAAGCGTTTCATTAAATTCTCTCGTTTTACGGTTGTCAAATATGACACATTGATATGACATTTCGAAATTACGAAGTTCGTGTATAACAGTGCAACCAAAAAAGAGTGATTTCGATACTTCAAAAGTAGTGGATTGTAAAATTATAAGTGTCAGTAATTTGGCGAGACCCGTCGTTGTAGGGATTATTGCATTGTTATTATTATTGTTGAAAGTGAACCAACAACTGTCAAAAACTCTGTGTACTGTCAAATAACGAATTTCAATTTAAAGTGATTATTATAAGAAAAGTAATCGCAAGAATTGCCAGTCACGGGATAATAAGGTTTTACACAACAATACAATTCCCTCTCCTGGCATGTCGCAAAACCGGTCATTGAAATAGGTGGAAAGCACTTGGATGGCATCAGTTCTCACACCGCGCTCGTTTTAATAACCAAATGTTATTCTATCAAATGATTATCACTTGTTCAACTCCTATCAATTTCAATGAAATTCTACAAAAAGACTTATCCAAGAAAAACTCACCCAATTCGATTTCATGAAAAATACATTTGTTCTGTACACATGAAATGCTCACCCATTTCGAACCCATCCGAATGACTCATGTAGAGAAGAAGTACTTACCAGCACCTGGTAAAAGTACGCTAGAAAGTATTTCAAAAATGGAGCGGTGCTGAATAGAAGTAAGTAGACAATGATCGATGTTATCGACATTCATACCGGTCCCACTTGGTACACACACAAACACACACACACAAAGTGATTGAAATATACCAAAATCATATTGAAAAAGTGGTGTACTGTCTGCAGATTATACTGATTTCTCTGCAAACGAAATATGCCCGAATGAAATTCAGAAACTACTTATGCCTGCAGATTATGCTGCTGGTCTGATACAAATGTTTGAGAATGCTGCGGTTTCGAAATTGTCTTTTTTGTCCAACGATTTAGCTATGCAAAAAAGAAATTCTAAAAATACTACTGCCTCGAGGTTATGTTCGCCTCATACAATTTATTGCATTAATTGTCTGCAATTCTGTATTTTAAGTATTTAAATACACCAGAATGAAATTCAGACGCTACAGCTGCACGCAAATTATGCTTGCCGCAAACAAATCCTTTGAAATTGTTCTGAAATTCTAAAATTTTAAGTTCTTAAATACACCAGAATGAAATGCAGAAGCTACAGCTGTACGCAAATTATGCTCGCCGCATACAAATCCTTTGAAATTGTTTTAAAATTCTAAAATTTTAAGTTCTTAAATACACCAGAATTAAATTCAGACGCTACAGCTGCCCGCAAATTATGCTCGCCGCAAACAAATCCTTTGAAATTGTTCTAAAATTCTAAAATTTTAAGTTCTTAAATACACCAGAATGAAATTCAGACGCTACAGCTGCACTCAAATTATGTTCGCCTCATACAAATTCTTTGAAATTGTTCTGAAATTCTAAAATTTTAAGTTCTTAAATTCACCAGAATGAAATTGAGAAGCTACAGTTGCACTCAAATTATGTTCGCCTCATACAAATTCTTTGAAATTGTTCTGAAATTCTAAAATTTTAAGTTCTTAAATACACCAGAATTAAATTCAGAAGCTACGGCTGCACTCAAATTATTCTCGCCGCAAACAAATCCTTTGAGAATGCGGTCTGAAATTATCAATTCAAACCACCACCATCGTACCAGAATTCAGAACACAGATTCAAAATAATAAAGTTTTCATTATAAATTTTGATGGCGCGGCATAATAAATTGGATGCAAAGAAAATTGTTACCATGCGACAATAGACGCGTAGATTTAAAGAATATTCTTGTAATTTCTATAATCCTTGGAACACCAACAACTAATTAATCGGAATGTCGTTATGTTTAATCGAATTTCTTTGAATAATTTCAACATTTAAATCCATGTAGCGGATCCTTGAAAGGGCCCCGAATCCTTAAAATATAAGTTGTACTTAATTTCTTGCCTAAATTGTCGGCCACACACACACACACACACACACACACACACACACATAAGGTGCGGCATATATAATTTTTTAAAATAAAAACCTTGTAGGTGATCCTTAAGCAGTCGAATCAGAAATTCGCGTGATAATCAGTTGACATGAAGAAATGCCGATTCAATTTTTGGTCATTCCAAATATGGATTGACTTTAATGGCAAACAAAATTATTCATTTCTATGAACATTTTTAAAATTAGTTTCGGTTTCAAGTCGACCCCAACCCCATTTTGTGTTTTAAATTTAGTGTATAATATTATGGCAAATGTTCAGTTATTTATTTCCCGCACTGTACAAATATTGTAAATTTTATCGTACGATCATTAAAAAGATTTTTGCATTGCGATTAGAAAAGTTTATCATCCCAATTTTGTATTTTGTTTATTGTTTATTATCAAAATGTGAGATGTTTGTTTGTGTCGATGATATGAATATGTATTAAAACAACAACAACAACACCAACAACAATAACAACTACAACAATAACAACAACAACAATAAAGCATATTAATTCCAAAAATCATTATTAAACTATTAACTTATTATTTTCGATTGTCTCTATTTCAACACACACACACACACACACACACACACACATTTATATCTTACATATTTTATCAGGACATTACCACCGCACCCCCGCCGCCACCCAATTCCTTCACCCCCTCCCCCTTTCGTCTCTTATCAATAAAATCATAAAAATAAATACGATAATCTACTGAAAACTAAATTATTTGTGTAATTCTTATGAAAAGTACATTTGAAATGACAATTTATGCGGGCGACGTAATTTTGATGGGAGGAAAAATTATTATTTCAATTATTTATTTAAATTTGTTTGGGCATAAAAAGATTCAGATTGGGTTTTTTTTGTGTTTAAAATATCAAAGCAAGGCAAAAGTACCCAATTTTTCCCAATTTCATTTCAATATTTATCATACTTTTTTAGGTTAAATTTTAACACTGCAAAAAAACAACAAAAAAACACTGTAAAACAATGTAAAAAACACTGTAAAAAAACACTGTAAAAAAACACTGTAAAAAACATTGTATTTCGTCAAAGCGTCGGCCATTTTTTTGGATGTGAAAAATTTTATACTTCGCTAAATGCAATTTAATTAATTAATAAATAAATCAGTTTGTTAAAGCTTTGCGATACGGTTTGGTGTACAGGACACCACACCCATATCGTTCCGTTTAGTTGGTCCGGCAGATGTACCAAATAATCCCAATTTTATATTGATTCTTTGTTAAAGGTGTATGGATAATGATACAATCCACAACACCCACCGGTGTCGTCTTTCGTACTTTCTAATTTAATTTAACTGTGCCGAAAGTAATTTTAAGGGCGAGTAATTGAAGTTTAGCGGTACATCAATAAATTCAAAACAAAAAAAACGGAATCGTCCGTCTGAATATTATGAATTTTAACACTTCTACGCGATACATCAGAAATAAATTCTAGAACTATTAGTGCCTGGATATTATGAAATAGAAGGATGGTCATCACTCTACAAAACATTTGTTCTACTCAAATTACTGGTCCGCCACTCTGGTGTGGAGCAGATGAAGTCAAAATTTATAGTGATGTATCAAGAAAACACTATGGGAAGGGTACGAAAATCGGAAATAGGATGGTCACCACTGCAAACATTTTGTTCTACTCAAATTACTGGTCCGCCACTCTGGTGTGGAGCAGATGAAGTCAAAATTTACTACGGAAACTACGAAAGGGGTACAAAAATCGGAAATAGAATGGTCACGACTACAAAACATTTGTTCTACTCAAATTACTTGTCCGCCACTCTTGTGTGGAGCAGATGAAGTCAAAATTTACTACGGAAACTACGGAAGGGGTACAAAAATCGGAAATAGAATGGTCACCACTACAAAAATTTTGTTCTACTCAAATTACTGGTTCGCCACTCTGGTGTGGAGCAGATGAAGTCACAAGTTATAGTGCTGCATCAAGAAATCACTGCGGAAGGGGTACGAAAATCGGAAATAGAATGGTCACCACTACAAAACTTTTGTTCTACTCAAATTACTGGTCCGCCGCTCTGGTGTGGAGCAGATGAAGTCAAAATTTATAGTGATGAATCAAGAAATCACTACGGGATGGGTACGAAAATCGGCAATAGAATGGTCACCACTACAAAACATTTGTTCTACTCAGATTACCACTCTCTCAACTGCTCGAGGATGGACGAAATGGGTGTTAAAATTTGATTTCAATCGCTACGCACCTTTCCATTTCAAATCATTTTTTCGATATAGGACGCTCTGTGGCAATGGAGTAAATAACTTAGATGCGAATCAACTGTAAAATGCTTATAACAACAGTTTGTCTCCGTTTGGATTCACTTCACTCGGGCAATGGATGAATCTTTAGTAAAATACGTCTGCTAAAACCTTTCCAATTGAAATATTTTTCGGTATACGACTCGTCGCTACGTCGCTGCGGCAATGGATTAAATCACAGTGATGATCGTCAACTGTAAAATGTTTCTGACGCCGTTCCTGATCAAATGCATTTCTCATTCGTGCTGTAAATTAAACGCACCGCTTTGATAATTAACAATAAAATGCATCTAACACGTTGAACGGTACGCCATTCTCGATACGATTCTTTACGTTCGTCCATCTCCATTAAATCATCGCAAAATTCTATAATCAAAAGTAATTAACATCAGAGCCAATTGTCGAGACAAAAGCATAAATGAATCCGGTAGCTTTTGGTAGAACAAAACCACCGCTGCTCCTCTATCACCATTTCTGCACCAACCGCCACCGTTAATTTTTTGATCAACTGCATTTGGCACAAAATTTCACAAATAATACAAATTTCATTCAAAATTTTTGACTTCAACAATTTTTGGTAAACGCATTGTATCCCCAATAAATTTATCAACAGTTGACTGCAATAGATGGTGGAGTTTTACCTTAGTAACAACCTCCCCACAGCCCCCCCCCCCAGGGCATATGTTACAAAAGTCATTTGGCGAACACACAGAGAAATTATACCGAATTGAATAGTTCAAAAAACTTTAATAATTAATAATCGTTGCTGGTGCTAATGCTCTGCCAGTTCTCTACATTACGACTTTAATTATTTGATGGTGTAACCTTTAACCATAACCTGTTTTGGTTTCAAAGCGGAAACAAAAACTATTTGTCTTATTTATACGTAATTTCCGTTTTTATAATACACCCACCCCCAGACACATATGGGGATCAAAAATTCCAATAATACTAATAATAATAATAATAAACTTCCAACCATTCCGTAAATATATTAACATTAAATATCCATTCAGAGACAGATACACCAGCACACACACACACACACACACCAACAAACATTTGTTCTGGCCATAAAAACACCAACAATTTTTCTACCATAAAACTATTAAAATCCTTAAAATATTATAGATTCAATTTTAATATGTAAATTATTTTAATGGTTTTGATTGTGCGGGTGGGTGGGTGTGTGCGGTTGGGTGTGTGCGGGTGTGTGATTCCTACATACGGATTTAAATGTAAAATGTAAAAAAAAGGATATTTTATGTAATCGAGAGACATAGTGCAATGCAAATAGTATGAAAACATAAATATCCTGCAATAAAATACATAAGGAATGTCCATATAAAATGAAGATGAAGAGGATTTTAAGGATGCTGCAAAGTAAAAGACAAACAAAATAGCTATTATTTGGAAAAGAATAATAATAATATTGAATTATAATTTTAACTAAAATTGGACGGAATGGGAAACATAAACGTAAAAGTGTAATAATATTCCAATGAAGCAAACACACACACACACGAACACGAACAAATAACACAGCAGGAGTAATGGTCAACATTGGAATGTAAATTGACCAGACCTAAATAAACATTAACTTATAAATAATTTTCTTCCCTATGCCCATATGAACACATGTCCTTTGCGTATTTTATATATCAGGTATACCGGTTAATGTCCGCCGCTCACACACATATATGGCGCTACAAGCGGTGGTGGTGGTAGTAGTAGTAAACCAAAATGGCTGAATTTTTTGTTGTTGTTTAAAAGCTGCTGTGACATTTCTGTCCCAAAACCAATTACCGGACAGCAGACCTCTTATCGAGCAACAACATTGTTAAAAAAAAATAATTGAAAATGTCGAATTTAGTGTCGGTTAAAACGCGCGAAATGCGGATATCATTGGTTTTTTGTTTTCGTTTTTGTAGAAAACTGCGGCGCAGAATCACATCGAATGCTTGTAGCGGCCGATGGCGATAACACTTTATGCGAAAGAATATGCAGAAAATGGTTTCACCTCAATTCAAAAGTAATGATTTTGATGGGGAAGACAAAGAGTGACCCTGGACAGTCGCGAAAAGTTTGAGGACACCGAATTGCAGCCTGTCTCTATTGAATGAAGACCGCACACGCAAACGCAACCACACAATTTGCAGAACAACAAGGAGTTGCTCAACAAAACGTTTCCGATCGTTTGAAAGCAACTGGGGAAAGATCCAAAAGGATGGTAAGCGGGTTGCCACATGAATTGATGTGAAAGGCAACAAGAAAATCGAAAAAGCATCCGTTAACGATACAAAAGGAAGTCTTTTTCTGGCATCGAATCGTCAGTGGTGTTGAAAAGTGGATTTATTTTGAGAATTCGAAACGCAAAAAAATCATGGGTTTCACCAGGCCAGCCATCAAAATCAACTGCAAAGCCAAATCGTTTCGGTGAGAAGTGAATGCTTTTTGTTTGGTAGGATCAGAAAGTTGTGGTGTACCACGAGCTTCTAAAACCTGATGGAATTGTTAATGCTGATCGCTACCGACAACAAATCATCAATTTGAACAGTGCTTTGTTGCAAAAACCGCCAAAAATATCAAAAGACACAACAACAGACAAGGTAATTTTCCAACATGACAATTGCACCGTCACACAAAGCAATCAGTCGGTCCAGCAAAACGTTAGAGGCGCCTAACTGGGAAGTTTTATCGCATGCGGATTATTCACCAGATTTGGCTACTTAAGACTACCACATTTGTTTTCATCGATGGGCCACCCTCCCCCTTTAATGACCAGCACTTCAAAACGTCTGAAGACCTCGAAAATTGGGTCTCTTCTGACTGCGTTTTCATCAAAGGAATAACAATTTTTTTGGCATGGTATCCACAAATTGCCTGAAACGGTAGACAAAATGTGTAACTCAAGTGATGGAAAATATTTTGAATAAATAATTTTTGGGTTTTCTCCCACAAAAATATATAAAAAACGGCGGACATTAACCGGTATACCTGATAGTTCTTGCATTATTATTATTATTATTATTATTATCCGCACCGAATTCTCTACACATTTTGTACAAACACTTAACGTATCATCATCATCATCGTCGTCGACGTCGTCCTAGTCGTCCTAGTCGTATCCTCATTGATATATACCCAGCCATTTAGACCCCCCCCCCCCCCGCCACATGAAGATTATAATATGAAATTGGTATGTAATAAATGATACTGATATAGGGCCGATATCGGGTGCGGTGAGTATATTATGAATATATTTTGGTTTTTCACATCGGTTTAAAAATGGATATTGTGTTGTGCGAAAAATTAGCCAATGCCACAGATAATGTACAGTAATGATTCGATATGTGTTACAAAAAATAGTTCCTATAGGTGATGAGGTCGTGTCACTCTTAATTGTGTAACTGTGATTTTAAATGGAATGGAAAGACATTTTATCGGACACCATCGGCAACAAAACGGACAAATTTTTTATGATTTATATCAGATGCGAAAGACAATTTGAACAAGAATTGGGGTAGAAGTGTTTGAGTTTAAAAGAGAGACGGTAATTTCAAGGATCTTATAAGGATATTTTGTGAAATGGTGAACAAGAACAAAATAGAAGAGAAAAATTAGTTGATGCGAAAGAGAATTGAATTGCGCATAGAATTGGTATTTGAATGATGATAAAGGACCTTATATCGCATACTTGCAATGTCAGTTGCGACCGAACGCGTCCACGGGTTGCGCATAGTGGAACTGGGCCTATGATAGTTATGGGTTAGCTACGAATAAAGAATAAGTAACCGTGCGGACAATCTGGCACAGCTGTGTATGAGAATTATTTTGGGGTGTTGTGTGACGGCAGCATTCGATTAAAACGTGATTGCACAGTAACGGCGGCGAATCAGCGGCGTCAATGTAACTGCTTTGTGGCAGAGGTGATACACCCCCTGTAAATGACCCTACGAATTTACAGAATAATTAAATAGGTTTGGTCGTACGGTTAACTACCAACTTCGGAAAAAACAACAACAAGTTATGAACTCTACAACAAGGCCTCGGATCGGACAGGATAAACGTCTGCGGATAGGTTTGGTTTGGAAAAGTGTGTTGGAGAAGGCTAAAACCGTACCCGGGTTGTAGGGCCATGGAGAGAAGAGTAGTAAGTAAAGGACCTTATGAGGAAATTTATTTTTGAAATTGTATTTGAACGACTCACATCACCGCCGTCCGAAAGAGAACTGTGTACAATTGAAATTGACTTCAGCCGAAAGAGAATTGAACAAGGATTTGCATAGAATTGAAGTATTCGAATGATGATAAAGGACCTTATAAGGATATTTTTTTGTGAAATTGTATTTGAACGACACACATCATCGTCGTCCGCAAGAGAACTGTGTACAATTGAAATTGACTTCAGTCGAAAGAGAATTGAACAAGGATTTGCATAGAATTGGTATTCGAATGATGATAAAGGACCTTATAAGGATATTTTTTTGTGAAATTGTATTTGAACGACACACATCATCGCCGTCCGAAAGAGAACTGTGCACAATTGAAATTGATTTAAATCGAAAGAGAATTGAACATGGATTCGCATAGAATTGAAGTATTCGAATGATGATAAAGGACCTTATAAGGATATTTTTTTGTGAAATTGTATTTGAACTACACACATCATCGTCGTCCGAAAGAGAACTGTGTACAATTGAAATTTACTTGATATCCGAAAGAGAATTGAACAAGGATTTGCATAGAATTGGTATTTTAATGTTGATAAAGGACCTTATAAGGATATTTTTTTGTGAAATTGTATTTGAACGACACACATCATCGTCGTCCGCAAGAGAGCTGTGTACAATTGAAATTTGCTTAAATCGAAAGAGAATTGAATAAGGATTTGCATAGAATTGAAGTATTCGAATGACGATGGTGATTTCAAGGACTTTATAAGGATATTTTTTTGAAATTAATTGCAGAAATGTTATTGTTTCTTACCCAAAAACACCAATTCTATACAATTCAGTATTTGTTTCGCCATTATGGTGGTTCGGGTGATGGTGCTGGTTACTAATTTAAAAATGATCCTTATAAGTTCTTTGAAATGTCCGCCAACAATCATCGATTCTAAATTTACTGTCGTTTCACATGAAATTTAGAAAAAGATTTCCATTGCAAGTCGCTCGAAAATAACTGTGTGCCATCAAACAAACAAACCGTCGAATTCTCCGTTAATTGGTTGTCATCGGAGTCATATATTGAATTTAATAAAATATCCTTGTTAGTTCCTTAGTCTTTAGAATCCGAAATTAGAAAATTTAGAAAATTGATTCAGACTGCCGTTGAGTGTGATGACACTTATAGCAAAACTTTACTGTACACTTCGATAAGATATTATTTGTAATAAAATAGTTAAACATCGAAGTGACTCTATTAAAAAGGATACACACACACACACACCAACACACACACACACACACAACAACAAAGTAACATATTCTTTTACACGCCATGCAATTATTCTCTTCTATTAAATTGAAATAAACTTATAATAATTCACAATTCACATTTTAATTGTAATGTAAAAAATATAGGGTGTTTCAAATTAATATATTTAAAAATTCGATCCGGAGCCATAGCTTAATTTATAATGTAGTTTGTGACGACTGATGGCTGTGGCAGGACAGTCAAGACATTTTTATCAATTTTGTTTTAAATTGTTTAATTTATTTGTGTAAATTCAGCTATAAATCAATACCCGAAGTTGTTTGAACAGTGATTTTCTGTTTTGGCGGAACCGAAACAATTTGGTCACTAAACATTGGCGATAATTTTGACAATGCGAAATTTGCGGTATTAATATTAGCGATGTTCATATGGAAAAAAAAAATAATTATAAACCAAGTCGGACTTATTTTTGATAATCTATTTCATATAAATTTTAAACACTTTACCGCCACCGTCCACAACCTCAATCGGCACAATCTACCGTTGCTACTTTGCTGTCCATTGTAACACGATTATATAATAACAAGCCAATTGAAAAATTCCCGGTCTGACACACACAGATGGCAGTGCTAGTATATTAAATCCATATGGTTTTTAGTTAGTACCAACCTTCAAACGATACGTGTCAAAATTTGACAGCAGTGTCCGACCATTAGTTTGTGAGATATTGCGTTGTGAGTGTAGCCACTTTTGTTAGTTAGAAAAAAGATGGAAAAAAACCGAAATTCGTGTGCTAAAAATAAAATATTGCTATTTTTGAAGGGACAAAATACAGTTGAAGCAAAATCTTGGCTTGATGAAGAGTTTCCGGGGTCTGTCGCAGGAAAATCAACCATCATTGATTGGGGTATGCTAAGTTTAAACGTGGTGAAATGAGCACCGAAGACGGCGAACGCAGTGGACGCCCAAAAAGAGGCTGTCACCGACAAACGCATCAAAAAAAGTTCACAAAATAATTTTGCATGACCGTACGTGTGAAGTTGATCATCGAGCTGGCCAGACATTGTGTAAATCATATCATTCACGAATATTTTTACATGAGAAAGTTGTGTGCAAAATGGGTGCCGCGCGAGATCACAATCGATCAACGGCAACAACGTGTTAATGATTCTGAGCCGTATTTGAAGCTGCTCAAGCGCAATAAATCTGAATTTTTGCGTCGATATGTGACAATGGATGAAACATGGCTCCATCATTTCACTCCGGAGTCCAACGGAGTCGACAGTCAGCTGAGTGGACGGCACACGATGACGCCGAATCCAAAGTGAGGAAAAACACACAGCTGGCAAGCTAATGACATCAGTATTCTGGGATGCGCAAGGTATAATATTCATTGATTACCTCCAAACGGGGCCAGACCATCCAGCCAGCGATTATCATATAACGTTATTGGATCGTTTAAAGGATGAAATCGTTAACAAAACGACCCCATTTGAAGCAGAAAAAAGTGCTGTTTCATCAATACAATGCACCGTGTCACAAATCAATGAAAACAATGAGAAAATTGCATGAATTGGGATTCGAATTGCTTCCGCATCCACCGCATTCTCCAGATCTAGCCCGCCAGCGATTTTTTCCTGTTCTCAGATCTCAAAAGAATGCTAGCTGGAAAGAAATTTCAGCGCCAATGAAGAAGTAATCACCGAAACTGAGGTCTATTTTGAAGCCAGAGACAAATCTTACTTCAAAAATGGTATCGAAAAGTTGGAAGATATGGCTATAATCGCTGTATCGCTGTATCGACGGCAACTAAATGTTAAATAATAAAATCAAATTTTGCCAAAACAAAAATGTGTTTTACTATTCTAGACCGGGCGACTTTTCAATTAGCCTGTTAATTATCACTTCAAAACTTTAACCGTTTGGCCGTCGGTCCAAGGTGTCGGAACAATATGTGTCTGTGTGTGTGTGTGGGTGTGTGAACAAATGTAGTTAAAAATGTAATTTTTCAAAAATTATCCCATCAATTTTTTTGTATGCGAAAACATTTTTGGCTCCACAAAACACAAAACCGATGACACCGCCATTTTATTTTTAATTTCAAAAATCCATTCCATTTTCATATGTCACATTTGACAGATGTGTTAACTGTCAAAAATTATCAAACTGTTAACAATATTTTAAGGTGAACCACCCTGTGTGTTGTGTGTTATTTTTAATATACTCCGAAGGTTGCGTGCATCATAAAACACCGCACGAGAGACGAGATAGTTGTTTTTTTTTACGAGTCAAAAGATCTTCATTTAAATACAATTTTATTATTAAGGCGCTACGGAAAAATGAAAACCGCCACCACCACCCCCAAAACAACCGCCGAGGGTAAGAGCGCGTATGCAAATCGAAAGTTTATTTATTTTAAATGTAATTATTTTGTATTTGTATATATTTACGGAACGCGTAGTGTACAAATAGATAAAATGTTGGACAGACAGACAAACAGACAGACCTGGTGTGAGTGTGTGTGTGTGTGTCCTTTTAATGGAATAAAATTAAAATTAACACAAAACTATTATGGTACAACATTGGGATGGGAATTGTGTGTTGTGAAGGAGTTGTAATAGAAGGAGTAGTAGTGCTAGTAGGAGTAGGAGTAGTTGTAAATCACAAGATAATATACATATTTTAATTGCAAAAACATATACAGATTTTCTAAATTGAACCATTATTAAATGATGTGTGGGTCTTGGCCGGGCCCTCTGTACCCACCGCTACATTTACCCATAAACATATTGAAAAGCCTTACTTATTTATACGATATTTATTCGTAACATCTCAACACACACATCCTTTTTAAATAAATATATGAATACGAAAAGTTTACGTTTTCTTCACATAAGAATTATTTTCAATTAAATTCAGTTTCACAACTACACAAAAGGACACATACATTTTATATTATATCCTTAATATCCTATTTGAATTGAATTTAATTGTTAGGGATATGTGTTATTTTCTTGTATGCATATAAGGACTCGATTATGTATTAAATGGTTGGGGGGAGTGGGGGTGTGTGGGTGTGGGGGACGATGTTCACGTTGGGTGAGAAGTGGAACGTTGACTGTAACGTCAACTGATGGGGTTTGAGTAGTTTTTAATGGCCGGACACCCAAATTATTTATTTACACAAATCCATTAATTTATTGTATTTTAATATACAAAATTTATTTATCGTCTGCTTCGTCTCACCCATAACCTTTTTTTGCACAAATTCGTCCTTGTTCAATTAAATAATAATGAAAAACAACAAAAAAAAAACCACATATGTTTTTTTTTTGGGTTTTTAACTCGGCCCCGCTGTCGCAAAAAAAAAACGCAAACGCAAACGCAAACGCAAACGCAAACGCAAACGCAAACGCTTGCCACCCTTACATTTTACTAAATTTTACATGTCCTTGAAATGCTTGAAATTCATTGATGTCCTTGGCATTGACACTTAAATATCACACACAGATTGACATCACATAAACACATAATCTATCATTGGGATATATATTTGCAAGGACATCTTGGCGGGTAATTACGGTAATTTTTATATATATATAAAAGATATTGTTCGAAGTATGAGTCTTGGGCCGCCACAATATCCGTGGCGTATGCAAAGCAGATAAAAAAAACCGAATGTCATACACAATACAAAAAAAAACTAGTAGTTAAAAAATCAAGGACATTTCTAGGATAATTTTTTTGAAAATAAACATAATGTGGAACACGTTTATGAAATGGAATTAAAATCGGGACGCCCTGAATGACTGACTAACCAAATGGATTGTGCAAACTGTTTCTACAAAAATTTTCAAAATAAATATCATCCGAAAGGAAATTAAAAAAGTTAAAGGATCAACAAGTGCTAGCACAACTGATGGGAAATTCTTAATCAAAATAATCGCACACTATGAAATTACAAGGCGTAAACTTGAAGGATCAAGAATTTCCAGGCGATAATTCTCATATTTATAGCATACCCTCGTAAGGATAATTCTCAAAATACCGTTCCGTTTTTCTTATGAAAGAAAATTATAAGCCGTTAACTTGAAGGATCAAGGATTTCCAGGCGATTATTCTCATATTTATAGCATACCCTCGTAAGGATAATTCTGAAAATACCGTTCCGTTTTTCTTATGAAAGAAAATTACAAGCCGTTAACTTGAAGGATCAAAGATTTCCAGGCGATAATTCTCATATTTTTTATAATTCTCGTAAGGATAATTCTCAAAATACCGTTCCGTTTTTCTTATGAAAGAAAATTACAAGCCGTTAACTTGAAGGATCAAGGATTACCAGGCGATAATTCTCATATTTATAGCATACCCTCGTAAGGATAATTCTCAAAATACCGTTCCGTATTTCTTATGAAAGAAAATTACAAGCCGTAAACTTGAAGGATCAAGGATTTCCAGGCGATTATTCTCATATTTATAGCACACCCGCAAAAGATAATTTTCAAAATACCGTTCCGTATTTCTTATGAAAGAAAATTACAAGCCGTAAACTTGAAGGATCAAAGATTTCCAGGCGATAATTCTCATATTTTTTATAATTCTCGTAAGGATAATTCTCAAAATACCGTTCCGTTTTTCTTATGAAAGAAAATTACAAGCCGTTAACTTGAAGGATCAAGGATTTCCAGGCGATAATTCTCATATTTATAGCATACCCTCGTAAGGATAATTCTCAAAATACCGAACGGTATTTCTTATGAAAGATAATTACAAGCCGTAAACTTGAAGGCTCAAGGATTTCCAGGCGATAATTCTCATATTTATTGCATACCCTCGTAAGGATAATTCTCAAAATACCGTTCCGTATTTCTTATGAAAGAAAATTACAAGCCGTTAACTTGAAGGATCAAGGATTTCCAGGCGATAATTCTCATATTTATAGCATACCCTCGTAAGGATAATTCTCAAAATACCGTTCCGTATTTCTTATGAAAGAAAATTACAAGCCGTTAACTTGAAGGATCAAGGATTTCCAGGCGATAATTCTCATATTTATAGCATTCGCTCTGAGGATAATTCTCAAAATACCGAACGGTATTTCTCATGAAAGAAAATTACAAGCCGTTAACTTGAAGGATCAAGGATTTCCAGGCGATAATTCTCATATTTATAGCATACCCTCGTAAGGATAATTCTCAAAATACCGTTCCGTATTTCTTATGAAAGATAATTACAAGCCGTTAACTTGAAGGATCAAGGATTTCCAGGCGATAATTCTCATATTTACAGCATACCCCTCTAAGGATAATTCTTAAAATACCGTTCGGTATGTCGTATCAAAGGTTATGGAAAACAGGCAATTCATATTAAAACTAATTGTCGAAATAATTAAAAGATCGCAAGGACATTTATAGCTCAAGGATAATTCAAAAAAATACCAAAAATAGCCAATGGGTGTATTATTTCTTGTGTAGCGAAATATTATTAAAAAAAACGGGAAACTCTGTCAAAATAAAAATTAGGAAGGATTAAGGATTTTTGTGTGTGTGACATTCTAAGGATAATTCACGAAATACCCGACAATCACACATAGTTTGTGTGAAAAAAGTAATAAAAACCAGAAAATTAAATTACAAAACTAATAAAATTAAAGGATCACAAGGACATTTATTGGAATCGTAGGACAAGGATAATTCCGTAAAAAATGTAAAGCCATTGTTGTGCCTGTCTTATGTGACAGCAAAGATAAGAACAGATAAAAGGTAAAAAAAATATAAAAGTATTCCGAGGATATTTCGAGGACCTCTGAATAATAATTCCCAAAAAACATGGGCATGTCGTAGGTTATATGAAAAGAAAATGAAATAATGAATTAAATGATTATTTCCAGGACCTTGTAAAAATAAATCGATCAAATAAATCATGCGATTGTGAAAGGAAATTAATTAGAACTTAAAATTTGAAGGATCACAAATATTTCCCGATATTGGCAATAATAATTCTGCTAATTGTAAGATTTTCTAAGGAAGGAAATTAGGTACAAAAAATGGAAATAAAACATAAAAATTTCTGGATCAAGGATAAATTTAGAGCACGCACCTGCCCCCCCGAAATGATTCTCGAAATACAATGCGATATCTCGTTTCGAAGACAGCACGAAATTAAATAAAACTAAAAAAATTAAAAAAGGATCGTAAGGACATTTATTGAATGGCTCAAGGATATTCCTAAAAAAAAAAAATTATATATGGCCAATGTTGGATTTCTTATGACGGGGGGGGGGGGGGGGGGGGGGGATTGAAGGAGGAATCACAAATATAAATTATTTTGCCGCAAAACTTATCGAAAGGAAATAAAACATAAACAATTAAAGGATCACGGTTAAGTTCAGAGCACCTCTTCGAGTTGATTGTTGCGCAGCAAAAAACCTGGCGAATTGAATGAATTATAGAGAAAAAAAATACAGCCGATTAAACAAAAATTGAGAAAAAAAAAAAAAAGGATCACAAGGACATTTATTGAATCGGTCAAGGATAATAAACGAACCATATTATATTCTACCAATAGCTTGTGTAACACCATCAAATTAAACAACTCGCGATTAAACAAAAACTGAAAATAATAAAAAAAGGATCACAAGGACATTTATTGAATCGATCAAGGATAATAAACGATCCATATTATATTCTATCAATAGCTTGTGTGACACCATCAAATTAAACAACTCGCGATTAAACAAAAACTGAAAAAAAGTTAAAAAAGGATCACAAGGACATTTTTTGAAATAATCATTTCAAGGATAATTTTTACATGTTCATGGGCATGTCGTATGTCTAATGAAAGGTAATCACATGACGAATCACAATTACACAACGTTACGTTAAAAACCATTTGGGCTGCCCGTCACCCAATTCCAAATTTCATAAATGTAACAAATCGCATGAAATTTACACAATCGAATAGAACTTAACTACAAACCGACTAATTGCCTAAGGAACAATATTTTTTTAAATATTCATATAATAAACAGGATGGTCACGGCGGACCCACCCATGCATCGACGTTTCACTGTACCATGCACTGTACAAACATGTAATATTTTTGAAGTAAATTGATGAGTGCGGCACGCAATAATCCATTTAAAAATATTGTTTTGTTTGTATTTGCAATTAGAAGTAATTGGTGCACAACACAATATGTGTATTGGCAGAGGCGGGTAGAGGGGGGGGGGGGGGAAGGGGAGGGGCGGCTGCGATAGGGGCAGATGGAATGACAACACCAGGTGAATTATTTTGGCGTGCTTGTGATATAATGTTAGAGGTTAAATTGTTGTATATTTACATCGATATCGGCACAATATCAGTCAATCAATATTTTTAAATTGAACTTATTATATGCACACACACACACACACCCACACACACACACACCCACACCCATCCACACTCACAGCCACCCACCCACCCAGAACATAATAACAAACTTTATGGTTTTTATTTTCGGATTGAAAGTGGTAGCTGGTGGATGGGGTACAGGCCTTGTGATGGGTAAGAGTGAATGTGAATGTGTTTACTATCAAAAAATTTCAATGAATTACAACAAAATAAACAAACAAACAAACAAACAACAACAACAAACAAACAACAACAACAACAAACAAACAACAACAACAACAACAACAACATTCTAATATAAAATAATAGAGTAGCCAAGTAAAAATTGGGAAAATGGAATAAGCCATCAAATAATGGACGTACAGACGAAAGGAAACAAACAACTGCATTTAAAAAACTTATTTCATTATGGATTTGTTGTTGTTGTTGTTGTTGTTGTTGTTGTATTGATGATGAGTATAAATTGGTGAATGTTCGATGAGTGGCGGTGGTGGTGGTGGTGGTGGTGGTGTATACTCATCGTCTATATCTCCAATATATATAAAATCTGTCGATGGCTAAAGGACTACAGGACATTCGACAACCAAACGGATATATAAATATTTATAGTTTTTTGCGATGGATGAGTACGAGGACATTGGATATGGATAACCTGGTGGATGGGGAAGGTGTGGCGTATCGATATGAGATTTGTTATTTTATTTTTCTATTCTATTTGGATGAATTTTGAATGCAATTTAGCCGACACATTTTGACATTCGCCCAACAATATGGTTTTGTTTTCGACTCATAAATTTATTATTATTTGGAATAATAAAGTTGTTGTTGTTGTTGTTGTTCTTGTAAATTATTAGTCTAATCTAATTGAATGTATCCATAGCAAAACATAAACACACATACGGGTCGCTCCCCATGTGTCCGCGGAACAAACCGAAAACAATTGCAATGGATTATTGGAAAAAAAAATGTGTCACACAAATTCTGGTTTTTGTGTGGGTCACAACAAAAATTGTCATTGGTAATTGTGAAAGTGATGGCCAACATTGTTAACAAAACAATTTTGTTTGGGCGATCAGGGTCATCAGTTCACAATAAAATATAACGCGGTTATCTTGAAGATTTGATAATGATTTTTAAAATGGTAATTAATTGGAGAACATACTTTTGAAATAGTCAATAGAGATCGCGTGTACTTAGGATCGTTGATAAATGTAGATAATGATATTGAAGAGGAAATACGCCGCAGGTTAGCAACTGGAAACAGATGTTATTACGGGTTAAAAAAACAATTCCGATCGAAAACATTACAACGAGATCTTAAGTGCAAGGTATACACAACTTTAATACGTCCAATATTAACGTATGGGTCGGAGGCTTGGTGCACCGGACACAGAACCCGGAACAATTACTTCGGATTTTCGAACGAAAGGTACTCCGTGGCATATTTGGTGCCGGCGTCAAAGAACAGAATGGTTGGAGGCGACGATACAATTTTGAATTAGACAAGTTGTACGCGGTCAACCAAATTGATTGTCAAAACAATCAAGATCAATAGATTGAGAGGCCGGTTGGACACGTAGAACGCATGGAGGAGGAGCGTGTGCCAAAAAAACTGTCAAATGGTAAACCGGAGGGTAGAAGGACAGCCGGAAGACCTAAGGCGAGATGGCTAGATGCAGTAAACTGTGATATAAAGATCCTTAAAATTCGGGATTGGAAGACATTGGGGCTGCGGATAGGTCAGGTTGGAAAAGCGTGTTGGAGAAGGCTAAAACCGCATCCGGGTTGTAACGCCATTGAGTAAGTAAGTAAGTAAGTAATTAATTCCGGCACTTAGACCAACACCAATTGGTCCATTGTGCTCTCCGCCGTTGCGTTAATCGTCAAAGCGTTTGGTTTCAATGCGAAATTCAATTGCAAACGATATTTCTTATGAACCATTCATTGTGAAACGGTTCATTATTACATATTTTCCAATTGTCCCATGCCTCCTAACCTTTGGCTTTATTATGTTATCCATATTTATTAAATTATTGTAATTCCACGGTTATTTTCCGGACATCCGATGTAAATTTTTAATATATATATTTTTTTCTTATTTTATTGGTTTCGCGTTTTTTATTATACCCAAACATTGTGTGAATCCATCCAAAAACAAGAAAAACAAATATGGTTTTTATTTTAAGTAAATTGCCTTAAAATTTAATGTAAACAATAACAACAACAACAACAACAACAACAACAACAACAACAATATAGAAAACTTTACTTTGGATATGGCTAGCGACAGCAATAGACAAATAAAATTGGATACGGTTACGGAATTAATTGATTTTCAGAAATCAAGAATTTTAATTGATAAGTGTCGTCTCTTGGTTTTACCTTCATTGTACGTGTTGTACGGTAGACGGCTATCGCAGTCACTTCATTATTATAATGGAACTCTAGGTCTAGGGCCGCCTCAACTCAACAATTGACAACAATTACGTACATATTATGAAGTGCGTCAATTGCAAGTATACCGATGTGAATCTAAAGTAATTCATCTGTGTGAATTACACGCCACAATGGATCTGTGTTTCACAACAAAATCAAACCACTCCGTAATGGGGTACGGGAACAAAAACAATTTTCATTAGATACTGTCAATTTCGGTGGAATTAATAAGATATAATTATTACTGTTCTCTTAATTCGAACACTTGTGTGGTCCCTACCTCCGCACCTTCCCTCCTCCCCAATGTCCTTAAACACCTAAAACAACCAAGTCTATTTGGAACTCTTAATAAAATTCAACGTTCACATGAGGCGTTGCATTCTTATTTTAAAAAATGTCCTTGTAAGATTCATCGGAAATGTTCTTAAACACTTAAAACACCAAGTCTATTCGAATTTTTATTAAACTGCACGTTCACATGAGGCGTCGCATTCTTATTTTAAAAAATGTCCTTGTAAGTTTCACCGCAGATGTCCTTAACCACCTCAAACACAAAGTCAATTCGAATTCTTATTAAATTCCACGTTCACATGAGGTGTCGCGCATGGATAATTTAAAAAAAAAATGTCCTTGCAAGGTTCACCGCAGATGTCCTTAAACACCTAAAACCACTAAGTCAATTCGTATTCTTATTAAATTCCACGTTCACATCGGAGGTATCCGCATTTAAATAATCTAAAAAAATATCCTTGTATCTTGTGATCAGCAATGTTCTTAATCCTTAAAACACTAATTCTACTCTAATACTAATAGTTTTGTTCCGGTTTCAAAATCATTAAAATGTCCTCGATTCTTCATATATTGTACAAATACTCAATTCCCTATTCAATTCTCTTTCTCGTATGATCTGCAGTGTGATAGAAAAATATGAAAATTTGTCCTTGTATATGTTCCCGGAGAAATGTCCTTAATCTTTGAAATAACATTACAATACTAAATTCCCTATTCAATTCTCTTTCTCGTATGAGCTGCAGTGTGATAGAAAAATACGAAAAATTGTCCTTGTATATGTTCCCGGAGAAATGTCCTTAATCTTTAAAATTACATTACAGTACTCAATTCCCTATTCAATCCTAGCTCATATGAGCTACAGTTTGATAGAAAACTATGGAAAATTGTCCTTGTATACGTGTTTTCTTGAGAAATGTCCTTGCAAAAACATTACAACACAAAATTCCTTATTCAATTCACTTTGCATTTGTGATGCGCTACGCAAACCACAAACAAAATGTAAATTGTGAAAATAATCCTCATTTGATCCTTATAAATTTTTAAACAAAATTTTTCAGTACTCAATTCCTTGTTAAATTCTCTTTGGCACGAGAACAACAGAACGACAAAATTAGAAAATTATCCTTATTACATCATTGAAATGTCCTTTTATGTCGTCATTGAGGCGATTTCCTTTTTAATTAACCTGTCAAGTGTTTCATTATATCGTGTTTTGTTTCTTTTTCTATTATGTTAACAATAAGGCGTCGAAAATATTCCATTTTTCCTTCATTTTGAATATCGAATTAGTACCGAAAAATATGATTTTTTTTTTATTTGCGAAAAATACCGTTAATTGACAACTGAATACTAAACGCAAGAGTTGAAGAGGCGGACCCGTAAAAAAAAACGGAATTTGAAATGAAAGGAAAATAAATTGTTTTTAAACTCGGTAACGGTATTTGAATTTTTTGTTGTTTTAAACATAATAATTTAATAAAATGGAGTGGGGAGGGGGTGAGTGGGGGGGAGGGGGCTGGTAGATAGAGATTTAGAAATAATTAATAATTGTATACGCGTCGCACATAAGCACTGAAAGAAATTAATTTTGGTCGTTCGGCAAGTGCTTCTTGATTTTTAAATTGGGTGTGTGTGTGTGCAATCTAATACCCGTACTCTCCTATTTCCAATGAGTGCCATATGTCAGTATTAAAATTATATGTGTATTTTTTTTTCTATATATTTTATGTTTATTCGTTTGTTTGTTTGTTTTTGTTTGTTTGTTTTTGTTTGTTTTTGTTTGTTTGTTTGTTTATTTGTCAGCTATACATTCATATTTTTTCCTCAAACATATCCAAAATAATAACCAGCTACTAATAACGTAGTCGTCACGTACAAAAAATCGTATATAATTTTATTAATAAAATGACGTTTTTGTTGTTTCTGATCGTATGCTACACTGTTTCAGTGCAAAGGCTTTGGTGTGTGTGTGTGTGTGTGTGTGTGTGTGTGCATAAACAAAATTAAATTTCTTCAATGTTTATTTTAATATTTGTTTATTTATTTATTTGTTTATTATTCATTTACTTATTCAAGTCCATACATATTTTGTAATGTAAATTTGTACACACACACACACACACACACACACACACATAGAGTAATAAAAATAAATTTTTCCATTTCTCAATAGCCACACACAGATCTGTATGCATTTATGCGTGCATCGTGTTGCATACATTTTAGTTAAGTCTATAAATTGCACATAAATTAAATTGTGTGTGCATAGTGGAAGCGCAAGCCAGGCGGTGGTGCATTTATCTTTCATTCAATTGTTTTTCATTTGTTTTGGGATGTTAGCATTTAGTATATCTGCACCGTGTGTCCCAAAAATATACGTGGTCTTTATACGTATAGCGCCACTGTCACTTTATTTTGTTGTCATTTCGATTATAGATTACAGGAAATGTTGAGAAAACAGTTAACAATTTGTATAATAAAGTCTATTCTTATCGTTTTTGTGACCTACTACCGTTAAAACCTCTGCCAATCAACCCATCCACATCTAATATTCTAATTACATTTTATAAGAATTCATATTATAAAAACTTTTAAAATTTATTGAGTATACACGACGGTTCCTGACTGTATCCTATTCAGTGAACAACACAACATACTGTTTCTAAAACTGTGTATGTTTTAGCTTGTAACCACCGACAGACAACTGTTTGAAGATCAATCGAAACTAATCTTACTTACTTACTTACTGCATGGCGTTTATAACTCAGGTGCGGTTTTAGCCTTCTCCAACACGCTTTTCAAATCTGACCTATCCTCAACCGCAATGTCTTACAATCTCGAATTTTAAGGGACTTTATATCACAGTTTACTCGCCATCTAGCCATCTCTCTAGCCTTAAGTCTTTCGCGCGGCTCTCCCGCTACCTTCTGGTTTACTATTTACACAGTTTTTTCGGCACACGCTTCTCCTCCATGCGCGTACAACGTGTCCAACATCCATCTCAATCTATTGATTTTGATTGTTTTGACAATATTTGCGGTTGACCGCGTACTACTTGTCTAATTCAAAATTGTATATTCGCCTCCAACCATTCTGTTCTTTGATGAGACCAAATATCGAAACTAAATTCACTGTCTGTGAAATATGATTGAATGCCACAATGTCCATCAACTTTTTATGTGACAGACATTGCCGTCTGAGTGACACGAGACTCAAGTCTCTTCGTTTTTTCAATCCATAAAAATTTATAGAAAAAAAAAAATGTTTAATCCATCTTAAGATTAACTATCAAGCAAACCACTGACCTACCCCCCCCCTCCAAATATTCCATTTAATTCAATAGAATGCGAGCCAGTCACTTACTGTAACTGTTACTTTAGTTTTCAATTCACCGTTGTTTTTATACAACAATATAAACAACAACAACAACAGCAAATAAATTGTTTATCAAACTCCCTCCCCCCCAACTCCCGCTCCCCCATCCATTCACGGCGCCGTCCTTTAATAACATATTTTATTATTTTAAATCAAATATTGATGCATTATTTTTTCTTTGTGTCGGCGCGCGCGAGTGTGTGTGTGTGTGTGTGTTTGTGGGTATTTTATTTTATTTTCTTTTACTGAATATATTTACCGTTACTTAAAATTAAAATGAATATAAACAGTTTTAAGTATTTATTTAGTAAATGTACACTGTGCATTATTTATCCACACATACCCATATCCATCCATTCAGTGTATACCACCGGTGTCTATCTACATTCGTTTTTGCAATTCAATGATGGTACAGTACAACAAACACCAAACAAACAAACAAACAAACAAACAATAGACAACAACATTTTTACTAAAAATTTATAACGGGATATGTGTTTACGTGTGTGTGTGTGTGTGTGTGCGAATATATTTATTTTAAATTGTGTGCGGTTTTTTATTTTTTGCTCTCTCGCAAAAAAATAAAATAATAAACAAATAAATATAAAATTCATTTGAGCTGAAACGAAAAAATTACGGTATAAATTGGGGGGGGGGGGGAGGGGGGAGAGTTTTTAGGTGCTGTGAATGTGAACGGTAAAAAGGTTAAAAAAAAATATTAATTTGTTTGGTGGTGGGAGAAAAAAATTAAATTAATTTATATAAAAATTAGAGTAAAAACAATGGTGTCCAACACCTTTGTTGTCATACGAATGATTACGCAAAACGGGCAGCGGTAATGTTAACGTCATTCCACAAAATTCCGATATAATTAACGCAATTGTAATTCTGGTAAAATGAAATATTATTGTCGGTTTAAGTCTAAAATGGTTTACTACGATGAAAATTGACTGTAAATATAGTGTTGCCGTAATGGAAAAAGTCGAACGATAACACAGTGTACCATCGAAAGGGTAAGAACTATTCTTCAAACTCTTGATAATAGTTAACGCTGTACCGGAAAAATTTCTTTGCAATCCATCCATTCACACCAAATCAGAGTAAATACCTTAGATTTTTTTTCTCCAACCACAAATAACCAGTTCCAGTTTCCACACAACACAACGAAAACATAAACTATCGCCAGCCTTACAATATCTATTTATGGTATCTGCACAACTAATGTATGTATTGGCGGTGCCCCACACCACAACTTTATGTTTTGTCATTTATTTTTGTAAAATCCCGTTATTATAAATATTTTTCACATAAATATTTGCGAAATAATAAATTTTTCTATATTTATAGGTAGCACTGAGTGTGCAACGGAACCTGTGTCCGGACAAATAACCGGGCGCCGATTGGATTAGGAACCATTTATTAAATTTTCGAATTTTATTTTTTGTGTCAATGTTAATGTTTTGAAGGAGATAAACACACACACACACACACACACACACGCGCGCACGCATCAAATAACCGTTGAAATGTTTTGTCGTAGCGTGTTTGGGACGAGGCGTTTTTATTATCTTATTTTTTTTGACATCATAAAATTCGTTGTTTTTGGTCAAAAAGGAAAATATAATTGATAATTTATTTATAGACAATAATTCAGCAGTATTTCGTGTGCGTTAACGTAACGATAATTAGCGGGCAAATGATTCAAAGGGTAATGGAAAAAAGGTATTATTAACCAACTATTTTGAAACATCATTAGCATTTATTTAGAATAATTTTCGGATGGTAAAGTTTGCAAAGCCAATTGTTGCGAAAACAGGTTGCCCGAGAAACGACCTGCAATGGGTTGGATACGATAATAATAAATATTAGTTTAGAGGCAATGCAATTATAAATTCTTTCGGTTAAGAGGTTAAGTATATCCTCTGCTGTAAATACCCTACGAAAGTTTGCGTTTTGTTGAACGTAACAAACGAAGAAACTTGGGGGGGAAAAATAACTAACGCAACATTGCCTCGTATCGGACGCGGATAAACACGCGGCAACGATAAGAAGATCAACCGTTTTTCGAAGCGTTAATATTCAGAATTGGAAAACGTTGCGGTTGCAGCAAGTCGATTACGGTAGAAGACGCGTACTGCAGATGGTTAATGCCATGAACAAAATAGTTACAATATTAGTTTGTTTTTTTCCATCACATCATCGATACGTTTTTATGACGTGATTGGTTTCACAGAATGATAAATTATAAATTTTTGCAAACTGTGAACACAAAACGTTGGTCCCTTTTTTCTTCTTATTTTTTTCTTTAAATGGTGTACGCCACGGACACGGTGTTACACACATTACACAAAAAACAATAACATAAAATAAAATATATGGCAAATGAATCGGTCGTTTGGGCACACATTGTTAGTTCATATACCAACAAATATATTATTATTCTTGTTTAGTATTTGGGTGATGGTGTCTTTAAGATATATTAGGGGATGATTTCAAATGATATATTCAAATGATATTTATATCTTTTTATATTTATGGGTTTGTGTGTGTGACTCTGTGTGTGTGTCGTATATATACCGTTGAGGACGATAAAACGGTATATCTATAGACAACAGCACGTACATATTATTCGATTAGGTAGGTGAATATACTCTCGTAGTAGTAGTAGTAGTAGTAGTAGTAATAGTAACAGTAAATTGTAATTTAAATTTAAATTTATAGAGTAAACGACATTGTCGCCATTTAAATACGCTAATTTATAATAAAATAATAATTTATTCGTTTTTTCGCAGCGACATGAAAAAACATGTAAAATTGATAATTTATGCATTTATTTATGTTTAATATCCATTTGTAATGTTGTACGAAAGGTGGTATATCTAAAGATCTATGTACCTAATCGACCTACCTGTCTACCTACCCAAAGCCTCACTACTTACCCACCGTATCGTGAGTATAATTAATTTAAATTCATATGAATATTATTGAAATAAATATTAGACCGAACAATTTTACTAATTTTTGTAAATCAAATAAATGTTATTGATACGCTGGGGGCCCATAGACACTCTCTCTATCTCTCTCTCGCTCCCGCTCCCTTCGGTGCAAAATATTTTGAATTGTGTAATTGAATGGAAACGGTAAAAACATACGTGACTTTAACACATAAATATTTTCCCACCATAAATATAGAAAAAATAACGGTGTTTGGGGTATTCACAAACAGAAAAAATTTCTCTTGATTGTGATTGTTCTGTACAGGCAACCCCCCCCCCCCCCCATTTCATTGTATTTTTCATACAGTTTTTACAGTAGATTTTCGTAGTGACTTTTTTTTTGTATGTTCATTCAGTCACAAACAAATATTTGGCTAAATTTACAAACAAAACACAGTTTCACAATACAAACGAGGATCAGCATCTTAATATTTCAAATTTCTTGACTGAATTATGAGTTGGATTTATAATGAAATACAGTTCCATTTTTTTTTTAAATTATATAATAATTTTCGCCTGTAGCAAACAAATTTCGAGGCACTTGCTTGCACAGGGGTTTTGCTAATTTTGTCAATTTTTCTTCATAATATTCCGATTTTAATGAAATTTTAAATGTACATGAATGAAAATATCGTTGTTATTCTGATGAATTTAATCATTTTTCTCGAATCAAATTTTATTATTAATATTTTATTGTAAAGTGTTCACGGTAGGAGACGGTTAATGTAAATGTTCTGACACTTGAGTAGTTTCCCTGGCAATCAGATGAAATTGGTTATTGCTCGAATCAAATTTCTAGAAATTATGTTTGGCCACGTGTTTATGGCCAGTTAAGACAGTGTCGTAAGATAGTCCGGGAAAATCGATACTCAAATCAATTAGTTTTGATTTGTTTGCGGGAATATTGTGATCAATTTTTCACTGTTTTTATAATAAGCGCACATCAGTTACTGATTAATTTGTTTGGATTTACGGAATTTACTTGTAAAATTTCGTGTTTTTTTTTGAGAAAATCATAAAAATTAGTTATCATTAGAACAAAATCGGATGAGAGAATTTTTTTGCCATTTCAAAAAAACAAAACATGTTAAATTCCATAAAAATCCAATGACAAGTGTCCAAAATTGTTTAGGTTTTGTTTGAGGGAATGTGCCTCTTTGAAACCGCTACGGATGGGGATTAATTATTAATTTTTTTTTTTTCAAAAATTTTATCAAAATTGTCCATATTTTTATGTATTCTCAATTTGTTTTCATTCCATCAAATGAGAATAAAATTGAATGAAAAATGATGAGTAATTGTTCAGGGTTACAGGACCGAACCAGATGCGGAAAATCGGCTGCTTCACCTATTTTCAATTGAAAGAAGCTATTCGTTGTGAAATAAATGTCCATAAAAACGATAGTTGATGAATTACAGAAGCCAAAAAGATGATATGAAAATAACGAAGATATTAACAATCTAAAAGATAAGAATGTGAGAAGATAAGAATAGGAGAATGTGAGAAGATAAGAAAATTGGAGAAGCAAACATCAATCGTTGAGAAAATGCAGAAGATAAAGCTGAAAATAAAAATAAAAGCCGACAGACAGATGACCAAGACATCGCATAAACAAAACAATGGAAAAGAATAAATAAATTTTCATCAATTTAACCTCAAAAAACACTTACACCAATACCTCGATATACGGCCTACATACTTGCCGGGAAAATTGACCGCAAAGCGAAAAATTACACTATCAATATAACGATTCAATTATTTTGATAAAAACCCATACAAATTAAATAATAGAGGAGATGTTCCAATTTTATAAAAAAAAAAAACGTGATTGGTTTTATAACTTTTCGCATTTGCGACCAATTTTCCCGGAACGTATCTAGGCCGTATAACGAGGTATCGGTGTATTTAATAAGTTCACCATCACATTTTAATTTTATTCATGATTCTATATTTTTCGTGCCAATCACTGCACCGCACCACACATAAAAATTCCAATATTAATTAATTCAACAACGGAAATATTATCCAAATGGTATCCCATCACAAAACAATCAAGTGCATGGATATCATTGCTAAGCGGCATCGGTCGTTATAAAATTACAATCACTCGTACATTTTGATACAATTACCATAAAATTCATTTAAAAACCTATTTAAAAACATATAAATAATCGTAGATCTTTTCTCGCACATTATCGCCACCACCGCTACCACCACCACCCACCCTCTCAAACGTAACAGTTTATCATAAAACTCTTTAAAAACGAGTGCAAAAAATAAATCTAAACGGTGAATAAAATAGAATTTTAATTTAATAAATAACGGGTGTTTGTTTGTTTGTTTGTATATTTTTATGTAAACTAACCCATATATCATTACATTGCGTGGTGTTATCAATGTAAATTATGGGTATGTGTATGATGATGACGACGACGACAACGACTACGACGACGACGACGACGACAAAGTCTACAACATATTATAAATAACTGTATATTTTCCATGTAACGGTATATAACCATTTTATTATCATTTATTAATATTATTATTACAACTATAGATACACACACACACACACACACACACACACAGACATCACACACAGTTATTTTATATAAACATAAATTTATGTGTTCTTGTCGCGCTGACATCAACAACATTTTTCTAGTCTAATAATCTACTCTTTAACATAACAGTACATATTCTATTTTATTAAAAAATTTAGTTAACATTGTTCTCACACACACACACACACACACACACTCGACGGCTTCCGTTTACCAGAAACACAAAAATAATAATATAATTAACGGTACTTCATATATCATATTTCAACAACAACAACAACAACCATAACGACAACAACAACCATAAGCAAAACAAAAACTGTGTGTGGGTAATGCGAAAGAAAGAATGAACAACAGTTATGTTGGGTCTATAACTAAGTCCTGGGTGGGATAATATGATAGGTGTCGTAAGTAGTATTGCTTGTTAGCGGTGTGTGAAGTGACAATACTTTGGTATTTTCTAGTAACTGAATTCATCTTTCATATTCAATGACATATGACATTTCAGTTTAAGTGTAAACAAGTATTTTGTTTTGAGTTGATTAAAAATCAGAAAATTTTGTACCCCAACAAAACAGCATTTGGGCGGAAAGTTATGTTAAGTAATTTTATTCAGACGAAAAACAGCAAACTTATCTCTTTTTGTTACAAATATTTATGGTGAACATTCACCCCCTCCCCCCTCCCCCGTCACAAAACAATTCTGAGAGTATTGGTTTAGCCGACGGTTTAAAAATAATAATTTTGATGTTAGTGATTGAAAAACGCATTGGAGCACCAAATGAAAATTTTGAAGACGAAAAAATTGGATGCTTTACTTTAGCAAGAGAAGTTCCATGTTAAAAACGGAAGAAGAATTTGGCATTGACATTAGATGTTACCCAAGCACAAGTGTTTCAAAACGTTCCAAAAAAAATGGGAATGGTCCAAAAGCTATTGTGTATTGGGTACCACATGAACATTGACTGGAAAATCGGAAAAAACAATGTGTGTGTGAAATTTTGCATAAAAAGACATTAAATTTTGCATCGAATTTTGTGACTGATGGTGAAAAATGGATCAATTACGATAATCAAAAATGTCTGAAAGTATGGGTGGAAAACCGGGTGAACCAGGTCCATCGATACCAAAACGAAATATTCATCGTGTTCTAAGATTATGGTGTGTATCTGGGTGGGGACCAGCGCTTGGTGTAGTGTAATACTACTACTACTACTACTACTCCATGGCATTATAACCCAGATGCGGTTTTAGCCTTCTCCAAACCCATTTTTCCAACCTGATCTATCCGCAGCCGAAATTTCTTCCAATCCCGAATTTTTTAAGGATCTTTATATCACAGTTTACTTGGCATTTAGCCATCTCGCCTTATTTCTTTCGCATGGCTCATATTCTACCTTTTGGTTTACCATTTAACCGGTTTTTTCGGCACACGCTCCTCCTCCATGCTTATAATACGTGTCCAACAGCCATTTAAATCTATTGATTTTTTATTGTTTTGACAATCAATTTGGTTGACCGCGTACAACTTATTTAATTCAAAATTGTATCTTCGCCTCCGACCACTCTGTTTTTTGTGTGTAGTGTACTATGAGCTACTAAAAACCGGGACAAACCATCAATGCTGAACGTTACCGAGAGCAATTAATCCAATTGAGCGGAGAATTGCATCAAAAATGACCAGAATATGCCAACAGACATGTAACCGTGTGATTCTGCACAGCATGATAATGGTAGACCACACGTTGCAAGACCGTGGTCAAAGAAACACGTTAAAAGCACTTGGCTGAGAAGTCCTACCCCACCCAACATATTCACCAACCATATTACTCCATCAGACTACCATTTGTTCTGGTCAATGCAGTCAGCCCAGAAATTGGCACACCGGTTCAATTCATACGAAGATATGAAAAAATAATTGAATTCATGGATTGCTTCAAAACCAAAGAAGTTCTTCATCTATAAGATAATCCATAATATTTGCCACTGGGATGATCAAAATGGTTGTAGCTGCCGATGGCAAATACTTTGGAATAAAATATAATGTACCGTTGTACTTTCAAATAAATGTGTGTTTTTCTTACCAAAAATATCCCCCCCCCCCCCCCAAAACTTAGTTATACGCGCAAACAAAATATCAGAAAAAAATTTAACCCCTCATGAAAAATGTAAAAAAAGAGTACAGTTATTCGATAGAAATTGAAAAATAATCGTTACTTTTCTATCGTATTTATTTTTTTTCTCGACACTGTAAAATAATAACAGTATAAATTACAGTTATATAAAAACAAAAACACAATGTTCCGTTTGTTTGTTTGTTTGTTTGTTTATTTGTTTTGTTTATTTTGAATGTATTTTGGCAATGCAAACACATAATAATAATTTGCATATGTTTCCCATATGTCGTCCTTACATACATTTCCATCATCGTTGTCGGTGGCGGTGTCGTTGTCGTTGTCTTTGTCGTTGTCGTTGTCGTCATCGTTGTCATCATCCACCAAAATATGGTAATGTTACAGTTATTATATGTGATTTTTCTCTTATTCTTTTGGTTTCCTGTGTGTACTGGAATAAAAAATTGTTTTTTTATACTCCACTCTGACTCTATTATTTTATTATTATTATTATTATTATTATTATTATTATTATTATTACGATATTATGTGGAAATTTATGCAACAGAATATGATATATCCTTTTTTATTTTTTCCCGTTACTATATTTTGCATATTTTCTACATAACAACGACGTTCTATAATAATAATAAACGACAATAACAAACGCTGCGACTTTGGAAATAATTTATTATTGTGTTTATTCACATCACACAAATACAAAAAAACTGTACGAATAGAAAATACGAAAAAAAATACGGTGATGTATGTGATTTAACACACACACACACACACACATGGGTGAATGCGAAAAGTCTTGCCAACTAATCAACCATGGATGGCGTTCTACTATAGCAAAAAATACTCGTATGTATTGGGACCTTGCATTAATAATGATGATTTGATAACAGTTGGCGTAACTGGCGTTGTGTGTGCATCGGAACACACCGCGGCCATATTCTTTTTTTTTCTAATCTGTCATTACTCTATAAATTTCAGTATATGTTTCGTTTCGTTGAAGTGTAAACAACAAAGTTGCTTCGAACATGTCGAATTACGTGCCTGGAAAGTTGTTGTTTTGCGGGAAAGTTTAATAACTTTCTTTTAATTTGAAGAAAACCGCTGCTGTTGGTTATCGATTGTTGGTAGAAGCTTACGGTGAACATGCTCCAAATCAAAAAACTTGTGAACGGTGGTTTACACGCTTCAACTTTACAATCAAATCAGCGATATTCATTGCCATAAGGTAATGCTGTGCATTTGGTGGTGTACAAAGAAATGTGTGGTGTATAACGAGCTGTTAAAACAAAATGAAACGGTTACAGCTGATCGCTACCGACGACGACGACGACGACAACTGGCCGAATTGGCAAAGAAATTGAACGAAAAACGAACAATTGATAGCTTGAAAACACCACAAAAAGTTTTATTTCACGATGACCAGGCCAGACCACATCGCGCGTGCAAACATCGTTAAGGAAAAAATAAAGAGACTCGGTTGGGATCATCTTGATCACCCTCCCGTACTCTCCAGACCTTGCTCTTTTTGATTACCATTTGTTCCGATCAATGCAGGTCAGCCACTGACAGACAGATGTACGCTTTCGAAAGAAGCTGAAGAAGTGCGAAAATGGGTCGATGAATGGATTGCGACAAAGGGATGAAGAGTTCTTCAAACGAGGAATTAACAAACTTCCGCAAAAATTGGAAGGAAGTCATAGCTAACGATGGGCAATAAAATTGGTTGATGTACTCAATCATTTTGTTATACAAATAAATGGCATTTTCAAGCCAAAAAATTGACATTATTAATGCAAGGTCTTAATAATATAATAGCCGCTTATTTCAAAAGTAATATACGCGCTACCTAGTGTTGATATAGAAGTTATTCACATACTCCGTATGGCATTAAAACCCCATGTGTGGTTGTTTTTTTTTTGCCTTCTCCACGCTAACCCATACGCAGCTGCAACATTTGCCAATTCTGAATTTTACCGATCGTCATACTGCAGCGTTCACGGCAGCGAGTTTAAGAAGTGTTACAGTGTGTTTGGATTAATTAACAGTTTCGTATGTGTTAATTTTGGATTTTGGATACTGGTGTGAAATGGTGGATCTATGTTATTGTACAAATTGTGACGTATCCAAATTCCACTTAAATTGAGAGTTCTGAATCTCATGTTGTTGTTGTTGTTGATGTTGTTGTGGTGTAAGCAGATGCCACGCCGGCACCCACTACTTCTTTTGCCAATATTCAAATGTACTGAAAACACTATCCTTTTTTCTTCAGGGTATCTCAACTATCGTTTTTTAACTTCACTTCATACCTCAACAACACATAATGATTTTATGGGATTTTCCAAATGTTTTCAGGATAAATAAATAGCATCATTTGGATGTCTAAAAACGTAGTAGTTCAGCCGCAGCGGTACGTTCTGAATGTTTAAAATAAATAAAAAAAACCATCGAACAGATGATCGAACAGAATCCGAGTAGTAGTAGTAGTAGTAGTAACACTTTTTTTTAAGCCCATTAAAATGTAATGATAAAAAGGCGGTTAAATTTTATGAATCGAATTATCTAAATTAATTGAAAATCACTTTTACCATGGAACACCCTATATATAAATTGGCTGAATTAACCGGATTAGGGGTGGATTTCGTAGGTTAAATAATTTCAAAGGTCTGATTTGCAGACAAAACACGACTGCGCTACAATTATCACACAAATGGAATTTTTTTTTTGGTCAACCTTTGGGCCAAGAGCGATAAAATTTTGTATAAAATTTAATATGAAAATTATTGGAGAACAATATTTATAATTGTTATTATAGAAATTTATCCTGTAAATTGCATTTTTTTTTTTTTTGTACGAATCGTCTCATCCATCAATGGGATGGCCAAAACTTTTGGCAAGCTAAACGTCAAAAAGTTTCAATAGATTCTGTGTACTTTTACAAGACACAGATGACATA